>CM076575.1:1807360065-1808026054 GCA_034641835.2 Pinus albicaulis
GCCTACTGATTCTACTCAGTTGGCAGCATATAATAAAAAGAACAACAAGGGTAAGAGATTGATTCTAGACGGAATCAAAGACCATTGCATTCCTCATGTGAGAGGGAAGAGAAATGCTCATGAGATGTGGACAACATTGTCCAATCTCTACTAGAGTACCAATGAGAACCGGAAAATGGTCCTGAAGGAGAAGCTGAAGACCATTAAGATGGGTAATGATAGTGCAGCTGGATATCTCACAAAGATTACTAATGTGAGAGATGAGTTGGCAGCGATTGGAGAGGCCATTCCACCCACTAAGTTGGTGCGGATTGCAGTGAATGGCCTCCCCAGTTCATGGATGAACTTTGCTGATGGGGTTTGTGCACGTGAGACCCTTCCCACATGGGAGAGGTTTTGGGATGATTGCATTCGGACAGAGATCAGGAAAGGTCAGCTTGGGGCAGCCAAGCCAGTTGAGCAGGATGAGGATGTAGCACTGTTGGCAGGACGCAAGAAAGGCAAAGGGAAGAAGCAGGCTTCCACAAGCAATGGTGGGGGAAAAGGCAAAGGTAAAGGTAAACGGGATAACACACAGAAGGACTATTCCAAAGTGAAGTGTTGGAATTGTCAGAAGATGGGACACTATGCAGTTGTGTGTCCGGAGAAGAAGAAGAAGAAGGGGAAGAACCAGAGTATGGCAGCTTCAGCAGAGGTTGAGGACTTTGCAGATCGTTTTGACCGGGAGTTTGGGTTCACTGCGTGTGAGTCCTCTAGTGTGGGATTATCTGCCATAGAGGTTCAGAGGGAGCATGCATTTCCCTCGATTAGCGGAGCATCTTCGGGTATCTGGTATGTGGACAGTGGGGCTTCACGTCACATGACAGGAGTCCGTGAGTACTTCTCAGAGCTTTCAGAGAGTGGCACTGATGTAGAGGTAGTACTCGGTGATGACAGAGTTGTTAGAGCAGTCGGTGTGGGAACATTGACATTTTAGAGGGAGTCCAAACCTCCCTTGAAGGTGTGAGATGTTCTTTATGTGCCAGGGATGAGGAAGAACCTCATATCCGTCTCAGCTTTGGAGGATAGAGGATATGAGGTACTGTTCAGGGGAGGACAGGTGTTGATGTATCCCAGGGGCACTCCAGCTGATTCAACTAGAGTGATAGGTGTACGCCATGCAAAGGTGTACAAGTTTGCATTTCAGTCCCTTTTGGCATTGAGCAGTAGTACCGACAGCAGAGCTAGCAGTTTCGAGTTGTGTGAGATTTGGCACCGTAGGATGGGGCACATGTATCATGGAGCCTTGAGGACTTTGCAGGAGATCACTACAGGTGTGCCATATTTCAGTATTGATCACTTTGATACTTGCAGAGGATGTGCGATGGGCAAGTTTGCCAAATCCCCTTTTCCCAGCAGTGACAGCAGAGCGACTGGGATACTTGATTTGATTCATTCCGATGTGAGCAGTCGGATGTCTCATGTTTCCTTGAGTGGATATGAGTACTATGTTTTTTTCATTGATGATCACTCCGGGAGGACCTGGATTTATTTCTTGAAGACCAAGAGTGAGGTCTTCAAGCGGTTTCAGGAGTTTAGAGCTCTTGTGGAGACACAGACAGGTCGGAAGATCAAGTCCCTGAGGTCGGACAATGGGGGAGAGTACACCCTTGGAGAGTTTGTTGACTATTGTGTGGAGGCAGGCATTAGGAGGGAGCTCACTGTTCCTTACAACCCCCAGCAGAACGGGGTTGCGGAGAGGAAGAACAGATCCATCGGAGGGGCTGCCAAAGCCATGTTACATGATCGGGGGTTGCCATTGTTTTTGTGGGCAGAGGCCTGCAACACAGCTGTTTACTTGCAGAACAGGAGTCCGCATCGTGCCTTGGGGCACATGACTCCGGAGGTGGCTTTTTCTGGGAAGAAGCCTGATATTGGTCATCTTCGTATCTTTGGGTGCATTACATACTCCTACATACCCAAGGAGAAGAGGACCAAACTAGAGCCCACCGCAGAGAAGGGTATCTTTGTGGGCTACAGTGAGACCTCCAAGGCCTTTCGGATTTACATTCCTGCGCAGAGGAAAGTTGTTGTCAGGCGAGATGTGAAGTTCGAGGAGGACGGGGCCTTTAGGAGGTCACGGGAGTTAGAGTATCTGGATCAGCCAGACCCTCGGCGACGGTTGGAGTGGGTCCTTTTTGGGATCCGGTGGCGGGGATCGGGAGGATCCAGGAGGGTACATCTATGACGATGTCGAGTACGTCGATAGGGAGTGGCTCGCGGTGAGGGGTGGTGCTATGGGCGGCACGCAGGCGATCCACGGAAAACGGAGTTTAGGGAGTCCAACGATGGACAGTTCACACGAGCCTCGGCATCTGAGGTTGAGGTGCGAGCGGGAGAGACGTGAGACGGGTGATCGAGTTCGGAGGCTCTGATGTTGGTGAGGAAGGGATTTCTGTCTCAGTGGGAGAAGTGCACTCAGGGAAGAGGAAGCCCAAGTGGCTTCGGGACACCTTGAGAGATGCCACATCTGTTGCTGAGCCTAAGAGGCCGGTCAGAGAGAGCAGACCACCTGAGAGGTTTTGTAGCTATATGGCAATGGCTACCGGCATCCTTGACTCTGAGCCTTCTAGCTATGAGGAGGCAGCTAGCCAGCAGGTCTGGAGAGAGGCCATGCAGGAGGAGTACTCTTCTATCATGAAGAATGATGTTTGGGAGGTGGTGCCGAGGCCTGAGGGCAAATCCGTGGTTACTTCCAGATAGCTTTACAAGGTAAAGCATGCTGCAGATGGCAGCATTGAGAAATTCAAAGCGAGGTTTGTGGCTAGAGGGTTCTCCCAGGTAGAGGGAGTTGATTATGAGGAGACCTTCGCTCCCGTGGCTCGATATACTTCGATCCGCTCCATTATATCGATAGCAGCAGAGATGGGTTGGAAGATCCACTAGATGGATGTGAAGACTGCATTTCTCAATGGCTTCATACAGGAGGAGGTGTACATTGAGCAGCCACAGGGCTTTGAGGTGCATGGGAAGGAGTCCCATGTGTGCAGACTGAAGAAGGCCCTTTACCGCCCGAAGCAAGCTCCCAGAGCTTGGTACTCCAGGATAGATACTTACTTGCAGAAGATGGGTTTCACAAAGAGTGAGGCAGATCCGAACCTTTACTATATTGTGATAGGTAAGGAGCCTCTCATTCTGGTGCTGTATGTGGATGACTTAGTCATTACAGGTGCAGAGAGACTCATAGAGCACTGCAAGAGAGATCTTGCGGCGGAGTTTGAGATGAAGGACATCGGCTTGATGCATTACTTTTTGGGTTTGGAGGTGTGGCGGGAGGAGGGGCATTTCTTCCTGGGACAGGGGAAGTATATTGTGGACATCCTTGGCAGATTCCACATGGAGGATTGTAGACCCATGTCGACACCGATGATCACCAACTGGAAGAAGCTTCATGCTTCGGATTCCGAGTTGGTGGATCCCACATTGTACAGACAGCTGATTGGTTCCTTGATGTATTTGGTCAACACTAGACCGGATATTTGTTTTGCAGTCAACATGATGAGTCAGTTTATGTGTGAGCCTAGGAAGGTTCACTGGGTGGCTGCAAAACACATTTTGCGATACTTGCAGGGGACAGTGGATTATGGTCTGGACTACAGGCAGGGGGATGGAGTGAGATTGGCGGGTTACACTGATTCTGATTGGGCAGGTTGTGCTTCTGATAGGAAGAGCACTTGAGTCTTTGTATTTGGGTTAAGGTTCGACGATTGTGTCATGGATTCCACTTGGCAATGATCGATAACGTGAGTTCGGCGGAAAGCGAGTTTGTAGCGGCTTGATCTAACTCTTCCTGAGGCCATACGGCTTCGCAAGATGTTGTTTGGCTTATTTGGTCAACTGTTGAGACCTTCAGTGATTTACTGTGATAATCAGAGTTGCATTAAACTCACGGAGAATCCAGTATTTCATGACAGGTCAAAGCATATCGGGATCAAATATCATTTCATCAGAGACTATGTTCAGAAAGGAGCTGTGAAACTTGAGTATATTCCCACTGATGAGCAGGTTGCAGATATTCTTACCAAAGCCTTACCATGGGGCAAGCATGTCTACTTCAGAGACAAGATGGGTGTGGTGAGGAACACCTTCCTCGGTAAGAGGGAGTGTTGAAATTTGGTTACCGGAGGACAGGTGGTTCCTAAGGCTTTGATCTTTGGCCTAGGGAAAAGTGTCCAAAAGAATTTAATTTTTCTCCTAAAGTGACTTTATAAAGTTATAAAGTCAAATCTAATTTAAAAGTGACTTTAAGTGATAAAGTTACTAAAGTGACCTTATAAAGTTATAAAGTCAAATCTAATTTAAAAGTGACTTTAAGTGATAAAGTTACTAAAGTCTAATTTTAAAGTGACTTTAATAAAGTCAATGTAAAATTAGAAAAGGAAAAGTGACTTTGGAAATAAATGACTAAGTGGGTCTTTATTAAAGTGGGGTGAATTAAAAAATAGAAAGTGAGATTTAAATGAGCATTTAATCTCAGGCCTAGATCTCAATCTATTTCAGCCATTGGATTTAGGGATTCCCCAAAAGTCACTTAGGGTTAGGTTAAAGGAGGAAAAGGAGGAAAAGATCATTCATTCTTTCATGAGCAGATTGAGAGAAGGAGAGCAAGAGAGCAAGGGAGATTTCTGGGCAGTGAGGAGAAGGAGGCAACAGCTTGGTATTCTTACCAAAGCCTTACCACGGGGCAAGCATGTCTACTTCAGAGACAAGATGGGTGTGGTGAGGAACACCTTCCTCGGTAAGAGGGAGTGTTGAAATTTGGTTACCGGAGGACAGGTGGTTCCCTAAGGCTTTGATCTTTGGCCTAGGGAAAAGTGTCCAAAAGAATTTAATTTTTTCTCTTAAAGTGACTTTATAAAGTTATAAAGTCAAATCTAATTTAAAAGTGACTTTAAGTGATAAAGTTACTAAAGTCTAATTTTAAAGTGACTTTAATAAAGTCAATGTAAATTTAGAAAGGAAAAGTGACTTTGGAAATAAATGACTAAGTGGGTCTTTATTAAAGTGGGGTGAATTAAAAAATAGAAAGTGAGATTTAAATGAGCATTTAATCTCAGCCCTAGATCTCAATCTATTTCAGCCATTGGATTTAGGGATTCTCCAAAAGTCACTTAGGGTTAAGTTAAAGGAGGAAAAGGAGGAAAAGGTCATTCATTCTTTCATGAGCAGATTGAGAGAAGGAGAGCAAGAGAGCAAGGGAGATTTCTGGGCAGTGAGGAGGAGGCAGCAGCTTGGCACACATTCCAAGGCAGCGGTTCAGCAAGTCCGTACAGCAGAGTTTGGCACACATTCCAACGCAGTTTTTGGCACGATTTTCTAGAAGACCATACAGCAGCTTTTTGGCACGATTTCCAAGAGGCCGTACAGCATTTTGGCTCAGTTTTCGAGGCAGCAAAGGGCTGTTTTATTTGGCACGAATGTCTAGGCAGGCCGTACAGCAAGTGGTTGTCCTCTTGCACGGAAATCGAGGCAGATTCCGCACAGCAAGTTTATGTTGTTCTTTTGGCACAAAAATCGAGATCCGTACAGCATCATTTATTGCTGTTTTGCACAGAAATCGAAGAGGCCGTACGCATTTATTGCATATTTTCTGGGCACGAAAATCGAGGAGGTCGTACAGCATTTAATGATGTTCTGTTTTGTTGTTTGCACATTTTCCGAGGCGGTGGTTAAGCACGAAAAACGAGATAAGTTGTAAAGTTTACTTGCTGATTTTTCTGAATATTTCTCTCACTGTAAAAAGCATTTTTTTTCCAGAAATAAGGAGCTTTCGAACTGGTTTTCCCCAAGAGTTGTAGGGGGTTTTTCCAGGGTCACCTTGACCAAAAATCACTGTGTTATCATGTGTTGAATGGTTGTTTGTATCTGCTGATTTTTATTTTTGCATTTTCTAGCATTCTGAAAAATTTCCAGAATTTGTGTTTTCAGCAATATTTATTTTCCAGCTTGTTGAATGTAAGGTTATGGGAAAGGGCATTTAACAAATCGGAGAAATAAGGTGAAACTAAAACCAGGGTGGGAAACAGAAAATTTCTACAACTCCAAATTCTCAACAGTAGCGACCAACGGTCATATACGCAGCGGAAGTATTAAAATACTTCGTAGACAAACACATCCATTGTAGGACAGTAAGTGTAAATTGTATATTATATAAAGAATTGATGATAGGATGATTACAAATGAGAATGAGGGCCTACTTTTATACCCTAGGCAGGTGCCCTTTCATGAATGGCTATGTCTCTAAGACATGCCTCTTCATCACTAACTAACTAATCATTATTTAATGACTTATTATTTATTATTACATTTACATTTATATTTATTATTATTTTATTATGAATGATATTCATAACACCTAGACTTTGTAGAAGGCACAAAGGCAGGTAGAAGCGCCAAAATATTTTTTTCTAGCAAGTCATCCCCTTAAGAAATTTCCTAATGCACTCATGCCTTCTATCATTGATGCAATGCCTTCAATTATGAGAGGAAATTGTTGAGCATGCATGGCAGGATGCCACGACAAAGGAGTATAACTTCGCCATGACAAATGATGTCAGGGAGATTGTGCCTAAACTAGTAGGGATATTAGTGATCAATTCCAGGTTGTCGTTCAAGATCAAGCATGCAGTTGAGGGTAGCATAGAGAAGTACAAGGCTAGATTCACAAAAAGAGGATTCTTCCAAAGAGAGGTGTTGGCTATGACGAGACCTTTGGTTGTGTTGCCAAGTATACTTATATCAAATTCACCATGTCTTTAGCATCAACTTTTGGTTGACTTTATATCAAATGGCCATAAAGGCAAAGTTATGAATGGCTTGGTTAAATTGAACATGTACATCAATTAGCTAAGGAGTTTTTAGGTGATTGGGTGAGATACTCGTGTGTGAAAACTGAAGAGGCCCTTTATGGGCTCAAGTAAGCATCACAAGAAATTTGAAAGTGAAAATTGAAATAAAGTTTACTTGTAGCTTACCAGGCATCCTTGTGGTTCTGTCTTGGATAACCATATCATACCCAAATGCCCCAAAACCCAGCTTACATACCTCAAGATGTTTGGAAATCTCATTCTGCTTAGTGGAAGTCAACACCATCCTCTGAATACAATGGTAAAATCCATCCATAACCTCTGCATCAAACCTAAATCCACATGCATAAGAGAATACAGGGTTGAGGTAGAGCCCTGTTGCATGAATCAAACGAGGGAGAGTGTTGTTCCATCGCTCATCAATCAAACTCCATACCTCATCTCATCTAGTGAATCCCTCTTCCCCCTTGTCCTCATACATAGTATCAATGGATAGCTTCCTTGGCCTTATCCATGGCCTCATACAAGTAGCCCATTGCAAGCTTCTCACCATCAACCAAGAGAAGAACCTTTACTAAAGGTTCATTGATAGCACACAACTCCTCCACTCCCATCCAAAAACTTTGGTTGTGTCTCACACATTGGGCTATGGCTTGCCCATCCACTTTTGCATTATAGACAACCTTGTTTAACCCTAATGGTGCCTTGGATGAAATCAGACATCCCATGAGCTGCGCAAAGACGACCAAGGACGGACACATATAAGCGCATAATAGTTGTCAATAGGGTCGCAGAGATGCCAATATCTCCAAGTCTCTAGAGTAAGGCTTCCCTCGGAATAGAGTCAAAACTTTCCGAAAATCTACAAAACAACAGTAGACTTTTGAAGAGCGATGTCGTGCTTCCTCAAGCACAGCGCGAAGGGAGAAGATGTGGTCAATGGTTTGATGAGTCGATCGAAAACCTGCATGTCCCCTAGCTCTAAGTTGTCTCTACTCAAGGTCACTGGAGAGATTCCTATGTAAAACAGTAGCATACAACTTCGAGAACGTGTGCCCCACCATTATCGTTCTATAGTTATTGCGATTTGAGCTAGAACCTGATTTGTGGATCGGATGGATGATGTAGTGTGACCAAGCCGATGGAAAACCTTCACGAACTACATGGTTGAAGAGATCAGCCAGGTAGCTAACCAAAGCACGAAAACCGTGCTTAAAGAACTCTGCTTGGTAGCCTTCCTCATCAGCTGCTTTGTTGTTGTTCATCACCCAAATGGCCACTCTAATATCTCTGTCTGAGAATAGGTAACGGGAAGAGGGTGGGGAGGTAACATAAATTTGGGCCTGCCCAAGAAAAAATAGCAATCCGATTTGAATGTCTATTGTAGGATTGTGACCAAATTGCAGTTGTACCATAATATAATTATGCAAATGAATGTACGGCAAAGTTACAACAGCAATACAATTTGAATGTATATTGTAGGATTGTGACTAAATTGCAGTTGTACAACAATATAATTATGAAAATGAATGTACGGCAAAGTGACAACAAACCATACAGCGGTATTTTCTTGCTAATGAATGGGAAGAATTTTCTTTCTTCAACAAAATTTGAAAATTTTAAATGGCCATAGGCCAAAATGTGGTCAGACTCCAGAGACCAAAATAATTAGAGAAAATATGAAAAGTGGCAGTTGTGGCCAAAAGCCAGATCAAACAAAGTTTGAATGAAGTGTGGCCAATGGCAAGGATCGGCAAAAGAAACTCTCATACCAAATGTGATAATTCAACCTAAGTAAGATATCCAAAATATTTGGAATACAATAAAGAAATCCATTGGGGATAAAATAATATATGTGTGTGGAAAACAATAAAGAAATAATATATTGAATTGTGTATGAAGAATTGATGTGATATGAATAGTGTATAAAGAATTGATGTGATATGATATTGCGAAGGAAGGCCTCACATATATGTGCGTGTGTGTGTGTGTGTGTGTGTGGTGGGATGCCCTTTCATTAAAAGTCTCCTATATATGGTGGGATGCCCTTTCATTAAGATTCCTTTGAGACATGCCCTTTTATTATACTAATTATTTCTTAGTATTTGTTATTTGATGTTATTTATATTGTTATATTCATTACATTATCCTAATTTTTATTAATTGTTTGACTTAACTTGGCCCTATACGTAGATAATTTGACCCTTAGGAAATTCTACAAAGCTAACTTGCATCATTCAAAGAGTAGCTATCCAGTGAATTTGATATGAAGGACATGGGACTTCTGCACTACTTTTTGGATTTATAAGTTTTGCAGGGTATAGGTGAGCCATTCCGTGGAAAGGAGAATACACAACGGAGATTTTGAGGAGATTTCAAACATCAAATTGCAAACCATTTGTCACTCCTATGGTTCCAAACCTTAAGTTGTCTTTCACTTTAAATTATTTACCAATTACTATTTTTTCTAAAAATGATTCACCAACATTCTATGAGATAAAATTATTTTACCTTCAAAATTGTCAAAATATTATAGAAACTATATAAAATTCCTTAGAAATTTGAATATTTTTACAAAAATATCACCAAACATTTTACAATTTACATATAAAAGACTAGTAAGATTCACCAAGGCTTTTACACTTTAATAGAGTTTTTCATTGTGTGATATAGGAACAGTTTATTGATTTTGGTACAATAATCACATCCCCCTCCCTCGACATTCACACAAGACGCAAAATTGGACATCAAGCATTATGCACAAGAAACCCCTTCAATGGTGGAGAATGTATGGGGCCAAGTCCAAGAGCTCCCCCAACATGCCTCATGCTTGTTATCTCAAGTTTCTAATGCCTCAATAATTGAAAGGAACTCATCCAGTTACAAATTCATCCACTAGATTATCAAGTACATGCTTAACTCCAAGAAGGAAAAGAAGCTTGATTATGTGTGTATTAGTTTTTAGATACACTCAAGGAAGATATTTGAGTATTTGGAAGGACTGGCCACACTATGGCATGTGTACACTAAGGATGCCACCTATATTGGTTATGATGAGGATAATCCTTCACCAAAAGTAGGCTTGGTCGAGATACATTTAGATGGCATTGCGTCTCGTCTTGATGGCATGATGATACATGTGTAGTGCCCAATGAGGCTCATTTCTATATGGGTAGTCTTGAAGCCAAAGGTTATCCTTTATGAGCATCGTTACCTTTAATGCTATGTTGCACGGGTTCGCAAACCTGGTGGTGGGGTTCTCGAACCCGTCTCGGGTTCTCGTCCCCAAGTACCAGATTCGGGTACGGGTGCTTTTAAGAAGAACCCATAAGAACCGAGTTCTTCTATGAACCCCAAAAATTGGGTTCTTGGACCATCTAGGGTTCTCCATTAAAAAAAATTGGGTTCTTTTGTCTTGACAAGTACAGAGAACCCCAATGATGGGTACCTGAGGCTGGAACCCCAAAATCAGGTTCTTTGGGGTTCTTGTGGACTGAGTTTGGATTAAAAAATTAAATAGTTTTTTTATTGAAAGTTGAAAATTAAAATTAATAAAAGTTAAAAGTTGAAATTTAAATTTTTTATTGAAAGTTAAAGGTAAACTGTGAATACTAAAATCTAAAGGCTATGTTGACTTTTCTTTCATTTTGTTCACCCTTTGATGGCGACAGAGGACGAGCATTTGACAAGGGCCATTTGGTTTTAGAGGACGAGGTGTTTGAGGGGAATTCTAGGGACTGGAGTTTTCCTCCAAATAGATGCTGACGCCTTGAGAAGATTGTTCGCTGGTCTGCAGGAGTGTCGAGACACAATTCGTGTGGCGTGACTCAAGGCGTCTACAACTATTTGGAGGACACAGGTGACACAGGTGACACAGGTAGTTGACTCTTGACACTTACCCACCTTCGGTGAAAAAATGAAATGTGCCCTCAAACACTTGTAATTAAAGCAAAATTTGGCTTTTATAGTAATTTTCCACGAGGAAGCATCCTCGGAATCTTCTAACGGCCAACATGCTTTTGTTGACTTTATACATAAAACCATTTACATATTGCGGAAAAGTTTATTCTAGCTTACTTAGTGATTTTGATTGACAGTACTCTTTTACACTTACTTTTAAGTTATGGTTATGACATGAAAAGTGCGGTGATTCTCTTTCTTTAGATATCCAAATGCACCAATGGTCCATGTCATGTTAGTGTTTTCATGGTTTTCATTGTCGACATTGAAAAGAAATCAGCCAATTGTCAGAAACCATCATATTTTTTCAACACTAAAGCATCATCAAAACATGCCATAGTTTAAATCATAAATATTTTAGTTTTCTTGTTTAAAGTTGAAAAAAATACAAATTCATATATATTATAATTTATCAAATATAATAATTATATAATATTATATACATAAATTATAATATACCCCCGACAAACCCACCCACCCTGTTTCAAAAAATTACGTACCCATCCCCGTTCCCTTCCCCGTCCTCGTCCTCGAACCCACGTTTCCTGACAACATAGCTTTAATGTTATAGTTGGGCATTTTGACAATATGAATATCAATATGATGTTATTTATGTTTCTAAGATTCTCTTGAATCATTTAAAATTTCAATTTTGTATCCTTAAAAATTTATCTACTAAGTACTTATATATTGATTCATCATTTGACAATTAGAATCCATGCATCATTTTCATTGTTTTCAAATTCCTTTTGCAGACCTTTCAAGTTTCAATATTGACCAAATGGATCTAGCTAACAAACCAATCTCGCAATCCATCACCAAACTTAGTACAACCAAGATACCCTTGCTACATATATAGACTTGTATTTAGGGGGCACTACCACATGCTAGTTGTCCATTTTATAGACAACTAAGTATTACAAATTGCAAATCATCATGAGGCAAACAACCAATAATGACATTGCTCTTTTCACACTCGTTAATGTTTTAAAATTTTACTTCTTCCTGTTTTGGCTGATTTTGGACAATTTTAAGAGTCACAACTACCTTTTATAATTAGAAAATAAATGCTAAGGCCAAATTTATATTTTAAGTGTGAAATTGATCTTCCAAGTTGAATATGGAAGATGGTATTGAGACTCTGTGATTTCATTGAATCGCGAAGTGCATTTTAATTGAACTTCTGATTTTCTAATTTTGCTACCTTGTATATCAATTAGAGTTAAGTAGCAAGTTTAACTTGTTCACTTAATTTTAATGTTTAAAGAAATATTTCTATATTTTTTAATATATATTATTGCCTCTCCCACCCTGTCATTTTTTGCAAAATTTGGTAAAGCTTCTAGCCATACCTGATACCCCATACCCAATGATCCCGTGTTGTGGAAATTCGTGCAACATAACATCTTCGTTCTTTCCTGGAAGAGCTCATATATACTCAATATAGATGGTAAAGATACGAGCTATCAACTACTGCATATTCAAAAAATACAGCAGGAACATAACACACAAAGTAGGACTTCAATCATTTAGTGGCACTTTTAGCACTTCTTCCTGTTGAAAAATGTAACTAGTATCAATCTTCATAATGTAATAAAATATAATTTTTATAATTGATATTCATCATTATTAATATTATTTTTGGTCAAAAGCATGTTCTTCATGCTTATATAGTCAATTGAGCCAAAAGCATGTTCTTCATGCTTATAGAGTCGATTGAGTCAAAAAGAATTTATTATGAGTCAAGACTCAAAAGAAATGTATTTGAGTCAAGTCCCATTTGACTTTGACTTTTGAAAGAAAAAGAAAAAGAAATTTTATTTTTGAGTAAAATAGTGAGCACAAGACCAAGTCAGCCAAAGAAGCAGCTATTCAACCCTCTCATGGACACGTATAAACACAAGTCAACTCGACCTCTTGGAAGCTCATTCATTCACTTATCATACAACATTGATTTATGTGCCAAAAGAAGAAGAAAATCAGCCGAAGTCAAAGGAGAGACAAGGAATTCGAAGGAGAAAAAAAATTTGAGTTTTTTGTCCTAGTTATGCTGACGCGTACGAAGGTTCTGTGATTTTTTGAGGCTGTTAAAGGGCAGAAATTCGGCCATCTATTGCAAGTCCGAAAATTCTGTAGTTTGACCAGATTTCAGGGTTTGACCAGCATTGACTTTTGCTGACTTTGACTTGTTGGAGGAGACTTGGAGGAGAATTTGATTTGGAATCTTTGTGGAAGTTTGGTCTTAGTCTTGGTCTTGAATGTCTCATTTTGATCTGATTCTATAAGACAAAGATTGTTGGGTTTTCGCCTTGTTGGTTTTTCCCTATCCCCTGGCCTAATTTTTGGTGTTATTTTTCTCATTGTGATCTTTATGTTCTAAACATTTGTATAATTTCTTTATGAAGAAGATATAAGAAGTAATAAGAAGACATCTAATAGTCACAAGTAATTATCAAGAAGAGGAATCAACATTAAACTACATTACACTTGGTTTCTCAACACTTCCATTGACTTCGATAGGCTTTTCCTTTGAGTTTATATATTATGTGCAGCAATTATTCTGATAGCTTGTTACACCATTTTTTTGGTCATCTAACCTATTATTATTAGATGAACCCAAGTACACCATGTAAGATCAATTTTACCCTAAGTAAAATTGCTTTCACCATGTGAAATAACTTATTTGTTTACATTTCTCGGTCATATTTAACCCAAAACAAGGAAATCAATTAAATAAATCCTTATTTATTTAATTATTTCCTAAGAATAAGTTATTTAAATCATTATTTAAATAGTATTCTTAGTTAAATTTGACTAAATCATCCATAACTAATTAAATAAACCATTATTTATTTAATTATATTCACATCATTTCCCTAAATAAAGGAATTGACCCAAGTCAAAAATCCTTTTCCCTCCAACAAATATAATAAATATTCCACAAGGGTGGTTCTAGAATTAGATTAATAATATTTTATTCATGCCTTGAGTTCACAAATAGCCTAATATTTTGTTATAAATGAAGGGTTTTCCCCATTCATTAGTCACCTCCATTGCATTAGATCACTCTGGATCTATACTAGGTCACATTCTCCATTTTTGCCTTGTGAGCTCCCATTGAGTTCTATGTTTGTCTGGGTTCTCTACAACAACAAGAGAGGGGAATTTTAGATCTGAAACGCTGAGGACTTTCAAGAACCCATCCCATTGAGGAGAACCGGAAAACACCTTTCCTGTTTTCCTCTCAGGTGCCCCCTTTTTCATATAATATAAAAATTCTCTCAAATACATTGTTCTTGTCTTGGCTATTGGATGCATGGAGCCACATTTTACTTTATCTGCTTAATGTCTTTTATGCTTAAATCTGGATTTGTGCAGCATTATTTGGATCACCTAATTGCAGATTTAAAGATATTTTGCAGCCATAATCGATGTTGGGGCTATTTGTTATGTGTAGCTAAAGTGATCTTTTACGACGAAATATTCATACTAACAATTGGTGACTCCACACTAGTTTTCTTTTGCGACCGCTGTCGTTTTATATATTCTTGCATATCCAGCTGTTTCAGACCCTAGGGTTTCTCTTCCGTTTTCTGTTTTTCCTATTTTTATGGTGCTTTTCACCTCTAAAACACTCAAACATTAAAATTTTTAACTTTCGTGTGTTTCTGGCCCTATTGCGCAAGTGACAGACATCAGCCACAGCTGAGACGACAACTTTTTCTGAAGTCTGCCGCCGAGAGACCTGGATTTGCAGGTTGCACTTATCGGCCCAAAAACTGTGACCTGGCATTGAGGTCACACTTTTCTGCCCCAAATCTGCGACCTGGATTGAAAACAGGTCAAAACCTGTGACCTGCACTTTTTCTGGGTTTGTCTGAAGCTTCTGTCAGGGTTTCTCAGTCTCTGTCTCCGCCCGTTTAGACCTGTTTCTGATATGTTTCACTCAACTAAGTGGGAATCTTGCCCCTTAGGGCTCTAGTACCCTCCACTTTTTGTGGGAGAGTTTTTGCTGTTTCAGAAGTCTGAATTTCCAGAGTTTCAGCCTTATTTCTTTCAGATCTGATACCTCATTTTCAGGTCCCTTTAGATCAGCTCTTCTCCCTTTCAAATCCCCTCATATAGTTTTGTTTGGGTTCATTTCTAGGGCCACCTCCTTGTCCCTTCTATTTTTAGCTGATCTCCTCCTTTTTAGCAGCAACCTTGCCTCTGCCTCTTCGCTGTTCTCTGCACCTCTTTTCAGCAAATTTCTCCTTTAGATCCCCGTCCCTCCCGACCTTAGATCTATTGGCCTCTTTTTCGGGTGCTTTGCTTAGTTTTTTTCCCTCTTATAGACTAGTTTTGAGAGACCTGCCTTCTTGGGTTAGATTGATGCATTGTTAGCTGTTAATTTTCTGTTCTTTCAGTCTTATTTACTGCAGATTTATTTTCAGTTACGCAGCACACTTTTTCTTTTACTCTCAAAACGTCTGGGTTTAAACAATTAAAATTAGCGCACGCCACACACTGACCCTAAGTGAAGAAGAGCCTAGTTAACACTGCCTGGCAAAGCCTTTAAAATCAATTGACACTGCACCTCTCTGCCCTTGTTTCGACATTGACCTCACTTGATTTTGCCCCTCCCTGCCCCTGTCGGTTTTCTTCTTCCCGTCATCATTGCGCCTCCAAGGCGTTTGTCCCGGAGACTTCTTGGCCTTCACCCTCAGTTTCCGGTTGGTCGACTTCCTCCTGCCCGTCGTCATCGAGTAAGTCCTCCCCCGAGTCCGCACTCCAACTCTTCCTCTGATTGTTCGGGTTCTCCCCCTACTCCTGGTTCTCCCCCTCTTACCTTCACCATGTCTAGTTCAGGGCCTAGCACTAGCAACAACCCCAGTTCTACTGCTGGGTCCGTTTCCAGTGGAACCACTACGGGACCCACCACGACTGCCCCGTTGCTCCCTTATATGGCCAGTCTCAATCTCCCCGACTTCAATCAGCTAATAAATGATCCTATTCACCATGATATCAGTTGGCCTGCTATGCCAACCAAGCTCCCCTCCGACATTCCCAAGTTAGAAGGTCTTGCTAGTGAAGATCCCTCCAACCATATCCGATCTTTCCACATGTGGTGTTCCTCCAATTCCATCACTGATGACTCCATCCGTCTTTGATTGTTCCAACACACACTTACCGATGAAGCTTCTAAATGGTATGTTGATCAAGCCACCTCTTCCCATACCACCTTTGCGACCCTTGCCCAAGCCTTTTTATCTTATTTCCAGCTCCCTCTCCGATAGGACACGGGTACTAAACTCTTGACTTCTTTTCATCAATCCTCTTCGACCCGCCTTTCCGCTCATGTCCAGGAATGGCGACGAAGACGGAGCTAATGTCGCGCTCCCCCCTTTGAAGATCGGGTTTATATGGACTGGTTCCTTCACTCTCTTTTACCTCCCATTGGCAAAGATGTCGCATCCCATTTTCCTCAAACCGAAGAAGCCGCCCTCCAAATAGCCCTGAAATATGACCTTATCTATGCTCAATCTGGTTATGTTTATACCGTCCTTCCTGACCTCCCCAAGCCCGGTGGCCCTCCTGCCTCAGGGGCATCTCACTCTGCCGAAGTATCATTGGAGCTATGACACATACCCCTTCTCAACCTCTTCTGGGCTATGGTTTCCCTTCAAGAGGGGCCAGCCCCCCTGGCACTTTTTCCCCTCCAGGTAGCATGTGTCCAGGATACGGCATGCCTCCTCCTTTTTCCCACACTCCTACTTACCTCAACGTTGCCCATCCTACCCCTTATCCGTACCCACAGCCTGGTGTCCCAGCTCCTCCAGCATTTGGACCTCCCACTCCCTTGCCTTCTCCACCCCCGCAACCACACTTACTACCCCCTCCAGGGCAAGTATTTGCGCAGCAGGGGGCAACTCATCTTCTTCCTTCTCAAAGAAAGAGGAAAGGCAATCAATCCGCTTCTGGTAATCGTGGATCCAATCCTTCAAGTATTGACTCTACCACTGCCAACCAGCCACAGGGCTCTCAGCCCAAGCCAGACAGGCCGCTTCGCACCAATAAGCTCTGTTCGTGTTGCGGTGTTTATGGTCATTACACTCACGATTGTCCCTTATTACCACAAATGCGGAAAATGTGGGAGTCTCAGGCCACTGTGCGGGGACAACACTCCTCCCCTACTGTCCCTCCCAATACGGCTACTTCTCAACCCGCTGTGTTTACCGATCCTTTCCCTCAACAAGGATTCATGGCTACTCAACCACCTCATGCCCCGGTAACCACTCAACCTTCCCCTTCCGGTTCCTCTGATTACCAGATTCTCATGATGGCCTCCGACCAACCTCTCACCATTGACCTTAACCTTCAAACTCAGTCTCGTCAGTACTCCACGCCTCTCGTTCCGTCTACCTCCGAGTCCCCATCTTCAAGTCCTACAGAGCTTTTGTCGACACCCAATGGTCCCTTGCAAATACCTCCGCCCAAAGCCGAGGTTCATACCAAAATTCCTAAGGGCCCATTACGCCGAAATGCTGCCTCTGGTCGGGCTGCCCATTCATACAGCATAGGGCACAATCTCCTGCTACCATTTCAACACTGGAACTCCTCCAGTCGTGTCCTTCTCAAAAGAAGGCTCTACTATCTGTCGTGGGTGCTGTAGATCCTGTTGATGACCAATTAATTGTTTTCGACGCCCGTCAGTCAGACCATCCCCCCCTTCCTGCTTCTATTGCTTTCCAAATCCCAGTCAAAATCTGAAATGCCAATGTCGCTCGGTGTATTATTGATGAGGGGACATCTACCTGTGTGATGTCCGCTTCGGTTTGGAAACAACTCAGATCTCCTGAGCTGGCCCCTTCCACAATCACCCTCCGTGCGTGGGATGGCCATGCCTCCCAACCCATTGGCCTCTTCCATAACTGTCCTATCACCCTTGCAGGCAAGACTGTTTGTGTCGACGTTGAAGTTATCGACACCCCTCTTGACTACAACATTCTTTTGAGGCGTAGTTACACCTGTGCCATGTCTGTCGTCCTATCCGTCGTCCACCGCAAGATGTTTTTCCCTCATAATGGCAAAATTGTCACCATTGACCAGTTGACGTATCATGAACCAAAGTCTCAGACCTCCCCTGAGTCCACCATCTCTACTGTCTCCAATAAGCAAACTGTTGATTCTTTGACCAATGTTTCCCCCGGCGTCTACAAAGACTCCTCCTTGCTTGGCACTTTCCCAGGTCCTCACCCTCCTCCTGTCGTTGATCCCAGCTTAGCGAATGTTTGCATGATGCAATCATCTCAGGCTGCCCTTCCACAACCTGCTTCGGCTAGTCAGCAACCTCAACCCCGTCCGCCGCACCCTGCTCCTAGCCCTTCACCTCAGCCGACTGAACCTCTCCCGCCTAGACCTTCCCATCCTCCTCACACTCAGGAACCCCCTTACCCTCCTGAGTTGGTTCCCTCAGGTCTCCACCACATGGGAGCCGTCCCTCCTGGCCATTACCTCGTCGGTCAGATACCTTTCCTTGGTCCCCCCCCCCCGGGAGTCTATTCGATTCCCGTCATGGCCACCCTTTCCCTCCCTAATTTAACCTTGGGAATACCAGTATGGTATCTTACTCCTCCAGCCGAGACCCCACCGAGCCACCCCAAACCATACATTTTTGTGACACCCGTGCAACCGATTCCCTTCGCTCCTTCCACCGCTACAGTGCCCCTAGCCCCTCCGCCAGACCATCCTCATGCCGCGACAGCTACGGGCAAGAAAAGAAAAACTCGCAAGGGGGCATCCAAAGACAAAGCCACCGCGCCCGACCCTACACCCCCTCCACCCGCCAAGCCTTGTGCCTTGTGTGATGATATCGGTCATGCCACCCATACTTGTCCTGAGTTGCCCCGTATCCAACCCATGGTTAGAGTCGCGTTCCCTGAATCTACGGCCCCTGAAACCTCTGCTTCTTCTTCATCCGCAGCCAAGAACCCAAAGACTCTTCGCACCAACAAAACCTGTGCTCTGTGTGGTGTCCATGGCCATTATTCTCACCATTGTCCTCACCTCACGCATTACCGAGCCTCTTTAGAGGTCATTCGCGAGTACGAAGTTGAACAAAACCAATCCGCCTCTCCCATCCTTGCTCAGTATGCGTCAGGTTTACTCAAGGATCCCCTTGCTACCATCGACATTCCTCCCCCTAATGTTGAGATTTCGGAATCTACTGTCCCCCTCCTATACCTATCATCATCCACACAACCCTCAAAGCACATTCCCTCTTAATCCACTCCATCTGTTTCGCTCGATTCCCCTCCAGCAACATTCTTGGGCTCTTCATGCTTTGACCATCTTTTTACTTGTTCTTCCGTCATTCTCCCTGATGACCCATATGTGCGCCTTTCTTCCCATACTGATGATTTAGGTAGCTTTGCAGCGTCATGTGGTTTCCTCGACCTTTCCCTTTCTTCCCATAATCACGAAGATACCTTTCGTATCTATGATGTCCTTCGCAGCATGAGTTCCCGCTCTTCCTCCCAGAGTCCTCATTCATCCCCCTCTAGTCGATCTATAAGTCCTGGATTTCCTACCCCGACTACTCCCTCCCATAGTTGTCATTGGATGTCTACCCTATACTCACGCTGCCATCATTATTCTCCTTCCTCCCATTTCTTGTCTTGTGACACTATTCCACCGGCCCTCTCGTCCACCCATTGTATTGGCTACACCCATGGGGCAAGTCGCTATTCCCGGAATCTCGCCTCGGCTGAATGGGCCATCTTTACCCCCTTGCATACCCTCGTTCTTACAAATGGGGTCTGCATTGGTAATGCCACCAACAATCAGGCCGAATATGATGCAGTACGTGGTCTCTTAGCTGATGCCATCTCTCATCACATCCTCCATCTGCACGTTCGTTTAGATTCCCTGCTTCTTGTCTTACAACTTAATGGTGTCTATCGTGTGCGTAACCCTATCTTGTTTAGACAATATTTACGAGTGAAACTTTTGATGCGTGAATTTAGATTCATTACTTTCAACCATATACCTAGAAGTCAAAATCACTACGTAGATCAAATCGCAAATCATGTTCTAGACTGGCATTTATCACACACAAGACAATAACATTTAACACCATCAACAAAATGCATATACATCATATATATCATATAACATGTGTTTTTAGAGTCCATCTACTCTGAAACATATGACATGCCCATAGCATGTTACAAAAACAAAACTACAAAAATGGGGGGCACCACTTGCCCCTACATAGACACTAGGGGGCACCACCTGCCCTACATCTAATCACTCTCTGGAGGATCCCGAGCCAACGGCTCTGCCCCCGCAACTCGTAGATCACGCACAGTCGGACCGGCCATCGCCATGCGTCGCATGATACCTCGCCATTCCAAGGGTAGCCCAATACATAACTCTATGTACTGGTCGTCTAAATCCTGCCAACCACGCTCCGACACACCAGTCAGCAACCCCTCACATCTACAACGGATGTCCTCCAACAGAACGGCCATATCCTCGTTTTGTGCCGTCCTTGATCCACTCGCACCTGTCGCTCCAGCTGCTGCAGGTCGTCCCATATATCCGGTCGGTTTTACCGAGGCTAAATCTGCATTCCAAAAAGTATAAGGATTAGTACCATGAATACTAGTCACAAACTCTAAAATGCACATAACAGATTAGTTGCTTCTCACTTACCATCGGGCCCCCATACTCGACCAGGCGGAAGTGGCAAGTCCAGATCTCCCCAATAACTCATCCCACTATAGGGATAGTCGTCTATGTACAATGGCATCTGATCCCAATGGGCGAAGAACTCTGGTCGGAACACCCGTCCGACCGCCCCTCCTCCTCCTCTACACAGTAGACGTCCCCATCAACGCATCCAGGGCTCTCTCGAACCCCCATCAGGTAACTGTACACGAAGTCGTAAGGCCGGGATCTTCTTAAAGAAGAACGAGCACAATACCGTCCCATAGGCACAATCATGATTCACTTGCCGCTTACATAACAACAGCTGTCGTTTCACCGACACCAACATCATCTGGGCCCACCCATAGTAGGTCCCACTCAACACACTCTCCACAATCATCATCTGCCCTCTAGTGATGTGATGAAACGCCTGGCTGCCCAAGATCCGCAACACTGCTGCAGCCACTGCCCGGGTCTCCAACCTCTCTAGATCCCCAATCGATATCCGAGTCCCTTTGACTCGGACACCTGGTCGACAATGTCGCTCAACAAACTCCATGATGTTACACCCTCGCGGTAACACTGGTTGTGTATTTCCCACCATCCCTAATGGCGGGAGACCAGTCGGAAAATACAGATCCTGGACCGTCAGCTCAATCCTGTGCCCCTGCACTATAAACACCTCATGATCTGGATCCCAATAACTGATAATCCGGGCCAACAAGGGCTCACCAGCCCTCATCAAAGGGTTCTCCAGAAATTTCAGAACCCCAAACCTAGCCAATGCACGACGGACACCCTGATCTACTTGGATTTCCGTCCATAATGTACCTAGGTCTCTCTCTCTCCACTTGATCCGTATATCTGCCATATCTGCATAAAAACCATCATCTTTGTCAGTCTACAGATAAACAAAACTGCATTTACTTACACCAAAACTGAATCTCAGCCCCTAACAACACTGAAACCAACCCCATCTAACAGGTCGCACTTTTTGGCCAAATCCTGGGCCAGGTCGCACTTTTCAAGCCCAAACCTGCGTCCAAGTCGTAGTTTTTGCCCAAAAAAGTGCGACCCGATCGTAATGATGAAGTAGGAGCAGTTACTGAGATCCAAGACCCTAATCTGAACTTTGAATCCATCAAAAACAAAGAGTAGGATTAGGCCTCTTACCTGCAACTAACGGATCGCGATTCCAACGGTCGATTTGTCCGCTACGATCGCCGCAAGATTTAAGGCCTTCTCTCCTCTCCACTTTTTTGGTCATCTAACCTATTATCATTAGATGAACCCAAGTACACCATGTAAGCCCAAATTTACCCTAAGTAAAATTGTTTTCACCATGTGAAATAACTTATTTGTTTATATTTCCCGGTCATATTTAACCCAAACCAGGGAAATTAATTAAATAAATCCTTATTTATTTGATTATTTCCTAAGAATAAGCTATTTAAATCATTATTTAAATAATATTCTTAGTTAAATTTGACTAAATCATCCATAAATTATTAAATAAACCATTATTTATTTAATTATATTCTCATCATTTCCCTAAAATGATAAATAAATCATTTATTTATTTATTATTTATAAATAAAAGAATTGACCCAAGTCAAAAATCATTTTCCCTCCAACAAATATAATAAAATATTTCTAAAGGGTGGTTCTAGAATTCGATTAATAATATTTTATTCATGCACCGAGTTCTAAACCGCCCTAATATTTTGTTATAAATAGAAGGGTTTTCCCCATTCATTAGTCACCTCCATTGCATTAGATCACTCTGGATCTATACTAGGTCACATTCTCCATTTTTGCCTTGTGAGCTCCCATTGAGTTCTATGTTTGTCTGGGTTCTCTACAACAACAAGAGATAGGAATTTTAGATCTGAAATGCTGAGGACTTTCAAGAACCCATCCCATTGAGGAGAACCGGAAAACACCTTTCTTGTTTTCCTCTCAGGTGCCCCCTTTTTAATATAATATAAAAATTCTTTCAAATACATTGTTCTTGTCTTGTCTATTGGATGCATGGAGCCACATTTTACTTTATCTGCTTAATGTCTTTTATGCTTAGATCTGGATTTGTGCAGCATTATTTGGATCACCTAATTGCAGATTTAAAGATGGTTGGCAACCATTATCGATGTTAGGGCTATTTGTTATGCGTAGCTAAAGTGATCTTTTACGACGAAAGATTCATACTAACAAAGCTCTTAAAATACCAGCTTCCTCAAAATATTGCATTCAAACCGGAAATGTTTAAAACTCCCCTTGTCTATGTTACTCAGCAAGGTGGCCTAAAACATTGGTGCATCACAACTCAATGTGGTTTAGGCCTTTTCAATTCTATTATATAGTCCTCATTCTCAAGTAAAACTTTATTTGGACAACGTGATCCATGCTAGAAAACCAGAGAAACAAATAAAAGAAGTTATATTCCAAAGGTGGTTGGGGAATTTGACCTGAAAGAACACAGAATATACTTCAGATAACATAAAGATCATATAATTTTATTAATGACCACAATAGTAGATCAATGGGACTAGAAAGCAGTACCTCAAATTTAATTACATAGTGGGAGTGCAAAAGCAATTCCTACGTCAACTCTATCAAAAGCAGATCAGTGTACACCAGGACATACCATGGTTCAGAAGAATGCTCAATATGCTAGAAAATAGATGATGATCTATATAAGTCTCTCTACAGTTGTGCCTCTTCAGCCTCAATATTTTTTGTATTTAATATTTTATGCAAGTAAATCAAAACACAGGTACCTGAGCTGCAAGAACAGCAGAGCTCTCAGTATCAGATCTCAACTCTCCTGTTTCATCTATCCCCTTTAGCAATCCCTGATTATAAAGCAAAACGATAGTCAAAACCAGAAAAGATGAATACCTCATTCAATAAAATATAGATCAATTAGCAGTGAACCACCTTAGATCTATTTGAAACAAATATAGCAGTGCTTACGGTAAAGACGCCTATAAAATAAATTCCATCCAACCATAACATGAATGCCCAATCATAGCTGTGTTCTTCTAAGTTTAGCACGTTGAAACTTGCTGAAAAAGCAACCCTAGAGAAGTCAAGGACGTAAAACATTTTAGAGGTAACTAGCTACCGTGAAGAATTCCCAAAATACATTATAAAAAAAATTTCATTCTCATCTGTTGTGGCTTCTACTCACTAGGAAATCTGTTTGAAGCAGCATGTATCTGTTGCACTACATGTTTCTCTCAAGGAGGTTCTAGATTTAATTTCAAATGGAATTTGGCTAAATTTTAGGTAAGGTATCACCATGTGAGCTGGCATTATCCCAATCTCCCAAAGCAATGCTATAGCATATGCCCTAACTCGTGTTGAGGGACTGGCAGAGAAATCAAAGAATAAATGGGATGCTTCCCTTATTGCATGATTACCTTGACTGCCTGAATAATAAACAAGGCATGTCATACTGGAAGCCGACTTATATCTAGTATTTTGAACGCTTATAAAGGTTTTCCCATTTATTGCAGTGCAGAGACAAATTCTTCATACCTGCTTTTTCCGAAAACTGATGCAAAACTATCAGATTCGTGTAAAGGAGGGGTTTGTTTCCTTAACAGTAAAGTTTTAGAGTGGAAAAATGCTATGGACATCTATATGGTATGCCCCATATAACACATGATTACCTTGACTGTGTGCAACACAACCAGGCATACTTTCAGCAGATGCAGTACAGAACCCCCAAATTTCAGGTGACAACAGAAGGGGTGGAAACCTAAAAGATATTCTAAAAACATTAAATTATATACCATATTAAAATAGTATAATTTATGCATATAGTGTATTGAAAATAGTATAATATTTTATAAAAGGGTACCATATACACTATATTTTTGAACCCCTAAATTAATTTATTAACTAATTTAGCGGTTAATCCCTAATTTTGAACCCTTGTAATATTATTAATTTTATTTAATCCTTGTAATATTATAAATTAATTAAAATAAATAAAGACTAATTCCTAACAGCTAGTTTATAACTAAATATTATGTTAATAACTAATTCCTAACAACTAGTTTATAACTAAATATTATTTTTATTAATTTAGTAACGGCTAACTCTGGACCCTGATGCATCCTTGCTATTTATTCTTTAAGATTGATTGATTTTTTCACCTTTGTCCTGTGGATGAAACACATTAGTTGGTTCGAAACGTCGACCAAATCCTAATGATGTGATTAATCCGAAAGACATTACGATTTACAATATGTATATTATTGAATATATATACTATTGTATTTTATAAATTGCTATATACTGTCAAATAAAGCACATACACAATTGCTTTATTGGTTAATCTGTAATTATCAATACTTAAGTCACTTAACTGTATTAAATGCCTAAATCGGAAGTACTAAACTACTCATAACAATGCATTACTATACAACCATTATAATAATCTAGCTCTAACACCCTCAATAATCATATGAAATTCAAATGGGTGTCCCAAGTTCAAACTTATTTGAACCAAGCCTATCGAAAATATCTACAGCTTGCCTCTCAGATGCAAACCAAAAATCTGAGTCTGAAGCTGTGATCAAATGGGAAGAGATGTTGATCGTACATGTACCTGGCATCAGTGAAGGAGAACAGATCATGCCATTAACCACTTCTCTGACTCATCAGCCAGATGAGAGTCAATGTTGGTTGAAATTTCAGTCCACCTACCATATATGTAGAAGCTGATTTCGACTTCAAAAAGCTTCTCTACCCCACACCTAGGTACAAAAAATGTTCCGAAGTTCACAAGCCAAGTCTCTGGAAATCGGGAGAACTTATAAGAAGTCTTATCAACCTCTCCAAGTACCCCTTATCGCTGATCCAAAGCTGAAAATTGCACCTTTTGTGGCTGATTTCTACCAATCTTTATATCAAACCATCAAACAAATTGCATTGGCTATACCCTAGAGAAATCTGGCTTTGTAGAAACCATGAGTGCTTTCTTTCAATGTTCCACCAAGTCCCCTGGAGGTGGGAGCGAGCGAGTGCGGGAGCGGCCTATGCAAAAGCTCCCTACCGAGTTTCAGGAAACGTGGGGGGATGTCGGGGTCATAAAAATTATAAAATATAAAAATATATATATATTACAATATTATATATGATATATCATTGAATAATATAATATTATTTTTCATTTTTCAATTTTGCAAGGAATGTATAATATATATACTATATACAGTCATCATACACTTACATCATGAAAGATAATTAGATAAAATCAGAAATGATAAAATTTAAAAACTATAAATCGATGAATGATGAATCATGGATCATCTAACTGAAACAAATTTAAAAGTTAAAACATACATCATAGATTCATATGTAAGTTGTAACTTTGTAACTATATAATCATTAATGTAACTACTAACAATGTACAATGAAAATAAACTTTAAAGTTTAAGATATCATATGAGTCATGACATTATATCGAGATTCAAAATAAACTTTAAACTGAAGTTTACAACTCAAGTCTGAAACATAAATATTAAAACTTAAAAGCAAATAAGTTTAAAGTTATGTCTGAAACAGTGACACATAAAACATAAATGATAAAACATAACATATGAATATCAAATGATATCATCATAGTGATAAATGAGCATAAATGCTCAAGGTAATGCCCCACTATTCTCTGCATCCAGCTGCTGCACGAATATATCAGGATCAACCATGTCACCATCTGAATCTGAATCACTTGGATTCTCAAACAAGCTAAGTGGCACACCAACCAACCCCATCTGTGTCTCATCAAGCCTCTCCTCCATATCAATCTGTGCATCATCCTCTGGATCAACATCCCATCGGGTTGCTGGTCCCTTCAAATACTCAAGTGTCTTCCTATGCTCAAGACGTAGGGCACTGTGCACAGCAACTAACTTCTCAGCTCTTTTAGAGGTAACCCTGTTCCTCTTGATAGAGTGGATGAAGCTATATGTGGACCAATTCCTCTCTGTTGCAGAGGAACTAGCAATCTGAGACAACACACGCATAGCAAGATGTTTGAGCTCTCTAGCACCATCCCCATTCATCCTCCACCAACCAACTGGGTCATCTTGGGCTAGATCATCGCGATCTGCCCGAGCACCATGTGTGTTGAAGGGGCCACTAAGAGATGCAAACTGAACAAACTGTCTTCGCAACTTTGCCCCCTCCTCCTCACTGTACATCTTTGCAATTGCAGCTAGGAAGCCACTCTTTACCTCTGGATCATCAATAGGAGGCACTCTCTTGGGCCTTTCAACATACCATTTTGGGTTTAATGCATATGCTACCATGTGCAAAGGTGTGTTCATGTGATCCCACCTACGCTGAATGATGGGTCGAATCTGGGATGTATAGAACTCTAATGAGGGCTCCCTCTGCTTAATGGCTACCTTCACACGACCCAACATGCTATCAAAGGTCTCATAGACTTCTCCAAGGCTAGGAGAATATGTATTAGTGTAACGAATGACCTCCACAATAGGGCCCAAGAATGACACCAAATAAGCACAATCCGCCCACCAATCATTGTCCAGCACCTGAACCCTGACCTTCTTCCCTGAGTCTGTCTTTGATTCTGACCACCTTCCCCAGTCTAAACTCACAACCAAGGATTGTAGAGGTGCTTGTACCTCTAACATCCTATCCAATAAGAGAAAATAGTTAGCATATCTAGTATCGGTGGGCTTGAGGAATTCCTTCATCATGTGAGCCCTGTACATGGCCAAGGAGCTGTGGTGGCTGCAGATAAACATCTGCACATCTCTAGCAGCTGTCACCAAATCTGATATCCACTTAATTTTGCCAAATCTGATAGCAGCATGCACACAACAAGGAGTCCAAAAAATATGTTGATACCTGTTTTGAATCAATAACCCAGCTGATCTACAAACTATTGCTGCATTTGTCACAACCTGCACCACACTATCAACACCAACATCCTCTATAGCTTCTCGAAGAAGCTCAAATTGGAAAGATGCATCCTTGCGCTTTCCAGAACAGTCAACAGCTTTAAGAAAGAATGGACACTATGATGTAGATTAGTGGGCGTTTTCGGATGTCAGTCCATCCATCCATAACAATAGAGCAACCAAACCTCAACCATGTTTGTCTCATTCTCTCTTTCTGCACATTAATTTTAGACACTTGTCTATCTAAAATTGATGTTCTGAGCTTATGTTCTCCAGGTGGTACATATGAAGGCCCTATTTTTGCAATTGTTTGGACCATTTCCTTGTAATAAGGTGAACGCACAACATGGAAGGGAATTCCATTGACAAAAAGAAATTTTCCAATTGCATCATTTGTGTCATCTCGATCTAGAATATTGTACATCCCAGACACTGTAGCACCCATTCCAAAAGAACGAGATGCAGCTACAGAACCTGTAGCATCCTTTGTCTTTTTTGATGAAACACTTGATGGATCAACATTTCTGTTAGAAAACATTCCTTTTGAAGTGGCTTCCATTTCTAGCCTCCAAAGTAGCTCTCTTAGAGCTGGAGTCATGTGCTTTGAGAGACACATATTGACTCCTTTACCTGTGATTGCTAAAATATGTTGCTTCACCCTCGTATAGCTGCCAACAAAGTGATGGCCACAAATATTGCAAACCCAATCACGTGAGCCACCTCCAGCTTTTGGATTTTTTTTAGGAAGTTTGGCTGCATAGATTAGAAGTGGTTTATGATGATTAAAGGCCCCCTTTGCAAATTTTTCCAGATTTCTTGGTGGGCCTTCATAATTTAGTGACCTCTTGTGACTGCTCTCAATTTCAATTTCTTGTTGTGTGTCTTCTACGGATCATAGTATTAAAAACTGGCCGGTTTGAACCGGTAACCGGTCAGAAGCCTAGCCGGTCAAAATCGGTCAAAAAACCTGGTCAGGCACCCCATTTCGCTTTTTTTCCAATCAAACCAGTCTAACCAACTGGTTTATTGATAAACTGGCCGGTTTATCAATAAACCGACCAGTTAGACCAGTTTGACCAGAAAAAAAGCGAAATGAGGTAAGGGACCCACAGAAGTTGATTTGGCCAAGTATAGGAATTTCACCCCAGCAAAATAAAGGCCAACAATTCTCAACTTCACCCTACCTTTAAATTATGTGAGAAACCATCCCATCCTTCTGAGCGAATTGTGTAAAACTTTGGGTTATTGGGCAATGTCTTGTGGCATGGCATCCAGTTAAATGATGCTCTCCAAACAAACCATCATGTGGGATCATTCTTCCAAATGCTTCAAACATGATACAGTGGGCCGTTATTTAAGCCAACTATTGTATCTTGTAAGCATTCTCTTGCCTGCAATGTGTTGGGATACAATCATAATGATACCTTTGTTGTGAATATCACACACGTCACTCTTTCTTGCTTCCCTAAGAAACCCTTCAGAGAGTTCAAACAGGGTCTAACGAGGGTTGTAGATTCTAAAAACATGGATTTTTTCAACAGATATGCTTTAATCACTGGAACTTTTGGACAAAGTACACTTCAGTTTCTGAAAATATCTCAACAGAAGGAAGCCCTACAAAATATCACTAACAAATTCAATATCATAGAAGATAGCAGTCTTAAGTGCATGATAATGCTATAGAGGATGCAAGACATAACCATTCTTGCCTAAGTACCTAAGGAATTTCACCTATTTGATGACTGGATGCCGAAGAAAAACATTCACAACTTTTGATCTGGAAAATGTGCAATACAAAGTTCTCATCGGTTTTAGGAAAATGTTGGTCAACATAAATTTGAGTGCATATATGATTTGTAAGTCCAACTACAAAGAGGCCTCGGATGACATTGTAACCCTCCAATTAATAAGAATGCAAGCTAAATAGGCTTAACTGCCAGTTTCACTGTACTATGTAGGCCAATGGCCTCAATGCTCATAGCTCGTAGCATTGTTTTTGGACTTTATGGGTCATTTGGAGCCTCATTGCTTATGTATTTTTTCGATGATATGTATTGCACTTGATGCCATATTGCCATTTTGATATATTCACCTTTACATGGTATATAAATGAGCAAACTTTGCATATTTTGTCTCTATTGGCTTGGAATCATGGTTGCAAATCTTAAAAATAGTTTTTTTTATTAAAAAATAATTATTTAATGTATTTTTTTAAGAACCGGTTCGTTTAGACCTGACCAGTACCGGTTAGACCGGTTCCGGTCCAGTTACCGATTCATTAGGTCCACCGATCCGGTCACCGGTTCCGGTTTTTAATACTATGCTACGGATTAGCACTATAGGTGCTCTCACTGTCACGACTGTTAGTGGACTGACTTTGGCTCATGGTTTAAACTTGCTGCAATTGCAAAAAAAAATCAAAATTAAAATTTTCAATTTCGAAATAAATTTAAATTATAAAACAAATGTAATTATTGAAAGAAAAAAATTAATTAGTAGTTACTATGTTACAACTTACAAACGCTGCAAATTTGCAACATTTGTAAGTTTGTACTAATCATTAAATTAATTATCTGTTATACAATAATTTGATTAATGTTCTCTGCATAGTCCTGGTATGAAATTTCATTATTTCAGCAGTACAATCTGAGGTTCAGTAAAACATTTCGGATAAAAACTTAAAAGTAAATGAAATTACTAATTAGATCCTACACAGTCAGATTTTTCTAATTAATTAATTATCTGTTATACGATATTTGATATCAAGCAAATGCCAAATATTTGATAAATCATAATTTAATTTTTAAATTATCTGTTATACTAATTAATTAATAAATTTAAATTATCTGTTATACTGAGTATGTATACATAATACTTTTTAAATTTTAATTTTAAATTTGTTTTCCAGTTTAGTATTTACTTAATTGAGGTTGAGGCCGAGGCAGCTAGACGAGACTGAGGTTGCTGGAGGAGGCCGAGGCAGCTAGAGGAGACTGAGGTTGCTGGAGGAGGCCGAGGTCGAGGCTGCTGGAGGAGGTCAAGGCTAAGACGGTGACGGCTAAGAGTCTGAGACTGTTGGAGGCCGAGGCTGAGGCAACGGCGACGGCTACTGGATGAGGCCGAGACCGAGGCGACGGCAATGAGTCTAAGACTGTTGGAGGCCGAGGCGACGGCGACGACTACTGGAGAAGGCCAAGACCAAGGCGACGGCGACGGCTGTTGCGGGCGGCTTCTGCTCCGGGCTGTTGCAGGCGATGTCGGTTGTTGCGGGCGGATAGATGGCGACTGCTATGGCGGCTGCTGCCTGCTGCGGATAGATGGCGGCAATGAAGCTTGGAAGAAGGGGCATGAAACAGTTTGACAAACAATGCGAAACTTCAAACAACATAAAGTTATAAACCTAAAACTAAATTTTAAAACATAATTTAATTAGTAATTAAATAATAAATATTAAAAATAAAAATCGATTATTATTTTTTTTATTTACAAACAAAAAAAAATTGTGGGCCCCACCCGCCCCCTTCGCGCCCCCTCCCATCCCCTAAAGCACCCTCGACCCCTCCAGATGAGGAAACGTCCCCTTTGTCGTCCCCTTCAATTTTTTGATTTTTGGAAGCATCGAGAAACGTCCCCTAGAACTCCCCAAGACCCCGGAGAGCGGGGAGGCAAGGATTCTAGACCCCTAAGTGGGAGGGGCGAGTCCCCATGTAACACTGCTTTCTTTTATTCATCCTTTTCTCCTTCATCAAACCTAGAACTCAACGAATTTTGAACCAACAAACAAATCAGCAGACAAGATAAGACTATTTTAATAATGTTCAGCAAATGACCACAAAAGTAGGTCAATGGGAGTGTTGAGTACAGTAGTGCCAATACAATGTGGGAGCACAAAACTGGCTCCTATATAAAGCAAGCTGCATACTGTAAAGTACTAATCTAAACTAAATGCCTGAAACCTGAGCCATAAGAGTGGAGAGCAAAACTGGATGAAAATGTACAAGGGTATATCCAAAGTCTTAGAATACAAATAACATAAGCATTTCAGCGTACATTAAAGTTAGCTCCACAAACATATGACACTGAATGGAGGGAATTCTGTATAGAGGACTGTCTAGAAGGAAACCAGGAAGAAAAGTCGAGTTGCACAGTGTGTTGTTGGCTAGAAGAGGTTGCCTATCGCTGAGGTCTAGAAGGACATGTCTGGCTGCTAGTGTGACATCTAGAAAGCCACTGTCATTAGGGTCTGTAAGGAATAAAATAATATAAATAATGATTAATTAGTTAATTAGTAAATAGGTTGAAAGGGCATGTCTGATGAGACATGACCTTTCGTGAAGAGGCACCTACCTAGGTATATAAGCAGGCCTCATTTGTAATCAATTCATTCATACCTTTTATATAAGCAGGCACTTGAGAAGGAACTTTGTTCGCTTCATTTGGTATCAGCACAGTTCGAGCCTTTGGTCGCCTAACCACTGCACAGAGCCATGCTCTCCGATCCAGGCCCCTGGCCATCGAAAATTCGTCAACATTGTTGTCGTTGAAGCGTTTTGCTACACTTTTGGAGTTTCTCTGTTTGTTGATTTCGTCGGAGGCCCTTGGCCATTTTTAAAGAATAAAAAAAAAGAGAAAAAATAGTTAAAGAAGAAAAAGAAAAAGAAAAAAGCGATATATATAAAGTCAAAAAAAAGAGAGAGAAAAAAGAAAGAAAGAAAGAAGTAAATATTAAAAAAAAAGACTAATATAAAAAATTAAAATTAAAAATTAAAAAAAAAAAAATATATATATATATATATACAAATTGTTAAAAAAAGCAAAAAAACAAAAAAAAAAAAAAAAATTTAAAAAGGTGAAAAAAAATTAACATTAAAAAAAAAAAAAATTAAAAAAAAAAAAAAAAAATATATATATATAATTGAAAGCATACATCGGAACTTCACCCGGACTCCACGACCACCATGGCCGAGTTCCACCACAGTGACCATAGCAGTTGCTACCTTCGTCTGGCACCCAACCTTCGCCTATCGTCATACCAGGGCCATTGCCAACGGGCCACTGATCGGCCAACCAACGATAAATTTCTTGTCTACTTCTCAAGAGCTACCGCCACATTTCAGAGTAGCCACACCGTGCTCCACTTGAAGATAACTGTCCTCCACACCTGCGTTTTCCACCATCGTAAGGTTCAGACAACCCGACCACCGACACCTCTGCATACTGACCACTTCCAACTGCCACTTTCCATCTGTCGGCACCCTTCCACCACTGTTAAAAAAAAAAAATAATACAGTCGCTACCACTGCCATAGTCAACTACCTATTGCTGCACGTTTCATCGAAGTTTACCTGTCCCCTCCATGACTGTCCCCGCGTCAGCACTCACAGTTCCGCTGTCCACCTTGTCCACCTCTTACGCGCCACCGGCAGTGATAACCCGTCCGCCCACTCCACCGTCGTCCACCCGGCGTTCCTGCCACGACCACTGCCATACGCCGCCACAGTCAGCGAAAAACAACAGCAGCTTCCCGCATTTCCTCCCACGCCTTCGCTGCCTCCGTCAAGTCCCTGCTACCTCTATCCTGCCTCACATTTTTTCGTCCATCGACCGTTGTCCTATGGTAAAGCAATCGGTGAGGTGCAACTATACATCCACAAGTCGTATCTCTTTATCGCACCTTTTAAGTTGAAGAAGTTAAAACATCATAATAATAAAAAAGAGAGATTAATTAAGCATCAAAGTTTAAGTAAATAGTTATCAACTTAAAAAAAGAGGAAGTGATATATAATCATTAACATTAGTATCCATCTAGCATGCTTCTTGAAGGAAGGTAGGTCATTTACTATAAGGTACACTAACTATTTCTATAGTCATGTACTTTCATTTAATGTTAAGGGTGTTCTAGTATGAATCACAGGTTGAGTTGGAAGACTGATTGCTCTTGATTGTATCCTTGTTCCTGCTCTTCACCTGGGTGGTTATCCCTTGCCCATAGTCCAGGGTGACCTTCCCTAAGGACTTTTCTTTCCACTATCTAGGAAGGGCACAAATAAGAGGTACTAATTAATATAGCATGCCCAAAGTATTCCATATTTATCACTTTCCATCAATCCCTTTTACCCACCTCCATTCTTTGGGTTGATTATCTTTCATCACCGGTGGTGGTGACCCTTTATCCTCATCTTTGAGTAGGGGCCCGGAAACTTTTCCCTTAAGAGGTTGATGCAGCTGAAAGAAAGATAAAAGCATATATAGCCACACACAAAAAAACAAAACGTTAAATGCAAAAGATGGCTGGAACAATTAATAGTGTGTGGACAAAAGCCTAGAAAATACATACAACAATAAACCTCGAACTGATTCAGTTGATCAAACCCTAGATCTATCTTTCGATCTTGCCTAGATGTTCTAGATCTCCCTTCTTGCCCCTTGCACCTTCCTTGAACCCTACATACTTGAATGGAAGTCATTCTCCACCCAATCATTGAGATCATGTTGAGAAATCTAGGGCATAGGTATTAAGTGATTTCTCTTCAATTAGTAACTACTTGTGAGTGCTTTTTACTTCTTTAGATTAGGATCTTCTTTTATTTAGGTTATTAGTGTTCTTCTTCATCAAACAGCTACCAATGCATAAACCATAAAGAGACAAGAGACACGGAATATAGGCTATCAGCCAGGGCCAAAACCTCTTACTCTTTGAGAGGAAAACCCAAACAAATTCTTCTTATAGTGATTCCAAATGATGAATACCAAGACCATGACCCTTGATGTATTTTCTACTACAAGACCAAGGCACAAGTTCTCTTGACAGTCAATTTTTTGCTCCTTTCCTCTTCTCGACTCCTCTTCCACTTCGACCTTCTTAGCACCGAGACATTATCACCACCGAGATCTCGTTTCTATGATGGCACCGAGTCCTTACTGTGATGACAGCAAGACTTTCTCACTGTAGTTATACCGAATCCTTCTTAGTGTGATGACAGCAAAACTTTACTGTGGAGACAACGATCTCTTCCTATTGTCGTGGCATTGAAACAAAGATTGCATTGAGATTGTGATATGACTGTTAGCACCGAGACTGTGGCATGTTGCAACTAAAACTGTGGCGGTGTGTCACTGTGGTAGCACCATAGTATTAAAAACTGGCTGGCTTGAACCGGAAACCAGTCAAACCGACCGGTTCATTAGCCGACCGCGTCAAACCGGTAGAAAAACTGGGTTCAACCCTCCTCTTTGCCAAAAAAATCGGTCCAACCGGTGCTCACTGGCCGGCTCATTGCCAGGCCAACTATGGACTCCGCATAATGCATTTTTGTGTGTTTTGGAGCTTTTTTGAGGGAAATTTAGGGTTGTTTTCCTCTAGCAACATCCCCTCTAAGAAAAGCATGCTTACCCTCTCATTTTCCTGACACATCCCTAGCAATGTTGGCAATTAATGGTAATGTTAAATTCTTAAAGTAAAAGTTGGCACTTTTACTTAAATTTTTAACATTACCATGAAATGACTCAGGATGTTTGAGAGTGGTTTCGAACTCATTGGATTTCATATGGAGAAACTAGAATTTTAGATTTCACTCAAAATTCAGCAGACTTAATGGTTTTCAAGGTTTCATGGTTTGGGGTTTGCAATGTTTCCATTTGATTCTATCATGTGTAAGGGTATAAGATTCGCATTTGATCAAGAGCATGAAGCCCTTTAAGAACCTTGATGTTGGTGACATTGATTGTTGAACTTTGTTGATGTTGGTGGCATTGATTGTTGAACTTTGTTGATGTTGGTGGTATTGATTGTTGAACTCCCATATCGTGGCCTTAACAAGAATGTACCCTTCACTCAAAGGAAAACAACTGGATAGGCATGCTAATCTTTTTCTACCACATTTTAAGGTTGAGGAAATGAACCCTTCACTCAAACCAAAATCATTGGTTAGGCATGTTAAACTATTTCAATTTCTATCATGTTATAAGGTTGAGCAATCCAAGTCTGAAGACTTTGAGCTAGATGATGTTTATGTATCTCTTGTTGATGATCCCATTTCTAGAAGCGATGAATCAATGATGAGTTTCATGAGAGACCATTTTGCTCAGTGATTTGTAGTTTTGATGTCTATTTTTGCTACTACTACTGCTGCTAAAGTTGTAGATGAGTTTTAGGAGTCCTCAAACTCTAAGCCATATTATTTATGTAGCTCATGTTGATGATCCCTTGTCTAGTAGTGATGATGATTTTGATCATGATGAGTGATCATGTTGTTGATCACTAATATGTAGTCTTGCAGTACGCCAATGGCCTCATAGCTTGTAGCATTGTTTTTGGACTTCACAGGCCATTTGGAGCCTCATTGCTTATGTATTTTTTCGATGATATGTATTGCACATGGCGCCATTTTGATATATTCACCTTTACATGGTATATAAATGAGCAAAATTTGCATATTTTGTCTCTATTGGCTTGGAATCATGGTTACAAATCTTACAAATAGTTTTTTTTATTAAAAATTAATTATTTAATGTATTTTTTAAAAACCAATTCATTTAGACCTTACTAGTGCCGATTAGACCGGTTCCGGTCAGAAACCCAGTTCATTAGGTCCATCGGTCTAGTCACCGGTTCCAGTTTTTAATATTATGGGTAGCACCGAGACCCTTTCACTGTTGATAGCACCAAACCTTCTCATCTGAAATAGCACTGAACCATACTGTAATATATCCATTATAATCCTCATTGTAACCATTGTAATCTGCACTATGATCCGCACTATAATCCCTGCAATTAGTCTGATATTCTTTGTGTTATGATGCTAGACCGAACTGCAGACTTACAAACCACCGAAAATCTGTCTTCTAAAATAGGTCGAGCTGCCTATTTATACTTGTTTGCCATAATAATTAATCCAACATGACTGTAAGCTCAACCGACGTGTCATTTGGAATTTGCAATAATCTTTTAAAGCCGGCATGAGGAGGATACTTCACTTGGTCTTGGAGGGCTTATCCTATACATATTAATGACTCATACACAATTGTAATATGCCCAAGAAGGGTCCTTCATACATAGCATAGACTCAAATTGATTTTATGACCAATCTTAAGGACTCACAATGAGACTCATACTAAAATAAAATTCCTTGCTCATGAAACCCAAGAGACAAACATAATAATAATAATTTTATTTTTCTTATTTTCATCAATTACATAAAATCACAATTACTTGTCATTATGAAGACCGAACCTAGTTACTTTTCAATGCTCCCTTAACTAGGGAGGTATTCATAATGGTACTTGGTCATTCTCAATCTGAAGAATTTCTCATAAGAAGAATCGAATTGGTAACCCATTTGTATAGAATCATATCAACCAGCATTTCCACATAGCAAGGCCTTGACCAACAACTCTATCTCTCCACAAGAACTAAGCACAATGTTGGTGAGTCTAATGATGTATAGATACCCTCATCATTGTCTCTCTTAGAACATACCCCACCCAGGTTCTTAGGGTATGTTCCACCAGGACTATTCTTATCTTGGATTCCCATTCCTCAAAGAATATCGGTCCTCAATGACTACTCTTATTTTGGATGCCCTAATACATCCTCAAAGAGCATCGGATGCTCGATGTTTACTCAATCCTCCAATTTGTCTTCCCAGGTGAAGACAAGAATGATATGTCTATCTCTCCCTCTTAATTAGGGAGGGCATATCTATTCCAATAAAGGAATTTACTCATTCCTACAAAAGGAATGTACTCATTCCTACAAAAGGAATGTACCTAAGCTCCCTCTTGGCTTAGGAATTTCCAAGTTTCTTCTAATCAAGAAACTTGTTACTGGGCTCCCTCTTAAATAGGGACCTACAGCAGCTCCTCAAGTGGAGATGATGGGACAACCAGTTGCTTGAAGAACTCCTCCTCACGATGTCAGGAACTTCTTTTCGTTATCTAGGAGTCTTCATGTTTGGGAATTCTACATAGGGCACTGAGCATCCATCACTTTCATCAATGAGTCAACCATGTCATCATCAGAAAGTGATCCATTAGTCCATATCTAGCCTGCCTTCATGCCATGTTGCTTTCTTCATGCCATGTTTACTTAAAGACCTTTACATCCTATTACATGTGCATTGGTGGTGGAAGACATCCATAGATCTTCCCTTGGAAACTCTGCATAAACCCATCTAGATATATAAAAATAAAGGAATGAACATAAAAATCAGCATTACCTTTGTGATGGTCTTTCATCATGACATCTTCTAGTTTGCATCAGCATCCTACATACATATCAACGCAACACCCAAAGATATATATTGTCAAGGGTCTCTTTCCTTTTTAGACTTCATCAGAGTCTTCATATCTTCCATGGAGATATCCTAGTCAAATCTTCTTGGTCTTTCGGATGTTTATTTCCTTTACGATGGTTGCATATTCCATGATCTCTTCCTTACTTTCTTATTACATTCCTGCATTCCTTTGAGGGAGGAGATCCTTTCTTTTGATTAACCTCTCAAGATAGAGCATTGATCCATGTTACTTGCAACCATAAGACTTCCTCAAAAATGAATGTAAGCATACATATCTCATTTTTCCTTTGGCTCATCCAGCCTTCCTGCAGTAGCTTCTTTGATTGAAAGAGCTTCAATCCCTTGATCTTCTTTACCTTTATGTCGTCATACCATCATCCCATGAATTCCACAAGTTTGGAATTCTTGATGAAACGCTTGCTTTTCCTCATGATCGGTGAACCTTGTAATGAAGATTCCATCAGAGCATCTTCAGGATCTAAAGTATCCATATCAGCAAATGTTTCCTTTTGACAGATGTATGATGGACCTAGTACTAGATGACCTTGCCACTTATGTTCCCAATGAGATTCCCAAGAACTATATCCTTGACTTCATAGATTATAACCATCTTTCATGCTTTTCTATGATGATGTCCCGAGCTCTTGCTTCCAATGCTTCTATGATGCCTTGATGCATCCCATTTAGTAAATCATGATAGACATATCTTACAATAGAAGACTTAGGAACTTGAAAAGAACTTAGGTGAGGAAGACTATCTCAGTAATAGAGATCTCTTACTTCCTCTTTCTTGGACTTCTTTTCAGCTTCCTCTACTTCTATGGCGATATGGGCTTCTTCTCTTCCTCTTTTGTTGTCCATCTTGATCTTAGGACAATCCCTTTTGCAGTGTCCATATTCCTAACACCCATAGCATTGAATTTTAGACATGTCCCTTTTCTTTTTCCAAGAACAAGACTTTCCAAATTTACCCTTTCTTCTTGTTATTGCAACATAAGCTTGATTTTTCTCACCTGTTCCCACCTCCTATTTAGCCTTTAGTCTAGATTCCCATAAATGTTTGATGTAAAGTTACCCCACTCCTTCGGTAGTGCATTTAATACCACTGTAGTCATTTCACTATCGGACATGACTTCTCCCAAATCTTGTAGTTGATCTTGGATCTCAGATATCCTCATAAAGTATAAGGCTATTCCATCTTCCTCTGACATCTTTAGCTTATAGATTTCTTGCCTTAACGAGATCACTTCTCCAACAGTGTTTACGAAATACAACTCTACCAGTTTGTCATAGGTTTCTTTTAAGGTTTTGATTTTAGATACATATGGGATGAAGGGATCCTTGATGGATTCTATGAGAATCCTTTGAGCCCAAACTTCCCCTTTCATATACTTGGCAAGAGCTTGAGCATCTTCTTCTCCTAGTTTGGTGATAGATCCTTTGACATGTTCCATAACCTCATTTTCAATGAGATTCAGATCTGTCCTTTTCTTCCATGCAAGATAGTTTGAAGCCCCAACCAATTTGTTGCTTTCCTTACAAAAAGACATTTAGACAGATCCAGTTGTGGACATAAATATACTTACTTGATAGGATGCTCCTCCTTCTTGTTGCTTCCTTGATGTTGATGATGATATAGATGATTAAAAACTTCTCCTTGATGAAGGTAGTTTTCTTCAAGAATGATCCTTGATTACAGAGATGACACCGCCTTTTGATCTAGCTTCCTTTGGATGAATAGTCTTCAAAACACTTTAACTTGAGTAGATGTAGGGTTTTGGCCTTCTCCTTCTTGATGATGATGCCAATACTTCTTTGTAGACTTCTTTGATCTAGGATTATGATGCTTCTTTTGACTTCAAGATGATCTTCGCTTTGATGCCTTCCTTCATATTTGATCCTTGAGTGTCCCTTGATAAGATGCCCTACCATGACTTAGTCACCTTAGCTCTGATACCATGTTGAGAAATCTAGGGCATAGCTATTAAGAGATTTCTCTTCAATTAGTAACTGCTTGTGAGTGCTTTTTACTTCTTTAGATTAGGATCTTCTTTTACTTAGGTTATTAGTGTTCTTCTTCATCAAACAGCGACCAATGCATTAAACATAAAGAGACAAGAGACATAAAATATAGGCTATCAGCCAGGGCCAAAACCTCTCACTCTTTGAGAGGAAAACCCAAACAAATTCTTCTTATAGAGATTCCAATTGACGAATACCAAGACCACGACCCTTGACCTATTTTCCACTCCAAGACCAAGACACAAGTTCTCTTGAAAGCCAATCTTTTGCTCCTTTCCTCTTCTCGAATCCTCTTCCACTTCGACCTTCTTAGCACCGAGACATTATCATCACCGAGATCTCATTTCTATGGTGGCACCAAGTCCTCCTTACTGTGATGACAGCAAGACCTTCTCATTTTAGTTATACCGAATCCTTCTGACTGTGATGACAGCAAAACCTTGTTGTAGAGACAACGATCTCTTCTTACTGTGGTGGCACTGAAACAAAGATTGCACCGAGATTGTGATAGCATTGTTAGCACCGAGGCTGTGGTATGTTGGCACTAAATCTGTGGCAACATGTCACTGTTGCAGCACTGAAACCCCTTCACTGTTGATAGCACCGAACCTTCTCATCTAAAATAGCATTGAACCATACTGTAATATATCCACTGTAATCCGCATTGTAATCCTTGCAATTAGTATGAGATTCTCTGTGTTCTGATGCTTGATTGAATTGCAGACTTTCAGACCACCGAAAATTTGTCTTATGAAATAGGTCGAGTTGCCTATTTATACTTGTTTGGCATCATAATTAAGTCGACATGACTGTAAGCTCAACCGACGTGTCATTTGAAATTTGCAATAATCTTTTTGAAGCCGACATGAGGAGGATACTTCGCTTGATCTTGGAGGGCTTATCCTATACATATTAATGACTCATACACAATTGTAATATGCCCAAGAAGGGTCCTTCATACATGACATAGACTCAAATTGATTTTATGACGAATCCTAAGGACTCACAATGGAAGTCATACTAAAATAAAATTCCTTGCTTATGAAACCCATGAGACAAGCATAATAATAATTTTTTATTTTATTTTTCTTATTTTCATCAATTACATAAAATCACAATTACATGTCATTATGAAGACCGAACCTAGTTACTTTTCAACAGATCACACTCTCAATGTGGCTTGTGCTCAAATGTCTCTTGTATGTGTCTTCTCCTTTAGCCTAGCCTTATTTTTATAAATTTGATTTATTGACCAAAGCCACAACCCAAACCTCCAAAGAAAACAATGGTTTAGATTAGATCTCAACATCACTTGAGATCTACCATTGAGATTCATCTAATTCACTAATGCAAATAATCTTTGAATTTCATAAAATTAACTGACTTTATTTTATAAAAGTCAATTACTTTAATAACTAAAGCAATTGATAAGATTAAGGGTTTATTGGCGACTTCCGCACACCTAGACACTTAGAGGTAGTTGCCTGAGCTACTCTCATCAACACTATTTTGCATGAAACTTCTAGGAACCTGAAGTTTTGAGCCGTTCCCATACCCGAAACTCAATCGAAACTCGACCAAAACTCAACCATCATGTAATCATCTATGAGAGTTAATATAGAGTCTAGACTTGGTTTTCCTTCTAAATTGTCATCTACGGGTCTTATTCCCTTTTTTCTTACAAGATAATGTGTTATTCACTTACTTATAAATTTATTTATATTAAAGGAAATTAAAAACTAATGAAAAACTAAATCATGAGAAAGAGACACCAGAGACATGGTAGAAAAGGCATAAATCCTCAATGTATAGTGTCTCACTCACAAAAATGATAATCATACAAAATATAAATACATCAAGAGTATGTCTCAAGATAGTGCGTCTATCTTGGACACAATCACTTTGGTTGAGTGAATATCTCAACCACACACTAATCTAGGAGTCTAACTAGTTGGAGAGAATCTCTCAACCAACTAGACCTAAACAAACTCTCAAGTTTGAGGAACAGTCACATTCTAGAATAGACAGGTAGGAATAAATCCAAGTTTTATCATTTTAATTATTTTGGACTTATTGATTGTTTTATGTGAGAGTGAGGCTAACATTCCCCCCCTCAATCATAAGTCCAAAGTAAGAACCTGGTACCATCTCCAAGTCTTCATGCTGAAACTGCTGAGTTGATTTTCAATGAAGAATTGCCTGGAAAACCGCAAAAATTGGATCCCGAAAAAATTCCAATATGAAGAGAGCAAACCAAGAAACATGAATCAGCTGCAAGTCTGATACATTTCTAAAAGTTGCTTGACAACTCCATCAAATGACAAGCTACAATGCAAAAGGATCCATCTATCCTTTGCTTGGTCCAATGACCATCCAAGTGAACAAAAGAATGTCCACGAATGCTCTCAATCAGCATCCCAATCGCTTGTCCACTGACAAAATTTAGATGACACTCACTGGCATAATTGTTGAAATTCATATTCCCAATCGCTTTCCCACTGGAAAATGTCAATGCCCACTGGCAGATTTGATGATGCCGACTGGCAGATTTGTTGATGTTGTCGAGACTTTTAGTCTAAAAACCACCTTCAATTCCATTATCATTTCCCTCCTTTGTCAGTTGAAAGGAGAGACAATCATCTACATTTGATTTTTGAACTCCCCCCCTTTAGGTGTAGGAGAGTTTCTCTTTTTAATTCTTTGAGAAACTTTATCTTTACCGTTGTCTTAGGTAAATTGTAGGACTTATGCAGTTTCTTCATTTCTAGATTCCATCTCCAAGGGTTTATCCAGCCATAATTAACTGTCACTTTAAGTCTTCTTCTGCATTCGACATTTCTCTGATAGATGATTTGTCTTCCCACAATGAAGACAATGATGGAGGTCGAAACATTTACTCTCCATATGACCATTTTTCTTACAACGATTACAGTTAACAAGATTTTGGGTATTTTCTAAAAAACCTACACTTACAAACTGAACTGGTTTTGAAAAATCTGGAACATAAAAAAGGTTTTCTTTGTTGTATCTAAAGCCATGTCGATCTTTGTTGAAAGAAATTTCTTCCTAAGGTCTGATCACCTTCTTGCAAAGACCATTTTCTTGTTGTTCTTCACACTTGCTGCTACCGCTGACATTCATTAAGTCATCAATCATCAATTCATTTGTATCACATGTTGCATCAAACTTTTCAATTAGATCTTCAGTACTACTGGTTGCATCATTTAGTAGCACAACTTGTTGGATGAGATCATCTGTGTCACAACTTTCATCAACCTGTTGGATTAGATCATTTGTGTCTCAACTTTCATCAACCTGGTGGATTAGATCATTTGTGTCACAACTTTCATCAGCATGTTGAATGAGGTCATATGTTTCACAAATTGCATTTGTTGTTTGGATGAGGTCTTTTGTACATCGTGCATCAAGTAGATCTTGTTTTTCACTCAATTTTATCGAGAGTGCATTAATGAGTTGTTCTTTCATATCTAGCTCACTTCGAAGATCGTTTGTTGCTTCTAATGTGATAGTTATTTGATTAATTATATGTTAATTTTGATTTAACTTCCACTCAAGTACTTTGATTTTGTTGTGCAATTCATCATTACACTCTTTCAATTCCTTAATTTCTAGCGTTGCACTTTGAAGAAGTTTTCCTCCTTTACCCATTTTGGTCTTTAACATGCTCGCTTGTACTCGCTCGCTTGATTTTTGCTTCAATAGGATGAGGGTGTCAAAGACTACCAAAAATGCACCCAATAGAATTTTTACGATGATTTAATGACATGACTTACATACTTGAAAAATGACAATGATTGACTCACCTGACTTAATTGACCCCTAATCAATTTGAGTTAAAGATTCAAGACTTGGGTAGAAAACGTCATATATATATATATATGACATTTCGGTCGATGTTTTGACCATCGTTTCCATTTTTGGGAGGCGATGTTTCTAAACATACCCGTTTCAAAAACTCTGAAACGTTTCGGCGCTTCATGCAACTTAGCAATAACATAACTTAAAGATTATAGCAAAGGAAGTTCGGCTGAAACTATGAACCACATCTAGCTCTAAACCAATGAATAGGTCAATGTATAGAAAATTAGTGGGTAGCTTGATCTATCTCATAGCCATCAAACTAGAATTAAGATTAGCATTCAACTAAATTTCTAGATTCATTACAATTTACAACCCCTAAAATTGATCAATGGTTGGCTACCAAGAGAATTCTAAGGTATATGAATGGTACCTTGGAGTATGGCATCCTATATGGCAAAGGGAGAGGATTTTTTTTCTTACAAGGTACACAAATTCAAATTGTGTAAGGTTGATTGATGAGAAGAAATCTGATAGCTTTCATGCTTATTTTGAAAGTGTTTACACCATGTCCAGGGGTGTTTTATGTGATGCGGGTTGTATGGTGTATGGAATATCCTTACTTGTTCTGTGATGGATAGACATTGTGGAGATGAATTCCTTGTTGACTGTTAGACCTTGCACGGATATTCATAGGGCATTCTTCAATAGAGAGTCAGAGATTTATGGAGCATTCTAACCTTCATGATGCAAACATCAAGTGGTGGTTGCTTGCTTAGACAATGCCTTGCTTTGGGAATTCTAGAGTAGGGTGTTGAGCCTTAGATCATAGATGTCTTGGACATACTTGGTTGCTTGCATGGAGGCTTGTACTTGACTAGAGGACACTTACAACAAGATAGTGGCCGTGTAGATGCAATAGAGCCAGAGGAGCACATATCTTTGGAGGAGTGTTGGAGCTTTGGAGGCCTATGTATGAGCATTGGACACATCTCATGGAGCACTTATGCCTTGGAGTCTTGCTTGTGAATATGTATACCTTGGAGCTTGGCATGTGTTAAATGGAGAGAGAGTGATGCTTGTGTAGATTCAGGTTGCTTGTATAAGTTTAGGCCCACTTTATATTATTGGCCTCCCTTACCTTTCATATCATTGTTGCAAACATCAACATCAGGATAAAATCGGCAAGGGTTCGGAAAACCAAAAATCGTAAAAATCGAGAAAATATCGGTAAAAAACAGCAAACATCAGCAAAATTAAGATACCACCAAAATATCGGTAAAAATCGACGAACATCGACTAGGCCAAAAAATCGTGATTTCATGATAAAATCGGGATGTTTGCAAGATTGTTTCAAATAAATAAAGAAAGATAGAGTCACTCTTGTTAAAGATGTGAGGAGTGTAGCACACTAGCTCCTCTCTCTCTCTCTTTCTACTCTTCATTATATTATCACTCTCTCTTGAATTGTTAGGGTTACTAGAAGTTCAAGGGTTTTCCAAGGCTATAGTTCCAACCTAAAGAAAGCAAAGAAATTAGGGTTTGTAATCAACCCTCAAGTATAAGGCAGCACTAATCTTGTAGCTCGTGAGAGAAGACTATGGTTTTAGAAACCCTAGTGCTACATTGAGGAAGAGAAGAAAAGGAACTGTCTAGGACACTTCTGAGAGACAAGTGTCATAGCCCTAGGAGGACTTTCCAATGTTGATTATAGCGTATTATAGACCTTTGGTGGTGGCCAGCATTTTCATGCTTTTCCCTAGCTAGAGTTTGGAGAGCTAGAGATTGTACCAGCAATGTGTTAAAACTATTGAATGTGCATGTACTTCATTACTTGTCTATGTGTGTGTGTGTGTGTGTGTGAGAGAGAGAGAGAGAAGTTTACAGCTGTCCAAAATTGTGCAACTGCAGATTTGATTTTCAAATTGCATTGTCTTCTTGATTTGGTAATTTCCAGCGATTGTTTTTCATGTTGATTTGACATAACATTGAGCTAAAATTGTTGATTGATTTAACATATACATATACATGCTATAATAAGGTAATTTTCAGATCTAGCATATGCTTAGAAAAGTTCGTCATAAAGGCCGAAACTTGTTGGCATGTGCCTGGTATCTTTTCTCTTGAGCTACCTAGTATGTTGGGTTGAAGTGAAATATTGTCCTTTATTTGCTGCTGCAAATTATTATTTCAGATCAGACCTAAGGCTGAAATTTCACAGAAATTGGATCCAGCAAACCTCCAATGTGGTGAAACTTCTGAATTTGCATTAATTTCCCTATATGGAAATTTCAACATGATATGATGTCAGAGCACTTTTCACTGAAATTGCTCTCTCGGTGGAGAGGGAGTTGGATCTTTCAACCAGATTGTACCAAGGATTGGTGCTCGACCTATTTACAAGTTTGGCGAGTGTGATACCCTAGGACAATTGCAAGAAGCATTGGAAACTTAGAAGGGTTGTTATACTTATTTTTGTTGATTTTTGCTTTGAGGTGTCCTTCAGATTTGCAGGACGATAGCTCTCAATTTTAAAAAGTGTGACAAGTTGGATGGTGCGTCCAATTACATAACTTGAAATCCCAAGCTGCAAATACTTTTGGAGGAAATTGAGATTTGAGAGTATGTTGAGAAAGTGATAGTTTTCCATATCGATCTGACAATGTGGGCCACCTATAACAAGTAGGCCAAGGCAAAGTGAATCATTCTTGATTAAATGAAAGATCACTTCATCCCTAAGATTGTGAAAAAGACAACCAGTAAGGATATGTTTGACACTTTGGTTGGTTTATTTCAAATCTTAACAGATACTCTCAAGGAAGAAGCTTTCAGCAGTCTGCATAAATAAGACATATACAAAGGTGAGCTACTTTACCAAGGCCACAGAGTTGAGAGTTCAATTATCTACCATAGGGACGAAGGTGGAGGATAAGGAGTTGTTGTCCATTGCTTTGAATGGAATTGCTCCATCTTGGATGCCTTTTGTCCAAGGTATTTCTGCTTGTGAGAATTTGATAGATTTTGTGAAGCTTTAGGATAGCTTGTGCAACAAGAGATTAATTTGCAGCAGGGTTGCGGGTGAGCGACCACCACCACCACCACCGTTGTGTGGGCCTCCACATGGTGGCAATGAAGTAGATAGTGGCCCTGGAGCTGAAGATGAAGTCGCTGTTGCTGTTGTTGAAGACTTGAACATGGGAACCATGGCACTGGATGGGGGTGGCTTCTCAACACAATCATCCTCATCCTAGATAAGAGCGTCCTCCAATTGCTCTAAATACAACATTCCATCCTCTAAATTATCCTCCTCTAGATTTTTGTCGCGAACCATCAAGTCTTTATTAGTCTTTGCCTCCTCACATTAATGGGACAACAAAGGATAAACCAAGCTCTTTCCCTTTCTTACATTCGACCTATTTCTTTTGACACTATAGATGAAACTATAGGTGCTCCAACACCCATTCCGCAGAATAAGTGTTCACCACTTGTGAGAGCACCCATATTGCCAAACATTGTAGATGTGGAGTAGCACCGTTGTGCATGTTCTACCACTCGAGAGAAGACAAATTCTCTCTATCTCTAACTGCATGATTGGTCCCAAAGGAACCAGTGTCAAGGATGTAGTTGCTCAACTATCTACGTATGGTGTCACACTCCTCCTCATCAGGGACTAATTTATCCAATGCTTTCATATAACGAACCTAAACCTTTGGATCTTGGTGTGGTTTTCTTTTGGTCACTCTACTAGGTGTTGGTGATGAAAACCATGATACATGATAGTAATTAGATGTAAGAACATATGTTAAGGCATCCAATGCAATGTTTATCATTTACCATCGTTTTTCACCTTTGCACAAATATTTATACATGTTGATATCTCTAAGTTGAACAATGTCTTTAATCTGCCCCAACATGCTATCCATCTTGTCATACACCTCCCAAATGTTGGCCGATCTTAATTTGCAAACTTGATCGTGTAATTAATTGGCTTGGTGAATTGCAAAAATTTAAACTTATGACCTAAGAAACCGGATTCGTTGGGTGGGGCCCACGAATCCCGAATCCGGTGTATCCGATACGATACGGAGGGACTCGTACCGAAATCACCGGATTCGGCGGTATCCGTACAGGGTACATCGAATCCCGACCGTACCCTGTACGGATATGGTCGAATCCCATACAGCCGGATTCGAGCAGCCGAAAAGTGCGTTTTGACTTATAAAAGTCAAATTTCTCTCATTGTTTCTCACTGATATTTGTTTGTAAGTGGGCAAGAAGAAAGGGTTAGCAAGGAGAAAGGGAGTTTTTTCAAAGAGATTCGAGCATCCGGTAAGTGCATTGTCCCTCTATATTTTGCACTTAGTTTGTTGTTAGTGTTTGCATGTGCATATGTTTTATATATTTAGTCATTTTTGTTTATTTTTTACAATATTCATGGCTCAATCAAAGGCAACAAGACAGGGGCAAAGAAATAGGAAGAATGTCCCCATTGGAGATGCCCCTCCTGTCCCTGTTTCATCAAGGTCTGCAAGTATTCCATCTATTGGAAGTGGGGCTGCAACATCAGCTTCAAATGTGCTGGGAAAACAAACTCATGACCCCAAATACCCATTGTGGAAATATGTGACAAGAGAGGCAGGGTCAGGCAAAAAGGGAAAGGGAGGAGGAAATTGTTCATGGAAATGCAATATATGCAACAGCCATTTCACTTCCACATATTTCCGTGTGAAAGCTCAATTGTTGGGTTTGCCAAGTTGTGGCATTCAATCTTGTACAACAATTGAATTGCCACAGAGGAAGGAATTGGAGAAAAAGCAATTTGTTGGTGCTGCAACTGTGGTATCAAAATCAAAACAAAACAAGAATGATGACCCCCTTCCATTCTTAAGGAAAAGCAGCAACAAGTTCCCTTTTGAGAGTTTTAGTAGAGGACAATCAGCAAAGAGAAAGGCAATTGCAGTTGGTCCAATGGACAAGATTTTTCAAAAAGAGAAGAGGGAAGAGTTTGATCTCACCATTGCATTTTTTTTCTATCAGAACTTCATATCCTTTAATGTCGCACGGTCACCTCTATTTATTGAGATGTGTCGAGCTCTTAGTCATGGGGCTCCATTAGGGTATGTGCCTCCTAGGTCAGAGAAGCTCAAAACCACATTGTTGGCAAAGGCAAAGAAAGAGGTGGACAAAATGCTTGAGCCTATTAAATCAACATGGCCAACATCTGGGGTTAGCATTGTTTCTGATGGATGGACAGATCCAGCACGCCACCCACTCAGTAACTTCATGGTGTCATCCTTGAATGGTCCAGTTTTCTTGAAATCAGTGGATGCACTTGGACAGTACAAGGATGCACAATATATGGGTGAGTTATTTATTAAAATTATTGAAGATGTAGGTGTCGATTCTTGTGTGCAAATCATTACAGATAATGCACCTGTTTGCAAGGCTGCTTGCATGATTGTGGAAGCTAAATATCCACAAATATTTTGGACACCTTGCATTGTCCATTCATTGAACTTGGCACTGAAATCTATTGCCTCTGATGTGCTTTGGATTGGAGCCATTATTGAGGATGCACGACATATCCGCAACTTTGTACAAAACCATACAAATGCCCTCACTATCTACAAGGAGTACACCAATCTATCATTGTTGAAGATTGCGGACACATGGTTTGCCTCTTCATTCATCATGTTGAAGAGGTTGAGGGAGGACAAGACCGCTCTTGGGGCCATGGTTATTTCAGAGTTTTGGTCTTTTTGGAGAAAGACGGATCAAGCAGCCTCAAAGAAAGTGAAGGACACAGTGTTGGATGATCTCTGGTGGGAGAAGGTAGATCTGGTTATTCAGATCATGGAGCCTATCATTTCCTTGCTTCGATTTGCAGATACAGACCAACCCATCCTAGGAGAGGTTTATGAGGGATGGGCCATGATTGAGTCTATGAGGACCATTGTTTTACAGAGTCAGTGCCCAGAGTATGAGACGTCACCAGAGGCCTTCTTCACCAGCATACAGGATATTCTTGTCAGCAGATGGGACAAAAATTGCACACCTTTACATTGTTTGGCTCACTCCTTGAACCCAAAATACTACAGCCATGAGTGGCTAAATGGTGGACCTTCCCGCAAATTCCCTCCTCACATGGATGGTGAAATCTCACAGGGGAGGAAAGATGCATTCAGGAGGGTTTTTTAAGAGAGGCCATCCCTTGATGAGGCGGAGGATGCCTTTGCAAAGTTTTCCACTGGCACTAGGCGATTTGCAGGCTATGATGTGATTCGAGACAGGGGGGCTAAGAAGCCCTATTCTTGGTGGGCAACTCATGGGGCAACAAACCCTCCTCTACAGTAGTTAACCATGTGGCTCCTCTCTCAGGTGACTTCATCCTCTTGTTGCGAGAGGAATTGGAGCACATATGGGAATTTGTATAGTGTGAAGAAGAGCAGGCTTGAGCAATCCAGGGCAGAGACAATGGTGTATGTGCACACCAAACTTCGTCTCATCTACAGGCAGAGGGAGGATTGGTTGAAGGGAAAGACAAAGATGTGGGATGTCTTTCATGATGATATGAGTTTGGACATCAGTGTTGAGTTGGCATTGGCCAACTTGGATCTCAATGCACCGGTGCTAGAGCCTGTCACATTTGATGATGCCAATACAGTAGAGGCGTCATCCTCCACACCAGCAGATGCAGAGATGACAGAGGAGGAGGATGCAGCAGAGGAGAGCAGTGGTGAGCATGATGATCAGGATGAGGACAGTGATGATGATTATGATGATGAGGATTGATGACTCATTGACTCTGACTCATTGAGGCTTCAGGCTTGTAGTCTTGTAGACTGTAGTTGTTTTGTATTTTCTATTTCTATTTGCCATTGGCAGTGTACTTATGTAACACATTTTGATTCTGATGACTTCATGAGAAAACTACAATATCTTACTATCTTGTCTTTCTGAGTAAATTTGTAAATTGTAATATGTATGATTGACAATTTGACAATTGTATGATGTATCAATGTATCAAATTTCAATGTATCATGTATGAGTATCTAAGATCTTAAATCTATGTTTGAATCAATGAATTTGTATGAATTTGTGTAAAAAATATATAATTTTTAATATATTAATATATATATATATATATATATATATAACAATAACATATCGTATCCCAGAAGTGTCCTGTTCTGGGGGTCACCGTATCCCGAATCTGATTCTCAAATCCCCGTATCCATCAAATCTCGAATCCCTGTATCAGGTGATTTAGCTTATGACCAAATGTGATTATCAAGAACAATGTCCTGCACTACCTTAGCACCATCTCTATCAGTGGTCATGTCATCCCATGAATCACATGTCACCATAGCATTTAAAGTCTATCTCACCTTCAATAGGAGCCTAAAGGTGAGGTAACAGCGTGCAAACCTCGTTTTCACAATCTTAAGCAGTTGCAACTTGGATTAAGTGCCATAAAAGTAAATGACCCTTGCGTGCCTTGTGACAAATTTAATGAGTGGTTTCCCTCTCTGGTACAGTTGATTAATCCATCCACATTCCTTATGCCTCACAAGATCATGCATCAAAAGGTTCAATGTGTGCACCAAACACACGAAACAAAAGATGTGTGGATGATGTTGCTCAATCATTTTTCCTACTCCTTTGTAATTTGTTGCGTTATCGGTGACCACTTGAACCACATTATTAGGACCAACATTATTAATTGTTTTCAACAGGAAATATGCATTGTTTTGAGAAGATGCAATGATGGAGGAGTCATGACTTGCAAGAAACATTGCACTACTAGCAGAAACACCAAGAACATTTATGAAATGTTGGTTTCCAACATTTACCCAACCATCTGATCTAATGAAAACACCACAATCCCCCCACTCATTTGTACATCATGTCAAAGCTCTATGAATATTTGCTTTTTCTATGTCTAATAACAAAGTTCTAGCTATCTCATAGTTGGGGCTCTTGTATCTTTTTGGGGCTTCATTGATGGCCTTAACCAAATCATGCTAGTAGAGAGAGCAAAGCACATTGAATAGTATACCGCAAGCACAAAGAAATTGCACCACATATGCATCTACATCCTACCTCCCACCAATATTAAGGAAGTCTACTATTGTTCTTCTAGAATCAAAGGTTCCATAAGTTCTACGAGGAGATAATGTGTGGCCACCACCACCAAATCTACAAGTTGCACTTGCATCAAACTAAAGTTTTTGTTCTTTGTCTTTTTTGTGCAACCTCCTCTATTTTGATGTAGGCTTGGCTTTGTTCAATTTATACCTCAGAGCAAATTGATATCCCTAAGGAACCATTATTATCATTACCGAACAAAGAATCCTCCTCACATAGGTATATGAACCACTATTTGGCTTTCCACCACGACAGTCATGAGGGCATATAAATTTGAAGGTTCCACCACCTCTCCTCCCCTCAAGTTTTGTCACAGATTTCCACAAGGGTGGCAATGAAGCTTTTCCACCTTGCATTTCATTGCCCTCTCAATGTCCTTCCCCTTCAAACCCTCCCTCCTCGTCATACAATGGGTCACTATGGATGTGACCACTATCCTCTTCTTCCATTTCTTCCCTTTGATGCCTACCCTCCACCAACACCATGAAAACCAAAAATGGAATGATGAACCAAAAGAACATTATTTTTCTCAAAGCTTAGATGGACAACTTGCAATAAAATGAGGAAGAATGAAAAGGAAAGAGAAGGAGAGGAACTAATAGAAAGGGAAAGAGTAGGAGAGGAAGAAAAAAAACAAACAAGAAATACAAGAAAATGAGGGATTTGGGGATTGCACTTACCTCTTTAGCTCTTGAGAAGTTGACATAGATGGCAACCTTTGTTATCTCCTCCAAGCTCCACCTCCTTTATTCCTCCAAGCTATCCTTTTCTCACTCCTCCAACGTCTCACAAACCTGCTCTCATAACCCTGATATCGCCTTTGGCCTCTTCTCCTCACTTCTTCAAGCTTAAGCCAATGATGAAAAAATTAGGAAAATAAAGGGGGAAGAGGCCTTTTAATCTCATCCTCCCTCTCCCTAAACTCACCCTTAACTCACCCTAGGCCCCACCTCAACCATGGTTAAGGGAAAAAATAAAATAAAAATGCGATCATAGAACCATGCATGTTCCTCCAAAACCACTCGAAAAAAGTGACAATTATGCCCACGAACCATCATTGTTCCGCCTACGAAACCGTCACAGTGTTGGAAATACTGAGAGGGGGTGAATCAGTATTTCTTTTCAATTGTTAATTTTTTCCAATTAGATTCTTCACAATTAAAAACAGAGAGGTGTATAATAATAATATTATTAAGGATTAATAAGAACTTTAGTCCTTTTTCAAATAATTGAGTACAATAGATGTGTGAGGGTACCAACCTGTTGCCAAGCACCAACTTCGACTTAGATGAGGCTCCGACCTATAGAGCTTCGACCCTATCTTCTCAAGGCACCAACCTTGTGTTTAGGAGCACCAACTCCAAGGACACCAATCCTTTTGTCTTCTTTTAATAGAGAATGTGAATAGTGTTTACTTGAACATCCTTGACACAATTCTTCACTGTTTAATCTTCAATTCTTCATAATATCTTCATTGTCCAACACCGAGCTCATTGTTTATATGATTACAGATGTACCCATTGGAAAGAGGTATGAACTGTTCTTGACTAGACACCAAAAGTCTGAGCTTCAATAGGATAACACAGATCCGAGGAAGGTGTTAACTGTAGGTTTGTTCATAAATCCGAGCCACAAGAGATGATCTTCCACAAAACTAGTCCGAGTTCTTCCCAACAACAAGTTCTGGTCCAAGTACCAAGCTACAAGCCTGGTCCAAGCCTCCAAAGGTGTTACAGATATCACACAATAAGTCTGAATTGTTTGTTGACTTATTTCCACAGGTCTGAAGTTTTGGGTTATCTGAGCCTTAACACAGGTCTGTGACAGTCCAAAGAGAATAGATCCGAAGCTCTGTATCACTGATCCAAAGTCCTGTAGCCAAGATCTTCTTCAATGAATCGAGCTTTGGTACATGTGTCTGTTCTGAAGTTTCAAAATACTAAGCCTTTATATTGATCCGCAGTGCTGTAGCATTTGCTGTGCTTGAAAACTGGGTTGTTCTTCCCTTAAGGGTTCACGAGATGATGTGAACCTGTTCCCTTTCTCTGTGCTTCACACTTCTCTGTGCTTCACACTTTACCAAGCCGCGGTCCTTATATTTGCTGAGATAATCACCGAAATTCTTGACTGAAACAAATGATTTTACCTTTATATTTATAGTGGTTTTTCATCTTTGAAAGGACGTCGTTGTTGGGGAAAAGGGCCGACATGAAAGTGTGAGTGTAGGCCGGCTCACAATTAATTAATATTTTTTTAACTTAAAAATTCAGTGTCTCATCAACTACTAGGAGTTTTAGGGCAAGTGAGGGCTTGTTAGAAAGAGGAAAAAATACTCTTCAAGATGGTCTAGGGCTCATTGTGATTGGTTGCCTCCAAGATGCCAAAATTCATTTTTTCTTTGTAACTGTCCTTAATTTTTGTGTGCAGCAAGTGCATAGGACAGAATGCCTTCTCCTTCATTTGTCTTCTCCATTGTTTGGCTTATCAATCATAAGGTCATAGCATCATCATGTAGGACATCTATGTCATCATGATAGTACCCAGCAAGGTCATGAAGGTATAGCATCATGTATTCAATAGTAGAGCAGCACCATTAGGAGAACTTCAAATGATATCTTCCATGTTATCATTAAGTCTTTCAACCTTCATCAACCTGTTGCCATTAATGACAACTTGGATTAACAATCTCCCCCTTTGCCATTGGATGGCAATATTTTTCTTCTCTCCCCCTTTGACATCAATGGCAATGGGGTGCCAAAGTGCTCCCCCTGTCATGTTGCTCCCCCTAACATACTGCACCCTTGACATGTTGCTTGATTTAATGTGATGCAAGAGCAATGACCCCCATCTTTTGGTGAAGATACTCAAATGCTTCTCGTGGAAGAGGTTTTGTAAAGATATCCGCAATTTTCTCTTTTGTATTGACGTATTCCAACCTGATATTATGTTCAGCAACTTGTTCAGGGAGAAAGTGGTATTTGATTGGAATATGTTTGGTCCTTGAGTGCATCACCGGATTCTTTGAAAGATTGATGGTGCTATTATTGTCACGAAAAATAGTAATTGGTTGCTTAGTTTCTATGTTGACATCCTTCAAGGCTTCCTTCATCCATAGAATTTGTGTACAACAATCAGCAGCAGCTATATATTCGGCTTCGGCTGTAGAAAGGGATATAGATGATTGCTTTTTGCTGAGCCAAGATACAAGACAATCTCCCATAAAGAATGCATTTCCACTGGTACTTTTTTTATTATCCACGCTTCCGGCCCAATCAGCATCAGAGTAAGCTGTCACAATAAAAGTTGAACTCTTAGGATACCAAAGACCGAAATCAATCGTTCCTTTCAAATATCTGAGAATTCTCTTCACCGCTGCTAGATGGGATTGTTTAGGACTTGCCTGAAATCTTGCTACCATTCCTACTGCTTGCATAATACCTGGTCTTGTAGCAGTTAAGTATAGGAGAGCTCCAATTATTGACCTGTAAAGAGTTGCATCTATCAAAGGGGTATCATCATCTTTGCTTAATTTACAATCTGTGGTCATCGGTGTGCTCATAGGTGCACAATTTTCCATCCCATATCTTTTGAGAATGTCTTTAAGATATTTTGCTTGAGATATAAACATGCCTGTAGAGGTTTGAGATATTTGTAGCCCAAGAAAGTAAGACAACTCACCAATCATTGACATCTCGAATTTTTTGGACATATTTAGAGCAAATTCATGGCTCATTTCTTCATTAGTGCTAGCAAAGATTAGATCATCAACGTAAACAAGAGTGATCAGAAGTTTTTCCTTGTCCATCTTCATGTAGAGATTGCTACCTGCCACTCCCTTTTTGAAACCTTCTTGTTGCAGATAGTGATCCAACTTTGCATACCATGCTCTAGGGGCTTGTTTTAATCCATACAAAGCCTTTTTTAGTTTGCATACAAGGTCTTTTCCTTCAGCAAGATCAAATCCTTCTGGTTGATCCATGTAAACTTCCTCCTTGAGATCTCCATTCAGGAATGTTGATTTTACATCCATTTGATAAACCTTGAATCCTTTTGAGCAAGTAAACGCTAAAAACATTCTTATGGCTTCCATTCGAGCTACTAGTGCAAAGGTTTCTTCGAAGTCAATTCCTTCGATTTGCAAGTATCCTTTGCAGACAAGTTTGGCTTTATTTCTGATGATTTGTCCATCTTCATTCATCTTGTTTTTTAATACCCATTTTGTTCCAATTATATTTTTATCTTTTGGGCGAGGTACCAGTTCCCAAGTCTCATTTTTTTCGATTTGAGACATTTCTTCTTCCATAGCCTTTATCCAATAAATATCTTTGCTTGCTTGAGAAAAATTTTCAGGTTCTATTAAAGATAATAGAGCCACATCATCTTTTCTTGGGGTGCTTATCATCCTTCTTCGAGTTTGAATTCCTTCATCTATATTTCCGATCACCTGTTCTTCTGAATGATGTCTTTGAATAAACTTGATCTTAGAGGGAGTTTGTGAAGATTCACTTTGAGATTTACTTTGAGGTTCTCCATTCTCCTCTTCTTTTTCAAGTTCTTCTTCTTCACTTTGTTCAAATAAAGGCTCAACTTCATGATCTTCAATTCAATTTTTCTAGAAGGCCTTCATCAATCTTCACATCAATGTTTTCCACTATTCTTCGTAGACGATTGTTGTAACATTTGTAAGTTTTGCTCCTAGTGGAGTATCTAAGAAATATTCCTTCGTCAACTCTAGAATCAAATTTACCTGGTGAGTCATCATTTATTTTTATGAAGCATTTGCTTCCAAAAACCCTAAAATATTTTACTGAAACAGGTCTTCCTTTCCATTATTCATAAGGAGTCTTTTCATTATTTGGTCTTAGTTGAGTTCAATTTAAGGTATATACTGCGGTTCCAACTGCTTCTCTTCAAAATTTTGGTTGCAAATCAGCTGCTAGTAGCATTGTCCTTGCCATTTCTTGAATGGTTTGGTTCCTTCTTTCAACTACTAGTTCTGAGTCATCATCATTTGTAAATGCCATGAATAATGTTTCTCTGCTTCCAACATAATTGCTTTCCTCATCTGATTCATCATCACTTTCTTTGTAATGACGCACATTTCTAGTTGATTTCTTTTCTATGACTACAAATTCATCTTCATCAGACTCATCTTGTTTGGAGAAGAACTTCTTCTTATTAAAACCTTTCTTTTTGTACATCATTCTTTTAGAGTCCTTTTCATCATCACTATCATGTTTATGAGGACATTTTGCAACATAATGACCTATTCTTCCATAATTGAAACAAATAAGAGGGTACTTACCTTTTAGCTCAGATCCCCTTTTTAGTCTTCGTACAAATTGAGCTAACTCGTTTTCAATATCAGATTCATCGTTGTTGCAATTCCATCCTTTTCCTTCTTTTGTAGATCTTGAGGCTTTGAAAGTTGCTTCTTTGAAATTTGGGCTGCCTTTCCTCATCTCATAGGCAATAAGAATTCCATGAAGTTCATCCATCTTGAGAGTATCTAGGTCCTTCATTTCTTCTACGACACTTACTTTGGAGTCAAATCTGTCAGAAAGCGATCTCAGGATTTTTTGAACAATAGTGCTTTCGTCAATATATTCTCCTAGTCCTTTAAGAGAGTTAACCACTTCAGGTACTTGGAGGAAGTATGATGCAATATCTTCTTCATCATCCATTTTCAAACTCTCGAATTGTCTTCTATAGGTTTGAAGCTTTGCCTTCTTAACTTTGGAGTCCACATCATATAGAGAAACCAACTTATCCCATACTTCTTTGGCTGAGTCACAATTCATGACTTTCGTAAATTCGGAATCGATAATTCCACTAGTGATGGAATTTAAAGCTTTGGCATTAGCAATGTAGACTCTTCTTTTACCTTGATCAGTTGGAAGATTGGCGGGAGCTTTGTACCCATCCAAAACAGAGTGCCATACTTCAGGACCAAGAGACATTAGATAGTAGGACATCCTCTTTTTCCAAAAACTAAAATTTGTTCCATCAAAGATAGGTAGTTTCCCTGTTGCTTTCATGTTCTTCATTGTGCCTAAGAATCCTTCTTCCAGCTGTTAGGCTGTTAATGAAGAAGCTAGCTCTAATAACAATTGTTGGAAATACTGAGGGGGGTGAATCAGTATTTCTTTTCAATTGTTAATTTTTGCCAGTTAGATTCTTCACAATTAAAAACAGAGAGGTGTATAATAATAATATTATTAAGGATTAATAAGAACTTCAGTCCTTTTTCAAATAATTGAGTACCATAGATGTGTGAGGGCACCAACCCTTCAATGAATCAGGCACCAACCTGTTGCCAAGCACCAACTTGGACTTAGATGAGGCTCCAACTTCTAGGGCTTCGACCCTATCTTCTCAAGGCACCAACCTTGTGTTTAGGAGCACCAACTCCAAGGACACCAATCCTTTTGTCTTCTTTTAATAGAGAATGTGAATAGTGTTTACTTGAACATCCTTGACACAATTCTTCACTGTTTAATCCTCAATTCTTCATAATATCTTCATTTTCCAACACCGAGCTCATTGTTTATATGATTACAGATGTACCCACTGGAAAGAGGTATGAATTGTTCTTGACTAGACACCAAAATTCCGAGCTTCAATAGGATAACACAGATCCGAGGAAGGTGTTAATTGTAGGTTTGTTCATAAATCCGAGCCACAAGAGATGATCTTCCACAAAACAAGTCTGAGTTCTTCCCAACAACAAGTTCTGGTCCAAGCACCAAGCTACAAGCTTGGTCCGAGCCTCCAAAGGTGTTACAGATATCACACAATAAGTCTGAACTGTTTGTTGACTTATTTCCACAGGTCTGAAGTTTTCGGTTATCTGAGCCTTAACACAGGTCTGTGACAGTCCAAAGAGAATAGGCCCAAAGCTCTATATCACTGATCCAAAGTCCTGTAGCCAGTTAACTTCTTCAATGAATCGAGCTTTGGTACATGTGTCTGTTCTGAAGTTTCACAATACTGAGCCTTTATATTGATCCGCAGTCCTGTAGCATTTATTGTTCTTGAAAACTAGGTTGTTCTTCCCTTAAGGGTTCACGAGATGTGAACCTATTCCCTTTCTCTGTGCTTCACACTTTACCGAGCTGCAGTCCTTATATTTGCTGAGATAATCACCGAAATTCTTGACTTAAACAAATGAGTTTACCTTTATATTTATAGTGGTTTGTCATCTTTGAAAGGACATGACTGTTGGGGAAAAGGGCCGACATGAGAGTGTGAGTGTAGGTCGGCTCACAATTAATTAATATTTTTTTAACTTAAAAATTCAGTATCTCATCAACTACTGGGATTTTTAGGGCAAGTGAGCGCTTGTTAGAAAAGAGGAAAAAATCCTCTTCAAGATGGTCTAGGGCTCATTGTGATTGGCTGCCTCCAAGATGCCAAAATTCATTTTTTCTTTGTAACTGTCCTTAATTTTTGTGTGCAGAAAGTGCATAGGACAGAATGCCTTCTCCATTGCTTGGCTTCTCCTTCATTTGTCTTCTCCATTGTTTGGCTTATCAATCATAGGGTCATAGCATCATCATGTAGGACATCTATGTCATCATGATAGTACCCAGCAAGGTCATAAAGGTATAGCATCATGTATTCAATAGTAGTGCAGCATCATTAGGAGAACTTCAAATGATATCTTCCATGTTATCATTAAGTCTTTCAACCTTCATCAACCTGTTAACTTGGATTAACACACGGTTCCCACAGACCATGAAGCACCTTTTTCAACCCGAATCACAGCTCATTTCTCCAAAGCGCAGTTTCCTTTGCTATTCTAGCATGGATCTACATTGTTCGTGATTCCGACCTCTAAGCCATGGGGGAGATGTTCCTACAACATTGACCCTTGTGCATGCCTCCTAATGAATCTTGTCCTCGATATCCTATGAGGACACTCGTTCTGCACATATACTGTAGTGTTACACGCCCCTGCCTAAAGAAACATAGGTAGCTCCTGGCCATGGCATAGCCTTAGCAAAACTGATGATGGACATTCATGGACTCCTTTCTCTCTACAACCCCATTCTGTAGAGGATTGTGCAAGGTTGTCATCTCCCTCTTGATCCATAACTCCTTGCAGAAATCCTGTCTACTCTCCCCCAATGTCTATCCTCAAGACCTTGATCCTTTTGCATGATTGGTTCTCCACATAGGGCCTTGAACTCCCAAAATCAATTGAAGACCTCATCCTTGATCTTCAAGAATAAGATCAAAGTTTTCTTGGAATTCATCAATGAACATGACATAGTATTGTGCTCCCTATATCGATGCAGCCCACATACATTTGAGTGAATAAGATCCAAGATCCCCTTGGACCTACTCTCGCTGCTTGGAAAAAACAACCTTGGCAATCTTGCAAGCACACACTCTCTGCACACGCTCCCTTAGAATCAGCAACGTCCTATAATGAAAGTGTCCCATCCTCTTGTGCCATAGCTCACAGAGGTTGTCAACATCATGTACCAATGCCTGAATAGGTTTGCCTGTCAACTGAACAAGTTGTTCTCTCTAATCTCAAAGGCCATTGTTGTGTCTAGGCTAGACTCCTCTAGACGAATGAGCACATGCCCATTCCTAAACATGATCTCATATCCTTTTTCCTCGATCACTGAGACTGAGAGCAACTTCTTCAGTCTCGATACAAATAGCACATCCTTGGCTTCCAACGTCCCTCCTGACTATTGTTGGAACTTAATGGTTCCAACCCCCTTCAATGTATACTTAGCATCATTACCAAGCTCCACATGTAAATCTGAGCCACTCTCCATCACACTACTAAATAGCTCTCGTGCTTTTGTCATATGATGTGTTGCACCACTAACCAAGTACCAAGCAATCCTTGTGATGGTATTGATAGATAGACAGGAAACGAAAGAGAAGTCCTTCTCGAACTTCACTACAAACTCATCATGTTGAACCTCCGTTGATGCTACTATCTACTACGACTTCCCCTTCCCCTTCTTCTTCTTTTAGGCATCATGATGTATAGTGCCCACTCTTGTGGCAAGTGAAGCACTTGAGCTTGCCCAAGTCCTTCTTCATCCGTGGTTGAGAGGTTTCCCCCTCATTATGTCCCTTGAAACCCTTCCCTCTACCCTTCTTGGCCATATTGACCACGGCCAGGTTCTCCTCTCCATCTCCCTGCTTGTTGGCCTTAGACTCTTCTCGAGTCTCTCCCTGGATGCAGTCATCTCAAAGCCTCTCCTAATTAGGAAGGTGCTCCCAAGCATAAATCCCCTTAACAAATGGTTAACGTGAATTGGGAAAACCATTTAGTGCCAACCCATGTTTGTGTGATCCTCGTGAAGCAACTAGTAGCATTATCATACCTTAACATCTAGATGGATTTGAGCTTGTTTCCAAAGATCATCTTCTTGCTCATGTTATCACTCTAAAACAGGTCCACTAGAGCCATGAACATCTCCCTGGTCGACTACTTTTTTTCCAAGTGCAAGGTCAAATGATCCTTCACAACATTCATGATAATCCCTTGGGCTCTAATGTCCTCCTTCATTTGAGTCGCCTTATCTATTGGATCTATCGGTTCTAAAACAACCTTTTTTGTACACTACCAAGGCTCATGTTCCTTCAACAGCAAGATGAATTTTTCCTTCCAGGGCAAGAAGTTGGATGCTCCAATCAATCAATCTTCAAACCTGAGACTAGTTGCTACCATCTCTAGATCTCATAATTATGCCTTGTGCTAAGTCCTTCTAGCACCCATAAGAATAAAAAAATTGTTGTTGGTTTACAAATCCGCTAAGGTCTCCTCATGGATCTGTATCTCGGTCCTTTGAAGCACTCACACAAAAAAAAAATTCTTCCAAACTCTTGATCAGCATTGTCTCCCTCTAAAAGATGACCTCCGCCAATCACACTGTCTGCATTGGCACAATCTTGCGTACCTGGCTATTTTGGGTTGTTCAGTGCACTCCCTAAGCTCATGTGGCTACTGTATAGCCTCATACAGCAGTATGGCCATGACTAGAACACCATGTGGCTCTTCGTTGCCCCCTGTCAATCGCTCTACGAGTGTCAACACCTTCTGGTGTGTGTGTCCCTAGCAGCTAGCTAGAACAACGACTCTTCTCCATGCCCACAACTTGTGGATCCTCTGCAACTATGCACACAAGGTTAGAATTGTTGCTTTGCACCTGGGCGACGACTTACTCGACTAGTCAACCCCCCCCCCTCTACAACACACCTTTACCGACTGGCTATAGTACTCTTGTGTGTCCATCTCCTAGTTTTCAACGAAACAATGTCCCCACATGTCAATGTTTCCTGATGGATGTCACTTACACAAGTCTGCATCGACAAGCAGTTGACCCTCACTGACACAATGGCCCTGACACACTACCATTTTCAACTACTATAACAACAACTATCTCTTGGCTTTTGTATGTTGCAGCTAACTCCTGTTGCTCCCACTCATAACATCCTTGACAGCCATTCTAACTCTTTTAGTGACAACTTTCATTTGGTTGGGCAGTTGAAAACTATGCCAACCACACACAGCCCTGCTTTGCTTTCAAAAAATTTATTATTCTTTTTTTTAGTTTTGTTGCTGCAACCAAAACTTCTATGTATGCTTGTGCTGCAGACATCACTCGACCTAACTCAGTCCCAAATGTTTTTTTTTCATTGTTGCCTCGCACGGTTGCTAGCCAAACCCAACCCTTGCAACTCTTGTATGAACTTGGCCTATGTGCAACACTTTGGAGATCCAGAGTCTAAGCTTTGTTATCGTGTTAATTTCCTACCCCTAGCGCCTAGTTGATTACTTCCTAGCAAATCAAATCTACTGAATAACAACACGAATATAATTTAACAATTATAAATAGTGAAATCAAATTAAATACCATTCTCACAATCACATGCACACAATTTTTCCCTTCAAATCAGTCCTTTATTCATTAAATTCAAAACTTTCAAAGGTTCCCTTCTTTAAATAAGGGCCCACTAAGGAAAATACATGTAACAAGGACTTGGAACTGATCCAGTTGATCAAGCACTAAATTTGTCCTTCGATCTACTTCATTGATCTAGATCTCCCTTCTTGCCCCTTGCACCTTCCTCGAACCCAACACACTTGAATGGAAGTCCTTCTCTACCCAATATTGAGATCTCACTCTCACTATGTCTTGTGCTCAAGATGTCCTTGTTACCGCTCAAACTAGAAGGGGCTCTATAGGGGGGTCCTTGAGGGGCAACTACTAGATCAAGGGCAACAAATGGAGCAATATCCCACTATCACCTCGGCTAAGACTCCCTAATCTTTACGAACTTTCACCGATGAGAGGAGACCTGATATGATAAGGACCACAAAGGAAGTAGACAATGATAGGGTGAGGGGTGATCCTAGGGGCCTATTCACAAGAGAGGCTCAAATATATAGCTTACTTGCTTTGGAAGGCAAGGTTAAAGGCTCTCAAGGAAGGGCTTAAGGGGAATTCCAAAGTTTGAGTTTTTAGCGTGTCTCTTTTATGATGGAGGCTCTCAAACCCTAGAATTCTTGCTAAGGCTTGGATTCCTAATGATCCTTGAAGAATTGTCATTAGTATGGCATGGGACCACATGGGACAAAGTGGACCTGGGGATAGGTCAAGGGGTGACGGTTTGGAAACCAATGATATGATTGACCTATCCAGAGAGAGAATGCGATCATAGGATGAATTTTCAACACAAGACAAAGTGAGGATACCAATGAGGTCTTTAGGCCTAAGGAAACCAAGGGCAAGATTGATCTTGAGGCTAGGGCTTGGAGTATCTCACAATCCCACCATCGGAATTGCTTCAAAAATGGAGGGTGCCTAGGAGAAACCCCAACGCAAATGATGCTAAGAGATCAAACTTTTTCTGTGAATGGTTTGCAAGATAAATGATGACCTAGGAGACCTATGTGGCTAGACCTCAAAAAGAAAAGGTGAGAGAAGATAATAATTTGGAGTGATCACCTTTATGGTGGACCAGTGCCTAGTCATTTGGGGAGATTTTGGAGTCCAGTAATTATGACTATGGACATCAAATTTTCTATGTCAAGGAGGCCTCAAAGCCAGCTTTGTATGGCACTAGGGCAGCAGCAAAAGCAGCTTCAAGAACTTTATACTTTGTTTTGCAAGATTGATGGCTTATCAGGATGAAATTCAGTAAAGAAGCGTCTCTAGGAATATTATTTCATACTACACGGCCCATACATGATGCATCACTATCTAGAAACCCAATTTCCACAACTTTGCATAAATGGATGCAGCAAATTAGCCCTAGTATAGCAAAAACCCAGCAACAATGTATGTGACAAATAAAATAGCATTAAATATACTTACATGTATTAAGATTATATCCAACCATCAACAATTTGCCAATCAAGAAGCTCCAAGACAAATGAAAATAATCCAAACATCAAAATTCATTCCATGCTCCAAAAATTTATCCTCCAAGAAGGATAGCGAAGTTCTCTAAAGTGATACAAGTCCAACCAAGTGATGATGCTAAAATGAATTCACATAACTTGTATTTATATACTTCTAATGAGTTTGATTTAGCTAACTGAGCCTACATTAGCCCCTAAAATAAAATAATGTGCAAAACAACTAAATTTTGGTGACAAGCCCACCAAACTAGCTCATAAACAAAATAATAAGCCTCTCAAGAGGTCGATTGATGAATAAGGCATGTTGTTGCACCTTCTAAGGAACCCGATGAAGTCCATAAGTGCCACAATGATGAATAGGACTCCCAAAAGTAGTGGACAAGGGGTTGGCCCCCTGTTCTCCAAATAATAAACATGCGGTGCTCCTAATGGGTGTGGGGGCACACAAGTAACCTCATGGGTCTCCAAGTAGGTCGAAGATTGCCTGGAGACCATCTGGAACAGCTCAGATGATGATGTAAATGATGCCACACCAACATACAAGTCATGGGTCATCTGCCAAGTGCATGGTACAACTGTGGGGTCGGTTGGGCATGGTGAACTAGGTACATCTTCCTCGTCCAATAGGTGAATCTAGAGCAATCTCTGAACATCTTTGGCGATCCATGGAGTGTTGTCTACTGCTGTGGAAGCCCATGGTTCTCTACACACACCCTACATGCCAATGTAGCCCTATGTAAGGTCAGGACCCCATATAGGGAGACCAAACCCAAAATGAAGACCATCTGCAATCCTAATAAGATCCAATGCGTCCCCTAGCCTTCCTGCACAACCAGTTACTTAAAGTAATCGAGTTAAAGAGCTTACAAACCATGGACAATAGGTGGGCACTTCATAATGGCATGCCCTTCCATAGTGGGCTTTGGCATGTGCTAATGTCTCCAAACTCCAAAGGGGGTTAACCAAGTACCCTATTAGGTGGTTTCTACCTTTAGAGGGGATAGTATGTCCAAGGTACATCCTTCAAATGGTGGTGGCATGTGACAAAGAGATTAATGGAATAAGGAATGAAAGGGGCAATCTTGGGCCACATGTCGGGGTACAAGGGTGGCTAGTAAAAGGAAGTCTACACTTAGGTATATAATGTATAGAAGGGAGCATTCGTGGTGCATGAGATACCTTGGCCTTGATTTTTCCACCCTTCTTTTATATGCTTTTTGCCTTTTATGATTTTTCTTTGATTAATGCTCGGGGCTAAAGGATAAGAGCATGATGTGTAAGGTATAGAAATGGATGCTCACTTTAAGGTAGGGCAGTTCATTGCCCACCTTGGGTTGGGACAATCATGGGGTCTTGAATGATAAAGGAGTATCATCTAGGGCCTATGGAACCAAGGTGATGGCCATGGGTATGGGGTAGAGCTCATGTATTGGCTTTTGCCCACTTGCTAAATGTGTTTGTCCCTACAATCTTTTGCATCCTGTGGTACATTTTCCAATTGAATGTGGCCAATTATGCTTTTACTTTTTCTTTTCAGTTGCATCAACCTCTAAGGCATTGTTCCAAACCCGACCCAAGGTGTGGGCAAGGGGAAGGAGAGGCTAACCCTATGTGGACCCAATGGAGAAATGTGTACCCAATTGGGGAAGATGATGGATGGGGTTATAATAAACGAAAGGGGAGTGATATATGTGGATGGGGAAGCGGGACCACGCAACCAAAATCAGGGTTTCCCGTGTAGTACCACCCTAAAACCCAATGGTCAGTAAAGGAGATCCCACGGGACTAGGATCCAAGGGTAACATCCAAAAGAGGTCTAGGGGACAAAAGCACAAACCTAGCCCACTCTTTCCGCTGAATCCCCCCATTAATCCATGCCCAGAAATGTCCATGATAAGTAAACTCAATACTCAATTACCAAATGACATGGCATAACTTTAGGTTCGGGAGGCCCACCTTCAAACATACGATCATGACAGATGGATGAGGGACCACATGGTTGGCTTAGGTGGTGGAGAATGGCACAACGAGCTAGTTGGTGGCTGCAAGGGGCTGTTGGCTGCCGACTGAGGACCATCTTGGAGAAAATTTTCTCCTAGGGATATCACCCAAAAAGTGGTGGGTAATAAACATGTTTGTCTTCTCCCTTAGACTAGTCTACATTTTATAAGTTTTAGTTATTGACCAAATCCATCACCTTAATCTCCAAAGTAATTGACAGTTGAGATTAGATCTCACCTTACTTGAGATCAACAGTTAACATTCATCTAATTCACTAATGAAAATAACCTTTGCATTTCATTAAATTAACTAACTTTATCTTATAAAAGTCAATTACTTTAAACACTAAAGCAATTGCTAAGGTTAAGAGTCTACTAGGCGACTTCTGCACAAATAAACACTTAAGCCTGTGCAGAAGTACCTACCCGAGCTACAAACATCAACAAGATTAGGGATGGATATGCCCTCACCTTTTACTCTAGTGTGCAAGAAGCCAAGATGGCATATCCAAACATTACAAGAGGCACAAAAGCATGTGGGAGCACCAAAATCTTCAAGAAGGGCAAGTATACATCCTAAGATATATACTAAACATATTGCATTGGCTTCTTTCTTATGTGAGCCTTCCAACAATTCTGCGGAGGTGAGGTGTGATGCCTTGATGCAAGATGATTTTTTCGTTGATTACAAGTTGGGGAGCATATCGGTGTTTGCTAAAACACTTTCCTAGTAATGAGGAAGTGTTAACTTTTGGGGTAACTTTCAAAGTGTTTACACCAAATTTGGGGGTGTTGCAAGTGACGCAGGGCGCATGGTGTACGGACAAGCTTTGTTTGTTCCATGACACATAGATAGTGGAGTTGACTTGCTCATCAATTACTAGACCTTGTATGGATGTTAGTACAGCTTTTTTCCTTGGAGCATTGGAGAGCTATAGACCATGTTGACCTTCAAAATGCACACATGGAGGGGTGGTTGTTTTCTTGATGGATACCTTGCAAGAAGCATTATGCATGTTAATATTTCCAACCCTAAGTGATTGATGTCGTTGTGATCTCAAAGCAAACAAATCAACTTAAATTAATTTAACTATAGAAGTTTAATTTCTAAGCATAGCATCAATCACACAATAGCTGGAAAAGTAAATCGCGGAAGCATAAATCAAACACACATATACACAAATGATTTCTCCTTCAAATTAGCTTTTCATTCCTTAGATCAAAGCTTATGAGGTGACCTCTGCAATCTACTAAACCAACAACTATACGGTCCACAAAATCACCAAAAGAAGCAAACCTATATGACCTACTAAAGAGTTGTACAGCAAACACAGGAAAAGAGGAAGAAACATGGCAACAAAAATACGTGTATAGTTGCCACACAACCACTATACACCTCTACTATACAACTTGTTTTGTACAACACTATTGTATATCCCGTGTTGTATAACTCCTTCCTAAACTTTGGCTCCTTTCTTGTTTGTTAGATATGCTCAACTGTGATTTAGCTCTTCTATCTTGTCTCATTTATGCTTTGTTAAAACCCTAATCTCATGTTGATAACTTGATACGTATGGCTTGGATTAAATCATTAACATATAAAATATACTTTATTATAATCCTAAGCTAAATCAACTACAAAAGATAAAATATTTCATTATTTTCCTAAGTGAATTGCAAAAAAGAATTAATTACCCACTTTTCCTAAGTGGCCACTTTCAAAATGTCTCAAACACTTCCTACACATTCACTCTAAAACCTTTGCAAGAAGTTCATGTCCAAGCCACATTTCTCACCAAGCATTCTTGAGGAGAGCGTTGAGCCCTAGACAGCATGGGCACACTAGTTCACTTGTACGGAGGCTTGTACTTGACTTGAGGACACTTGGTTTGAGCGAATGGTTATATAGGTGTGGCGGACTCAAAGGAGCACACGACTTAAGAGTGATTGAGCTTTAGATGCTTGTGGAGGAGTGTTGGACACATCTCACTAAGTGTTGATGCCTAGGAATCTTGCCTGTGGACATCTTCACCTTGAGTTTGACATGTGTCACTTGGAGAGAGAGCACTCCACTTATGAGCTTACTTGTGTAGAGTTAGGTTGCTTGTAGAGATTTAGGTATATTGTTGGCCTCCATTACCTTTCACATAAATAGGAGAGAGTCCTTTCATTCATTCATCATCTCTTGCTAGAGATGTGTGTAGATTGAATCTACCCTCGTGATATTATTTGATCATTCTTGTGTAACCCTAACCTTTAGGGTTCACTATAAAACCCTAGCCTCTTGTTGCTAAGGGTATGTCAATATTGATTATGAAACCCTAGTCTACTTAAGTTTGTTGATGAAATCTAGAAATCCTATGTTTTTTATGTTTAGGTTTTGGTATTATAGAAACTCTAGTCCTTTAGGGTTTGTTGTTAATGTCTAAGTTATGTATTGAAATCCTAGAACTTTAGGGTTTGGTGAATTAGGGTTTATGAGCAAAACCCTTGTAATATTTATAGTAAGATTCTAGGAATGAAATCCTAGGTGTATATTCATCTGATCAAAACCCTAGCTTGAAGAAAATTGTTGTGTATCTAACTTCGATGTATTAATGTTTGTATTGATGAGAAATGCTAGTGCATGAAATCCTAGATATGTATATGCGAGTATGATAACCTAAGTGTTGATACTCATGTTTTTAGATTGTGAATTCTAGGGTTTGTAACAAAGCCCTAGTAAAGATTAATATTCTAGGATATGATGATATTGTTTTCTGATATAATTTAGTTCTAATGATAAAATCAAGGGTTTGCAGCAAACCCTAGTAAAGTCTAACATGTATAGTAGAATTGTTGATTTAATGATATCTAAGGCTTTGTGTCTCGAAGATGGAGTCTAAGGTCTATAACAAAACCCTAGGAAGAAGTTGAAGTCTTGTACGTAAAAAGATGTCTCTTGTTGATTATGAACCTAACTAGGTTTAGGTGTTTGATGTCTAAAGTCTAAATGCTTCCTTTATAGTAACATGGTTTTGAAATAGTTAACTTCGTATGTTTGTTTTTTGTTGTACTTGCTATTAAAGTTTTGCAAGTACATAATCTTCAAGATGTTGAAGATGTTTGTAAGTGAAGATGACTCGATAATATTGGTAAGCATGATGAAGGAAGTTATATAAATGATGATGACCAAGATGACCTTGATGTTGTAAGAAGGAATGAAGTTGTGATAGGTTCTCCGATATTATAAGGAAGTGGTTGATCTCCCTAAGTTGAGAGGGAGCCTATATAAAAGAAAGGGTATATTTCCCCATTTGAAAGGGAGCCTAGATAGAAGAAAGGGTATATCTCCCCAGTTGAGAGGGAGGGCATATTATGACAATGAATACCTTGAAGTAAGAAAACGTACTATAGATGAATGTTCATGTTTCATGAAGTTACAAGCAAAAGACTTGAGAATATTTGAGGATGTATTTGGTGTTGCTGAAGAAATGAAAGAAGAAGAAAGCTTCCGACGAATTATATATGGATAACTTGATGATGAAAGTAGCATCAAAATGATTGAGGACCTTGAAGGTTTGTGTTTACTTATATTTGAAATTTTATTGTTGATTGGGGTTGTGTTTGTCCATGTAAATCTCTCCATAAGGAGGTTGAACACTTTGGAAGCATGCTTGGACAAAAGGATATATATGATTTAGTTTATTAGGGAGAGATGAAACATCTAGTGGCAAGATGCTTGCGAGGACATATGGTTGGCCTATGCGTTGATGTCTAGATCTCGAAGAGGGAGGTTAGTGTTGGTCATGGAGCTCCGACCTTGGACAACAGGACAGGACAGCAATAGAAAGTCAACGCAAGACAGCAACAGAAAGTCAAATATGAGACACTGAGAGTTAGCTCCAATGACCAGGGCAAAAACCACAAGGGGAAAACCCAAAAGATTCTTCTTCTATTAGATTTCTTCAATTGTTCAGCAGAGTACAGAAAGAGAGAGAGAGAATGAGAATGAATAAAGTTTCCAATGTCTGATCAACTTGTAGTTGAAGTGTTCTTGCTCTTTGCTTGAAGATCTCCTTCTCTTGATCAGATATTGTCCTTCACACTTGCTCCGACTTTTCCTTTGCTCTTATTCTTCACTTTTTCTCATACTTCTCTTACACACACTCAACACTAGTTCTCCTTCTTCACAATGAACATGCTACTCTCAACTCTCACTTGTTCTTGCTTAAATAGATGAGAAAGGAGAGGAGTTACAAAATGAATTCATTCCTTGAGCCAATAATAGGAGAATCGAATTCCATGAAGGAGGAGTTACTTGAGGAGAAGTGTAACTCATCCCAAGAATAGAGAGAGAGGTACACTTGCCTTGAGGAGTTACAATTCGAATTAGGGACAGAGAGAGTTACACGTAGCAGGAGAGAATATTTGGTGAGAGTTACAAATCGAATTGAATGAGAGAGTTACAAATGCATTTAATGAGGAGGAGCTACACTTTTGCCATACATTGAGTTAGTGAGGGAGAGTTACATTCTCTTAAGTCTGGAGTTACTATTTTATTCCACGAAATAGGTTTGATTTTCCAAGTAAGAGATTCTCAATTTAATTTACTTATTCCATGAGAGAATTCGGTGTTATTAATCCATTAAAGGTGAATGACTTTAGACTATTTTATAAATAATAGTATCATAATAATAATAATACTAGTAGGGATAAAAATATTAATTCTTGACTTGTATAATCATGATTGATTTGATTTTAAAGTGGATTGCATATGTCGAGATCATCCTTGATCATTTAAACATGACTTTCTATTTTTGGAAAGTCACTTCCAAATTGAGATGTGACTTACTATTTTTGGAAAGTCTGTTAAATTTAGATAACCATGGAGTGTTCTATGCTTAAGGTAAATTTACTTCAATCTTTCTTAAGCTCAATACAAATTAGCAATCACATAAACATGAAAGTAAAATGTTGATAGAACACAATTATAGATCAACAGAAGACAAGCCAATAATATAGATCATATTTACAATTCTTCTTGTCTAGCAAAGATATGAGATATTGTGTGTTACGGTAGTCAACAGGATGCTTCAGCCAGCAAAGCCCTTCCAGATCAGAGAACCTTCCAAGTGTCACACACACAGCGCTCAAAGACAGCTCATCACAAGTCAACATTGGTCAACCAAAAAGTCAACACAGGACAGCAACAGAAAGTCAACAATGCAGATTAGGGCTTTGGTCAAACAACTCAATTTTCCTCGATTTTAGTGCCCAGCAATACAACCTCTCAAAATCAGAATTTTGGTAGAGTTTTGAGGTCAAACGACCAAGGGTTGACCACGGTAAACGCTTCTGCAATTTAGCCCTAAACAGATCTGCAGAAAACAACTCCGCACGTGTGAAGGGAAGAGGCCTCCAAAGGCTATCGAACCAATCAGATCACAATGAGAGATGTGTGATGAGTTGATGAGCAAAATGACCTCCAAGTCTCTCCAATTTATATCCATCAGTGAGGGTGTGTGACACATCTATTAGGCATGTGAGCCTACATCACAAATCTGGCCGACCTTGTGGAAAATAAATTCAAAATATATGTTCTGCTCATCCAAACAAGATGATCTTTAGATCAATCTTGCACCTCTCTGAAAGAGGAATACAACAAAAATATGACCATCATCATATGAGCGGTGCAACATGGAGTTTGGACCTAGTTGCCCAAAATTAACACTCCCTCTCAACTAGGGAGAACTCCATCTGTCCACAAGAGCCATCCATTACCATCTTGTAATTTCACCCAACATCGTGTGTCATCCTACCGTAACTTGCTTTGCTGGCTCTCGTTCTCAGATAGAACAAAAAAAGGTGAGTCACAAAGACATCACACTCAACTAACCCGAAGTCATATTAGAGGTTAAAACCTCTCTTGGACTCAAAAGAGTCTCATACTAACCCGAAGTTAGTTTACTGACCCAAAGTTTATTTAGCGGTAAGAACCTCATCATACTTGATCCCAGATCAAGGTGTTGAACAAGTGCCATCCTAGACATAGAGAATACGGCAATCTTTGATGCGTCCATCAATCTTGTTATTGGTCTCTATCCACACTTCCCACCTCATTGGCCAAATGAGAGGAACTTCCCATGAGTCCAAAACTCCATGGGTAGGATGCGTGCGGGGCACAAATCAAAGAGAAGTGAACCAACTCAATATCAAAACAGTGGGGTAGAAGCACAACAAGGTTCGACAAGCCTAGCCTCGTATGTGCTTATAGCTCCAAGAAGTTATCCCCAAGCCCCCTGGAGCTCCCAGATCTCATAGTCCAACTCAAGCAGTACCCTCAGAGTAGGGTCTTTCAACGATTCCAAGCTTCTCACGGAAGGTTAGGAACTTGACCTTCCCCAGGGGCTTCGTGAGAATATTCACGACCTGCTCATCAGTTCCTATATGATCGAGCCTTACGACGCCTCGTTGTACCATATCCCGGATAAAGTGGTACCTGATATCAATATGCTTGGATTGATCGTGGAACACGGGATTCTTAGAAAAACGAATCTCACTCTAGTTATCACAAAGGATAACGATGGTATCTAGCACAGGCACAAATAGCTCACTAAAGAGCTTTCGCAACCAAACAGCTTCACAACAGGCCATACTTGCTACAATGTATTCGGCCTCAGCGGTGCTCAAAGCCACCGACTTCTACTTCCTACTCATCTAAGATATCGAAGCAGAACTCAAGGTGAAGCAACATCGAGATGTGCTCTTGCGATCCACCACACTGCCAACCCAATTGGCATCAGTATATCCATGGAGTCTCAAACTCCTAGCAGTGTATCTCAGCCCATGGCTGATTATGCCCCGAAGATATCTCAATAGATTCTTGGCACCAATCCAGTGAATGTGATGAAGATCAACCATATGTTGACTCAAAGTGTTCACGACAAAACATACTTCCAGACGGGAGTTCACTAGGAACATCAGGGTCCCCATGAGTTGTCGATACTCGGTAGGATTTGCTAGCACGGGCCCAGCAGCGTTTCCACACAACTTCTTAAAGTCGAGTTCCATCGGTGTCGACGTAGACTTATAGTCCACCAAACCAAATCTCTCCAGCAGCTTCACGACATATTTTCCTTGAGAAAGGAAAATATCGTCTGACCTCTGTCAGACCTCCAAACCTAGGAAATAGTGCATCAATCCTAGGTCTTTCATCTCAAACTCGGAAGCTAGCTCCCTCTTACACTGAAAAATGAGAGGGTTGGTACCTGTCAGGATGAGATCATCCACATAGAGAACCAGAATGAGAGACCTTTCTCTATCAACCTTAAAATAAAGGTTTGGATCAACATTACTTCGAGTGAAGCCCAGCTTCATCAAGTAGCAATATATCCTATCATACCAAGCCCTGGGGGCTTGCTTCAACCCATAGAGGGTTTTCTTCAACCTGCATACATGGGTGTCTCTATCTCGGACTTCAAACCCCAAAGTTTGCTCCACATAGACCTCTTCCTTTATAGAACAATGCAAAATAGTGGTCTTCATGTTAGGATATTCCGACACATAGGAAACAATTAAGAATAACTTAGTCTAGTGTAGAGTTAGGTAACGTGCGTTTCTTTACCATGTACATTTGTAACTTATAATCCAACAGTCACGATTTGTAGTGATCCGATGGTTATCTCTCACCTCAGTATTAACGACACTTGATCTGTGGCTTAACACTGGATTGGTCCATGATCTCTATTTAAAGAGCATGGAGGGTCATTTGTCCGATAACCGTTTATGAGAGAAACATATGTAACTTTTCTTTTTATATTAATAAATTGCCTGAAGTGGCCGCGTTAGCTCAGACCGTGGACTGTTTTCCTCTGAGGGTTTTAACCATGTGATTATACTAGTGCACTGATTTGTGATCTGTTTGTGAGCGGTGACCTTTGGTTCTTGATCTACGAAACTTACCCTGTAAATTCCTACATGGTATCAGAGCTTTTTTGAGGGCCGCGTCCGTTGTTGATCAAAATCCGAAGCCGATTTGACTACATGTGAATGTCATTTTGTAGATCTACTATTTCTGAACATTTTTGGGCTTGGAGAACTGCTCGGTTGTGTCTGGAGCGTCTGTTACAGTGAGGAACGTCTTTCGTTTCATGCGAAAAAGTTTCTGATTGCCCAAGTTAAGAAGCATCTGGAAGTATAAAGCATCTGTTTTGCAGCTATATTTGTTAATAGTTCTGCTTATTTCGGTTTCCTCCTTTTATTTTGGGTTTGTAGGTTTTATTTATTTGCCGGATCTATACCCTCTTCTTCGTGTATGCTCTTTGTTGTGCGCTGCGTGCGATCTCGGAAAATCAGAAACAAGGAAAAGGGAATTTTTTTTGCTACGTATGTGCTTTCCCCGCGTCTTTGTGCGATCTCGGGAAATCAGAAATGGTGAAAATTCAAAAAACTGATAGTTGCCAGTAAAGCTAACCGAAATTCTAACATTCTGCCGTAAGGCATTGCGTTTCTTTTTTTTTTTGCTCGGTTTTTTGTGTTTTTTGTGCAGGAAAAGGCACGCACACCGAAGAGTACATAATTAATAATAATAATAAATAAAATAAAATAAAATAAAAATAAAAACTTCCTTCTTTCATACAATAACGTGATCCTTTTACTATCTCACTTGGTGAGGGGTTAGTTTATGAGAATAGAGGTATTGGGTTCAAGTCTCTTTCTCAAGCTTCTTTAGTAAAAAGTTTTTGTTCAAAGGGGCAGAATTTTTTTTTTTTTAAAAGCCGCACTTCATCCTGTTCCTGTAACTATTCGACATTTACAACTCAGATTTTTCAAAAGGCATAACTTCTTCATCCGAAAGCCGTTTTTCGAGCCGTTTTTTTTTAAACGGCCTAATTTTTCGAGATCTTTCCATTGAAGCAGTTAGTTTCAGCTTTTCTCAGCTTCAGTTTTTTTTTAAAATGGAAAGAGCATGCCCGGTTATTCTTAATAGCACCAATTATTTCCAATGGCTACCTCACATGGTAGATATACTTAGAAGTAAAGAGCTTTATAGAATAGCCACAGGACAAGAAACTAAACCTTCCGATGATGATAAAGCTGCTAAATGGGAAAATAAACAAGATCAAGCACGAGGGTTGATAGGAATGTCCATTGCTCAAGATCTTCGATTTCATATCCTTGACATTGACACCCCTGATGAAGCCCTGGAAAAGCTAAAAAGTGTTTTTGGCATTCAAAATCAAATCAAGGCCCACTAGCTTCAAAATGAGTTGCTTACTTTGGACCCCAATAATTTCTCCTCCATTGAAGATTTTTTGTCCAAATTCAAGACCCTCAGAATTCTTTTAGAAGGTTGTAAGATCAAAAAGGACGATGGTAGCCTCATCTATTACATTCTTGCTAAGCTTGGCCCTGCATACTCTGTATTTGTTTCCGCATTCCACTCCACTAGAGAAGCCATCATTTCTTCAGGAACCACCTACAAGAATCCCTCCTTTGATTCCTTTTGCGATTCTTTGATAAGAGAACAAGAAAAACTTTTACACCTTGGTCTTATCACTGCTGGAAATGCTTCTAAGAAAGCCTTAGCAGCCCAACAACAACCATATCAAAAGAATCCCAAGAAGCAGTATCCCAAAAAATATGGTCCTAAACCAAACAAGGGCCCTAAGCAATTTCAGCCGCAAACTGAAAAATCAAATCACCAAAATAATAAGGCAAATCAAAACAAAGGGAAGCAGATAGATAGACATTGCAACTTTTGCAATCGGGATGGCCATATACAGTCCAAATGTTTTAAGAAGATGGAAGCCTTACAAGCAGCAATGAAGAAGCACAACATCAATTTGGAGCACTCTTCACCTTCATCTTTAGGCATGGCACTTTTTGCTTGTGGTTGTCAAGCATCAAGATCTAGTTATGCATTAAATGTATCTTCTTCTTCTCCTTCTCATGAGTGGCTCATTGATTTTGGAGCTTCTTACCACATGGCTAAAAATAAATCCATGTTTTCTTCTTTAAATGATTGTAACACCAAACATATTTATGTTGGTGATGATAGATCTCTTAGTGTTGTAGGATCTGGAGCCATTCATCTAGATAATGGTCAGTTTAATGATGTTCTATGTGTTCCTACCTTGTCATGCAACCTTCTATCTGTTTATTAGATAACTCATTCAGGTGAAGGGAAAATAGTAGAATTCTCACCTCATGATGTTGTAATCAAAGACCTCAAAGATCCTAAACATATTTTAGCTACTGGCATTGTTGATGATTCCACAAAGTTGTATAAGTTTGACAACTTTGGGTCATCATGTCTTCCCTCTGTTTTTGTTGCTCATAATGATGATGTGAGCAAACTTTGGCATGAGCGATTTGGTTACTTAAACTATCGCTCTCTTCAAACTCTATGTAAGGAAAATATGGTGACGGGCCTTCCTATGGTATCTTGCCGAGATGGTGTTTGCTTCGGATGTGTACTCGGAAAACATCATCAGGATAGTTTTGACAAACGTGCCTCTTCGCACGCTTCAGCCCCTTTACAACTTGTGCACAGTGATTTATGTGGTCCACTTCCCGTTGTTTCTTTCTCTGGTTGCAAGTACTTCTTAACTTTCATTGATGATTTTTCCAGACGCACTTGGGTATATTTCTTAAAACTCAAGAGTGAAGTTTTTAACATGTTCTTGGCCTTTAAGGCCTTTGTTGAGAAACAATCTAGGTATCAAATTCTTAAGTTAAGATCAGACAATGGCGGAGAATATGTTAACAACAAATTTATCAACTTATGCACTGAGCATGGCATTCAATTGCAACATACTGTTCCATATACTACAAAACAAAATGGTGTAGCTGAAAGGAAGAATCTCACATAGATTCTATATGCCTTTGAAGTTTCATTGTAGCTCACAAGCATTCCCTTCTTTCCAGAAGCATCTAGCTTGCTTCTCTTTTCTTTTGGCACATGAAAGAAAACAAGACAACCAAAAACTCTAAAATGAGAAACATCATGTTTCTTACCAGAGAAAAATTCTTCACGAGTTTTAGTGTCCAGAGTTGAATGAGGGCATCTATTTTGAACGTACACAGCAAGTGTTCGCAGCTTCTCCCCATAGAAACTTCGGAAGACCTTGGTCACATAGCATTGTGTGGGTAGCTTCCACAATAGTCTTGTTCTTTCTTTCAGCAACACCATTTTGCTCAAGAGTGTACGCAGTTGTGGTCTCCCTCTTAATGCCAACTTCTCTACAAAAGTCATTAAACTCATTTGACTCATACTCGGTCCCATTGTCGGTCCTCAAAACTTTGAGTTTCTTCTTGGTTTGATTTTTCACCAAGGCCTTGAAGGTACGAAACCATTTGAATGCTTCGTCCTTCTTCTTCAAGAAATATATCCAAGTCTTGCAGGAGAAGTCATCTGTAAAAGTCATGTAATAGGAACATCCTCCCAAGGATGTCACAAGCAGCATACCAGATAAATCAGAATGAATCAACTGCAAGATATCTACTGTCATTGTGACACTTGAGGGGAATGGTCCCCTTGTATGCTTCCCTTCGGCACAACCCTGACAAATACCTTCATGATCATCTCTAAATTCGGGCATCCCTGTCACCACCTTCCTTGCTTCGGGAAGGGCTTTGTAATGAAGGTCTGCAAACCTCCGATGAGATAACTCTGTTTGAACAGGTCTATCACATGACATAGCCCCCAATGGACTTCCTATAACCTGGTAGAGTGTATCAACTCTAAAACCAATAGTAAGAGATTCCTTGAATTTCTTCTTCCAAATACGTACCTTTCCATCAACGAATGCCACCTTGAACCCTTTGTCTTCCATTGCCGAGATGGACATAAGGTTTTTCTTCAAATCAGGTACGTACAACACATCTTGTAATCGGAGGACTGGACCTTGAGATAGATGGAGGGTCACAATCCCTGTCACTTTCACGAGATAGGTGGCATTATCTCCAAGGATAATTTCCAGATTGGTATCCTTCTTAATCAAATCAGTGAGGGCTTCTTTATAACCAGTGAGGTGCCTTGAAGCAACACTATCAATCAACCAGACATCCAAGGTGTCAGGAGGAGAGATGCAACAGAGCAGGCAGATACAAGAATAAATTCATTTCTCTTATTATCAACAACATTAGACTCATCGTACCTAGAATTTCTTGACCTCTTGAAAGGTTGCCCATTTCCACTACGATCAGAGGGAGCCTTCCTTTTTCCTTTGAACCTGTTGTTCCTTTGATTACCATTCCCTCTCAAGTTGTTTTTGTCATCATCCCTGGGAGAGTCCCTTCTATTAGGGCACTCTCTTGCATAGTGACCAATCTTGTTACAAGTGTAACATCTTCCCTTCCTTCCTTTGGGCCCCGCTCTTCCATGGTTTTGATTTCTCGGGCCACTATTGTTTTTCTTCTTTGCATGAGCGGCGAAGGCAGTAGGGTCACTTCCATTTCCATTAGAGGGATAATCTCTCTCCATCATTCTTGTTTCCTCTTGAATGCATCTCGTCAATATTTCATCAAAATCAGGAATCACATTATTATTAAGAATAGTGGTATTGAATACATACCAATCACGGGGGAGACCTCCAAGTGCAATAAGAACCATCTCTCGATCAAATATTGCTTCCCCAGTAGCTAGGAGGTTATTTCTGATTTCAGCGAGCCTCATAAAACAGGATTGAATAGATTCATCCTTGCCCTTCTTGATATTCTTCAATTGATTCTTGAATAAAAGGATTTGATTAGCACTGGTAGCCCTAAACATGCTAACCAGCTTATCATGTATCTCTTTAGATGTGTTCAACTCAAAAATGTAAGCAACCAAGTGCTTATGAATAGAATCCTGGATAATCATCTTTGCTTTGATTTCCCCTTTTCTATACTTCGTCTTTGTGGCAGTAGCTCCATTTGATGGAGGCTCTTGAATCTTCCCCTGCACATAGTCCATGACATCTTGATCTTCTAGTACCAAATCCAAGGACATCTTCCATGCATGATAATCAGACTTATCAGTCAATTTATCATCAGCGTTGAAACCCTTGTGGGTTGAGGAGGCCATCTGTCCTTGATAGGATTTCTTCCTTCAGTGATTGCTTCTAACACTAGCTTGGACTTTGTCTTCACCTCAGCTTTGATACCATGTTAAATTTAGATAACTATGGTGTGTTCTATGCTTAATGCAAATTTACTTCAATCTTTCTTAGGCCCGATACAAATTAGCAATCACATAAACATGAAAGTAAAATGCTGATAGAACACAATTATAGATCAACAGAAGAAAAGCCAATAATATAGATCAGATTTACAATTCTTCTTGTCCAGCAAAGATATAAGATATTATGCATTACGGCAGTCAACAGGATGCTTCAGCCAGCAAAGCCTTTCTAGATCAACCAACCTTCCAAGTGTCACACCCACGGCCCTCAAACACAGCTCATCACAAGTCAATGTTGGTCAACCAAAAAGTCAACGCAAGACAACAACAGAAAGTCAACATTGCAGATTAGGGCTTCGGTCAAATAGCTTTGTTTTCCTCGATTTTAGTGCCCAACAATACGGCCTCTCAAAATCGGAATTTTGGCAGAGTTTTGAGGTCAAACGACCAAGGGTTGACAACGGTAAACACTTCTGCAATTCAACCCTAAACAGATCCACAGAAAACAGCTCCTTCAGCTCCACACATGTGAAGGGAAGAGGCCTCCAAAGGCTATCGAAACAATCAGATCACAATGATAGATGTGTGATGAGTTGATGAGCAAAATGACCTCCAAGTCTCCAATTTATATCCATCAGTGAGGGAGTGTGACACATCTATTAGGCATGTGAGCCTACATTACAAATCTGGCCGACCTTGCACATGTGTGGAAAATAATTTCAAAATATATGTTCTGCTCATCTAAACAAGATAATCTTTAGATCAATCTTGCACCTCTCCGAAAGAGAAATTCAACAAAAATATGACCATCATCATATGAGCAGTGCAACATGGAGTTTGGACCTAGTTGCCCAATATTACAACAGAAATTAAACTTTATTATAGGTGGTTCAACTTCAAACAGAACTGAAAGATATGATTTCTTCTTCATCCCTGATCTGCCAAATTTTAACAATTTCGTCTTTAAAAAGACTTCCAAGATTGTTTCAATGGACGGTCAAGAACACTTCCAAGAGAACTCCTTCAATTTGTCTACAAGGTCTGTTCCAACTCTTTCACATGTCTGCTACAAGGGACCTCAACAACTACAAGGATACTCCAACAGGCTTCAAAGTTGACTTCCAGAAGGGCTACAAAGAGCTGCTCTTGCTCTAAAACATCTGGCTTCAAAAACCCTCAATATCTGCACAGGACTGTCTCAAATTTGCTTCAAAATATACAGAGAATGCTACTCCAGGACTGAGGACATGTCTTCATTCTGCAGGGTCACAATTCTTCATAGGTCCAAGTCTGCTATGATTCTATCACAAATCCTAAACTTTGTGTCCGGGAAAGCTGAAGTCTTACTCCCCTTCAAGAGGCGAGATTTATTGTTCAAGTGTACTGCATTCAGAGATCGAGTTTTTTGTTCCAAAGAGACTGACTTTTGGATTTCGGAGCTTCACAGTGACCGAGTATTCACAGAGAGAGGGGCCGAATTTCAGGTGCCTCAGTGTCGAATTGCAGACCACAGATAGGCTTAAGATTACACCAAATCTGAGGTAAAGTTCAGTTGCTTCCTTAGACCAAGATTTGAGGCAACGATAGTCAAAGATATGTTCCAAATTGTGCTCAAAAAAGGCCTGCAATATCCTTTACTCAAAAACAGATATATAAACCAGAAATAGTGCTCCTTTAATTCATCTTCAGGTTCATGAGTTATTCCTATATCTACTTCCTCAGTCCTGAAAATGCTTCTCTCTTCTTGACCGAAATTCTGTTAACTCTCTTCGACAAGCTCAAGTCCAAAAAGAGGTCGAATAACCTTTTATTTATATATGTGAAACAGAGTCGACTTATAAACGGACATGTCCCTTTAAGGAGCTGACCTGTGATTCATAATTTTGTTGAAGTCGACTTGGAGAAGGCCAAAGAATAATGCAACACAATTTGATCGTCGTTTCCACATCTGCTCAGGGTTCCCAACCATTTGCCCAGTCAGTGCATAGGAACATTTTCCCAGATAAAACTTCCAAAAAAACAGATCTTAAAAGAATATATCATTAAATTGTAATGTAATTTCAGCGCAGATCTTAATAGTTAGTTCAACTTCATATTGGTGTCAATGCTGGCGGGACATTATAAATGTTGAGGAGTCTATGATTACTTCTATCTTCGAGGCTTGAGATCTTTTGTGTTTGCAATGCTCTATTCTCAAAAATCAATTGAATGACACACCTTGAATTATTTTGTACAGAAACTTTGTTCAAGGATTCAAACCCAATTTCTCCTATGTATAATGTGTAGTCATGGATATTGCCTTATTGTTTGGTGTGATAGTGTTAAAATTGGCATCTAGGGCCAAATTCCACCTTGGAACAGCTCATTTGATGGAGATGATAATTGCATTAAATTCCTCTTTTCATGAGGACCAAAATTGATATAAAGATCATCCAATTTGGACAAGCAGAGGTGTGTTTTTGAATTTATGCCCACACATGTGCAAATTGTTAAGGTCGACCACATCATCATGTGGGCTCATGAAACCCAATGGACGTGACTCTTCACCCTCAACGACTTGTATTAATACATGTGACCTCTCACCTCATTTGGCATCATCGCCACTCACGCATTCTTCTCTCCTTCCCTCATTGGTTCGTACAGCATTGGGCATTCTCTTTCTCTGACACGTGTGGCACAAGGGTGTCGAATTTAAGGACAGAATTGCAGGGCCGAAAGTTTAGAATTTTCTGCAGTTTGACCAACGTTGACTTTGACCTTCTAGGCATATCCTTTGACTTCAACTTTCAAGGTGAATTTTTGTCTCAGCAGACCGCATTTTTGGGCACAAAAACTGAGGCAAAAGGAGGACTTTGACCTGCATTGACTGCAGGCCTGTTTGACTAAAGGTTTGACCGCAGGTTGACCAAGTTTTGAACACAGACTTATGACTGTTTTGGGCTGACTTTGACCGCTGCTGGAGGTCGAGTTTGACTACCTTTGACTGAGCTTCAAAGGAGAAGTTGAATGTTGCGTTCACCATCTTCGACTTTCTGGTTAAGGCTGAAGTTTGACTACAATTGGCTACAGAAATTGACAGTGTTGTTTTGACTGTGATTTGGAAGTCAAATTTACTTTTGTACATTGGGGTTTTTCCCTAGCATCCGCCAAATCTAGTGACCTCTTGTCTTGGCTTGTCTTCTGCATTTTATTTTATGTTCTATCTACTTTTACTGTCAATGTGATTAATGGTTTATGTAATTGCTATTGGAAAACTAAATTGGAAATTGTCATTGAGCTACTCAAGGAACATTGAAGTAATTGTGCTAAGCATAGAACATACCATTGTTATATAAAATTAACATGGTATCAAAGCCCAGGTAAAGACAAAGCCCAAACAAGAGAGAGAGAGAAGCAATCACTAAGAAAGAGTTTTTAGACAAGAATATTGGTTTAGCTTCAGTGGCTACTACATCTTACTTCAAATCTGAAGATAAGCTCAAGGACAAATCTGACTATCATGCATGGAAGGTGACTTTGGCTTTAACTTTGGAAGAGCATGATGCCATGGACTATGTGCAGGGAAAAGTGGTGGAGCCTCCTTCAAATGCACCAATTGTTGCAAAGTCAAAGCTAAGAGAATCATCATAGACTCCATTCAAAATAAACAATGCAAATCAAATCCTCTTTCTCAAGAACAAGTTGAAGGACATTAAGATGGACAAGGGGGAGCCTATCCAATCTTACTTCATGAGAATAACACAAATCAAGAATGATCTATTATCTATTGGAGAAGTTATTGCTGACAGGGAGCTCACCCTAATTGCACTTGGAGGCCTTTCAAGAGCATGGGATGTATTTAACACCGCCATTCTCAACAATGACAGGATTCCTAGTTTCGATGAATTATGAGCTAGATGCACTCAAGAAGAAACAAGGATGATGGAGAGAGACAAGCCTTCAAATGGAAATGAACCTACTGCTTTCTCCACTCATGCAAAGAGGAAGAACAATGATGGTCCAAAGAGATAAGGTCAAGGATTCAAGCAATGATTCAAAGAAGGAAGAAAAGGAAGGTGCTACAATTGCAACAGCTTTGGCCACTATGCTAGAGAGTGTCCTCACAAGAAGGATACTCCAAGGGATGATGACAACAACAATTACAAAGGCAATGGCAATCAAAGGAACAACAAGTTCAACAATAAAGGAAAGAGAAATGTTTCCGCTGCTCGATATGGAAATGGTCAACCTCCCGAAAGGACGAGAAACTCCAGGTATGAGGAAAGTAATGTTACAGAAAAACAAAAAGAATTTTATCTTATTTCCGCTCTATCTACTACTGTTAATTTTAGACAACCATGGTATGCTTTATCCTTAAGAGCAGTTTACTTCAATCTTTCTTATTAGCCCAATTCAATTTCAGATATGCAATCACATAACCATTGAAAGTAAATGTCGATAGAACATAAAATAAATCGACATAAGACAAGCCAAGACAAGAGACACAAATATTCTTGTAATTCTTCTTATTCAGCGGAGAGAGAAAATATATTTTATAGCAGTCAACAGGATGCCCTAGCTAGCAAAGTCTTTGTTGGTCAAACCTGCAATTCAGGTTCCAAACAAGCTCAGTTAAACTCAACCTTCCATCAAAGTCAAACATAGCCCAAAAAGTCCACAAATCTGGTCAACACATAAGTCATAGTCTGCGGTCAAAACGACAGTCAAAGTTGCAGTCAACATTGCAATCAACTACAGTCAAAGTCAACATTTGACCTCAATTTTTTGCCTTGAGTTGTGGCCTCTCTAAATCGGATTTATGACCTCAAAAAGCAGTCAAAAGATTAGTGTTGACCCAAAGTCAACGTTGTCCAGAAAAGCCCTAAACCAGTTCAAACATTGCAGCTCCCTGTTTTCACACGTGTGGAGGAGAGAAAAGCCTCTAAGGTTGTACAAACCAATCAGATGAGAGAGAGATGTGTGTGATGAATGAATGATGAAATGAGCATCATGTCTCTCCTTTTTATATCCATGATTGTGGGTGTGTAACACAACTTTTGGGGCTTGTGAGCCTACATTACAATTCTGGCCAACCTTGACAATTTGCACGTGTGGAAAATAAATTCAAAATACAACTTCTGCTCATCCAAACAAGATGATCTTTATATCAATCTTGCACCTCTCCAAAAGAGAAGTCCAACAAAAATATCATCTCCATCATATGAGAAGTGCAACATGGAGTTTGGCCCTAGTTGCCAAATTTAACAACTGCCTCTCCTTCGGATACGTTGGATCATTGGTTAATTGATAGTGGAGCCTCAAGGCACTTCACTCGCTATAAGGAGGCCCTCTCAAATTTGATTGAAAAGAAGACTAATTTGGAGATCATACTTGGAGACAATGCCACCTACCCCGTGACAGGGATAGGGGTTGTAACTCTTCATTTGAATCAAGGTCAAACCATTCATCTACAAGAAGTATTGTATGTGCTTGATTTGAAGAAGAACCTGATGTCTATTTCTCAGATGGAAGATAAAGGCTTCAAGGTAGCACTTATTGATGGAAAGGTGCATATTTGGCAAAGAAACCCTAAAGATGCACTTACACTTGGATTTAAGGTTGATGGTCTTTATCAAGTTGGAGGAAGTCCTTTGGGAGCCTTGACTTGTGATACTTCTCTTCAATCTGAATTATGGCACCAAAGATTTGCCCAACTTCATTACAAAGCCTTACCTAGGGTAAGGAAGATGGTCACAGGTATGCCCAAGTTCAACATGAATGATGAAGGAGTTTGTCAGGGTTGTGCAACTGGGAAACTTATAAAGGGACCATTCTCGTCAAGTGAAAGTCAAACTACCGACATTCTTCAATTGGTCCATTCTAATCTATCTAGTATGTTGCTCGTAACATCTTTGGGAGGATACTTATACTATGCAATTTTTGTGGATGACTTCTCTTGCAAAACGTGGATCTATTTCTTGAAGAAGGATGAAGTGTTCAAATGGTTCCATTCTTTCAAAGTCTTGGTGGAAAATCAAACAGGGAAGAAGATCAAAATATTGAGGACCGATAATGAAACTGAATATGAATCAAATGAATTCAATGACTTTTACAGAGAGGATGGCATTAAGAGGGAGACCACCACTCCATGCACTCCTGAACAAAATGGAGTTGCTAAAAGGAAGAATTCAACAATCATGGAAGCCACCTGTGCCATGCTCCATGATCAAGGTCTATAAAAATTCTTATGGGGAGAAGCTGCCAACACTGTCGTATATGTTCAAAATAGGAGCCTGCATCAAGCATTGGAACACCCGAAGAAGTTTTCACTGGTAAGAAACCTAATGTTTTTCATTTTAGGTATTTGGTTCTCCCGTGTATTTTCATGTGGCTAAAGAGAAAAGAAACAAGTTAGAAGCATTTGGGAAGAAAGGTACATTTGTGGGCTACAGTGAAAATTCAAAGGCATATAGAATCTATGTGCCTAGTCAAAGAGATTTGGAAATAAGCCATGATGTCACTTTTGATGAAGATATTGCCGTTGGGAAAGCCAGAGATCTCCCTATCCCAAGGAAGGGCAATGATGATATTGCAGGAAAACAGGATGAACCTCCAACAGATGAGTCGATGCCCGATGTTGAAGGCCCGATGGATCCCATTGATACACCTCCCGATGATCCCTCTACCTCAAGAAAAATACCTTTGTGGCTCAAAGATACTCTCGAAGATGTTGGAAGACATATTGCTTCAAGAGGGACAGTCTGTGAAAGTAAGAAGTCGAACAGGAATCAAGGGTACTTAGTTGCTATGAGTACTATTGTTCAATTTGAGCCATGTACATTCGAAGAAGCCGTAAAACACCAAGTATGGAAGGATGCGATGAATGAGGAGTGCGAATCAATCATGAAGAATGATGTTTAGGAAGTGGTTCCTAGACCCAAAGACAAGTCTATGGTCACTTCTAAATGGCTTTACAAAATCAAACATGGAGCTTATGGAAGTGCTAAAAAATATAAGGCCAAGTTCGTTGCTTGAGACTTCTCTCAAAAGGAATGAGTGGACTATGACAAGATATTTGCACCGGTTGCCCGATATACCACTATCTAATATATTATTGCTCTCGCTGCCTCTCAAGGATGGAGCCTACACTGTTAAGACTGCTTTCTTGCATGGCTTGCTTAAAGAGGAAGTCTACCTGGAACAACCTCAGGGGTTCGAAGTGCAAGATCGAAGGACACACGTGTGCAGGTTGAAGAAATCCCTCTATGGGTTGAAGCAAGCCCCTAGGGCTTGGTATGAGAGGATTGATAGTTATCTTATGAAGCTAGGATTTATAAAGAGCGAAGGTGATCCTAACCTATACTTCAAGGTTAAAAAGGACATGCCTCTGATTCTGGTCCTTTATGTCGATGATCTCTTTCTGACAGATGCAGACCCTCTCATTTATCAATGCAAGAGGGACTGGGCTTCCGAGTTCGAGATGAAGGACCTAGGTCTGATGCACTATTTCCTAGGCCTGGAAATATGGCAAAAGCCATGTAAGAATCAAATTTTCCTCTTTCAAGAGATGTGGGATGGTGGATTGCAAGTATGTATCTACTCCTATGGAACTCAACAACTTCAAGAAGTTATGTGGAAGTGTTGTTGGGCCCGCATTGGCTCTGAGTATCGACAACTTTTGGGGGCCCTGATGTTCTTGGTAAACTCTCGTCCAGATATATGCTTCTTTGTGAATACATTGAGTCAATTTATGGTCAAGCCACGTCACATACATTGGATTGCTGTTAAGAATCTCTTGACATGTCTATGTGGCACAATCAACTACGAATTGAGATACACTGCGAAAATTTGAGGCTACATGGATGTACTGATGTTGACTGGGCTGGCAGTGTGGTGGATCGTAAAAGCACGTCTGGATGTTGCTTCTCATTGGGGTCTGCTTCAATATCTTGGATGAGCAAGAAGCATAAATCAGTTGCTTTAAGCACCACCGAGGTCGGATACATTGCTGCTAATATGGCCTGTTGTGAGGCTATTTCGTTGAGGAAGCTCCTTAGTGAATTATTTGAGCAAGTGTTGGATACCACCGTTATCTTTTGCAACAACCAGAGTGGGATTCACCTTTCAGAGAATCTCGTGTTCCACGACCACTCCGAGCACATTGATATCAGGTACCACTTTATCTGGGATATGGTACAACAGGGGGCAATAAGGCTCCAACACACCGAGACTAGTGAGAAGGTTGCAGACATCCTCACGAAGCCCTTAGGGAAGGTCAAATTCTTAGCCTTCCGAGAGAGACTTGGATTCATGGAAAGACCCTCCTATGAGGGTCCCGCTTGAGTTGAACATTGAGCTCTAGGAGCTCCTGGGGGCTTGGGGTACTTCTTGGAGCTGTGAGCGGCCATAGGGTGAGTGGTTCACCTTCCCCTATTGGTGCGTTGTGTACAGGGTGAGTGGATCACCTTCCCCTGTGCTACCCCATGATGGTTGACATGTGTGTAGGGTGAGTCATTCAGCTTCCCTTACGATTGACGACACAAGTGTGTAGGGTGAGTGGTTCACCTTCCCCTACGATTGACATATGCATAAGATGAGTGGTTCACCTTCTCCTATGGCATATGAGTTGGATGAGTGGTTCTCCTTCTCCTGTTGATGCCCCAGCGTACATACTACCAATGTAGTCCGAGACTCATGGGAAGTACCTCTAATCTGGCCAATGAGTTGGGAAAAGTGTATAGGGACCATAGCACTACAGATGGACAATCGTGTACTGTCGTCCTCTATATGTCTAAGATGCATGGTGTTCAACAACAACTTGATCTGGGATCAAGATTGACTTTTGTCAGTAGAGAGTGGTAAGGTCTTGTGCCTCACTCTCGATCAATTCTTCTTCATTATTCGTATTAATGTTCAACAGAGCATAGATGAGATGAGATACAGAGATGGTACATGACGGCAGATGGCATGATAATCGATGATGATGGATGGATTGGAAGGTGGAATTCTACCTAGTTGAGAGGGAGTGTTAAAATTGGCATCTAGGGCCAAATTCCACCTTGGGACAGCTCATTTGATGGAAATGATGATTGCATTAACTTCCTCCTTTCGAGAGGACCAAAATTGATATAAAAATCATCCAATTTGAACAAGCAAAAGTGCGTTTTTGAATTTATGCCCATACATGTGCAAATTGTTTAGATCGGCCACATCATGTAGGCTCACAAAGCCCAATGGACGTGACTCTTCACCCTCAACAACTTGTATAAATACAAGTGACCTGTCACCTCATTTGGCATCATCATCACTCGCACATTCTTCTCTCTCCTTCTCTCATCAGTTCGCACAGCATTGGGCATTCTCTCTCTCACGCATGTGGCACAAGGAGGTAGAATTTCAGGACAGAATTGCAGGGCTGAAAAGTTCAGAATTTTCTGCAATTTGACCAGCGTTGACTTTGACTTTATGGGCATCCTTTGACTTCAATTTTCAGGGTGAATTTTTGTCTTAGCAGGCTGCATTTTTGGGCACAAAAACCAAGGAAAAAGGAGGACTTTGACCTGTGTTGACCGCAGATCTGTTTGACTGTAGGACAGATTTATGACTGTTTTGGGTTGACTTTGACCACTGCTGGAGGCCGAGTTTGACTACCTTTGACCGAGCTTCAAAGGAGAAGGTGAATGTTGTGTTGACCATCTTTGACTTTTTGGTTAGGGCTAAAGTTTGACTTCAATTGACTGCAGAAATTGACAAGGTTGTTTTGACTGTGATTTGGAAGTCAAATTTACTTTTGTACTCTCTCTCTCTCTGTTGAACATTTAATATAATAGTAAGAAGAATTGATCAAAGGGTTTTCTCCACATTGGGGGTTTTCTCTGGCATCCGCCAAATCTGGTGTCCTCTTGTCTTGGCTTGTCTTCTGCATTTTATTTTATGTTCTATCAACTTTTACTGTCAATGAGATTAATGCTTTATGTGATTGCTATTGGAAAACTTAATTGGAAATTGTCATTGGGCTGCTCCAGGAACATTGAAGTAATTGTGCTAAGCATAGAACATACTGTTGTTATCTAAAATTAACAAATAGCAATAGGTAACATCCCAACTAACCTCTTATGCAGAAGGTAACCCCAATTATCCACATGATCGCCTTTGAAAGAAATGAGGTAGCAGTGGAAAGGATGCCTGGGCAAGCATTTTTCTGCACTTTGTTCTTGACCATAGCATAGATTATTCTTTGCTTTGCTATCTATGATAATATCTCAACATAAGGCATGGTGCATCATGATTTCAGTGTTCAGATTTATAAATTATGTAAAGATTATAGTTCTAAGGTTTTGATTCAAGAATGGTTTTGATTTTTAACTATAAGTACATTTTTTAAAATTAAAAAAATATTATTGTATTTTTTGTATGTGGCATTTCCCCACTTTATCTGGATCCTAGCTTTTCAAAAATCTGGTGGATCCGTATCCATATGCATTCCCTGGTAATTTAGCTTGTCAATGTTGACACTGGTTTGTTGTGGATCTTTGTTGGTGGCTAGAGTTTTCTTGATTCTCCTAAACTGGGGTTTGGGGAACTAGAGATCATATCAGCTTTGTGATAAAGTTGCGGTACGTAGATGGACTTCATTTCTTATGTGTTTGTGTGTGTGAAGTTTCCAGCTATCCAAAATTGTGTAATTGCAGATTTGATTTTCAGCGTGCATTGTTTTCTTGATTGGTTAATTTCAGCATTTTTTCGCACTAAATTGACATAACATAGTAAGTAAAGTAAATTTATTAATGTCCAACTGATGACCACAAAAGTAGGTCAATGGGACTGAAAAAAAAGTACAGTCAGTGTGACTACAATGTGGGAGTGCAAGTGCATCTCCTAAAAAATGCTAAAAATAACATATAGAGAGAAAGAAACCAGTGGTAAGGCTGTCATGACATGTATATAAGAGACTGGTATAATACAAAATACTCAATAGTCTGCGGCACGATACAAAATAATAATGGCCTGCTAAAAAGGAATGAGTGAGTGAGATGGTAAGGTCTGGCAACGGAGCTAGAGATGTCTGGGGCTCCTGAGTCTAATGATTGATGGTGAACGAGGGGAACTTGGTACAGGTTCGCTATCAAAGTCCCCTGGGGCAGCAGTGGATCCGACTGTATGTAACGGGAAGAAAATAGAGCAGATTTTCTCCTGTAAAATATGTGATAATGAAGTGATTTTCAGATCTGGTATATACTTGGAAAAGTGAGCCCTGAGGTCTGAAACTTGTTAGCATCTGTTTGGTATCTTTTGTCTTGAGCTGCCTAGTGTATTGGGTTGAAATCAGGTGATATATTGTCTGTGGTTGATGTGAATTAATATTTCAAATCAGCCCTAACACTGAAAGGTCATAGGGATTAGATCCAGAGAACCTCTGATGTGAGGTAAAATTTGCATTAATTGCCCTATACAGAAATTTCAACAAGGTATAAGAACCATCTGATATTGCTAACTTCCCCATCCAAGTTGATTTGCATCGCCAAAAATTAACCATTTTGGACAAGTCCAAAGAGGAAGATGAGGAGCAAGAGTATATCTCCTTCATGCAACGTGTCTTGTTTAATCCTTTTCATTCCCCCTTGTGTTTCCAGGTTATGGCAAGAATGTTAAAAATTAGCAACACAAACTCTCACAAACATCAATGTAACATTGGGAAACCAATACCTGAACATTAAAACTTTCAAAATGATATGCAAAGTTCACTTGTACATACCTGAAGCTCTGAAATGATATCCGACAAACGACCACTCCTTATAAGAACAGATCCTGTAAGTCCTGTACAGGAGAAAACCCCAGCAACCAAAAGCTTAGAGATAGACTTCATTAGAAAAATTAATATTGTTCTAACAATGCAAATCCAATTTTGTGTATAACCTTTTTAATCTACAATGAAACTTTGATGCTCAGTCAAAAAGATGAAGAAAAATTGTCATAAAAAATGTGGAACCTAGCAAGCAAAACCAAGATAAAAAATATTGACATATGTATCAAGTTAAGGATGACCTATCAATATTTACCAACTAAACAAACAATAAAATACAAATCCTGGGTCAGACGCCTTAAATGCTTCAATACTCTTAAGAACCAACCAAAATTGAAAAGAAACAGCTAAAAGACATAGCTCGTACACTAATCAAACAGTCAAAAGGCATAACTTTAACAAGTTAAGTCTACCCAAATTTGTGAAACTTGTAAAATTAAAAAATCCCAAAGCTGATCATTAAGCTTCATAACCAAGCACATTGTCTATTCCAGACAAGCACCTAATGAACTGAAGATAAAATACACCTAACCCTAGCCTACATAATAACATATTCCCCACCCCCCCGCCCCCACTAGGTTGTAGAGCACCTCTCGAAGCAAATAGCAAACTTTTCGTAAAAGGTTCTGCAGTTGGCTGATGGAGACAAACCCATAATGGGCTACTTGTATGAGGCCATGGATAGGGCTAAACAATTCATCTGTGCCTATTAAGAGGATAAAGAGAATGAAGGATATGAGAAACGATTATTTATATGGAGGGGTGATTAATGAGTGATGGAACAATACACTCCATTGCCCTATTCATGTTGGGAGGATCTACCTCAAACCCATTATCTTACTCCAATGGTTTTAGATTTGACATTGAGGTTATGGATGGATTCCTCACATGTTCAAAGGATGGTGCCAAGTCCACAATAATGTGCAAAGATTTCTAAAGAAATGGAAATATATAGGATGGCCATTAGAAAATTTGGCTTTGACATGGTTGTTAAAGACAAACAAAATGTCAAGAAAGCTTCATTTTGTTTCAAATTTCAATGTCTCTTCTTCCTTTCTTTCAAATTTCAATATGTTTTCTTATGTTTAAGCTTATGCTTGGAGAACAATCTATGGCTCAACAATACCCAATTTACAAGAACTTGTCATTCAGGTTGGATTTGCGCGGTTCTTGGAATTTTGGAACTGCTATGTGACAAATCGTGCTTCTTGGATGCTCCTTAGGCGCTCCTTTGATGCTCCCTAGAGGCTTCCTAGATGCTCCCTAATGGTAATGTTAAATTCTTAAAGTAAAAGTGACATTCTCCTTTATCTTTCATTCTCATCCTTTTGCTTGAATTTCTAACATTACCATTAATTGGCTCAAGATGTTTGAAAGTGGTTCCAACTTCATCCGACTTCATATGGAGAAAATAGAATTTCATATCCCATTCAAAATTCAACAAACTTCACAGCTTTCAGGATTTAAGGATCAATGGGATTGCAAAATTTCATTAGATTCTATCACGTATGAGGGTATGTGATTGGCATTGAATCAAGAGCACCGAGCCCTATATGTACCCATATGTTGGTGGCGTTGATTGTTGAACTCTTTTGTCATGGCCTTAGCAAAGATGTACCCTTCACTCAAACCAAAATCATTGATTAGACATGTTAAGCTTTTTCTACCATATTTTAAGGATTGGATTAAGTAGCTTGATCAAATTTAGACGATGTTCACTAATGTTCCTAGAGAATCGAGGTAGAGGCAAAAGGCTAGACAAGAGGAGAAGAATGAAGGATGACACTAGTGATGAGGATCTTGATATAAGTGATGGTGGAACATTGTTTATGAAGGAGTGGTGCAACACGCATGGCGATGCTACTCCACAGCTACAACAGTTGGTAACATGGGTGCTTTCATGATTGGTGAACACTTCTTTTGTAAAGAGTTGTTTAGCAATTATAGCTTAGTTTATTGTTCTAGACCTTTTGGTCTTCATATTTCGGTGTGTAGATGGTCTATTTTGTAAGCATAATTATTTGGTCATGTTATTGTGGACAATTGTTAGATAACCTATTACAATCAATAAGGTAATGGTCTACTTTCCATTATATGATTTAAAAATTGTATGTTTGTTTGTAATTGATAGAATCTAGATTCTAGATGGTTGATGCTTGAATAATTAATCATCAATGTACTATGGTTGGGCTCCTAAGCTATGCATCCAAATCAAAGTAAATCAAAAAAAAAAGAAAAAGGCACACTAGAGGGAATGAAAAAGCAAGTCGAGGAAAGGGGTAACTTATGCCTCCAATATCGCTCCCTCCTTACATCTATATACTCAAGATGTTGGGCCTCCGCTAGCTGGTCTCATGACCATGGCACCTTGCCCTAAAGTCTTTCCCACTCCACGACAACCATTTTCACACACACCTATGAATTGATGGGCTAACTTGGGACATGTCACTTCCCCTTGGGGGTAGGAGTTCAAGCTACAGAGTGTTCTATTTTGATTCCATGTATTTTACAGAAATCATCGAATTCCCTTGAAGTGAATTCTCCTCCTCTTTCTGTTTAAAACACTTGATTCTTTATTCTTTTTCATTCTCTATAAGAGATTTGAAATTCTTAAAACATTCAAAAGCTTCGGATTTGAATTTTATAAATAATACCCACATCATTCTAGTATAGTCATCTAAAAATAGAGCGAAGTACCTTTCTCCTTGTAGAGTTGGGGTTCTGGTTGGTCCACATAAATCTACAGGTATGACCTCCAAAGGTTTTGATGTTGAGAACTCTTTAGTCTTGAAGCAAGTTCTAGTTTGCTTTCCATGTTGACATGGGCCACACACAACTTGCTCTGGCTTTATAATTTTTGGAATATCCCTCACTACACTTGTTTTGCTGATATTAACCAAGTTGTCAAAGTTTAGATGTCCCAATCATTTGTGCCATAACCAACTTTCATATGTTCGACTCAGATAGCATTTTTCTTCTCGAACTTTACTCAAAATGTATACATTATCAGGTGTTCTTACTCCTTTTCCCACAAGTTCTCTTGAAGAGGATTTTCTTATCTCACAGTCTTTAGTATTGAAGATAACATTATGTCCTTGGTCACGAATATGGCTAACACTTAGAAGATTATGTTTGAGCCCTTCCACCAGCAATGTATTTTGTGCTTTTCCCTTTCCATTAACAAGAGCAATTGTCCCTTTCCCAGCAATTTTAGCAGATCCACTTCCAAAGGGTACATTCCCATCCTTTTCGTTTATTGAGATAAACTTCCTTTGGTCACCTGTCATGTGTCTTGAACATCCACTATCCACAAACCATTGATTTTCATCGCTATGTGCACATAAAGCTAGGCCACATTTATTTGTAGTGGGTTCCTCCTTCTTCAACTCTTCCCTTTTTAATATAAATGGACAATTTTGTGCATCATGGTCAAAATCATTGCATTTTGAGCATACTAGATCATACTTAGCCAAAGGATCAAAAGAATTGCAGGTCTTGATTTGACCTTGTTCTTTTAAGCTTCGTGGCTTGCTTTGATAATTTGTCCTATATCTTGAGCTATTATCCTTATAAGCCTTGCAATGCTTAGCTTGATGACCAAAGTTTTTACAATGGAAACAACAACCAAGAAAGATAGTTTGATACCTGTTAGGATAGCTTTGACTTGATGTAATATTCTTCCCTAGAGATAGCTTTCCTTCATTCCTTGGGTTGTTGTAGGTGGACCTTTGTCCTTGGTGGAACAGCTTCTTCTGTCTTGGATGATTGCAAAGGATGTCAGCATAACTTCTTTAAAAATTTTCATTAGCATCCTTCTTTGAACTTGATGATTATCATTTGAAACCAATTCCAGTCTTATCATGTTGAGGTCTTTGAGTATTACGGATGTTATCAAGAGTTTGAGACCTTTGCCAACTCTTATTAATCTGATTCAACACTTTCCTTCGAGAGACAATTTCAACTTCACGTTTTTTGCAAATTTCTTCTCTTTCTTTTAGTTTGTTGTTCAAGAATTCTCCCTTCCTTTTTGCTTCTTCCTTTTCTACTTTGAGAGAAATGACCTTCTTCCTTAATTTCTCATCTTCTTCAATGGCACTCATTAGTAATTCATCCACATTTCCTTCATCTTCATTTTTGGAATCGTCATCATTTGCATATGCCATGAACAATACTTCACTGCTTCCAACATAGTAATCTTCTTCATCGAACTCATCATTATCCCTTTTGAGTAGAAAGGTATTTTTACTTGATTTTTTCTTTGTAATCAATAATTCTTCTTCATCGGAGGCATCTTGTTTGGAGAAGAAATTCTTCTAATTTGACCCTTTCTTCCTGAAGATCCTCTTTTTATATTCGTCTTCATCATCGCTATCATGTTTATGAGGAGATTTTGCAACCTAATGCCCTATTCTTCCACACTTAACAAATGAGAGGACAGTATCAGAATCATCACTGTTATAATTACAATTTTTCCCTTTCTTCGATGATCTTGAAGCCTTGAATGCAACTTCCTTGGAATTTGGGATTCCTTTTCTCATTTCATATGTAATGAGAATCCTATGGAATTCATCCATATTTAGAGTATCCAAGTCTTTTATTTCTTCTATGGCACTTACTTTGGAATCAAACCGTTCCGGAAGTGATCTCAAAACTTTTTGGACAATTGTGCTTTCTTCAATGTTTTCACCTAGACCCTTGAGTGAGTTGACAACTTCATCAACTCGGAGGAAAAAGGCTGCAATATCTTCTTCGTTGTCCATCTTAAGACTGCCAAATTGTCTTCTATGAGTTTGGAGTTTTGCCTTCTTGACCTTGGAGTCTCCATCTCTAGGTGGAATTTCCAGAAACGATTTCTGGGTTTTGGAAATCTCTTGTATTCTAGCCTCTCCACCAAATTTCGTGGCTAGAACACATCCGATGTTACAGAAACTAACACACCTGTAATAAATAAATCATCCACATATAAAAGTATAATAATTGGTTCATTCTTCACTATCTTGACGTAGAGATTTGCATCAACGAAACTTTTGACGAACCCAATCCTTAAAATATATGCATCCATCCTTGCATACCAAGCCCTAGGAGCTTGCTTCAAGCCATAAGAGCTTTCTTTAGTCTGCAAACATGAGTATCCCTGTTGTTAATCTCAAAGCCTTCTGGTTGTTCAATATATACTTCGTCATCAATGGTTCCATTTAGGAATGTTGTTTTGATATCCATTTGATGGATATTTCATCCCATAGTAGTAGTTATTGAAACCAAAGATCTAATAGTAGTGTACCTGACAGTGAGAGCAAAGATTTCTTCATAATCTATTCCTTCCTTTTTAGAGAAACCCTTGCAACAAATCTTGCTTTGTATTTGTCTATGCTTCCATCAACAGCATGTTTGATTTTGTAAATCGATTTGGAAGTGACAACAAATTTGTCACTAGGTCTAGGAACAATTTTCCAAACCGCATCCTTCATGATGGATTGATATTCTTCTTGCATCGCTTTCTTCCATTCTTCTTGATTAGCGGCTTCTTCAAAGATAGTTGGATCTGCTTCGATTAACTTCGTTATGTATGATGCATATCCTAAGTATCTTTTCGGCCTTTTGCTTTCTCTGAAAGTTCTTTTAGTTGCTCCATGCCCTTCAACATCTTCAAGTGTAGCTTTTAACCAATTTGACCTCTTCTTTGTTTCGGGAATGATAATAGGTTGAATAGGCTCACTTGGTCCATATTGGTTTGTACATGACTTGTCATGTTGCTCTTCTTCTTCAAATAGAGGTACATCTTCATCAGATTCGATTGGTATATCCTTGGATGTTTTGTAGGCATGATTTTCATCAAATATAACATCCCTACTAACTTCAATTTGTCTTTCTTCTTTGCTGTAGATTCTATAAGCCTTTGATGAAAGGCTATAACCAACGAAGATACCTTTTATACTCGTAGAGTCTAACTTCTTTCGCTTGTCTTTTGGAACATGAATGTATGCGAGACATCCAAAGATTCGGAAATGGTCTACACATGGCTTCTTCCCTGTGAATGCTTCTTTCGGTGTCATATTATCAAGGATTCTATGAGGACTTCTATTTTGTATGTATATCGTTTTCATCGTTGCTTCTCCCCATAGAAATTTTGGTAGATCTTTGATCAGATATCATAGTCCTTATGCATTCTTCAATGGTTCTATTTTTCCTTTCTGCTACTCCATTTTGTTCGAGGTTGTAGGGAACAATGAACTCCCTCTTAATACCTGTTTATTTACAATATGATATAAGTTCTTTGGAAGTGTATTCACCTCCATTGTCAGATCTCAAAGTCTTTATCTTTATTTTGGTTAAGATCTCAACTATGGATATAAATTCCTTAAAATTTTCAAATACTTAATCCTTTGTCTTAAGAAGATAGAACCATGTCTTTCTAGAGTGATCATCAATGAAGGTCACATAGTAAAGATGGCCTCCAAGAGATTTATTAGACATGGGCCCACAAACATTAGAATGAATGATATCCTTAGTCCTTGTGTCATTGCTTGTAAAAGGTTTCCTAATGTCCTTTCCCAAAGAACATCCCTTGCATACCCCTTCATGGTCTTCCTTGATGTTGGGGATGCCCTTTACCATTTGACTTAGAGAGGGTATTATCTTGTAATGAATATGTCCATATCTTCTATGCCAAAGTTCGATAGGATTAATTTCCATGTGAACAAGGGCTTGAGGAGATGATGTTATAACTTTATATAGTCTTCCTTCATGAATTCCAATAACCCTTGCCTTTTCAATACTTGAATCCTTTCCCCAAACCAAAACTTTACCATCTACAAAAGTGACCCTATCTCCTTTATCTTCTAAACAAGAAATGGAAAGTAAAATCTTTTTCAAACTTGGGACAGAGGATGTTGTTGAGGTGTAGCTTTGCTCCACTTTCTAGCTCCAATGATGTAGATCCAAGGCCCTTGACTGCATAGTTTTTGTTGTCAGCTAGCTCCACTGCATGTGATGATGGTTCTCTTGATAGAGTATAAAGTTGTCCACTTTCTCATATCATATGTCTTGAGGCCCCATTATCTATGATCCATGCATTGTCATCATCAAGAGTACCTGTAAGTGCAGCCAAGAATCCTTCACTCTTGACTCTTCTAGATAGAATGTAGATGATCCTTCCAACCCAGCGTCTTGCAATTTTCATGATATTAAGTCCCATCTTCAAATAACTTGCCATTGAGGGAGTGACCTTTTCTTCCAAGATTGTTTTTTCTTCTTTCAATTGATAGCCAACAAAGTGATCTTTGACTAGTCCTTCTTTCACCTTAGCATTGATACCATGTTGAGAAATCAACGCTTATAGGAATTAGGGTTTGATTCCTATTTCTTGATAATTACTTGTGATTTATGTTGGCTTTTTTTACTTCTTTGTTAGTTTATCTTTCGATAAGAAAATATTTCGGTGATAATCACATCAGAAATTATTTGCCAACGCATTTCGAACCATCCAATGTGGTTCATCATCAGGGCAAGATGGAGAATCAGATCTTAGCATTCGATTAAATAGCCAGAGATTGATGAAGAGAACATTTTTAACGGCCAGAAAGTAACGACTAGTTCTAACGGATAGGAGAATACCGTTAATAAATAAAAATAATAACAATAATAATAATAATATTAATAAATAAAAATCTGATAAAATATGGTTAAAATACAATCATAGTCAAATTAGTAATACTAAAAATCCTCGATATAATCAAATGATGGGAGGTTAATAAATGTTAATTATATATATAATTAAATAAATGAATAAATAAACCATTTAAGATTATAATATAAACCAAAAAATGCAAAAATGGGGCTAATAGAAGTTAATTGAAAATTAAAAATAAATAAATTCTATTAAGTATATATATAAGGAATAAAAATAATAATAAATAAATAGGATACTATTTAAATTAAAGGAAATAAAATTCAAAGTTTATATATAAATTAATTAAAAGATGAATAAAACAAAATTAAATAATTAACTTAAAGAAAGAAATTAAAACTACAATAAACAAGAAGATAAAAATCAAAGGGATAAAAGGGCAGGTACCCAACAACTACTAATTTTCCAGTCATCATCTCTATTTAAATTACTGGGCCTTCTTTCAATCTCTATGGCCTCCCTAAACTTCCGGTGATGAAAATGATCAACCCTTGCAATAACCTGGGCTTCTTCAATGCAAATGCGATGTTTTGTTTTATCTACATATTCAGCTAAGGCTAAGGAGCGGATCCTCCCATGCTTGATGTCCATTGCGTGCTCATGAATCCTCTGATTTATTGAGCGACCAGTTTCCCCAATGTAGGGGGTCCCACATGAACATGGGATAACATAAATACCTTTCATATTCTTGGGGTCAAATGGATATTTTACAGATCTTAAGGAGTTCCGAATAGTGTTTAGGGGCCTAAAGGTTGATGGAACCTTATGTTTCCTCAAGATCATAGCAATCCTATTTGTGGTTCCTTGGATAAAAGGAAGATGCACTCCTGAAATACGATCCTAGGAATCTTTTTTAATTTTAGAACTTTTGTTGGCTTTAAGGAAAGCGTTAAGACCTTGGTGCCTACTATATCCATTATTATTGAAGACAGAAAGGAGATGAGATTTCTAATCAGTCAGGTGGTTTTCATCATAAATTCTTAGCGTGCAAGTAGTTAAAGTGTTGAGAACACCCATCTTTTGAGCATGGAAATTATGTGACTTGGCATTAAGATACTGCTCTGTATGAGTTTTCTTCTCAAATACCTGGTGGGAGAAAGAACCATCATCCTTCTTGGAAATAAGAACGTCAAGGAAAGGCAAGCTACCATTGACTTCACACTCCATAGTAAATTTTATGGAGCTAGATTATCTTTCATCAAGCAATTACCAAATTAAATGTATATGAAGTCCATAAGAACAAGAGACGCAAGATGTAAGCGTCACTCAACCAGGGCAAAACCCCTCCAAGGGGAAAACCCAGTCCAACTCTTCCAGTAGTACATTCAAATCAAGATGAGACAATCCAAGACCCTCTATACCTAGACAAAGACCTTCCTCCAATCACCAAGTCGGCCCTTCCTTCCAGTAGATGATCTCTGTCAAAATCTCCAAGTGTCAGCGTCGCAAATGCAGCTTCAATCCAGAATTTCGGCCCTTCAATAGATTCAGAAATTTCGGCCCTAGCTACAGTCCAGTAACTTCGCACGTGTGTGAGAGAGATGCCCAAAAACTCGATTCTTGTCTTCCCCAGCTTCTTCCTTCCTTCTCCTCAACTTCGCTCTTCTTTTCTACCTCTTTCTCTTGTAGATCGAACTTGTTGAGTGTGTGCTTCAAATGAGTCGAGTTGCCTCTCTATATATACTCTTTCTGTTGGGTCGAATAGCCCTAATCCAGGCCAACTTGGTGTGGAGGTGACAAATGACGCTTTTGGCTCAAAAATAATTATTTTTACATGATACAAAAGCCCAAAAAGGGTCTAATAAAAATGAAAATAACTCTATTGACTCAAGACAAAACCTAGAAGCCTTCAATGGAGGCTTTGACCTAGAAAATAAATAAAAGAGCATGAAACCCATGCTTCAAAATAATTTTTCTTTTACAATAAATTTATTTTCTCTTTCTTTTCATCAAATACAATTATGAAGACTGACACTAGTTACATTCTTCAACAGGAATACGGAATGGATGTTTGTATATGAGTTTTGGTGACAAAGATCTAGGCTTGTTCAAGAGTTTGCAAGCATTGGGCATCTCTTAGAGTTACTCTGTCTTCTTCCTCTAAGGTACACAGTGCCCCCACTGAACACATTTTGGTGGAGCTCGCCCAACACTCCTACGTTGAGGTGCAGTAGCTCTCTCTCTAAGCTTGTACAAAAAAGCGTGGCAGCAAATGTGGTAGGTCCTTTGTTGAATGTAAATTTGACTTGGTTCTCTAGTTACCTAGTTGTGGAGGAAAATTCAAGGTCTAACCTAGGGAGTTCTAGTCACTCTCAACTTAGCCCCAATTATTTTTTGGTTCTTGTCAAGATGAGTTCAAGTTACAAGTTACGTGTTGACCTTCACTGAGAACTAGGGAATTTTTTTACTAAGTCATGGTCAAGAAATAAAAGACAAGCTCATCAATTACAAACCAAGCAAGGTTTGCAAAGACATCAACATTCTATTAAAGAACATGGTAACACTTTACAATCAATTTCTATGTTTTGGAAAATAGATACAATTTCAAGGTGGAAATCATAATCGGTATCCTTCAATAAAAAAATCACATTAATGTTAAGTTGCATGAAATGTGGAAACATCTAGAAGTAATTTTCCAAAATGGTACGACTAGAAACGTGGCCTCCCGAAAATGGAAATGTCAATCGAAACGTTGTGTGAAACATCACACACACACACACACACATATATATATATAGAGAGAGAGAGAGCTCATTGATTACAAGGAACTTAGGGAAACCAAGTAAGATTTGCAAAGACATTAGCATTCCATTAAGGAACATGGTAGCACTTCGCAATCAACTTCTGAGAAGATTTGTGTTCAGACAAATAACTCCAATTTCAAGATGAAATCATAATGGATATCCTTCTTCAACAGAAAAATCACATTAATGCTAAGTTGCACGAAACATGGAAATTTCTGGAAGCTTCTGAAACAGATACTACAGGAAACGTGACCTCCCAAAAATGGAAATGTCAAGCGAAACATCATGTGAAACATCTCGCACGCGCGCACACACACACACACACATTTTTACAATTTCAAAATTTAAGTCCCATAGCATATTCATATTATAAGAGTAGCCTACTCAAATTGAATTCAGTTTTCATCTCCTATATCACGCAATGCGAACCGAAGGAGCATTGAATGTGAGTTGGTTGAAGAAAAATTTAAAGACTAACATTTTATAATCATGCCATTGCTAGAGAATACTATTTTAGTCCTTGCTCCAAATTTGACTCATTAAACAAACTATTTTTTTACTTTCTCTTCAATGCTTAACCATCAGTTAGGATTGAAACCCCAATAAGGGGCACCAATGGGCATAGAAACACAAATCAACCATGCCACAAGTTGCGACTATGCTATGTAATCTGTTGGAATTGTAACTAGCTTCTGTTGAGAAATCATTAGGGCGATAATTATGGTTTCTTATTAAATTGGTTTCTCTTTTCTTGACAATTACTTGTGATTCTTTATTACTTCTCCTTAGAATTCTTATGCTCTTATCATCAAGATAATTGCCAAACAATGAAGATCACAAACAAAAGAAAGAGAGACGCCAAAGATAGGCTCCAATCCAGGGGAAAACCCAAAAGAACTTCTCTTCTTATAGAAATAACTTCAAAGGAGACTTCCAAGACCTAATACCCAATAAACAAGACTCGCTCCAAGACCAAGCTAGCCACCAAACAGATCTTCTTTAATGTCAACAAGGCAATATCCTTCAAAGCAAGAGTTTCGCTCTTCAAATAAGGTCTGCAACCATCCCTATACTTTTTGGACCTGCGTAAACCCTAAAGACCACAGGGTATTCACATGTGTGGGCTGACAAGACATTCTTCCTTCATTCGCTGGATTTTTTCTTATCTTTTGAGGCTCTCGTACTTCTATCTCTATCGCTGATCAATCAAGATATGTGAGTGTTAATTTGCACCCAAGAGGTTGAAATCCTCTTCTTTATATAGTCTTCGCATGGGCTAGAAAGGGCCTCTCTAGGCCGACTTGATCTTGGGGTCTTCTTAGACCATTCTAAACAACAAAATAATATTTTCTTTCTTGTTACAATTGCCCAATGGGGTCTTTTATATTATGACATTGACTTTGACTCAAAACAAAAACCCTAGAGCACAAAATGGGTGCATTGACCTTGGACCCAAATATTTTGAGCATGAAAACCATGCTCATAATAAATAATTTTCTTTTACATAATATTTTTTTTCTTTCTTTTGATAAGTACAATAATAATTACATCATGTCATGAGCCAAATACAATTATGAAGATCGATACTAGTTACACTTTTCAACAAGTTCGATCTTCATAATTGTCATTGTACCTAAGTTGCACGATACACGGAAACATATAAAAGTTTTCAAAACGAGTACATGAAACGAGAAAATGCTATATATGTGTGTGTGTGTGGTTGTGGAGCATGATTATCTTCCTGATTCAGATGTCTTGTTTTAGCTGCATTTGGATCTCAGTCCCTGATAGAGGGGTGTGGGGGTGCCCCTAGTAGTGCAAAAAATTAAAGAAAAATTGCCTTGTAAAATATTGTAATTTTGTAGTCAATCTAAGTCGTCCATTAGGTGGAAGATATGACAGTAGAAGTTATGTTAATTTAGAGTTTTTTGCCTAGAGGGAATGAGGTGAGAGGTGAGAGTCTTTTTATAACTTGTGAGAGACATCTTGAAACATCCACAAATTAATTTAATCGCAAACTAAAAAAGTTAAAATAGAAAAAAATAATAATAATAAATCAAAATGTTTTTTTGAGCGGAAACGCATCCATACGGGCCTGAAACGCATTTCAAGCCGTACATGCCGCATTTTCGTCTCAAGAAATGCGCCTATACAGCCTAAAACGTGTTTCAGGCCCGTATGGAATGTGTTTCAGCGTTTCAGGCTAGAAACTGAGACGAAACGCCCCCCTAGCCATGTTTCCTACAACATAGCATTGTACTTATGTCAATATGTATTTTATGTAAAAATAAAAAGAAGAAAAATTGTTTTTATTGTTTTTAATGTCAAGCATGTTCTTCATGCTTTAATTTGGTCAAAATAAAAAGTCAAAGGGCATGTTCTTCGTGACCCTATGAAAAGAAGAAAATTAGAATTTTTGTAAGTGTCATTGGTCCCTCCAAGTTGCCAAGTCGGCTCTCCTACCCATCAGGTTGGCTCTGCTATTTGAGGCACCTTTTCGCATGCAAGAACAAGCATATATTGGCACCAACCCTTCATCATTTTGGCAAACATTCGGATCTCCCTTTGAAGAAGATAACTCGGGTATGGTATGGAAATATGAGGCATATTCTCCTTAAGAAAAGTGAGCTTCTTGTAATATCTTCTATCTATAACAATGTGAAGTTTCCTGAGATTTTTTCTCTACAAGAATGTGAGGTCCCTGAGGCTACTTCTTTTGTGATATACCAGATAATTAAGGACCAAAATTATATGATACGAACTTCAAGAAGTAGGTGATTTTTTGCGGTTATATGATGCGAATTCTGTGATATTTGATGTGAATATGATACAAGTTCCTGTGGAACTACATATAGTATGAGTTTCAGTGATGATGATACGAATTTCTCTCTATGGGGATGCAAGCTCCTGTGACATATTTACCTGTAATGAAGAAAGCACTCTATGGCACCTATATCTCTGTGACACGACAGATTGATTGATCATCTTGTGGACAAATTATGACAAAGGTTGGAGGGTTGACTTGGCACTTGGATCACTGGTTTGTTTGACTTGGATTTCTCTTGTTGATGAAGAAGCTATAAGGAAGGGATTGACCAGTGTCCCCCCTATGGGTTTTGCCCTGGGCTCTGGCCTAATTCTCTTGTCCTTTTTGTGCATTGCAATTATATAATTGTTTGATGGCCTAATGAATGAAGTAATGACTAAATGGAATAATATATAAATAAACAGTCACAAGTAATTATCATGTAAGAAATTCTCTATTGCTCCTGGATTTCAACATGGTGTCAGAGCTAATGAAAAGATCTGATACTGCTGTGGTCCAAGTAGAAGCTTGAAGATCAGAATCTCTGTGGAAAGTCCGAAATAATCTGCTCCTAGTATAAATCTGAGGTTACTTCAGGAGGTCTAAAATTTGTACTTGTAAATTTTTGTAGATGTTCTATGCTTGATGCAACTTTACTTTTATAACAGCGATCACATAAACAGTTAAGTAAAAATGCTGATAGAACATACCAGTGGATCTATAGAAAACAAACCAAAAACAGGAGAATGTGTTGGTGCGTTACGGCGGTCAGCAGGATGCTTCAACCAGCAAAATCTTCTTGGTCGGCCAACCCAAAATGTGTCGCAACAGTCCTCAAATCAATTATCCAGTCAACTCAAAGTCAACCCCAGAAAAGTCAACGCAGTCCAAAAAAAGTCAACGTAGGGCAGCAACAATAAAGTCAATGCATCTCCAACTTCGGTCAACCTTTTGACCTCAATTTTTGTGCCAATGAGTACGTCCTTCAAAAATCGAACTCTCCACAAAATTTCAGCTCAAATGGACCATGCGTTGACCAAAGTCAACGCTGGTCAAACTTCCCCAGAAACCCTAACTGCAGAAAATTTGCTGCGGTAAATTTTGTCCTTTTGCTGCAGTAGATTTCGTCCTTCTTCTCACGTGGGAGATGAAACTGCTTCTCAGATGCTCGTAGATAATCAGAGGAGAAGATGTGTGATGTTGAGTGAGTGAAATGCTCTCCAACATTGACTGTATTTATATCCATCATTGAGGTGTGTGACACATCTGTTGGGGGTGTAAAACCTTAAGGCCGACCTGCACTTAAATTTATTATAAATAATAAATTCAAAATAAATGTACTGCTCATCAGATTAAAATCAATTTTATATCGATTTTACACCTCTCCGAAAGAGGAATCCAATACAAATATTGGAATCTTCATCTGAGCATCACAAGATGGAGTTTGGACCTAGTTGTCCAAATTTAACATTACCCTAATCTGAAATTATTATCATCCAAAAAATACCTCAAGGATGAAGGTTTCAAAGCTTATCTTTTCTTGTGGTTTATGAGATCTATATAAGTCTGAGTTGCCTGATAATTACTAAGCCAAATCTTGAAGGAGTCTAGGCCAAGACATAGAAGAGAAATGCAAAACCTCTGCCGTGAAATCTGAAGCATACATTTGAGTAGTTGTGGAAGCAAATAAAGCCCAGAGACAATTGTGATCAAAGAAGATGCCAAGAGACTACAACAACATACAATTGGACAAAAAGAAGGCAACTAATTGTGCATTAAATGTGTAAGAAAGGAGACGTATGAGCTTTCAATTTTACTATCTACCATTGCAAATAAACCATTATCCATCAAGATCCAAGATAGAGTAGTGAGTACTACAAACTATCATGAAAAATTTGAAGGTCCAAGTCCTATGAATTATTTGTGAAGTGAAGACCTGTTGTAAAGAAGAACCAATAATAAGCTATCCGAGACTCCTATCCAAGTCTGAAGTTACATGATGATTTAAAGGAACCAAGTTTCCTGAATCAAGTTCAAATACAAAATTTTCTAGCCCAAAGTTCAAAGCATATGTTTGAGGCCTGAAATTGCCATTCGAAATATGAAAAAAACATTGCAAGGATATTTCCTTGTAACAGCCTGAGGAAATTGTGCCCAAAAGTGCATCAAATCCATCTATGACATCTCTCTTACAGACCGAACTCTTCTCAGGTTCACCCCTGTGGCTTGTATCCTAATTTGAAGGACAAAGGACTGAAGTACCTGTGTTGAAGGAAGATCATATACATCAGTTGAAGAAAATTCATACTATCTTTGTTACAAGGGACTGGATCTTTGCAATGACATCCAAGTTATATATCTCAATACGTGTAAGGATTGATGCTATCCTTTGTGGATAACTCTAAGATCAATGTTTGACCTCTTGAATTCCATATGAAGACCTAGTTGCAGAAGTCGTATGGACAGAATTAAATGAGAAGTCTGAATTTAGCATAAACATATCTCTTTGAAGCAGCGCAAAGAAGTTGCAGACTAGTACCACTACCATACTCGAAGGCAAAAATGGAGAATAGGTAAAGTTGAAAAAGGTACATATAATCTCTTATGAACTAGGCATAAATCTAGATTGCAAATCCATTTCAAATTCTCTTGCAACTAAAGACTCCTAAGCTCATCTAGAGCATGTGTTTATCTCTTGTTTAAAGAACAAAGACATAACCAGTATATTAGGTACCGATCTCATTAGCATTTAGATATTTTCCTTGCATATGGAAACTAAGTTTTGTGATCAAGAAATCAATGAACTCCATCTCATGTATAGAAGACCTATCAATGGCATTTCTAGGATTTATGGCTAACATTTTAGTATATATCTTGCAAATCTGAAAGATGGCAATTTTTGAGGTCTTTAGATTTTGAGACGTATAGGGTTTGAAAACCCTAGCAAAAGTATGAACTAAGAAAACACTAGGACTAATCATTTCCACTGTAAGAAGAAACCCTAGTTCTTGAGAATGATAGAAATAACATCATGTTGATGCGAGGACAAGATTGGTGAAAAGGTTCAAGATTAAGGAGCTAATCTTCATCAAAAGATAAGTACTTTACATCTCATTGATTACTATTATTGCTATTATCTTTGTACTTTGCTTATTTATATTTGTTCTTTTATAGCCTCCTAATAAAGTCTGCAAGATAAGAACTACTCAAGATTTGACAGCAGATGAAAGAATGGAAAGAACGTAACTAAGCATGAAGATGGAAGAATGTAATTGCAAAAAGAGAAACTTGCTTTAAGGTTCTCCCAGTAAGAGTGAGAGGATCAAGTGAAGACGATTGCCTCAGATAAAAGAATTACTCCAGATTTTGAAAAAGCATCATAATTAAAGATGTCAAAATTTGAAGAAGGACTTATGAATAAATATTGACTTCAGAGAGAGATGGATGTAGAAGATGACATGAAGGATCTTACAATTTGGGACTTGAGATTTCAATGATTGAACTGGCAGTGTTAATGATGAGGAGAGATACCAATAATGATTAGGATCTGGTATGGCTTTCTGAAAGAATATGAAGCAAGAATTTTGTGCACTACAGACGCAGAAGATGTGGCAGTTAGTACAATTAGTTGTGAAGCAGTTTGGCTACGTAAAATGTTGTGATGGACTATTTGATGACACGTTGGATTCAATATAAAAGGTTGTCAGAGAACCAGGAAGATCGAAGCCCATTATGATGTGATGTAGATAGGAACTGAGAAGCTACATTGGATCTCCACAAAATGAACAAGTAGTTGATGCATTGCGTAAATTTCTTTTTCATGGGAAAGGACAAGTATTTTTGTGACAAGCTTAGGCTTATAGATATCTCCTCCCTAATTGAGAGGGAGTGAGGAAGGATAATATGTTCTCCATGTGTCACGTACTATGGGTAGGACTAATAGCAGTAAGCCTAGTGCATAAACACTGGTAGGGAGAATGATGGATTAGATAAGCATCAAGGACCGACATTCTTGAAGATTTGTATTGTGACCAAGACTAACCACCGTAAGTCAGGTACATTGATCTAAGATAAGAATGGTCCTGAGGACCAACATTTCATTGTGTCAAGTATTGTGACAATGGACTAGTAAATGGTCCTGTGAGGACATACCTTGGTGGACACCTGGGTGGGGTATGTGCCTCGAAGGGGCGGTGGTGTCCAAATTTTTGCCTCCCAGCATTGTGCTCTAATCTATTGCAGAGATAGAGGTTACTTATCAAGGCCTTGGCAGTTTGACAATGTTGGTTATGATGATGTTATCATCATTGATGCATATCAATCTAAATCCTTTCTTATAGAAGTTTTCATCTTGAGAATATCCCGACAAGTCATTATGAATACCTCCCTAGTTAAGAGGGAGTGTTGGAATTGTAACTAGGTTCAGTGTTCATAATTGTCATTGTACTTATGTCAATATGTATTTTATGTAAAAACAAAAAGAAGAAAAAATATTTTTATTGTTTTTATTGTCAAACATGTTCTTCATGCTTTATTTTGGTCAAAAGAAAAAGTCATAAGGCATGTTCTTTGTGACCCTATGAAAAGAAGAAAATTAGAACTTTTGTAAGTGTCACTGGTCCCTCCAAGTTGCCAAGTCGGCTCCCCTACCCATCAGGTCAACTCTACTATTTGAGGCACCTTTTCGCATGCAGGAACAAGTATATATTGGCACCAATCCTTCATCATTTTGGCAAGCATTCGGATCTCCTTCTAAAGAATATAACTCAAGTCTGTGGTATGGATATTTGAGGCATATTCTCCTTAAGAAAAGGGAGCTTCTTGTAATAACTTCTATTTGTAACAATGCAAAGTCTCCTAAGGTATTTTCTCTGTAACAATTTGAAGTTTCCTGAGGTATTTTCTCTATAACAATGTGAGTTCCCTGAGGCTACTTCTTCCGTGATATATAAGATAATTACGGACTAGAATTATATGATGTGAACTTCAAGAACTACATGATTTTCTATGGTTATATAATGTGAGTTCTATGATATTTGATGCAAGTTCCTGTGGACAAATATCTAGTACGAGTGTCAGTGATGATGATGCGAATTTCTCTCTCTAAGTATGTGTGCTCCTATGACATATTTTCCTATAATGAAGAAAGCACTCTATGGCACCTATATTTCTGTGACATGGCAGATCAATTGATCATCTTGTGGACAAATTATGACAAAGGTTGGAGGGATGACTTGGTACTTGCATCACTGGTTTGTTTGACTTGGATTTCTCTTGTTGATGAACAAGCTATAAGGAAAGGATTGACAGGTTTTCCCCTTGTGGATTTTGCCCTGGCCTTTGGCCTAATTTCCTGTGTCTCTTGTCATTTTTGTGCATTGCATTTATATAATTGTTTGATAACCTAATGAATGAAGTAATGACTAAATGGAATAATCTAAGTTACAAGAAACGGGGAAACGAGTACAAGTTTCCGAAACGAGTATGGGTACGAAACGTGACCCCCCCCCCCCAAATTTTGGAAACGGGGAAATGAGTACAAGTTTCCGAAACGAGTATGGGTACGAAACGTGACGCCCCCAAATTTTGGAAACGGGGAAATGCAATATATATATATATATATATATATATATATATATATATATATATATATATATATATATATATATATATATATATATTAGTACATTTAAGAAATATGTGCAATCATAAAGCATACATGATACGTTATATTTATTACATTATGATTAAATTGTCCAATGTCAATGCATAAACTATAAGTCTTTAAATTTACATCACATAATGAAAATAGCAATATCCAAAATCAGCCACAAGAAATTTCTAATTTCTTGTCTCGTGCTCAATTAGGATTCTCCTCCTGCATAGTCAAACGGCCTTAATGTTCTTGATTAAATACAAGTTCCATACCCTAGTACCCTAGGTGCTCTTGATTATTGGGAGCCTCCCTTGCATAGAGGGCTTGGATCTCTTGATTAAATATAAATTCCATACCCTAGTACATGACAAAATCCAATGGAAACGTTGCAATCTCCCCAATCCTGAAATCCTGAAAAAATGATAAGTCTGTTGGATTTTGAGTGAGATATAAAATTCTACTTTCTCCTAATGAAATCCAATGAGGGCGAAACCACTCCCAAACATCCTAAGTCATTTCATGGTAATGTTAAAAATTTAAGTAAAAGAAAGAAAATGAAAGATAAAGGAGAATGTCACTTTTACAAACCAAAAAAAAAAAAAGCTAAAACAAAAGAAGTTTAAACGTCGGAAATGCACCTGTACGGCCTGGAAACGCGTTTTCGTCCGTACTGGGCACGTTTCTCCAACGTGAAACGCCCCAGTACGGACGGAAACACGTTTCCAGGCCATATGATACGATGAAACGCGTTTTCATTTTGTTTCCGGGCTGAAACGGGCCTTTGTGCAAAGTTTCCTGCAACATAAGGAATAATATATAAATAAACAGTCACAAGTAATTATCATGTAAGAAATTCTCTATTGCTCCTGAATTTCAAGATAATCTACCGCCAACAATCCAAAGTACCCGCTGCCCGAATTCGCGAGGTGAATAGTGTGGTGGAGGGTTTATTCAAGTATTGACTCTCAGATTGTGCGGCAAGGGGTTTACTCAAAGTCTCAAACTATGCAATGGACTTGCAAAGTGCACTAGGTGGGTGAAATTATGAGTTGACCTATTGGGTTGGTAAATTATAGGGTTAGATTACCCCTTTTTTTATTACTAAATACCAAGAGCAGACCAGTGAACCTCCCAGCTAATGTAAAAAAATCTGACGAACCCTATGACAGCACACAAATCATTAAACACCGCGGAAATGAGTCAAAACGTCAACAGTGATACCACACGGTATTTGCAAATTGTGAAACATCGTACGGTACGCTCAATGCTATTTCAGGGGCGTTTCGACGTTTCGGGTACTGGTACAGCAGCTAGGTAGGTTTTTCCTCCAACATAACATTAATACCTTGGAGACCAAAATTCAAGAATTGTGCCACCTTCTAGTTTGTTTATCAGCTGAGAAACATGATGAATCCCATTTCATGGCTCATTCGATAAACCCATTTCCTGGTTAGCAAAAGAAGGCAACTGAGGTCCAAAGTCATTTGGCTCAGGTGGAAGGCCAACCAATTCTGCAGTTTGCAACAGAAAACATGGATGCAGCAGCAGATGTGAAAGACGCAGCAGCTAGTAGACCCACTTTGACTCTTAGTCAGATGTGGTTTTTAAAGTTCATAGGATTTTAGGTATCTTTTACTGAATATAAACTGTTAGATACTATAGAATAATGATGTACTGGAAGTTGCCCTCAGTTGACAGCCTTAGACAGAGTCAGGATGTTTTTTTATGAGAAAACTTGCTGCAAGCTTAGCTACAGCCTTTATTTAATACGAATTCCCTAGTTTCTGTTTAAAAAAAAATAGTGCATTGGATAAGTATAAAGCTGGGTTACAAAGATGAACAAATAATTTTGCAGAGCTAATGGCCCTAAAATTAATTCTCTTACTTGGTGCCTATGTTGCAGCAAACAAGGTACTCACCTCCCCTCTTCCCCCACTTTTACCAGTCATGTTTTGATACGAAAACCCTGAAATATGGCTGAAATGCATTTCATTTCTTTGAAACACATTTCATGCACCATACCTCACATCTCGGCATCCATGCATCACATTTCAGCATCCATACAGCACGTGTGGGGCAGTACAACACGCTTATGTGGCACATGTGGGCCAAACACAAATTATTTTAAAAAAACAATAATTTATGAGTAGGGCAGCCCAATATTCAACCCTAGGGCCTACTAATGTTATGTAATTAATGGTAATATTAAGAATATTTTTAATTCATTTTTATCCTTTTACTTCAATTTTCAACATTACCATTGATTGTTTCAGGATGTTTAAGACTGGTTCCAACCTCATTGGATTTCAGATGGAGAAAGTAGAATTTTAGATGTAATGTCCCTTATGAATTAATTGCCTTCAGAAGGGCAAAATAGCATATCCAAGCCCGTAGGCTATAGTCATGTTAAAGGGGTAAAACCCAATTTTTCAATTGTTGGGGCAACAATGTGCAAATATTGGGTTGGCTGGAGCAAAAGAGCCCAAAATTGGGGGTCGCTTACGCAACCCTTCAAATGTGGAAGCCCATGGAGAAAACTATAAATAGAGGAGAGTTGGAATCAAATTATCATCATGGATTGGATCAATTTGTCTCTGTTTTCTTGAACCTGAGTCTGAGGGTTTTAAGGCCCCTTTCCTCATTTTGGTGGAGGTGATCCCACCCTACCTAGTCACCCTTTCCTTGTTTTGGCACAGGTCATTGGAGCTATTCAGTTTGGTCTGAGGGTTGAATATCTTCTCTTGTTCTAGCACACAGCATATTCCTTAAGGCACTTTGGAAGGCAGAATTGGTGCAGCATATTGATGCTCTCTGCCTTGAGGTGGATTGGCTTTCTGTAGCAGAATTGCGGGCACATTCTGGGCAATTTTGGGTGGGCATTTCTGAGGTACTTCGGCCTCCCTGAGACAATTTGGGCACCCTGAGGCAACCCAGAGACATCTGCAAGGCTGCAAACAACCACAAGGCCGCAGACAGCCGCAGGGATGCACACCAAATTCTTGCCGCAAGCTGGTAAAGGACCGGTTACCGTGGATTTGCAGCAGTCCTGAATTTGACAGCCGAAAAGGAATGCTGCTGTGCCATCAAATTTATTACAGAGGTCGTTGAAGGACAGGTTTTCAGATCCCTGGTGGCAATCAGCTAGGAACAGCAATCCTAACTCAGGCAAGGCAGAAGGGGCAATGGAAGTTGTGGAATGGGACAGGACTGCTACAGGCCTCCATTATTAGCAAAACCGTAGATAGTGAGTTATTTACAGTGTAGCACAATAGAATAGGATAATGTTAATGTGAGCTACAGTTGGAGTACTAGTAAATATTGGCACTGCAAATAAGAATTATATGGGTGAATCATTGATTTGAATAAGTACACTGTTCATTGGCCTATCAACCCTAATTTTCTACGAAATGTTGAAAATCCAATTACTGTCATATGAATGTACATTGCTGTTGAATAACATTTCCGATTTTATTGCAAACCCTAGTTAAAGGTAAAACCTTAAGGGTGAAAATCCCCTTAGAATATTACATTAGATTCCACTCAAAATCGAGCAGACTTAACAGTTTTTGGTATTTCAAAATTAGGGGGATTGCAACATTTCTATTGGATTCTATCATGTACAAGGGCATGGAACTAGCATTTAATAAAGAGCACCAAGCCCTCTATGTACTTTGATGTTAGTGGCATTGATTATTGAATGTCTCTATCATGACCCTAGTAAAAGTGTACCCATCACACAAACAAAGTCTGTATTTGACATGTTAAGCTTTTTCTATCTTATTTCAATGCTTAAAGGGTGATCACTGATATTGATGATGAGGATCCCAATACACCCAATGATTTCGATGATATGTAGGTATTTGTTGTAGCATGATTTTCTTGGGCCTTGGGCCTTGCACTTGCTCATTTATTCATGAATATGTAACTGTATTATAAATTATAATGTTAAAACTTAGCAGCTCTGACTCTTGCTGGAACAATTTGTACTGTTTTTTAAGGTCTGTGTTAACTTGGTATATGGGATTATGTTGTGATGTTTATTAGAACTGCTGACATCTGAAATTTAAGGGGGGCTGCAAAAGGACTATATGCAATGTTTTTGATACCGTTGGAAGCGCTATTAGAGGTCTAGGTTTCCTGATGCTGGAATTCTGATGAGGAATCTAGAACATGCTATGAAGAATATAAAGAATGTATTTTTTTTCTGTTAAATGAAATTACAATTTTATCCTCGCAGAAACATAAAATAAATAGTGCACTGGATAACCATACAGCATAGGATAAGCGCAAGGCAAGGTGTGGATCCAAAGTTTGCCAATTCTGAACATGACAATACACAAAAAAAATTGCCAGTGGAGAATTGGTTTACTAGTGAGATTAATGGAGTATGATCAATATGCCTAGTTATTGTGACAGCTAAATCTTCTTTCTTATTTTAATTAGAGTGCACCGGATAACTTGTGAAGAGTTGGGTTAGAATTTAGCAAAGGGCAGGATGTGGATCCAATGTTTGCAAGCTCTGAAAATGAAAATAAACAAAATTTGCCAATGGGGCATTGATTCACCGGTGAGGTAAATGGAGTACAATCAAGCATAAGCATAGGATTAGCACAAGGCAGGATGTGGTTCCAAAATTTGCCCGTTCTGAAAATAAAAATACATGTAATTTGCCAACAGGGCATTGGTAAATTGATGAAGTTGATCGGGCAAGATCCATCTTCCTGGTCTTCTAAACAGTTAATCATTCGTTCTGATTAAGGGTGCCCAACAAGGTAGATGCATTAGCTCATTCTGATTTTGTTTCAGCTTTAGTAGCTATAAGGAAGGATACAAGAATCCTGTATTTACCCTTCCATTTTTATTTTCAGCTTTCTTGTAAATATTATCTTGTTGATATGAGATGAATTTTCCAAAAAACAAAATAATAATGCACCAGATAATTGTAAGCCATAACATTAGGGGAAGGCAGGATGCGTATCCAAATTTTGCCCATTCTGAAAATGAAAATACACGGAATTTTCCTTGGTGAGGTTGATGGAGTATGATCCATGTGCCTAGTTTTTAGAACAGCTAATTGTTCACTGTATTTTTTTCTTAGGAAAAAAGGGATTAATTTTTCGTTATTATTTGAATAATAATGCACCAGATAACTGTTAAGCATAAGACTAGCACAAGGCGGGATGTGGTTCCAAAGTCTGCCAGCGCTGAAAAGGAAAATACTCGTAATTTGCCAAAAGGACATTAGTTCACTGGTGAGGTCAATAGCGTTTGACCCATCTGCTCCGTTTATATGATAGCTAATTGTTAATTCTAAATTTAATAATAAAACATAAGATTTGCACAAAGCAGAATGTGGGTCTAAATTTTGCCAACTCTGAAAATGAAAATACGCATAATTTGCAAACAGGGCATTGGTTCATTGGTGAGGTCAATGGAGTATGGTCTATCTGCCTAACTTTTACACAGCTAATTGTTCATTCTTATTTTGACTATAATGCACCAGATACGAATAAACCATGGCATTAGCACAACGCACGATATGAATCCAAATTCCACCAGTTCTAAAATGAAAACACAGGTGATTTCCTCATATATATATATATATATATATATATATATATATTAGCTCTACAAAACACATTGATCTTCTGAAGATAAATAGCATTCCCCTGATGATGGACTCACTTTGAAGTCCGAAACATTGGGTTAATAAAACTCTGTAACAGATTATTCCACACTTATTCAAAATTAACTCCACCTGTATGGACTCATTATTGAAAATTCATGTGATTTGTAAACAGGGCATTGGTTCACTGGTGAGATCAATGGCATTAAATCATCCACTAGTGTTCGATTCCCACAATGGCCTGACACACCTGAACGGACCTCATTTGGCACACATTCACACCACGGCCCACCCTCAATTCACACACCAGAATGATATGAGGGTAAGAGTGAGAGGATGATGGTATACCCGGCCCTCATTTACACACTTCTCCCGCCACGCCCACCCTCAAATGGTGTGCCTCATGGGGGTGGAGAAGGAGATTGATAGTGTGGAAAAAGGTGGGGGTGAAGGTGTGCATTTTGCACACTCTACCTTCGTCCTATGAGACCAGATACAAGTTTTGGGTAATTTGGAAGAATAGTTAGGTCTCAAACCTGGCACCTAAGTTGAAGGAACTCTGCTCTGTGTAGTGTAGCTTCTAAGGAATGGTTTTGTCAAAACGTTCCAAAAATAGAAAAATACATAGACAACTATTGTCTAGACTCTAAAGTGTTATCCTTAAGTTTAACGCAACAATTTAATTGAAGTGCAAGCGAAAATGCATTACCTACAATTAGCTCTTGGAATCTTAAAATATCTTATACCAATATTAAAAATAGAAATTGACCATGCAATTAGTATCCCATATAAATACTATATTAGATCCTTAATATCCTCAACTGAGTTAAGGACGGCGACCTTGACACACAAACCAAGCTGGATACAAGTCCCAGGCGAATGGCGGAATAAATATACTCAATTGTAATATCTAAACAGAAGGTACCAATACATGTGAAAATAAATTGAATTGAAATTTAATCGAAGCTAATTATTGTAGCATTACATAAGAACACAAATTGAGTTGAAATCAATGAATTGAATTGAAGTCAATTGGGTGTAGCCCCGGAAATTGCCAAACATAAATGGAATTGAAGTCAATATAATTAAATTAAACGTCCATTAGATTTAGCCAGAACAGTTGCTTGAAGGAATGTTATCCTTCAATTCCCAGCAATGACATTTTCATAAGTATATATTGTTGTGACCGGCCTGTATTGACAAATCCTCAAGCTCTTCAGGAATCCAGGTTACGCTGGATACCATCCTCGAATGAGAGGAAATGTGCAGCATTTTTCCCGTTTTTCGTTTTCCAGGGATATGCATTTCAGAAAAAATTAATAAATAGAATTGAATTGAAGTTAATTATCGTCTGATGATGATGGGAAGTATTCAATGATAATAAGAAGGTAAAGAGATTCGAACCTGCGCCGACCAGGACAAGAACCTTAGATGTCGCAACTCCTGCTTGCATCGCCATTGAGTCCCACAAACCTGGGATCGCTTACCCTGCAACTCAATTTCCTGCGCGATTAACGTTATCTATTGAAATCGAATTATATGTTTCGGAGGCCGAAACACTTTATATTGCCGTTAAATCCTCGAAAGATGGAAGAAAAACAAAAAACAAAAAAATACAGAAAAAGCAATAAAGCAACATACCTGAATGCTTCCTTCCAACGATATGGCTGCGGAATCGAATGGGAGGAATCGATCGTGGTTACCGGTAATAAGAGAAAACAAAAAAATATGGAGGGTTCAATCGAAACAAAAGCGCACCAACCCTCGACGACTCTCCCTCCAGGTAGTTGGACTCCGCTACCATTGACAATTGAAATTTTATACACCCGAGGTTTCAGCGAAAATTTTGATATAATGCTTTTTACAAATTAGACATGGGGAAGATGGCGTCGTGTTTAGATGCATGCCACACAGAACGCCATTGTTGTCAATCTCTGTTCTCTTGTGTTCACATTTATAGGTATGGATCTCCTCAAACCCTGCCAAAATGGATGGTGTAATTTTTTCATTAAGATGCACCATAATGGTTAAGAAGGAAAAAGGACAAGGGCCACCAACTCTGAGTTGGAAAAGCATCAATATTGTAAAATTAATTATGTAATATTTTATTATGGAAAAGCATTTATATTTTAGAATTAATTATGTAATATTTTTATTAAATTTTATATTGGTTGGTTTTTAATTTATCACCATTCATCTCACTTCGTTTCCAACATCGTTGTAATTTTAACATTGTAATGCACAATTTTAACATGTAATTCGGTATATTAGCTTTGTTAATATTTTCCATAAATAAAACGTGTTGTTTTTTTGGGTTAGAGGTTTGGGTTTTATTTTTTTTGTTTGAAGGAATATTAGAATATGGTTTTGTATAGAGTTTATGAGGAATAATATGGGAGAAGCATATGTAATTTTTTTATATATATAATTAAGGGAAAGTATGTTTTTTGCTCGCAAGTTTATTTTGTTATATTAATGGGGTATATGAAAGTTATTGATATTTTAGGATTTTATAATATTTTATTTATTTTTGTAGAAATTTTTCGGTAGTAATCACATGCAAAAGAACGAGGTCGACGCGTTTCGAACCAACCAGTGTGGTTCATCATCAGGACTTTAAGGTTGGAGTAATTTGATTGAGAATTAAAATCAAACTTTCCAATTACCACTATAATTATTAAATATAATGATACAACTCCAAAGGATAATAAGTTGGCTCACGTGCTCTTTCTAATTAAAACCCTCAAAAAAAGGTTTGAATATGTAAGGGTTTCATGTCCTAAATGTCAACCAGGAAGAGGTAGACACACAAGTCAATGTTAGCGGGTATAAAAATGTAACACCCTCCTCCCACAACTACCCAAGTAACTGGCCAACCAGGGTAAACATGTGACAAAGAGTTATTATGCTATGATTCAACTCCCTAAGTGCAGTTAAGGAAGTGGAACCGATGAACCAACACTTTACAGACCTCCCTCTGGTGCTACAAGACCCTCAGGAGCTAATCTACCACTCCAAGTGCCCAAGCTCGGAGTCAAATTTCATTTTCACTAAAAAAATCCCCAGTCTCTCTCATAACAAGGCATGCATGTGACTCAAACACTATAGTGGCTCCCACAATGCCTGCAAGGGAGAGATTGTAGTCTTCTTCAGCTAGTTTTGTGCCAGAGACTACGAGATTTAAGCCACTTTTTCAGGGTTAGTCTCCAGCGACTACCCGAAACTTGATGACACTTTCCGAGACAATGAATGATACCAAGACAAAGCCTCCAACACAAAAATTGATCAAGGACTTGACCTAACCAAGCCTAACCATGACAATAATTTCGTCAAACATGTCACAAATATACATTTTATGGGTCATAATAACATATCTGAGCATAGGGGTCTCATACTTATCTGAGAATCACTAAGAAGCATTGATGCCTTATCACATTAGATACATTAGCATCTATTAGGTCATATACTCACTGTTCATTCATTAGATCAAAACATGATGAGAGTCGTACATCATCATTGTCATAAAACATGCTCATAACCAGCATATAACCAACAGAGATCAAACAGCTTAGGAGTTTTTTTTCGAGGGGATGAATCATGGTGATAGGGTTTGTAGGGCTGTCCCTGCAACAGTGCATCGAGGCGTGCAACTGGGTGAGAAGACAAGCGTACGATATTGTCAGACTTTTTCAAACACCCGGGTATCTCCTGGCTGGTCTCGAGGCGCATGGAACGTGGCCTGAAGACCGTCCAACTCTAACCGGAAGCAGGATAGAGGTTAGGGTAAATTACGGTTTCATTACCACGCGACGGAATTTGAAGATTAGGGTTTCTGATTAGCAACGGACATCTCGCTATCATGGTGTCGGGATAAGAAGTTGCTTTAACTGTTGAGATGGGGTTTGATTGTGAGTACGTGGACATCGAGCCAGCGCCTGAAGACCTGCTCACATGTTGGGGTCATGAAGTTTCAGAGAAAAAATTGGATCATTTTTTCCTGAAAGTTGCCGAGAATACTCAAGTCTTGAGTGAGGCTGAGGGAGTCAGCGAGTTTACAAACAGGGCGACATTACTAGAGGAGATGCTTCAAAGCACCTTAAGCAGGCGCTAGAAGGCTGGAAATAACTCGGGCCAGGTCCAGGCGCAAAATCCTTAGGTCGGCGAAGGTGTTGGGCTGCAGCATCACGACCTTTTCTCTAATCTCTCTCTTTCGGGGCCAGGTATTCTATTTTTTCCTTCATTTACTGGTGGGTTAGAAGATATTGTTGTCAGTTATGGTTTGCAAGGTCTTGCGGGCTTAAAAGCCCTAAGGGAAGATAGGCAGCAAATTCTAGATCCCAGAGGTGGAAGAATCAGGGGTGAATCCCTTGTGAACCGGAAATGCTCTCTGAGTCAGGGTTTTCATTTCTCAATCGCTCTGATTTCTCTCGTGAACCAAGCAGCCTACTTGAATCTGGTTTTGGGAGAAGCTCAATTTCGACAGCTTCAGGCAGAAGCACTAGTTTTTAGTCAATCTAGGGTTTCATCTAATGAAGTAGTAGAAGGAGAGATTAGAAGGCTTGTGGAAGAAGAATAGGAGATTGGATTAGGTTAGGAAGTTGGGCTGGTAGAAGGGCAAGATTTGGCAAAGGTTTTGGCAGAGGGGGGTAATAGAGTAGCAGAAGTTAGGCAACTGGGGTCGCCTGTGATCGAAGTGATAGATGCTCATGTTACTTAGGAAGTTGGAGAGGGTGAAGGGCGAAAGGAGGAAGTGGGTGAGAAAAGAAAGAAGCACAAGGCTATTAGGCGGAAAGAAGAGCATCCAAGTTGTGTTCTTAGAGTGGACATACGCATAAACGAAGTCATGGAAGCTACAGAGACAATCCTGGTCGACAGAGTTCGTGGAAGAAAGTTCTCGGCAGATTGCATCACGGACTAGGCTCAGACGGAATGGAAAGAAGCACCAAGGCAACCGGCTGAATTCAAAATCTTGGATAGGGGTTGGTTTAGCATCAGATTTGAGCATAAAGATCATGTTGAATGGGTGCTTGAAAGGAATTGGTGTTTCGGAAAGAGACCGATCTTGTTTCGCAGATGGAATCCTCTGTTCGACACTCAAAAAGAAAAGATGGCGGAATCGCCAGTCTGGGTTAAATTGCCAGGGCTTCCAATGCCTTTCTAGACTGACTCTGCATTCCACTCTATTGGGAATACCCTGGGCAAGTTCTTAGAAGTTGACAGATCGTTTATAGAAACCAGAGATCTGAGTGTGGCGAGGATTCTGGTAAGTCTCAATCCAAGAGAAGGACTGGCGGACGCAATGACTTTGAAGTACAGAGACCTGGAGTTTTTGCAGACCTTGGATTACGAAAATATGCCCTTCCGAAGCCACAGAAGCCACAAATATGGACATCTGGCCAAGGAATGGCCGCTAGGCCACTGCCGTAGAAGAAGACAAAAAAAGAATGTAAGGAAAAATTTTGAATCACCTCAAGCAGAGGAAGACAAGGACCTGGAAATGAATCTTATGGATGAAGATATAGGGGTTATTTTGGAGAAGGTGGCGTCCATGGAACAGGCACAAAATGCTCCTAAGAACCCCACTTCTGATAGGAATCATGCTCTGGTGTCCTCTCTGGCTCCCCTTTCAGCTTCTAAGACAGCTGGGGCGACTCAGACGGGTATGACTCTCTCTCCTCCCTCTTCCCTTTGCTCATCCGTTTGTTTATCTCCTTTGGATTTTTCTGAGCCTGGTCCCTCCAGGCAGCTCCAAAATGATATTTTAGATTTGAATATTATTCAAGCTTCTATAGATAGCATTATCATGTCTATCCCATCCTCCTCTGTGCCTTCTCCTTCTGCGACTAAGAGTGTAAAGGTCCCAAGCCTTCCTCGGGTCTCCTCCCACGAAGCTCCTCCTTATAATCTTAGACCTCTTGCTAATTGCACTGGGAAAGGGTTGGTCATAGGGGGCCTTGAGTCGGATCCTATTTCGATAGGACCGAGGAAGTTGAGGGGTAGGAAGTCAAACCTCTCAAAGGCCCAGCTGAAAGCAAAAATTGACATAGCAAATGGGAAGCAAAGGTCTTCGTATGGGTGCTTAGAGCAGCGCGGCCACCCTCCCAAGGTTTGCAATGACTTTTTTATCCTTCAATTGTAGGGGTTTAGCTAGTCAGCCTAAAAAACTAGCGTTAAGGGAGTTGGTTAAAGCTCATAACTCGGATGTTATTTTGATCCAAGAGACGTTGGGTCAGGGGGAAGAAGTTAAGGGAACTCTCTCAAAAATGTTCCCAGGGTGGATATTTCATGCCCTTGATGCGAATGGCAGGTCTGAGGGAGTGGCCTCGGGATATAAAGTCAGGAAATTTAAAGAGATCTCTTCTTGGGGGTTCGAAAATTCTCTGGCGATATAACTTTACTCAAATGAGCTTTGCCATCCCTTCCTTCTTCTGAATGTATATGGGCCTTGCTCGGATAGAGAGTGGTTTTGGAACCCCTTCTTCTTGAAATCTTGTCTCTATCATCCCAATCTCATTGTAGGGGGAGACCTTAATTTCTCTCTGGGGGCCTCAGAATCATGGGGAGTTTCAGCAAGAGTAGACCCTCTTACAGAGTTCTTTATAAATAAGTTAGTTGCCTCTCATCTGGTGGACACCTCCTTACTCAAACCTCGGCCTACCTAGAGGAATAGAAGAGTGGGAGATGCATGGGTCGGAAAAAAGTTGGACCGTTTTCTTTTGTGTGAAGACCTGGTGGAGAGACTCTCAGTGTTTAGACATTGGGTGGGGGAAGGGGGTTTATCGGACCACCTTCTAGTCTTCCTGGAAGTTAAGGGAGCTTTCAAAAAACCAGGGACTCCTATTAAAATCAATTCCTCCTGGTTAAAAGAAGAATCTTTCATATCTTTGTTCCATGCTACATGGATAAAGGACAGTTTCAATGAAGATGGATGTAGGAGTCATATTTTTATGAATAATTTGAAGAGAACGAAGTCAGCAACAAAGGAGTGGGTGACTCAAAAGAATCTGAAGGAAGAGGAGGAGCTAAGGAAAGTAAATGCAGAGCTGGATTTTCTTGAAAAACCTGAAGGAGATGGATACTCTAATCTAGAATCTCGGAATAGAATTAGAGAGCTGGAATCTGCAAGGAGGAAAATCCTTCAGTTAAGAGAGGAAAGTTGGCGCTTAAAAATTAGAGCGATATGGCTCCAGGCGGGAGACGAAAACACAAGGTTCTTTCAAAATTATGCAAAAGGAGGAAAAATCTCGAACACTATTTGGGAAATGTAGAAAGAAAACGGTGAGATGGCCCAATCCTTTGAAAACCTCACTCTTCTAGGGGTCAATCATTTTAAAAAACTCTTCAGAGCCCCGAAGGAAGTTTCTATTGCAGAAGTTATCAGGTTGGCACAATTTTTCCAAGTTATATTGATGAGGAAGGGAACAAAAATATTATGGACCCTGTATCAAGAGAAGAGGTGGAAGACATTCTAAAAGCCATGCAGAAGGACAAAAGTCCAGGGCCAAATGGCTGGACTGTTGAATTCTTTCAACATTTCTTTGAGTCTCTAGGGGATGAGCTGGTAGCAGTGATAGAAGAGTCTAGGTGCACAGGCTCTATCTACCAACCCTTCAATGCCACCTTCTTAGCTCTTATCCCTAAATCTGATCATCCTACTTCTTTTAATGAGTTTCGGGTGTACCTGTATTTACAAGATAATTGCTAAAGCAATTGCCTCCAGGATTAAACATTTTCTTTCCAAGAATATTTCTGCAGAATAATTTGGTTTCTTGGATGGAAGGAAAATTCATGAAGCAGTGGGGGTAGTGCAAGAAACTCTTCACAGTCTAAAAAAGAGTGGGAAGAAAGGTGCAATTGTAAAAATTGACCTCTCAAAGGCTTATGATAGGATTAGTTGGATGTATTTAAGACTGTTGTTGACTCATCTTGGTTTCAGGTTTGATTTCGTCAGATGGGTCATGGGGTACATCTCAACATCCTCAATTACAATTATGATAAATGGTGCAACCTCCGAGTTTTTCAACCCTGTAGGGTCTTCACCAAGGTTTCCTCTTTCCCCTCCTTTTCTCTCGTTGGTTGCTCTCCGAAGCCACAGCAGATCGATGGTGAGGGATTGAATCATGAATGTATGGTTTTGATAATGGTTTACTCTTCAAGCAAAGCTAGATATTCAGGCTTAACTTTGCTGTTCATGGTTACTTCCTAAAATCATAGCCGGACTAATGATGAGGGATCGTAAGACAAGTTGGTGTAATCCGATTTAGATTTACTTTTGATGCAATTTTAGAATTTCCTAAAGCATAGTTTCTCTTTTGTGTTTAGACAAAGCAAAGCAAGAATAGTTTTGGTTTTCATGCTCACTAGTTCAACGCTTTTGATTTCATTAGACTAAGCAAGATCTTTTTCATTTCAGCTAAAGACATTTTCATTTCCTTTCAAGTCTTTGTCATTGCAAATTTTCAAATTCCTTTTTAAAGTTTCAAGCTGGTAAATCATTATAGGGGATATCATTTCCTCGAACAACATCACAACCATACTTGCTTTTCATCTTTAGAATTTCCATTTCACCTTAGGAAAACCAAAAACGACAAAAAGTTAAGAAATAGGTTATCTTGCACATATAGTGCGCCGCGATGACTTTCATCAGCCCTTTCATGCACATCTCTGATTGATGAAATTGGAATGCAAAGCAATTTAGGACACACTGTAAATCGACTCAAACATTTTGGCGCCGTTGCCGAGGAAGTGCACTCAGGTAGCCAATTTCCTACACACCACACACAAAAATCATAAAAGAAGGGAAAACTTCAGTAACTTCTCGAAGCATGCTCTCCTCTTGCACCTAGTGTGATCCGGAGGACCGAAAAGAGAGTTGGCTGGTTCAAGAATTTCTGAGCATGCTCTCTTCGTCCACCTAGTGTGACCCTCGAAGATCGAAAGAGAATTATTAGCCCAACTTTATATATATAAAAACATGACATGCATGGAGCAAGAGATTCTTAGGGAAGGCTTTATAGCTAAAGCCAAGAGTTCGATTTTCACAACTCCATCTTCTTCAAGGCATAGACCAGTATTCACCACCATCTACCCCTAGCCTTAAGATTTTTGGAAGTCAAGGAGCAAAAGTCAATTAGAGGATTCTCCCTATACCACCTACTAAAACCCATTTAGAAAACAAAGAGACTCTCTCTCTCATCCTCCCTCGGTAGAAGAACTAGAGGACTCTAAGGACTCTAAAGAAACTATCATGGCAGAGGAAGCACAGATGGAGGTAGAGGTAGAGGTAGAAGAGGAGGCTAGACAATGGAGACAACAATGGTGAAGGGAAATAATGGAATGAAATAGGGAAGGAGACAACTTTGTTTGGATTCCTATAGCTTGATGAGGAAACTTCCATGCAACAATGAAAAATATCTCACCATCTCGTCCTCCCTAACTTTGTGGATTGCGAAGTGAGGATCCCGAAACATTTCTCGCTGGCAGTTTGGAAGTTGTGCGCCGAACCTATGACTATATGGAAGACTCTCAAAAACTCAAACCTCGCTTTCCTTCCAACATTTGAAGGGATCTGGCTTTTGAAATGGTTCAAGGGATTAGCCACTCAATCTATTAGGACTTGGAATGATATGAAACAAACATTTATTTGGATAGGATACTTGGATCTATTGTATGCCCACCAATCACAAGGATGAGGTATTCAAAGATGGATGCAAAAGAAGATGAAAATTTGGAAGACTTTGCTTCGAAAGATTTCAATGCAGCTTGAAAAGAGCAAAGATGAGCAACTTAGATGATGAAACCTCGAAAGCCCTCGTATTAAAAGCCATTAGAGATGAATGGATAGATATTTTAAACATGATGGGGAAAGGAGACATTTCTCAACTTCACTTCGTGACATAAACAGACTATGTGTCCATCTCTCGAGGGGAAAAATCTAAAACAGAAAAGTGGGCCTAGTGTGGATCCTTCTCTATATTAGGGCTAACAAATCCGCAACTCGGACCGCAAGTAGGGCAAGAGATTGCAATATGCTTCGATGAGGCCCAAAACTCGATATCTTAGGGAGCCTTAGTGAACAACTCAGACACCCTTAAAAATCCAAAACAAGGCAGTGCGCAGCTCGTATGCTTTAGCCATCTTTTAGTCCGAAAATGTAGGAAGAAACATGCATTTAAGGGAATGTCCTCTGATGCAAAAGTTGTAGAAACATGTATGATTTGCTCAGAGAATCATGAGATCAAGGATTGTCCTTCAATTCCCTGACTCAAAGCTCGTCTTTTCAAGAAGACCCAAATTCGACGAGGAATCTCTCTGCTTTGTCGCAAGGAGACCTTGGCAGTGGACAACAAACTCCAAGGGCTTTAACAACCCTATGAATCTTTCAAACCTCCACCAAAGTTGGAATCCTTCGGCAACAACCTCTGGGCAACATCAGAAATACATATCAGCCCATGGGCACAAGGGATGCAAAATCCTTATGGGAGATTTTACTTCAATTTTATCAAATATCCCTCCATCTTTTCAAAATCAACAAGCTCCACAACTTCCAAAACCCAAATCCACAACTTTCACTGCCATTCTCCGCAACAAACAACCTTCTCAACAAAATCCAAATCCTCAACTCATGCTCCCATACTCAACAAGACAAATCAAATCTCCAGCTTCAGCCATTGCCAAATCCTAACAATAAAGAAATCCTCGTAATACTTACATGGTAGAAGGACAACAATTTCCTACCTATAGGATTGCTCCTCTCAACGATGTACAACTCGTATCTCGGCAGAGCTCTTTAGAAAAACCTTCTATAGATATTCAAGAGCAAGATACCTCCGAGCAGGACTCTCTTCAAGTCAATAAAGGGTTCTCGAGGAAGAATCTCTTCAAAATTCAAGCATGCAAAAAGAAAAAGAAAAAGACAACACCCACAACTCCTATAGTTGAGCAACCTCGCATCTTCATCTACACCTCTTTTCGAGACTACAAATCGACAAGGTGGAAAAAACAAATCTTGTTGCCTAACTATGACTTTCTAGATGAGAATTGAAGAATGTTTGTATCAAGATTCCCTTGCTACAGGCCATTCCGAGAGATTCCTATCCCAGCGTAAAAACCATAAAGGAGTTGAGTTTCAAAAGACCAGGAAGGAAACTAAAAGACACAAGAAGAATCCAATCCGGTAGGAAAAAGGATCGGCAGACATCATGATGGGCAACGTACTATGCGAAGCATGTAGATCCAGGAAGTCCAATCGTCAAGACACATATAAATGGGATAGAAATTCCAAACACATTGATTGACTTAGGGCGCTATCAACAATATGAGCAGTACATACTATGGACCAACTGAAAACTAACCTTCTTTTTACACCTACTCTTTTACTCGCAACCTGCAGATCGATCGCCATTAAACCGCATGGTGTATTAGAAGATATTTCTGCTCTCCTTAGATTCTGGGGAATATCCAAGATGACTTTTTATTTGAGGATTTTGACTCCCAAGAGTAATCTAGGAGGGCACCCACTTATCTTAAAGGAAGACCTTTGGCAAAGCCAGCAAATTTCGATGCTTTATTAGTCAGAGATCCGGGAGACATGTACATTTCTAATGGTAATTCGACAAAAAGAAACTCAATTTAGTATCCTCCAAAGAAGAGCAATCACAGAAAGTAGGAGACAATGAATGGGTCGATGATGAGGACACTATACAACCGCTCTTTACCATTTCTGAAATCGTTGAGGATAGTCAAATTCCGAACACATTAGAAAATTTTGAGACATTCCTTCTTTTAATATGACCCCACACAATTTCAGCTTGGAATCCGCATAGAATATTTATCATCACGACAAATGTCTCTTTACTCTATGGAAGAGTTTGGTAGTTCTACTATTGAGATTTTTCCAGGACATTGAATATCAACAAACATTTGGAGAAAGTCACAACAAGAAGAACTAAACCAGAAATCTTGCACATTCATCGCATTTGCATGGAAGCATACATCACATGAAAGGTAGGATCCTAAGACTTGCATCCATCATATCTATATTGGAGGAAATACAGCAGGACCAATCGACAACCTCAAAGAAGGATGAATCCAAATCTTAGGGAGATAGTGAAAGAAGAGCTCCAAAAACTTCTCAATGTAAACTTCATTTATCCAATTTCGCATAGCCGACGTCTCCCTAAAGGTTATAGGACCAGAATGGTAAATGGAGGGTATGCATCGATTACATAGGAATCGAACAAAGCAAACTTTAGCCAGGATCACTTTCCCTTTGCCTTTTATCGATCGTGTACTAGACACGACTAGCAGGTAAAAAGTACTTTTCATTTTTGGATGGTTTTAGTGGCTATAATCAAATTCGTGTAGCACGAAGATCAAGATAAGACCACATTTCTACTCGTCCATGGGGAAACTGCCTACCGAGTGCTTCCTTTTGGGTGTAATGCAAATGCACCCGCAGCATTCCAAAGAGCAAGCATTTCAGGGAATCCTCATCTAAACCACGATCGTGTAGAGGCGTACATGGATGATTTTGCAGCTTTATGTGTAATTCATCTGAAGAGGCGTTAGAAAATTTGGAAAAAGTTCTTATAAGATGTAAAGAAACAAACCTTTTCATTAAGCCATGAAAAATGCTTCGTGTGTGATGCTTTACCTGGCGGCGAATGTTTGTAGGACATCATATCGGTCAGAGATGGGATTAAGGTTGACAGATCAAAAGTTGAAGTCATCTCCAAGTTGCCTGTTCCAAATCGTCAAAGAGAGATGTTAGAAGTTTTCTAGGATTTCATCGAGCTACGATAGAAGATTTGGCAGAAAACTTCACTAAAATAGCATCTCCACTCTTCCAAATTGCTTACAAAAGACTCGTGAATTTAAATGGGATCGATCGTCACCGACTTTGAAACTTTGAAAAACAAGAATATCCTAAAGCACCTATCTTGAGAGGTGACCAAATTGGAAACTCCCTTTCCATATTTCTACGGGATAGCTCTCGATACAGCGCTCTAGGAGCCGTGTTGGGTCAAAAAGATTTAGTTCCTTATGCCATTTATTACACCAAAGAAAATTTGACTCCCACAGTAGTTGAACTATAATTATGACCGAGCAAAGAGCTTTTAGCCGTTGTTCAAGCAATCACAAGTTTATGACATTACATATGCAAAGCCATGAAACTTTTATTCATACCGACCATTCCCAATTAGATATTTGCACAGAACAAACCGTCGCACTACGCAGAGTGATGCAGATGGCTCTTTTACTTTTGCAAGAATTCAATATTACCGTGTCAGATAGACTAGGAAAACAAATACAAAGTAGGCTTTGATTTTCTTTGTCTAGGATCTCGTAATACCAAAGAAGATTCTCCCTTTCGCAGAGGATAAGTTTTCCCGCTGAATCACTTGTTTGCACGACTATTAAGACGTATGCGTGAGCATTGCTAACTATTTGGTTATCAGGGAAACTACCTTCACATTTATTTCTAAGAGAAACGAAATCCATTATTCAAACGAGAGTTCAAAATATTCATGGATTTCTAATCGAATTGTTTTGGCAAACAAAGTGGCTGCAGATTCTCGTAGGATCAGAAGATGTGGTCGTGAAGATGAAATGCCCGATATTCTTAAGGCATGTCATGATGAACCACAAGCGGTGGGCACTTTGGTGCATTAGAAAAGGACGTAGCCTATAAAACTCCTCTCTTTAGGACACAATGGCCTTTCCCTCTTCAAAGATGCAAAACACATGTCGCAAAGGTGCGACAATTGCCAAAGAGTAGGGACCTCACCCTCTTCTGAAGTGAAAATGCCATCGCCAAACACGTGTACTCATCGAACCCTTTGAAAATGGGGCTTTGACATCTTCATTTCGACCTGTCAATCCACCATCTGTCCAAGCAAAAGTAAGTATATATTGGTTTGTACTCGATACTATGCTTACTAAATGGGCAGAAGCCAAAAGCATTAGTATCTCGTGCACCGAAAATTCGAGCTGGTTCATTTTTCTTTTATGAGGATATTTTTACCCAGCTCGCTTTGGTGTTCCAAGAGAAATTGTGACAGACTCGTGTGCTTTCACCACATCTGACTCTGGTGGAGGAAGTTGATGGAAGAACACAAAGATCAAGGCGGTGTACATCTACATCTCTACCATCCGCAAACCTGGTCAAGTGGAGTCCACAAACAAAGCTCTTGAAAGCATCATCACCAAAACCGTACCATCTACATAGAGAAGAGATTAAAGCAGAAAGGCTCTCCTGAAGCCTTGCGTGCCTACGTAACTACATGGAGGAAATACAATACGGACATTCTCCCCATGAACTTGTTTATGGGAAAGCAGTCTTGCTCATCCTACCGAGCTCCAAGTCAAGACCTTCAAGACAGTGTTTGCGACTGGGATGGACTTTATCGAAAGCCCGAGCGAATGGAATGGAGCAAGCTTGAATGAGCTGGATGAGACTCGTACAAGAAGCACCTCTAGGAACCCATCTAGTCTCAATATCAAAGAGCTAGAACGCATGACAAGTAAATCAAAGAGCAGAAGTTTCAAGAAGGAGATCGGGCATTGTTATTTCGATTCCAAGTTTAAAGATTTTCCAAGGAAAATACCGTGACTCATTGGCCTGAAGCAACATATGAGATTGACACATCTTGAGCAATGGAGCTAGCTAAGAACTCAAGACCATCGATGAGTTTACAAACTTCCCTCTATTGCGAATGGCCACTACATTGAAAATTTATCACGTGTGCCACTACTCAAAAGAGTAGATTTTGCTCAAAATGTTTTCAAGATGAGTTCTATGATCAGCCGTGCATGTGACACCTCTTTCTTCTCCACTCAAATTCTAGCTTTTGTTCTCATGCTTAAAATATATATATATATATATATATATATATATATATGGTATGATATATATATATTTGTATACCGAAACACCAGATCACTGACATAGCTTCTATACGTAAAATATAGTGAAAATCCACATATCACTCGACACTCTACATATTTTCCATCTCTTCTCATTTCCGTTATCAAGTCTTGTGACCACCACTCCATTTCCATCCCACTTCATCTCCAATTTCATTTCACTTTCATTTCTCACTCTTATTCCATCTTCATTTTTATCCGCTTTCATTCCATTTCAATCAATAAAATCTATTTTTCACGACCTGGATTTCCATCCGGTCATTTTGTCATCCGTTCATCTCCATTCCACTCCAGACACTGTATAACAGCGTGGGCATCATACCGACATCCTGCGTCACGCAACTCGACTTTCGCCCGCCTGCCTAGAATGCATTCTCGGCACGCCTACAACTTCCGTTTTTCAAAAGAATGTACAAACATGTGATGTCATGTCCATAATCATGACACAAATGCGAAAAGAGAGGGATACAAAAAATGAAGACATGGAGCATTCAAGACACCAATGGAGAGCAATTAGTCGAAGACCAAGGAAAAGGCGAAAGGTTCGAAAAGGTATGAATAAAATTCTATTTCAAATAGCATTGAGAAAGACGCATTTTTATATGCTTTCCGATCCACGAGCTCTATCCATTTAACATGTGCAGATGCATTATGACTGACAATTCCGTAACCATGATTCACGATCGTCCATTATCCTCTCGCATCTCATTCTCAAACTAGCTTTCCATCATTAAACCCCCGTATCTTCACTCACGTTCCAATATTCCAACGGTGATGTTGAGATGTGCGTATTTGATTTGGACCACGGACTCTATACAAACGCATAAATCCATAACGCGTTGATTGAAACGTGCTCATATTTATCGTGCAGCCAATTCTCCAAAATTCAAAACGCTCGCCGGATGTGTTATACTTCGCTAATCTCTCCGTCAGCTCTCTCTCGTTGTGCCTGACGAAAACACTGCTCGCTTACGTGCTCATTGTGCTCACATTCTCGCTCTCTTATTACGTTATCACTCGCGCTCACTCCATTCCCGTTACGTGCTCCGTATTCTATTTTACGCCACATCCTCAAGCTCATTTGTGTTCGGCTCTCTGTGCATTCAACCGCTCTCGTTTCGCATGAAACTCCTCTACGCCAGGCAAATTTGCGGTAGAGCGAAAAGAGAGAATGGGAAAATTGGCTAAGAGCAGTAACTCCGGAAGGACCTAAGTTTATGTGGAGAGGTTATCCGCAAGTAAGGGAGATATTGAAGAAAGCAAAGTTGGTCAAGCCTTTATCCAAGGGTAAATCTCGCAGGTTATCACAGAAGTCACGAAAGGCATTCGCAAGGTCGTTTGATGGCTTGGAAGCAGTAGGATTGGAGACCTTGAAGTTTGCGGGCCAATGAAAGCATCTATAGCAACAGCCACGCGTAACTTCTTCAAGAGGGTGAGCGTTGGTTTAAAAATAAAAGCATCAGAAGACGATAGCATGGAGAACAATCTTACGAAACCAAAGGGCAGTATGGACACAATCGTTAAAAGAGGAATTCCCTTCGTGCATGCAGCCGAAAGAGGAATGGGCTACTTTCGTCGCTAGTTGTTCGTAAATTCATTACATGTGACACGCCGTTTCTTTGGGTCCATGTGTATGTGCATACTGTGTTGAAAGCACATGAAATTTTCAGAGAAAATCAAGCTCTCAATCGTCATATTTTCCTATGCAATAGTTTAGATAGTAAAAATGTACTTCATGACCTGCTCACAAGCACTTTAGGAGATGTGTAGAACCCCACTCTATATCACCACGGCCTTGTAAAAATTCTGACTGGAAAAGGAGATGGAAAGGAAAAGAAAGACACATGGGAACAATTTCTGGTTAGGAAATTTCTTTGAGGAACCTCAGAGAAATCATCGAAGGTAGCACAACAAGCAGGAGTAGAAGAGAATAAATGATGAAACCCAGATTACTCCTACTCAAGAAATTCCCTGAGGTAGCACACCAAGAAGAAGTAGGAGAAAAAGAACACTGACGAAATTCATACTCCTACTACTACAATTGAAAGAACTCATGATAGGAAGAGAGCTCCGTCAAAGAGGAAGAAGAAAAAGAAATCAAGCGTAAGAAGCCAATAACACCAAAAGAGAGGCATCACTCATTGAGGCCAGATATAAAAACCTCTTTCCGAAGAAGAAAGATCATCGAAGTGCATCTCAAAAGCATTTAGTCATATCTCCTAAAAACAACCCATCCTTGTTTCCACGAAGACAAGAGAAAGGAAAATGACAAAAAACAAAAGGTGGTGGTACTGCAGCGCCGTGTGAGGAGAAGCAAAGCAGACTTAAGGGGAAATTGAGTGGACGCAAATGAAGGGTCCTCATTTCATTGATTTGGGAGAGGAGACATCCGAATACCCCTCAGCCGACCATAGTCCATCCTCGCTCAGCTTAGTGAACAGGCCCATTTCATTCTCTGGAACTGAGACATTGAGCATACTCCATCCCATTTCCCGCAAGATGACGATGTGAGTCTCCCTCTCAAACCTAGATGAAGATAACTCTCCTTCACCGCATTTTGGGGACAGCCCAATAAAAATGACACCGAAATAGACCAAGCAAGCCAGGAAGCATATGACTTCATATATGAAATCTTTGGAAAAGGTGCAGACATGATCCCAAGTATCATTCATTCAGCCTCATACAACACATACATGATGATTTAGTCCAATCCACTAAAAACAGTGAAATCTTTTGAGCTTGAGCTTTTTAAATAGGCACGACTTCCAAAAAATGAAAATGAGACATTGAAAGGAATGCAAGCAAATTTCGGACGAAAATCCAATACCCATGATAATACCATGCTACATCCGGGAATATGGCAAGTTAAAGAAAGAACAGAAGGAAACTGAAAAGGAAATGCCGTAAGTTGAGCGTGAGGCACTTGGTTAATACTCAAATTTAGGTGCTACAATGAAGAAACCTGGAATGTTGGCAAAGTATCCAAGGAAGAGGAGGAGAGGATTGGATGTGTCAAGCCAAGTGTCAAGCGTACAGAACCCACAGAAGGAATATCAGCATTTCTGGTTGCAGTTTATAGAGTGCCATGCAACACCTTCACAATGAAGTGTCGAGCCCCAAATCTCGTGATCTTTTTTCCATAGCACTTTTCTGTGCACTTTTTCACTCACCTCGAAATCCTCCCAAGTTGTCAATATCATTGTATGTTAATTGCAAAAGAGCATCTAACATGGTTTTAACTATATTTTTGTGTCCGTCAGTTTGATTTAGATTTTGTCCAGTTTTAGTCATGAATCTTGCCACTTTCCGTACCGTCGCAACTTTCGCCGCAACTTTTCCCGCGTGCCTATTTTGTGAAACTCTATGTTACAGGTGTCTACAGAAAAACGGGCCACATGGGCAAGTCGAAATGATGTGGACATGGTTCGTGTCCTATTGGTTCAAGCAAACTCATCTAAAGAAGCCGCTTGGCCAAAGGCGTCCACGTGGAAGTCAACCATAGAGTCTCACGGTGACACGGGATTCGTTTCGTGTCACGTGAAGGTTCATATGGCCGTTTCGAGTTGTGGAGGACAAGTCGACATCCGTGCATGGCTCCTAGCCGAATTCAAGCATCCACTCCTCATAGATTTACTTTCCAACACGGCCATGATCCTAGATCCGTGGACGTAATGGTCTACGTGTTTTGTATTAGCATAAACTTTAGGAAATCATTATATTACCTTCTGCTTATAAATAACGCGTTTGCATACGCATATGAGTTAGTCGATGTTAGCTTCCCTCGTTATCTTTTATTAGTCCGGCTTCCGTAATGTAATTACGCTCGACTTTGCAGTCGTAATACCACCTTACGTTATGACTACATTTTTAATATAAGAAGACTCGTTTCCACTTAATCGCATCGTACTGAAGATTGTTGCCAGGGCCGGTGTAGAGGCCCCCGCTTCGCCTAAGGTTTTTGGTGCATTAGTGTATAGTTCTTGTTTTATTTCTTTAAAGTTCATTGTGCCATAATCCATTCACATGTTTATACACTCGCATCTTCATGGTATATATGCTTCATTTCGTTTATAAACTTTCATAGCTTTCCATTTCACTTCGTCTTTCATGTTTTATGATTGTTAATCACCGATCGTTGTTCTTGTGCTGTGCCAGAGATACAAGTGCCTCGTGACATTTTCATAGCTTTTTGACTAATGACATGGAATTAACATTGTTCGTCGCTAATTTGTTTTTCTTAGTTTCGTTTAAATTTAGTACGTTTGCTTTTGTTTAGTTCGGCTTTGCTTATTTGTTTCGCATAGTTAAATTTAGATATATTAAATCGCTCATAACATCTTCATTGCTCTCCGAAAGCCACGTATCGGGATCGATGGTGAGGGATTGTATTATGAAATGTGTAGTTTAGTATTAGTTTTCTTTTCCCGCAAATTTAGATATATTGAATCGCTCATAACATTTCGCCTGTTCTCCGAAAGCCATGCCACTCGGACCGATGGTGAGGGATTGTATTATGAAATGTGTAGTTTGGTATTAGTTTCCTTTCGCAAATTTAGATATATTAAATTGTGCATGACATCTTCAAGCATTCGAAAAGTGCATTGCAACTGATCGATGGTGAGGGATTGAATTATGAATGTATGGTTTGATATTAGTTTACTTTCTCGCAAAGTTAGATATCGCTTAACTCAAGTTGTTCATGGTTACTTCCGAAAATCATAGTTGGACTAATGATGAGGGATCGAAGATAAAGTTGATGTAATCTGATTTAGATTTACTTTGATGCAATTTTTGGATTTCCTTAAGCATAATTTATTTTGTGTTTAGACAAAGCAGGCAAGAATAGTTTGGTTTTCATGTTCATTAGTTCACTGTTTTGATTTATTAGATTAGCAGCATCTTTTTATTTCAGCAGCACATTTTCATTTCCTTTCAAGTCTTGTCATTGTAAATTTCAAATTGCTTTTTAAAGTTTCAAGTTGGTAAATCATTATAGGGGATATCATTTCCTTGAACAAACATAACCATACTTGTTTTCATCTTAGAACTTCCATTTCACCTTAGAAAACCAAAAACGACAAAAAGTTAAGAAATAGGTTATCTTGCACATATAGTGCGCCGCACTTCATCAGCTTACGATTCCCGGATTGACAAATTAAATGCAGCAATTTAGGACACACTAAATTGACCAAACGAAGGCAATGGTTGCTTCGGTCAAGATAATTGAACAGGGTTTGGCTTGGAATGTGGGGGATGAGACTTGGGTTAGATTGGGTCATGACCCTTGGGTGGGCTGCTCGGAGAGATTTGCGCTAACAAGAGACCTGATTGAGTTCTTGAATAATAGAGGCTTCCTCTGTCTCAATCATGTTGTCGACCATGGGAACTCCACGTTTTGGAGGCAAGAATGGTTATCAGGGATAGACTTGCAATTGGAAGAAATATGGCAAGAGGAGTGGGAGAATTATAGATTGGACCTTCAGAACTCTCATATTCGCATCATCGACAAAAGAGATGAGCTAAGGTGGGTGCACTCACAGTCTCGGATATACTCTCCAAGATTGGGGTACAATTGGCTTATGACTCAGAATGGGTGGGAGGATCCAACTTGGTGGGCAAAACCATTATGGAAGTTAAAAGGGCCGGCAAAGACAAGATTGTTTTTCTGGTGCATTCTTCAGAAGAAAGTCCCCACTTGGGACTTCTTACAAAGGAGGGGGAAGATAGGGCATGGCTGGTGCTCCCTTTGTAAAGAAAGTGTGGAGACAGTGCATCATGTTTTCCTCACCTGCCCTTTCAACATTAGTCTCTCGAATGAAACTCTGCGTCTGCTTAAAATTCCACAGAAGTGGGAAGGTCAGGAAATTTTGGAAGCTTGGCAAAGGTGGTGGCAGGAAGCCCCAAATGACAGAGTGCAATCCATTCCACTATTGATTGCTTGGGGTACGTGGATTGCAAGGGACTAGGTGATCTTCAAAGACACTCCCTTTCCAATCGGAAGACTGGCGGCTGAAGGGGCAGCAATTTATGAAAACATTCCAATTCCTTTAGGTCCTAACCAAAATAGAGTAGTCCAGTTGGAAGTTATTAGGGGAACTATTCCATGGGCTTATTTTGACGGGGTGTCGGATATAAACATGAGGTGTGGAGCCGGCTTGGTTATCCATTTCCCATCTGGAAAAATCCTTAAATCTTTCGTTGGATTAGGGCCATGGGACCAACAATTTTTCAGAACTAAAATCTTTGCACTTTCTTCTATGCTGGTTATCTCATAGGAATGTGCGTAAGGCTCAGATATTTGGAGACTCTATGAATATAGTAAAGTGGTTCAATGGGACTCAACGACGCAGGAACTATATTTTACTTCCTTTTCTTAATGGGATATCTCGTCTAAAATGTTTTTTCACTGAGATATCTGTTTGTCATATTTACAGGGAGCGGAACCAAGATGCAGATCACCTTTCTAAAGAAGGCGCTGAGCAAGATATGGGGGCTTGGATAGCTGTGGAATTGGAAGATGGATTGGCTCGTCCTATCGCACAACCTGATTTTGTTTAATGATCTATCTGTTTACTGTTTTTTCTGTTATTGTATATAAACTCCAATTTTCATTTTCGAAAAATAATCTGATAAACTATATTTCCGGACCTTGGGCTGTTTTCCTCAATGAGGAGATCATAGGGTTCCTATCAACAACGATACTTTTAGCTTGTTTTAAAATCAGGAGAGTGGTTACTACCTGGTTCCAATTAATTGGAAGCATAAAGCTTCAAAGGACTCTGTCTTTTTCCTACCTCTGTTTTAACTGTCTCCTTTAAAAGGAATCCGGGAGGTGGAAAATGGACAGGATTTTATTTTTGAGACTCTTCTGGCTAGGCTGTTTGGTGAATATCTGCATGTATTTACAACAACCGAAACTGTGTTTCTCTACCTGAAAATAGAGAAATGGAGTTCTCTTGAAATGCTATGCATATGCTCTGTAACTTTCTATATTAATAGATGGTTCGGTTTTTTCTGTGGAAAAATATAACCAATAGAAATAGCAAGGATATAACAAGGTCATAAAAAACACATATAAACAAGTATATTTACCCATCAATAGAAGAGGAAATAAGCTCTTATTAACATATGCAAAATGCAACCAGGTCTGTGTTAAGAAATTAGTAGGGCAGTGTTTAATTCAATCATCTTATTGATAATTGCTTGTGTTGCACTTGTTATGCTTCTTTCACTTAGATCTTATCTTTGTTAGCTTATTATGTCTTTCATCAAGTCAAATATCAAAACACAAGAGACACAAATTTTAGACTGTTCAAGCCAAGGCCTCCCTCTTGGAGAGGAAAACCCAAAATTAATTCTTCTTATAGACTTTCAGTTGACGAGTACCAATACCATAACCAAGACCCTTGACTTCAATATGCCTCTAAGACCCTTGTTGTTAGGTCCCTATATTACTAGTGTAGTCCCTTATTGTTGTTAGTGTAGCCCCCTTATTGTTATTGTTGTACCCATGTAGCCCCCATACTGTTATTATTGTGCCCCATAAAAGCCACTATTGTTATTGTTGTGCCCTTACATTATTATTATTAGGTCGGCTAGGATTATATTGTGACCTCAAGGAATCATATATATAGAAAGGAGGTTTTGTCATTTGTATCATCTAAGAATTGTTAATTTATGTAATGTAAAGGAGGTTTCCCCCTCGAAGAGGTTTATTTTTAAGTCATTGATCTCTCTTTTCTTATATTTTGTGAGCAGGTTCATAACATTTGGTATAAGAGCTTTGGATTCTAGTGTTTCGTTGCTTCAAACAGGTCATCGTGGATTTTTCGCTATAACATTTTTTCTACGAAAGTTCAGAAGCTAAAAAAACCCATTTGCAAATAAATCATGAGGAACTTTGTGTAAAAATTTCAGATCTTGGTTCGCAATATTTTCGAAGATATGATCTGTGGAAGTTAGGGGTTTTCAGGCTCCCAAATTTCATCTCAAAGAGGTGACCTTGGGAAAATCATCATAACTCTCTCTCTGAGCATAAGATTGGAATTCTGTAATAAGTAGCCGAAAGTACACAGAATGTCGTTTCTTGTGTATGAATTTCAGAGCCGAAGGAGGAAACGGTGATAGGTGGCACGCCGTACAAGTTCGCTCTACTGAACAAGTCCATAATCAGGTCATTGTGGGAGATTGGGCATAACTTTCTCTTGAAGAATCTAAATCAGGTCGGACCTGTGGCATTGGAAAGAAGATTTAGAGGGCTAATAAAAGACTAAAGGTAAGATCTCAGGGATCCGAAATTACAGAGATGCATCAGTTTCAATATCGATCTGCTCAAAAGCAAGAAAAGGGTGTGTATTTTTTTTCAAATTGCATAAGTCTTGTTTGAAAAATCAAATTGAAGTGATTCGAAGGGCATATTGAAGCATAGATATCAGTATTGGGTTCTAAAATCCACCCTAAAAAGAATTAAACACCCATTAAGCCCTCAGAAGGCTCTACTATGACTCATGAATGGGAAGAAGTGCAACATGATATATCAAAATTACAAGAGCAAGTGCAACAACTTTCGCTCTCGCAAAGAGCAACAAAAAATGAAATGGAAGTTTTGAAGAAAGGCATGGAATATAAGATGGATGATTTGAAGAACAACATGGAAGCTAAGATGGATGACATGGAAGAAAAAATGAAGGACAACATGGAAGACATGAAGAATGATATAAAAGCAGACATGGAAGGTTTGACAAAGTTTATACAAGAAATTATTCCTAATGGAGAAAATATAGTAGAGGAAAGTCATGATGAGAACAAAATAAATGTTAATAGTGATTTCATAAACTCTACTGTTGGATTAAAGACCCACCATATTCCAAAGATCGATATGAGGAAGTTTGATGGCAAGGATCTCGTAACATGGATACTACAGATGGAGAAATATTTTGATCTCAATAATGTGCAAAACACACAAAAGGTACGCATTGCAACTTTATATTTAGAACATAATACATTTGTATGGTATTGATGGCTTTGCTCCCGTAAAAAAATTATCACTTCATCAATTTTACGGAGGAAATGATAGCACATTATGAGGATACAAAGAGCAACACCATCTTTAGCCAATTAATCAATCTTAAACAAAAGGGTTCAATGGTGGAGCGCATTGAGGACTTCCAAAAATTGAATATAAGGGTAACTGATATTCCAGAGAAACACGAGATTGATGTCTTCATAGGGACTTTAAAGGATAACATCAAACATGAGGTTTGCCTTTGGGAACCTGATTCATTAGAGAAGGCATTCAGGTTGGCAAGAAAAATTGAATGTAAAATTATGGCGACAAGGAAGCCTACCACTCACATCTATAAAGATGGAAGTATTGCTACTCCTAGACTTCCACAACCTAAAAGGTTGACACCACAACAATTGGAAGAAAAAAGAGCAAAAGGGCTTTGCTACAATTGTGATAGCAAATACACTAAAGGTCATGAGTGTGCTGAGAAGAAATTATTTTACATAGATTGTGAAGAGGAGGAAGAAAATGAACAAGAAACTTCAAAAGAAGAGGATATACACTAGGAACCAACCCTAGAGAAAGAAGAAATGAGTCTGACCATATCCTGTAATGCATTGGCAGGAATTACCACTCCTTAAACTCTCGAGATAGAAGGACATATCAAGAAGAAAAAGGTAATAGTGTTGATTGATTCAGGCAAGACCCATAATTTTATTCATTGTAAGGTAACCAAGGAATTGAATTGCTTCTTATACCCAGCACCAGAGTGTCAAGTGATGGTTGCAAATGGGGGAACTATAAATTGCTCTAGAAAATGCCATAATACCAAGCTAAACATAGGGGAATATGTATTGAATAGTCCAATGATTTCCATTCCAATGGGAGGTGATGATGTTGTACTAGGAGTACAATGGTTACAATCTTTTGGGACGATATCTTTTAATTCTCCAGAAATTTTCTTTATTTTTTTTGGAAGGAAAGGAAGTTGAATTACGGGGTATCGCAGGGAAGCCGAGAAAGATAATAAGCTCTAATGTCATGACAAAGCTTATGAAGAAAGAACAACGAGGTGTAATTGCACAATTATGCTCACTAGAAGTTCCAACATCAAAATCATTTATTTCTCCATATCTGCAAAAAGTCTTGGACAATCATTCAAAGGTGTTGGAAACTCCCAAAGGACTCCCACCTATTTGTGATGATGATCATGATATTCATTTGATTCTAGGAAGTGGTCCTCCAAACATCAAGCCTTACATATATCCTTATGTCCAAAAAAGCGAAATTGAACGTATGATTGCAGAAATGTTAAAGGTTGGTATAATTCAACCTAGTCAAAGTTCTTTCACTTGTCTAGTAGTATTGGTGCACGAGAAGGATGGATCATGGTGCATGTGTCCGGATTATAGGGAGCTCAATAATCTCACTTTTAAAGATAAATTTCCCATTCCTGTGATTGATGAATTATTGGATGAATTACATGGAGCAATTTAATTTACCAAGTTGGATCAATATTCACGATATCATCAAATTAGAATGAAGACTGAAGATATTCCAAAAACATCATTTCGAACTCATGAGGGTTATTATGAATTTTTGGTCATGCCTTTTGGCCTTACCAATGCACCTTCTACATTTCAAGGGTTGATGAATTCCATTTTCAAACCCTTCCTTAGAAAATGTGTGTTAGTATTTTTGATGATATATTAATCTACAACAGGTCTTGGAAGGATCATGTTCAACATGTTGACAGGGAGCTCAAACTATTGGAGGAGAAATAATGATCTGCAAAAACCTCCAAATGTTTCTTTGGAGTACAATAGGTGGAATATCTCGGTCATATTGTATCTCAAGAGGGTGTTAAGGTAGACCCTAACAAAATTAAATCCATTAAGGAATGGAAAGTCCCCACAACCATAAAGAAGTTGCGAGGATTTCTCGGGTTAACAGGGTATTATTGCAAGTTTGTTAAGAATTATGGGAGAATAGCAACACCTCTAACAACATTATTGAAGAAAGATGCATTTTCATGGACTCCTGAAGGAACTAAGGCCTTTGAACATCTTAAAGAGGCAATGTGCCTAACACCGGTCTTAGCTACGCCAGACTTCACAAAAACCTCTATTGTGGAATGTGATGCCTCTATAATATCCCTATTTTTACTGCTTTTATTAAACACTTAAAAATCATAAAGGTTAAGTGGACCTGTTGACGGGAAAATATTTCCGGCCAACAGCAGGGGATCTCCCCTGTAAACAGTCCCAACTAGACTCTAAACCGTTTGGAATAGGGATCCCGTCTAGGGTGTGGGTCCAGCTACCGCTTAATTATCCTTTCCTTGGGTCTTAGTAGGACTCTATAAAACTGCAGACACATGCTTATTCGTATGATACAAGACACATGATTGATGAATTAAATGAACGTACAACACTATGCGTAGCAAGCTGAATAATAAAGCATGGGGCCAAAGGAAATGTTGTCAACAACATATCATTAGGGTCATGCTTGTACGCTATTATAACCACAGAAGAAATAATTCTTTATGGCAGAATACCCTTCACTTCCTTAAATTTTTTTGGTGATAATATAAATGTTAGTAAAAAAAGTTATTAACATTCATTGAGAAATCGAAATAAACTTAGCACCATTAACACATATTTAGAAAACTATAATGCATAAATGATGTAATTGGAGACATAGTTTCATTAATCAAAAGATGTTAGAAACTGAAAATAGAATACTCATAGTGTTCACACATTGACCAACATCAGATCCAAAAATGGAGTTAACACATGCTTGTATTCATACTAAAAAATGTGTAGTCCTTCTATACAATGCTCTATATCTCTTTGAGTCCCAAACAAAAAGCCCTTTACAATCTCCCGAAGGAAGTATTTATAGAACAAAACTCGCCTTTTGGGCTTCCCTGACTTTGCGTCTTCCTGACCGTTGGGCTGCCTCGCGACTTAGGAGATTTTGCGACCTGCGACCTCAGCCACTGTTGCGACCTGCAACCCCACTGGATTTTGCGACTTGCGACCTCGAGCAATCCATGACTGCCTCGTGACTCAGTGAAGGTCGCACAATCGGGTAGTCGCAATAGTTGAAGCCTCCTTCAAATGTGTTGTTTTGCAACCTTACGACTTCATTGGATTTTGCGACCTGCGACCTCTAACAATTTGCGACCTGCGACCCTGGGTAATCTGTGACCTACGACCCTAGGCAACCTGTGACTTGCGACCCTGATAAAATCTGCGACTTGCGACTTGGTCCATTTGCGACCTGCGACCCAGGGGTTACTTGCGGCCTGCAACCTTGTGAAATTTGCGACTTGCGACCTGCGACCCCACTAGATTTTGCGACTTGCGACCTCGAGCAATTTGTGACCGCCTCGCGACTCGGTGAAGGTCGCACAGTCGGGTAGTCACAACAGTTGAAGCCTCCCTCGGATGTGTTGTTTTGCAACCTTGCGACTTCATTGGATTTTGCGACCTGCGACCTTTGGGAATTTGCGACCTGAGACCCTGGGAAATATGCGACTTGCGACCTTGAGAGAATCTGCGACTTACGACTCGGTTGATTTGCGACCTGCGACCCAGGGGTTACTTGCAGCCTGCGACCTTGTGAAATTTGCGACTTGCGACCTTGGGCAATTTGCGACCTGCGACCCCACTGGATTTTGCGACCTTGAGCAATCTATGACAGCCTCGCGACTCGGTGAAGGTCGCACAGTCGGGTAATCGCAACAGTTGCAACCTCCCCTCGGATGTGATGTTTTGTGACCTTGCGACTTCATTGGATTTTGTGACCTGCGACCTCTAACAATCTGCGACCTGCGACCTTTGGGAATTTGCAACCCGCGACCCTGGGCAATCCGCTACCTGCGACCCTGGGAGAATCTGCGACTTGCGACTTGGTCCATTTGTGACCTACGACCCAGGGGTTACTTGCGGCCTGCGACCTTGTGAAATTTGTGACCTGCGACCTCGAGCAATTTGCGACCTTCTCTGGGTTTCATAGTAAGATTTCTTTTCCTCCATCTCTGTCTCGTGAAAGTGACTAAGTACCTTTGCGGTTCTTTCAAGCTTTGAAAGGATCCACCTTGTCCGCCAGAGAAGACCCTAGCTCCAACTCTGCGCACTAACCACCTCTACCCTCGTCATCTGCCTTGACATGGTATTCAACTGTAGCCCTAGTTCTCATCCTCATATGGACAGGGTACGAAAACTGTCATATTCCGCAACTGCGCCCTTGTTGTTTTAGTCTCATCTTCCTTCCCTTGGTATGGTGATTATATTGCTGGGTTTACCATCCATGGGATTGTCCTGCATGAGACATTATAATATCCATTAGTCTACAGTTACCTTTTAGAGGATGATGCCCCTCAACTAATCTACATGAGATTATGAGCTTAAATGAAGTACCCAGACAAAATGCCTAATGATCCATGGTGAGAGGGCTTCTAACGAATATACTTAATGCACAGAGAAGTTTTCATTCGAGTGTATGCATGATGATCCTCCCACACATGGCGTGGCTGCGGCAAAAGAATCTCGTCATGATGGTGAGAAGGTTCAAAGACTACAGGCCGGGTCAAAAAACTTAATGGCTAAGCGAGCAGGGGGACCCGAAATTTTAGATATACCCAAAATTTTGGGTGGTGTTGGAGCAGCTACAACAATTGGCAAACCACTGGTAGAGTCCAGCATCTATGTCAACACCCCAACAATAGTCTGAGTCAAGGAAGTGATGCAAGGGAATATTGAACAAGTTATGAGGGTACCCTTGTATTATTTTGACCTTTTCAGATATGCCCAATCCTTGTGCCTCAGCTAGGTCTCGTTAATCACAACGCCTCAAAGTGGAAGTTCACAGATGCCAATGGTTGTTTGATGATGTAGCGAGTAGGGCAGCGGGCTTATTATATTCAGAATTTTTAAAATAATTTTCTGGTGTTGCTCCGTTGCCAGTAGGCCTGTACAGTACCCTGGCGGAGTCACTTCAAGAAATCACAAACGTTGCTCCGTTGCCAGCAAGCCTGGTCAGTACCCTGGCAGAGTCATTGCGTTACCTCTCTGTGCAGGAAGCCTTTCTAAATCCTTTACCCTTATTTGTTCATGTGCTTGAAACACTTATTTTATGTGCTCGTGGCATTTATTTTGCATGGGCAAATGAGGGATCCCAACTTATTTTACAGGCAAGAGAGGTTGTTTCTTGTTTGACAGAAACTGAAAGATATCCTGATTTGGGTTTTCCCCCATGCCAAGCCTTCACATCCCATCTACCACCCATAGGCGAAACGTGCAAAACAAATCATTAATATGTTCGAGACTATGCTGGGCACAGGGTTCGGGTTACGGGTATAGGCCATTCAAACACGTTAAGGTTCCCCACAAGAAATCGGCTCGTATCTCCCTGGCTAATGAATTTAAACTCATCATGTTGAGAATGCGACTTCAGTGACTTGTTCTGATAGAAGCTGCCTTTTGAGGTAACCACCATGACCTCCCGCAAACCACGGAGTTATTGTTTCAGCAATCAGGGCAAAACAAGTAGAAAAGATCATCAGGATTTCGATACATGCAAAGAGGTAAAATCAATCCATCCGTATTTGAAACCATGCAAAGGGGGGTAAGAAGGCTAGTCTGGGGTGTCGAGGTTTTCAAGGCTTCGGGTTTAAAGAGGGCTCACGTAGTGGTATGCAATGTACAAAAACTTGCACGACTATCTCAACAACTAGTGCAAATGATGCGAGGAAGAATGCATAGAACACGAAGCAACAGGCAAGGCTTTATGACACAATGCGATGCCCTGTGTGATTATCTGAATATTATGCAGCAATAGGGGAACTGAAAAATCATGCATGCAAAAATAAGTGGAAAATTATAATGCATAAAACTACTGAACGCAAGAAAAGACAACAAGCATAATTCTAAACCATAAAGCAAAACCTTAGCAAGTAAACCTAATTAATAACTTGACAAACAAAACTTTATTAGCAGATCCTAGCTAGCCTAATCCTAAAACCCTAGTTTAACCAAAGAGGCAGTCAGGTTATGTAAAATCAACTTTCCAGTGTAGCCACCGCATTAGTTCCCGCCCTGCAAGAACAACAATGTTCGCAATTAGAGCCCACATACAGAATCGTGCACCATCAACAAGACTTACTTGAAGAGCATGCGTAACAACAAGAAGGTCATGGCTACTTACCAGAGAACATGCCAGAATGGATTGTGCAAGCTGCATTTCATTTTCATCTTGATACACAGAAATATGTTTTTGAAACTTACAATCATTTATAAATGACACACACCCATCCATGCATAACCCTAGGTCTGACGGAAAAGGGGTAATCCATTGCCTATTCGAAGGTATATCCACCGGATAGGATCCGTTGAACTAACTGGAAACCTCATCATGGTGTTGAGGATGATCAACTTGATGGGAGGGACAAAATAAGCGTCTTCCAGGCGAATTGTAGATACTTGCGAATCCAAGAGCAAAAACCCTAATTTTAAAAGCCGTATTTCGGAGTTGTCCCTAGGTTTTGTCAAGGATATGAGGATCCGAATCAACCTTTAGTGGAGGTTTAAATTCATCACCGTCTTGAACAAACTCCAGACCTTTGAGCGGGGGGCTTCCCAACTTTGATGGTTTGGCAAGATCAACAAGCGAATGGATGTGATAGTCGATTGTGGTGATTTGAAAAATGTCAGTGGGCTTTGTATCAATTTGGCCAAATGTTTGTGCACTGACAGATTGAAAATCCAATGTATCAGATTCTTTAGATTTCCCAGGATGGGGTGAATTGACAGGAATATTTTCAGGCAGTAGAGAGGTTTTCCAAACATAACACGCTTGCGCCTGAGTGCAGCTGGTACTGGATGGGAAACAAGAAAAGATTAGTGACCATGGCCAGTGTTTTCCTTCCAGTGAATAAATTAGGGTATATCGATTGTTGCATACCAGCTATTAGGGGACAGGAATATGTGCTCAGGGAAACATGACTCGAATGGAAGACTCGCCCGGATGAGCTGATATCCGATGTGGTTATGCTGAGAGGAGTGTGATGCGTGGGAGTCGTCATTTCAGAAACCCTAATTCGAGAAACCCTGGTTGGATCTATTTGAGGGGTCTCATTAGGATCGGAATAACTTGAGGTAATAACGAGCATAAGCTGAATTGCTTCGATTTCCTGATAGTTCCTTGAATATTCACAAAGTGAATCATCAAATTTCGGTGGCGTCATATGGTCGAAAAATAGATACAAATGACGGTCCTCAGCGGCATGAGTGAATATGTTTTTAGATAAGTAGTGATCACTGGAGCTATCAATTCGATCAAGCTGGGTACCTGGCACGTTAGGCTCCCCGAGAGTTAACAATTGGGATGGATCAATAAAAGAGATATCTTGAGGTTGCCAAGACAGGAATTCACCCCTTTGGTTTTTTAAATATTTCGGATGAAAAATACCAGATCTAAGAGATTCATCAATTTTGTAACGTGATTGTGAAACAACACCCGCTTGCTTTTGATTGTTGCCAATACCAGTACAAGAAAATTTTGGATGACTTGAAGAAATTACTGGTGTGGCAGGCTCATGAAATAAATTAGAGAATAATGGATGAAACGATTCAGATGCAAGGGTATTAACCATGCAAGGACTTTCATCTCGCACATCAGTGTCATCTGGAGAGGTCAATGATTTTGCATGCCTAGGATGGTCCAATGATTTTGTAAAGTCGACTTTATCCAGGACAAGAGTCAATTTATTATTAGCATGTGAATAAGATTTAGGACTGTGTCTGGGGAAACATTAAGTGGACTCGAGATAGGTTTCATGAACCGGGAGAGATAATGGGCCACTATGGTTTTCAAGCTCTGATTCGACACGGTGCGTGGAAGATTCAGAGGTGGCACAACATGTTTTACCTTCTTGCACACGTCTATCATTGCTTAGAAATTTCAAGGTCACAACTCCACTACACGGCAATTCAAGAGGATGAACGAGAATATCACAAATAGTAATACTCTCCTTGGAGGCCTGAATGTGGTTTGGACTCAGGGAAATGGACAAGGAAACATCAGGGACAAAGTCTGAACAGCTGGAAACTTGTGGGTCGTCATAGGGAACACTAGTATCAGGCTGGGTTGCTAATTGAAATTATTCAAGGGAAACGAGAATCACATACCTGAACTATTCACTTAAAAATTTCCAATCAACATCCTTTTCAGGGAACTCAAAACAATAATGAACAAATCTGATAGAGAATTCATCTAGAGGTTCCTGAGGTTTCATTTTGATGTCATTTAAATTTATTAACACATTCTAAAAATCGTACCTGTGAAAAGCTTGTTGTAATTCACCAGCGAGCTACTCGTACGAATGGATAGAAGCTTCCAACAATGCGCGACACCATTGCTTAACGCGACCTTCGAGAGTGAGGGAGAAAAGCATACAAGTCAACCCTTCATTGTCAATTTCATAGCACTCACAAAAGTCACAAAAATCTAAAAGGTGTTTGGTTATGGAAACTCCGTTTTCACCATCGAATTTTAATTGGGACAAGTGATACATAAGTTCATCGGGGATTGAGCATCGAGGCTCATAGAAATCCGAAAAACATCTCGGGAGAATGACTTGGGGACGAGCCATTACAGATATGAGATTAACTGCATGCTCTAAGGGCTTGACTTGTCATCAGGCCCTCCTTCTAGCGCCAATTCTGTTGACGGGAAAATATGTTTGGCCAACAACAGGGGATCTCCCCGATAAAAAGTCCCAACTAGACTCTAAACCGTTTGGAATAGGGATCCCGTCCGGGGTGTGGGTCCAGCTACCGCTTAATTATCCTTTCCTTGGGTCTCAGTAGGACTCTATAAACCTGCAGACACACGCTTATTCAGATGATACAAGACACATGATTGATGAATTAAATGAACATACAACATTATGCGTAGCAAGCTGAATAATAAAGAATGGGGCCAAAGGAAATGCTGTCAACAACATATCATTAGGGTCATTCTTGTACGTTATTCTAACCACAGAAGAAACAATTTTTTATGGCAGAATACCCTTCACTTCTTTAAATGTTTTTGGTGATAATATAAATGTTAGTAAACAAAGTTATTAACATTCATTGAGAAATCGAAATAAACTTAGCACCATTAACACATATTTAGAAAACTATAATGCATAAATGATGTAATTGGAGACACAGTTTCATTAATCAAAAGATGTTAGAAACTGAAAACAGAATACTCATAGTGTTCACATATTGACCAACATCAGATCCAAAAATGGAGTTAACACATGCTTATATTCATACTAAAAAATGTGTAGTCCTTCTATACAATGCTTTATATCTCTTTGAGTCCCAAACAAAAAGCCCTTTACAATCTCCCGAAGGAAGTATTTATAGAAAAAAACTCGCCTTTTGGGCTTCCTTGACTTTTCGTCTTCCTAACCGTTGGGCTGCCTTGCGACTTAGGAGATTTTGCGACCTGCGACCTCAGCCACTGTTGTGACCTGCGACCCCACTAGATTTTGCGACTTGCAACCTCGAGCAATCCGTGACCGCCTTGCGACTCAGTGAAGGTCGCACAGTCGGGTAGTCGCAACAATTGAAGCCTCCCTCGGATGTGTTGTTTTGCGACCTTGCGACTTCATTGGATTTTGCGACCTGCGACCTTTGGGAATTTGCGACCTGAGACCCTGGGAAATATGCGACTTGCGACCTTGAGAGAATCTGCGACTTACGACTCGGTTGATTTGCGACCTGCGACCCAGGGGTTACTTGCAGCCTGCGACCTTGTGAAATTTGCGACTTGCGACCTTGGGCAATTTGCGACCTGCGACCCCACTGGATTTTGCGACCTTGAGCAATCTATGACAGCCTCGCGACTCGGTGAAGGTCGCACAGTCGGGTAATCGCAACAGTTGCAACCTCCCCTCGGATGTGATGTTTTGTGACCTTGCGACTTCATTGGATTTTGTGACCTGCGACCTCTAACAATCTGCGACCTGCGACCTTTGGGAATTTGCAACCCGCGACCCTGGGCAATCCGCTACCTGCGACCCTGGGAGAATCTGCGACTTGCGACTTGGTCCATTTGTGACCTACGACCCAGGGGTTACTTGCGGCCTGCGACCTTGTGAAATTTGTGACCTGCGACCTCGAGCAATTTGCGACCTTCTCTGGGTTTCATAGTAAGATTTCTTTTCCTCCATCTCTGTCTCGTGAAAGTGACTAAGTACCTTTGCGGTTCTTTCAAGCTTTGAAAGGATCCACCTTGTCCGCCAGAGAAGACCCTAGCTCCAACTCTGCGCACTAACCACCTCTACCCTCGTCATCTGCCTTGACATGGTCTTCAACTGTAGCTCTAGTTCTCATCCTCATATGGACAGGGTACGAAAAGTGTCATATTCCGCAACTGCGCCCTTGTTGTTTTAGTCTCATCTTCCTTCCCTTGGTATGGTGATGATATTGTTGGGTTTACCATCCGTGGGATTGTCCTGCATGAGACATTATAATATCCATTAGTCTGCAGTTACCTTTTAGAGGATGATGCCCCTCAACCAATCTACATGAACTTATGAGCTTAAATGAAGTACCCAAACAAAATGCCTAATGATCCATGGTGAGAGGGCTTCTAAAGAATATAATTAATGCATAGAGAAGTTTTCATTTGAGTGTATGCATGATGATCCTCCCACACATGGCGTGGCTGCGGCGAAAGAATCTCATCATGATGGTGAGAAGGTTCAAAGTTTACAGGCCGAGTCAAAAAACTTAATGGCTAAGCGAGCAGGGGGACCCAAAATTTTAGATATACCCAAAATTTTGGGTGGTGTTGTAGCGGCTACAACAGGACCTAAAGGAAAACAATATTTGTGGACATATTATGTTTTTTAAATTTTATAAATGTGAAATTTTAATTATTGTGCAAAGACTAGAGTATATTGGAGACCAGGATTTCGAGTCCATGAGGATGGAATTAAATCCAAAGACTTTCCCAAATTCTCCAAAAATCCTAGGAGAAAATAAAATAAATTAAAAATATTAGGTCGGAGATAAAAATCTAAAAGATACCTCAATAAATTGGAAAGTTACTGAGAAGAGGTGATATAAAACTAGAAAGAGGAAAAAACTAGTTTTAAAGTACTTTTGTGGAAAAAACAAAATTAAAACGTAGGAAAAAAGGAAAACACCATCCTCATTTAACTCGACACAATTATGGAAATATCTTGAAGGGAAAGCAAGCTTAAATATGCCATTTCTGGGTATACAAGAGGTTGTCTACACTTTTGAGGAAATGGTCTCTGCTCGGGGGGGAGTTGTGAAGAGAAAGCTCAAGGTTGGGTGGAAAATAGTCTTACCAAAATTGGTATGCACAAGAAATTTAATTCTGTTTTAGGAAATTGTTGTGATGATGAAAGTTAGAGTAATGATGATTCATGTAGAAGAAGTATAAATTATATTTCTGTATTAAATAATGATTCAGGCGGAAAAGGTGGAAGTTATATGTTCTGAATTATTAAATTCTATAGAGTTTTGATTTATATAGTCTTATGTATTTAATAGAACATACTATATTGGATATAGTTAGCTCTGTATAATTACATAGACAATGGAAATTAGTAAAACAACATAAAGAATGTATAAACCCAAGTTGTAGGGTTTAAATCTACTGTTAGGTTGTAAACATCTAATTATTATGCACTGAAATTAATACATGTGGAAAGGAAATAAGAAAAATAATTTATTTAACTAATGTGTAATAAAACATTGAATAAAAATATCTTTATAGTAAGAGGTAATTGTCAATCTCATAGTAAGTATGATTGTACAACTTAAACTTAAACACTCTACTATATATTAATCAGAGGGTTACATATATTCATTCATTCTTTATTGACCAAGAAATGAAATGTGCAATACATAGTAAAAGTACTAGAGTATAGTGCAAGAAAAATATTACAACGAAGTAGACAAATACATATGCCAAGGATTTATAACAATAAATGATTATTATTATAAAGATAACATACATATTGTATTATCAATGATATAAATTATCATTTCAAACTGTCATAAAATCTTTGACAAAGTCCATTGTACTCTATAATTAATTACATGTATTATAAATAGGGAAATAGCTCTGAATTCAGAGGAGTGAATTCGGTAGATGATATGGACCAACTTGTAATTAGAAGAAAATTACACTGTCAAATATTGACAGAATGATTATTCAAAATTGAGGAACGATAAAAAGTGAGTAGTGAAATACCTGCACAAAACAACATATACACGGCTTAGTATATGTATATATTAAGTGAAATAATTTAATAAAATATTAACAGTTAACGAGGGTAATTGAATTAATAAAATTACCTTGTTGGTCAATTCTAAGAAGTTGAACTAGCCCTATACATATACAACAAAAAAATGAATAAGCTCATGCATTTAATGGCACGAGAAGATTAAGCTGGAAACTGTATGAAAATATAAAAATGAAATTACCTGTATTCTAGCCGACAAGGCAGATACTAAGAATCTGAAGTGATCTTAGCAGAAGAATAAGAGTTTCTTGTACAAACAATTATTTTATTAATTTGAGGAAATTAATAAAATAAGAAATTCCAATTAAGAAAAAAATTCAAATTATCTTAGCAAATAAAATTATGAACAAGTAACAGAATTTTGATAAATTCAAAAGAGAATGGGATTCTGCAATAAAGAACAGAATCATTAAAATTATATGTCTGTATATAAATAATGAAGAAGAAATTCCAAACAGAGGGACATCATTTCAGTCAAACTCAGAAGAATACGAATTAGTGTAAAGGGAGAGAATTAATTATTTATATAAGAAAATCGAATTTCATTCCCCTTGAATTAGGGTTACTGTGTAAATTCGAAATTCGACTTTCATGAAGGAAAAAAGATGTACTAAGTCGTAAAGGAAAACAATTTTAGTCGTTCTAATCCCCAATTAAGGAAGTTAATCATTATAAAGTAGTCATAGTGGAAGAAAAACAAATCCTAATGACACATATATAGGATGAAATTTCATTCTGGAAACACATTTAAATTTAGATAAATCAAACTCTTCTAGAAGTTTTAGATATAAACACAAATTCTATTGCAGAAGAATTCGTAATAGAATTAAACCAATTACCAGGTAGAGTAAATTGATTTCTTTCATAGAAATTAAACAGAAATAAATCTCTGTAATAACCCAAGTAATTGGAGCAAATCGAATGCAAAATCCAACGATTCAGATCACTGTATAATGAAGATACACAATAGTAAGTGAGAAAAAACTAAAATCGTTTAATTGAGGAACTGTAATGAAATACAGAGAAAGCCATGACAAAGACAAAATCTCATCTCTGTATATACATTAAATAAATTGGGGTAAACTAGTACTCAACACCATAAACGATTTTACAAGGATAAAATATATATTTGAATAAATATTTAATTCACAAAAATGAAGGCAAGGTACGAGCGACTGTCTCTCGTAGAACTGAAAACATAGTTTCCAGAATTGTTTTAGATAAAGACAACATGAAAGGTGAAGAGAGAAAAGTATGGTTACGCGGTATGGTAAATCTAGCCACGACCTAGTATAAAGACGAGAGAAACGTTATTAAAATGAATCGAGGGTTCATGAGATCCTTACCTGGACTCTGCCAAAATGAGATTTACTCAAACCGTCGTGAAGCCGAGACTTATGAGAAGGTAAAACTCCAATAAAAATGCAAACCCTGCAACCATTAAAACAAGACGAAATAAGTTGCAGAGGAGAACAAATTCAAAACAAATAACAACGAAAAATCACACGGAGGCGAAAATAACTAAAACGATGAAGCATTACCTGGTAAGAAAATCATAATAGTGATGCCAACGCATAGATTGCAACAAGGTCGACAGACCTGGGTGGAAAACCAGAGCCGAGGCCTTGCCGGAATGAACAAATGCAAATGGAAATCTGGAAAAGGGTAAATCATCAAAAATACAAACGTGGAATACTGAGAGAGATGATACGATATCATCCTCACCGTAAACGTGGCCTTCATCCATAGTGCAACTAAATCGAAAAACAACCATAGGCCATGTGATGAATAAATTCATGATGTACGTTGCATTTAAAGCTTGATAAACCTCGAACAGAGAAATGACTTCGAAAGGTTGTCAACATTTATGGAGGGACACGATGGAATCCCCAATTAGATTGCCATATCTAAACATTTAAACCTTAGGATAATATATCATGGCAAATAAAACAATACATAGGAAGCTTTAATTTAACCCTCAACGTAAGGTTAACATGAGGATAGAACCATATTAAATATATAGTATTAAAACCTCATAAATCTTACATGTACATATGTAACGTTAAGGTATAAGTTAGAATTTAGGATGAGTGGCAGAACTAAAACTAAATTCGAATAATGCTCTAGGATAGAGTAAGGGTAGCATAATTGAATATTGTATGATATCAATTCTATCCATATACATCTTTAATAATTATGGTACCTAAATTAATAATTGGGTTAAGAGCTAAGTCCATATTGGATAGATAACCTTGATATTAATCCTTAAAATGAGATTAAGGAGGTATGAGAAAAATGAGGAAAAATAATTAGAAGGAATCCTTTGAGGATAGTTAAAATATTAGAATATAAGTAAATATTCTAATAAAAAAATTAAAATGATTATGGCAATAATAATGCTAAGAAATGCATAATCTTATGAAGAAATGAATGATTAGTAAAATAAGTTACTAATGTAATAAAAGTGGGAACAATACAGAAATGTCACACTGATAGTCAAGACTGAAATAGAAATTGTTGAATCATTGAATCTTGGTCTAAGGTTCATTAATAACAGAGGTTAATTATGCTCACAATTAATGAGGTCATTAGCGAAAGTTGAAGACAAAAAGTATACATATGTGGAAACATCGCAATATAACGAAATGTAATAAAGTCAAATGATGACAACATAGCATAGAGTGTACAGATAGAAACAAATTTAGGTAAGTGGAGTTGTTACAAATGGTATCAGAGCCCATGTTGAAAACACTGGGCCTATGTTTCCTCACACAAAAAAATAAAAAAACCAAATTATGCTGTTGTAAAATAATTACAAATTTGAAAAAATTGTTGCATTAATTCATTTATGTGTACAATGATTTAGTGCAGAAAGGTACAATTGTTATTATGAGTGACAGAGGAGGGTTGTACGTGGATCTGGGTGGTGAGGGAAATCCACCAGATCAAAATGCTCGGTTGCTGGATATGATCAGGGAGATGCAACGAGAATTGATTCAGCCGAGAACCATCAATGAACGATTGTTGCAAGCCCGCGAAGAGCAAGAGAGGTTGATCAAAGAATTAACCTCAAGGTCTGGTCACGAAAGTGAAGAACCTGGAAGAAAGAGGAAAGAAGCTGAAACCAACTCAGAAGGATCTGAGGATGGTGAAGCATCCCGACAACAGTCCAGAAAGAAAAAGAACTTGCAAGGAGAATTCCGAAAAAGTAAACCTCCCACTTATGATGGTGAAAAGGAGGAAGATGCAGAAGCTTGGCTTTTGAACATGGTATAAAGATGAGAGAAATGTTATTAAAATGAACCGAGTGTTCATGAGATCCTTACCTGGACTCTGCCAAAATGAGATTTACTCAAACCGTCGTGAAGCTGAGACTTATGAGAAGGTAAAACCCCAAGAAAAATGCAAACCCTGCAACCATTAAAAAAAGACGAAATAAGTTGCAGAGGAGAACAAATTCAAAAAAAATAACAACGAAAAACCATACAGAGGCCAAAATAACTAAAACGATGAAGCATTACCTGGTAAGAAAAGCATAATAGTGATGCCAATACATAGACTGCAACAAAGTCAATGGACTTGGGTGGAGAACCAGAGCCAAGGCTTTCCTGGAATGAACAAATGCATATGGAAATCTGGAAAAGGGTAAGTCATCGAAAAGACAAACGCGGAATACGGATGGAGATGATACAATATCATCCTCACCGTAAACGTGGACTTCATCCATAGTGAAACTAAATCGAAAAACAACCATAGGCTATGTGACGGATAAATTCATGATGTACGTTGCACTAAAAACTTGATAAACCTCGAACAGAGATATGAATTCGAAAGGTTGTCAACATTTATGGAGGGATACGATGGAATCCCTAGTTAGATTGCCATATCTAAACATTTAAACCTTAGGATAATATATCATGGCGAATAAAACGATACATAGGAAGCTTTAAATTTAACCCTCAACGTAAGGTTAACAAGAGGATAGAACCATATTAAATATATAGTATTAAAACCTCAAAAATCTTACATGTACATATGTAACATTAAGGTATAAGTTAGAATTTAGGATAAGTGGAAAAACTAAAACTAAATTCTAATAATGCTCTAGGATAGAGTAAGGGTAGCATAATTGAATATTGTATGATATCAATGCTATCCATATACATCTTTAATAATTATGGTACCTAAATTAATAATTGGGTTAAGAGCTAAGTCCATATTGGATAGATAGCCTTGACATTAATCCTCAAAATGAGATTAAGAAGGTATGAGAAAAAGGAGGAAAAATAATTATAAGGAATCCTTCGAGGATATTTAAAATATTAGAATATAAGTAAATATTCTAATATAAAAATTAAAATGATTATGGCAATAAGAATACTATGAAATGCATAATATTATGAAGATATGAATGATTAGTAAAATAAGTTACTGATGTAATAAAAGTGGGAATAGTACAGAAATGTCGCAATGACAGTCAAGACTGAAATAGAAATAGTGGAATCACTGAATGTTGGTCTAAGGTTCATTAATAACAGAGGTTAATTCTACTCACAATTAATGAGGTCATTAGCGAAAGTTGAAGACAAAAAGTATACATATGTGGAAACATCACAATGTAACATAATGTAATAAAGTCAAATGACAACAACGTAGCATAGAGAGTAAAAATAGAAAATAAAAATAAAAAATTTGGGTAAGTGGAGTTGTTACAGCCTCATGAAATGGAATTGGTGTTGGTTTAATGCAAGAAGGAAGACCTGTTGCTTTTGAAAGTCGTCCAATCAAAGGAAAGTATTTACAGAAAGCTATTTATGAGAAGGAAATGTTGGCAATACTACATGCGCTAAATAAATGGCGAACTTACCTAATGGGAAGACACTTCGAGGTAAAAACTGATCATGATAGTCTTAAATACTTTTTGGAACAAAGACTATCTTTAGAAGAGTAGCAAAAATGGGTCACAAAGATGTTGGGTTATGACTTTAAAATCATCTACAAAAAAGTGAATCTAAATGTTGTTTCAGATGCACTCTCTTGAAAGGATGAAGAGGTGGAAGAATTTCTTTGTGCCATTTCTATTATCCAGCCAGATTGGATAACCGAAGCAAGGGATGAATGTAAGAATGATGAAGAAGTGTGGACACTCATTCAAAAGTTGCAGCAGGATCCTAGTACATCTGATACATTTAGTTGGAAAAATGATTCTTTATGGTACAAAGATCGCTTATATCTTTGTAAGAATTCCCAACTAAAACAAAATATTCTTTTGGAATTGCACACCTCTCCCTTAGGGGGACACTAAGGATTTTTAAAAACTTACCACAAAGTGAAGAAATAATTTTTTTGGGATGGCCTTAAATATGATATTCAAAAGTTTGTGGCGGAATGTTTGGTTTGCTAGCAAAATAAAGTTTAGACAATTAAGACCCTAGGTCTTCTACAACCTTTATCCATTCCAAGTCAACGTTGGGAGGAGGTTTCAATGGATTTTATCATAGGTTTACCTAAGTCCGAAGGAAAGAGTGTCATCATGGTGGTAGTTGATAGAATTACCATGTATGCACAATTTTGTGCATTATCTCATCCATTTAAAGCTAGTACAATTGCTACTTCATTTATGGAAACAATTCAAAAGCTACATGGAAACCCAAAGATTATTGTAAGCGACACAGATGCCTTTTTTACTGGAAATTTTTGGATGGAATTATTTTCTTGTTTGGGTACTCGACTAGCTCATGGCTCATCTTATCATCCTCAATCCGATGGGAAAACTTAGATAATGAACAAATGTTTGGAAGGATATCTTCATTGTTTTGTATTTGATAAACAAACACAATGGGTCAAGTGGTCACCTATGGCTGAATGGTGTTATAACACTTCCTTCCATACTGCAGAAAAAATGACCCCATTTATGGCACTTTATGGATATCATCCACCATCCATCACATCATCTTTAAGAGAAAATTCTAAGGTTCAAGCAATGGAAGATCACATCGGGCATCAACAACAAGTTCTCCAACTCTTAAAGGATAACCTAAATTTGGCACAAAATCTAATGAAACAACACGCAGATCAACATCGCAGCGAGATAAATTTTGATGTAGTAGATTGGGTATTTTTACGGCTACAACCATACAAAAAAATGTCCCTCATGCAAGCTAAGACATATAATAAATTATCGCCAAAGTACTATGGTCCTTACAAGGTGTTGCAAAAGATTAGTACTATGGAATACAAATTGGAGCTTCCTGCTTCTTCTCGAGTGCACCCATTTTTCCATGTTTCATGCTTAAAGAAGGTTATAGGTGACAAACTTCCATTTCAAACCATATTGCCAGAACTTGATGAGGAAGGAAAAATCATATTGGAACCTGAAGCAGTCATGGAAACAAGAACTCGACAGCTACGAAATCAATCAATTTCAGAGTATCTTATCATGTGGAAGAACTTACCCACTGAAGATTTCACATGGGAGGATGATAATTTTATACAGAAGCATCCAGAGTTGCTCAAGCGTTGAGGACAACAATTTTTTGAAGGAGAGGGGCATGTTAGGTCCCTATATTACTAGTGTGGTCCCTTATTGTTGTTAGTGTAGCTCCCTTATTGTTATTGTTGTACCCTGTAACCCCCATATTGTTATTATTGTGCCCCCTAAAAGCCACTATTGTTATTGTCGCGCCCTTACATTATTATTGTTAGGTCGGCTTAGATTATATTGTGACCCCATGGACTCTTATATATAGAAAGGAGCTTTTGTCATTTGCATCATCCAAGAATTGTTCATTTGTAATATTCCAAATTAGGAACAACTACACTATTGGGAATATCTCGAGATATTACCAATGTGGAGATTAGCAATACATAAACATGAGCTGGAAAATAGCAGTGAATGCATTTATACAAGAATGCCAGAAGATCCACAGAACCATTACATTAGATTATAGCAGCAATAATGTATACAAGATCTTGAGGAAATAGCTACTCGAGATAGGCAAAATCAGCCTCAAGAGACATGTACATAAAATATGATAAAATACTGCTACACAAGACTGCCTAAGGCTATGACTACACAGTCTATGAAGGAGAACTGCTGCAAAATAATGTCAATACATGGATACAACAATTTATGGCTCAAATAAAGAAGGGGGAGCAAGATCTCAACCCCTGGAAACAACAATACACAATCCTTAGAAGGATTGGCTGAAATACATACAAAATGGCAAATCTGCAGAAATGCCGGAGTTGCTGGGCAGCAGCCGCAACTCAGAAAATAGGAATGGATGGAGATAGCTAATGATGCTGCAAATGATGGCTGAATCTCATCCAAAGGATCTCTCAGGTGAAAGGCTGATCCAATCCCTGAAGATCTCACCCTCCAAAATAGTGGAGCAAGTCCCCACTGCAATTGCACTAAGAAGGGACTGCACTTTTGGTTAAGAGAAGAGCTTGGCCTGATGCCAATGATATGCAATATGCTTAGAAATCTCCCTCACTAACCTCCCAGAGGAATAGAAGCTCCCTCCTCTGACAGATGAGCCAAGGAAATGGTGTATGGTGTCCTCCACTATAACACCCAACAACACTGCGTTATACTTGAGCAGAAATAACGTAGTAACTGAAAGGAGTAGCTTTGGCCTTGAGCCAACAGATGTGGAGAATAAAGAACAATCCCTCAAGAGGCCTCTCAAGAAGGTGAAGAAATCCTAAACAGAAATTCCCTGGCAATTCTTGCTAAACAACAGAAGAATGCACAATGTCTGAATAGACAATGAAATCGTTGACACCTAATCCTATGGATGGGTGTGCATTTGTATTTTTGTATATTATTTAATATTAGGAAATAAGGAAGGCCAAGAGTCATTGGGAGATGAATCCCAATAGCCTCACCTCCCATCTATAAAAGCATGTACATTCTTCAACTAATATACATTCTGATTTGAGGAGTTACCTCCTGGTTTGACATGGTATCATAGCCAGCCCCACTATTGGCATTTCTGCCCTGTGGTGTAACTCCCTATCCTTTGCTCAGTCAATATTTTTTAATAGTTTTCTGCTGCTCTTAATTGCTAGACTGTTATTCTGCATTTTTTTTCCCTATATAGTACTGACATTTGCAGCTCCAGCTCCTGTAGCTCCTGAAGACTGCAGGCTCTGTCATTCTGCAAATTGCAGGCTCTGCCATTCTGCAATTCCAGCAGTCCTGCAACTCTGTCATTCTGCAGATTCAATTTCAAATTTTTTTTTTGCAACAGCCCTTTGGGCCTCCTACCTACCCAACGCCTCTCCACACTCCGCCCTCACTGCTTATCTCTCCATTCTCCATCGACTCCCTACATTCCACATTCTTCTCCCTCACCTCTCCATACAGCGCTTTGCCTCTCCCCTCATTTCAACATACACCTCCCATCCCTCACACAACCTGCGCCCTCTTCATATCACAGTTTATTATACAGCTCTGGCGGTATTTTTAATAATCTATACAGCTCCAACATTTCCAAACGCATCATTGTCTATACATATGGCTGTCTATACATTTCCAGTCTTTACAGTCGACTCCAGCTTTTAATACGCTCCCACTGTCACCGTTTAAACATTCATTACAGGCGGTCTGAATATATTCAATACGCCTCCAACGCCCTGCCCCTCACAACGTTCTTTGCTATACCGCCTCTCCGCCCACCATATACAAATCCCACACAGATTTGAATCCCATCATAATACATTGCACCATCGACTCCCCTTCAACACAGCTATACATTGCACCATAATACCGCGCTATCATATACCACGCTGTTTGGATTTCCACGCTGTTTGTATACAGTCCGCTCCATTTACAATACGTTGTCCATTTTTTAATACGGCTTCCACACTTTATACAGCGCCTTGTATTATATTATAACACCGCTTTTGACCATACCGCCCACGCACAGTCAATACCGCCCTCCCTTACATATAACGCTGTCATTATAACGCTGGGTGTATTGTGATGGTTTAAACGCTGGTTGTATTATTATTATATTTAAACGCTGTCATGATATGCATTGTATTATAATACACCGCCCCTCCATAATATAACAACGCCCCTCCCATTGTGTTATATTTGTTTATATATATGTGGTCCGCCAGCGCTTTCCCTATCGACTTCTCCTCTCCCCTTTCATAATTCCGCCCCCTCCCATTCATACCATTCCGCCCTTCATACATTACATACCCCCTTTCACCCTCCCATTTCATAATACAACCCTCCCATACCACTTTTTATTTTCACAATATCGCCCTCCCTACCATTTCATAAATTTTTTATTCCCCAAACAAAAAAAAATATACATATATTTTTTTTATGCAGAATTCAGTTTATAGCAAAGAGTATTTTTTAAATTCAGTCTTCAGCAAGAGTTTTTGAGCAGAATTAGTTTCCAGCAAAGAGTTTTTTAAACTCATAATATTTTTCCAGCAAGATTTTTTGTCCCCTCTAATTGAGCAGATTTCAAGAATTGAAAGTTTGTATAGCAGAAATTTTTCCTCTTCAGATTTTTTTTCCAGCAAAGTTTTGGTTTTTCTCTCCTCCTTCAAAAGAAGATGACGGTCCCTTCATCTTATAAAGAGGCTGCCTACTTGGCACATAGAGAAAAGAGACATGCTTCAGGTCCATCCAGAGAAAGAGAAGGCAGAAGACGAAGAAGAAACTTCAGAGAAAAGGGGGGCAGACAATCTAAAGCTTAGCAGCAAACAAATCAAGACAGAGGTAAAATTGATGACAAAGACAAAGGTAAACCAGCTGAATCAGCTCATTCTGTTCTAGCACATTGTAACAATGGAGTAACTGAAAACCTATTTGATGTTTCATTTACTTCATGGAGAGATGATTGGTTGTTAGATTCAGGAGCAACATGTCACATGACATTTAGAAAAGATTTTTTTGAAGAATTCACTGACAAAGTTGATGGAGCAGTATATTTCGCAGATAAATCAAAACTCAAGCCATCAGGGCTTGGCACAGTCAGGCTTAAACTGCCTGGTCTTCCTGATCATATCCTACATGAGGTTCTATACCTCCCGGAGTTGAAGAGAAACTTGCTGTCCCTGATCGAAATCCGGCAGCAAGGACACTCAGTTCACTTGTTTGATGGCAAGACAGAGGTCAGATCAGCATCAGATCACTCACTTGTCATGGAGGGAATAGAAGAAGGGAGACTTTTGAAGCTGAAAGGTTCATCTGCTCATGCTCAAAACTTTGCATTCAGCTCACATCATGATGAAGGTACATTTCCATCAAGTCTTTTATGGCATGCTAGATTTGGACACTTAAATTATGACAGCCTTCGTTTGTTGAAGAAAAATGGTGTTGATGGACTACCTACAATTCCTAGAAAACCTAAGGAATGTGATGCTTGTATTCTAGGAAAGCATAGAAAACAACCATTTCATGATTCACACTCCAGAGCACATAGAAAACTTGAGCTTGTTCATTCATATTTATGTGGCCCTATGCCTATTGCTTCTACAAATGGAAACAAATACATGATGAAATTTATTGATGACTACACCAGAATGTGTTGGATTTACGTATTGAAGAACAAGTCTGATGCTTTTCAAACTTTCAAGAATTTTCATGCATGGATTGAAAATGATGCACAAACACATATTGGCTCTCTACGTACTGATAATGGAAAAGAATACACCTCAAACGAATTTGAAAATTATCTTCGTCAACATGGAATCAAACATCAAACCACTATGCCATATAATCCACAACAAAACGGTGTAGCTGAAAGAATGAACAGAACCATTTTAAATATGGTCCGCTCCATGTTATTTTTCAAGAATGTAAAATTGATGTTTTGGGCTGATGCAGTTCTATGTGCTGTTTACATAAAGAATAGGTGTCCTTCAAGTTCAATTAGAAACAAAAATCCTTTTGAAATGTGGCATGGCCACATTCCTTCGGTAAAGCATTTCAGGGTCTTTGGGTCCACCTGTTATGCCTTGATATCCAAGGGTCAAAGGAACAAACTTGGTGCTAGAAGCAGAAAATGTATCTTCTTGGGGTACTCCAATACCTCCAAAGGATATCGTCTCTATGATGAAGCAAATAAGAAGTTTGTGATAGCAAGAGATGTCATATTTCTTGAATCTTCCAAGAGTGACAAGGCTGTTGAGCGGCAACTTGATCGCCTGGATAGATTCACACATGCAAAGTCCTTCCAAGAATTTGATAATGTGATTCCACATCTTGAAGGGGGGATTCCGATATTGAATCAAACTATGGAATCATGTCCTAAAGCACTCTCTCCCCCACATGAAGAAACAACCACGGATGACACATTGGATGATGTGATTGACATAATTGGGAGATTGAATCTTGAATCAATCCCAACTCAGTCAAGTGAACAGCCTGGGCCATCTCAGAAAGGTCCTCCCAAATGGCTGACAAAGACACTGGAGAATGTTCATCCTGATGAGGTTGGAAAAATAGGAACAAGAAGTTCCACTCAACAAATCGAAGGTGATGTAGATAATTATGATTCTCCTGTTGATATGGATATTGCTTATAACCGTGAATTGAGTTTGTCTACAGATCATGAACCAACTTCCTTCAAAGAATCCGCTTCTCATGATGAATGGAAAGAAGCGATGCAGAAGGAGTATGATGCCTTGATAAAGAATGGCACTTGGAAGCTGGTTGATCCGCCTTTGGGAACGAAACCAATTGGCTATAAGTAGGTCTACAAGAACAAGTACAAAGTAGACGGCTCACTTGACAAGCAGAAGGCCAGGCTTGTGGCAAAAGGATTCGCACAGAAAGAAGGAGTCGATTATGAAGAAACTTTTGCTCCCATAGCAAAATGGACCACCATCCGGACTCTCTTTGCCTTAGCAGCTCAGAATGGATGGAAAGTCCATCAGATGGATGTAAAAACAACCTTCTTGAATGGAGATCTAAAGGAGAAAGTTTATATGTCCTAGCCAGAAGGATTTGTGATAAAGGGTCAAGAACACAAAGTTTGCAAACTTGTAAAATCCTTGTATGGCCTCAAGCAAGCACCATGAGCTTGGTATGAGAAATTGACCGAGCATCTTCTGAAACTTGACTTCAAACATTTTGTTCTTGATGATGCAACTTTACACAGTAAGAAAGTTGGCACCTAATAAGCAAGATGGGTGTGCATTTGTATCTTTGTATATTATTTAATATTAGGAAATAAGGAAGGCCAAGAGTCATTGGGAGATGAATCCCAATAGCCTCACCTCCCATCTATAAAAGCATGTACATTCTTCAGCTAATACACCATCCAATGTTTGAGGAGTTACCTCCCCGTTTGACAAAATCAATAATCTAAAGCATGAATAACAATGGTTGCCTTGCCCTCCTTTTAAACACATGAGAGCTTTCTCTCCATGGGTCCCACTCTATTAGGGTTTCCTCCTTCAAGGAATATTCCCTCCTCTATCTCTGCACTATCCCATAGATGCTCTCCACCTCATACCTCTACGTTGTTTGACTTGGTCAAACTTAACCAAGCCTCTTTGCAAAATGTCCCCTTTCACACATGAAGGTGTGAAATCTAGTTCCAAAGTTGATCCCCTTTCATACTAGAGGGATTTTATCCATGTTTTTATTATGAATGGGCCTTCTCACCCAATTATTCACCTCCTAAGTGAAAATAGCAAAATTTAATATTCCAATTTATTGCGGGAAAAATTTGGAATATTACATCATTTATGTAATGTAAAGGAGGTTTCCCCCTTGAAGAGGTTGATTTCTAAGTCATTGATCTCTCTTTTCTTCTATTTTGTGAGCCAGTTCATAACACTTGTCACTTGCTCTTCTAGGCTCCTTGATCTTGCTCTTTCTTTATACATTGTACTGCACCAGTTCTAGGGAGACTCGGTCCCTAGTCTAGCAACCCTTGCTGATGTGATTCCTTTCGTTCTCCTTTGATGTAACCTCGTTCTTCTACTTCAGGCCTCCTTCTATCACCTCTCCATCTTTTGGCAGTCTTGAGACTGAACTGTATGAACATAGAAATAACCCTCGGTCCTTGCTGAGAAGATGAGAGTATAGATGCAAGCCTAGAGAGAGATATTTACACCTTCACATGCCTTGAAACCCTTTCTTCTCGTTGTAACACCCTTACCTTCCTTCACACTATAATTTTCACTTCAGTTTGTGGGTTGATCCCTTGTTGTAGCGAATCTCATCCTACATGAGATCTGCGAGGTAGGATAGCCCATAACTAAGAGTAAGTATACCCTTTATCTCCTTCATAAATCAACCTCCAAACTTCACTCTAATCATAGCCCTTTAAAACCTCATAAATCTTACATGTACATATGTAACGTTAAGGTATAAGTTAGAATTTAGGATGAGTGGCAGAACTAAAACTAAATTTGAATAATGCTCTAGGATAGAGTAAGGGTAGCATAATTGAATATTGTATGATATCAATGTTATCCATATACATCTTTGATAATTATGGTACCTAAATTAATAATTGGGTTAAGAGCTAAGTCCATATTGGATAGATAACCTTGACATCCTCAAAATGAGATTAAGGAGGTATGAGAAAAAGGAGGAAAAATAATTAGAAGGAATCCTTTGAGGATAGTTAAAATATTAGAATATAAGTAAATATTATAATAAAAAAATTAAAATGATTATGGCAATAAGAATGCTAAGAAATGCATAATCTTATGAAGAAATGAATGATTAGTAAAATAGGTTACTAATGTAATAAAAGTGGGAACAATACAGAAATGTCACAATGACAGTCAAGACTGAAATAGAAATTGTGGAATCATTGAATCTTGGTCTAAGGTTCATTAATAACAGAGGTTAATTATGCTCACAATTAATGAGGTCATTAGCGAAAGTTGAAGACAAAAAGTATACATATGTGGAAACATCGCAATGTAATAAAGTCAAATGATGACAACATAGCATCGAGCGTACAAATAGAAAAAAAAAATTAGGTAAGTGGAGTTGTTACAAATGGTATCAGAGCCCATGTTGAAAACATTAGGCCTATGTGTCCTCACACAAAAAAATAAAAACCCAAATTATGCTGTTGTAAAATAATTACAATTTTGAAAAAATTGTTGCACTAATTTATTTATGTGTACAATGATTTAGTGCAGAAAGGTACAGTTGTTATTATGAGTGACAGAGGAGGGTTGTACGTGGATCTGGGTGGTGAGGGAAATCCACCAGATCAAAATGATCGGTTGCTAGATATGATCAGGGAGATGCAACGAGAATTGATTCAGCTGAGAACCATCAATGAACGATTGTTGCAAGCCCGCGAAGAGCAAGAGAGGTTGATCAAAGAATTAACCTCGAGGTCTGGTCATCAAAGTGAAGAACCTGGAAGAAAGAGGAAAGAAGATGAAACCAACTCAGAAATATCTGAGGATGGTTAAGCATCCCGACAATAGTCCAGAAAGAAAAAGAAATTGCAAGGAGAATTCCGAGAAATCAAACCTCCCACTTATGATGGTGAAAAGGAGGAAGATGCAGAAGCTTCGCTTTTGAACATGGTAAAATACTTTCAAGTCTGTGAATATGGAAGTCACCTGAAAGCCAGATTGGCCATTTACCAACTACAAGGTAAAGCTACCCTGTGGTGGGAAGAAACCAAAATGGTACATGTGCTCGATGAGAAAATTGTTACTTGGGAAGACTTTCAAACAAAATCCAAGTCTAGATATCTGAATGAGAGATATTATGGTGACAAAGCCAAATAAGTTCATGAGCTGAGATTGGGACAACTCACTATCGATGAGTTTGTTACCAAATTCACTAACCTGCTTCGCTATGTGCCTTATATCAGAGAGAAAAATGTCAAAGTATAATGATTTTTAAACTACCTACCTACTATCTATAAGGAGAGAATAGAATTTTATAATCCCAAGGCAATGGATGAAGTTGTTCGCAAAGCAAGACTGTGTTATCAACAATTCAAAGACAGAAACGATCAGCTGAAAAATTGGCAAAACAAAGAAAAAGGGAAAGGTGACTCTAATGTAAAAAGAGTAAAACTAGCATACTTGAAATTTTTTGGGAAAAACCATCAAAGGAAGAAGTTTAACAAAACGGGAGAAAACCAACCAGCGCAATCACAAATTGGGTCGAAGCAGATGGATGCAAACAAAAAAAAGGAAGGGGTTGTAAAAATGAAAGAACTATTAAAGTGTTGGGAATGTGGAGAACCTCTCCTGTTACATGATTGTCCTCATAGAACAGTTCAAAACATTCATGTATTACAAGAGGCGAATACTGTAAATGACATTGCTAGAAACAGTCCAAGGAATAGTGATGCACTTGAGGATCGCCAAGCTGAACACCAATCAACCATGATAGAAATCGAAGGTATGATTGCTGAACAACCTATTTCTGTTTTGATAGATCCAAGAGCAAATTTAAGCTATATAAGTCCTTATATGGTGGAAAATTGAAAATTAAAATAAAAAAGATTTCAACAATTATGGTTATTTCAGTTAGCTACTGGAACAAAAAGAAAGTTACCCATAAACTTCCAAAAACTGTTGTAAATTTAAATGGGTATGAAAATAAACTGAATTTAAATATTTTTCCTCTAGGCTCATATGATGTGTTAGTGGGAATGGACTGGTTAGAGAAGCAGAAAGCAAATATTAATTTCTTAGATAAAATTGTTCACTGTATAGATGTGACAGTATTTTGTCACCATCCCTAAAATCCCCATCCTGCACATTGGAGGACCATTTCAGTGACTTCTATGTATTTTAATACCTTGCAAAAATGTCATTGCATCCCTTGGCATGTTAAGAACATTTCCTCAGTTGATCACTCCTACTCTAAAAAACATGTGTTTCTAGGTCGAAGCTGGTAGGCAGTTATGTCCTCGCGCCGATAGGGAAATTAACGCTGGACCCCACGCCCATTGGTGCTTTGTCTCAGTGTCTTACCCACGCCGAGCTATTTTTGGAATGTTTTTTAAAATAGAAAAGAAGTTTCCATTCCTAAATGCTTCGTGAGCAGAGTTATCATGGTTTGTTCGACTGAATAATGTCAAAATCCTCCCTTTGGCTTCTCCTTTCCTACATTTGTGCAACTCCCCAAAGGGATAGGACCTCTCTTCCACCTTATGAGGGATCCCAAACCACCTCCTCCACTCCTATAAATACATCCTTTTCACATGGTTTCAGCTAGCTGAACCATCCTTACTATAGCTGGTGTGAAGAATAAGGCAGAGAGGAATCCATTGTCGAGAGAGAGTTTAGGCCCATTCTCTCATCATTCCGATCCCTGACGAATGCTTGAGACGCGCTCGACTGAACCCGTCTAAGGAGGCGGCAACGTCAAGGCATTAAGGCTGTAAACTTATTTTCTCTATCATTAATACATGATTGGTTTTAAGTAAGGAAATTGCCAGGCCATCTATCCCAACTCGTTTTCATTTATAAGGTAGGAGTCTGAAAGTCCAGCTTGTTCCCTTGTTGCTAGATCCACTCTAGGGCTAGAGGGATCGCCTCTGTCAGTAGAGGGGATTTACCTGCATAACAAGTTGGCGACCATACTGGGGATCAATGTGTTTGTCGTCTCTTGTTGTTCGTCTAGTGTTTGGATTGTCTGTTCGACTTTGGTCGTTTCATTGTTTTTATACTTTGTTCTGCCTGTCTGACCGTTTTCAGCCATCACATTTAGCCTCAGAGTGTCAAGTTTGACCTCTGCTCGGTGGATTTTTCTTTTTTTCCATGGTTTTTTGGTTCGGCGCTGCTGTTGCTTGAACAATCACGCCAATTGGTGCTTGTTGCCTTTTCCATAGGCGCACCATCCTCTGTTTGACGCAGATTACAGCCTGATAGACGCGTCAAATCCTGTAGGTTAAAATTTTAGACTTTTTCCTGAGTTTTGTCAGTTTCTCTTGCCTCTGGGTTGGATTTTCATCTTTCAATTGGTTCATTGGAATTGCTTTGACTCTCTTGTCTCGTTCTTCTCAGCTATTTTCCCCTTATCTGATCAGTGGAGTTTGTCATCCTAGGGTTCCTAGGTGCCTCGTGCTGCTTGTTAGGCTACCTCCTCACTGAACCTTCTGAGTTGAGTTTGATTCGGTCTTGTCTTTATCTTTTCAGCTTGTCGAATGATTGTATTAGTTTTCCTTTCAGTTCTACGTGTCATTGGGTTGTTGAATGATCATGATCGTGTTCATTTAAGTTCTCCATCTATCACCCTGAGCATAGATTACATTTCTCACTGACCCGGTTTGGAAGCCATCTTTGTGTTTGAAGGAGTGCATCTTTGTTTTGAGTTTGTTTGATGTTTGTATTGGATTTATCTCTTAGTTTTAGATCATTTCATTCGAATTGCTCAAAACTAGTCTCTGTTTTTTCATTTCGTGTAGTAGTGCATTTTCGCTTCTTATTCATCTAAAACGACAAAATTTGCATTCTTTCTCTTAGTTTGAAAATGAAAAAAGTTCTTTTGCATTAGTAGATTTTAGAGAGCAAGGAAAGAGATTTTCGCTTTCTACTTTGGTTGTCTTAGATACATTAGGAAATTTTCTTCTTGGATTTGATTGATTGCTGCTTCGTTATGATCTACTATCCCTCTCTTACCTAGCATTCATCGAATTGGAATGATTTTATTTTGCATATAGTTGTGCATTAAGAATTAGAGATCACATTCGTTAAGGCCTTGAAATTGCAACATTCATTCAAGATCAACTTTAAAATCAATTCAATCAACCTAAGGAAGCATTGAAACCTAACACACACATTTAGAGGTCTAGGCTAGCGATGTATTCCGGCGTCATTAAACTTGGTAGCTATCATTTTCCATATGGTATTAGATAACACTAGCACGGACTTGTGCTCCCCGTACCGTCGAGTATATAAAGGGAGACCCCCATAGGTTGCAATCCTTCATCCATAGGAAGCCGAGTCTGCCGCCCTGTAACCATTATACACCGAACACAACATTCGGGGAGACCAACTGCACGTATGTTAAGTCCTTGGTCATTTCTCTTTCATTTGATCACGAAGGTGTATATTGCAGTTCATGAAAACTTGGTACACCCTCTTTATTAGATTTCCAGAGTAGTCATTTTGGTCTTTTTGTGACTCTCTAAAATTGAAAAGATCATCGATCACTTGTCCTTTCGCGCTCATTCAACCTGAAAGTCACTAGAGTCACCTTTTGCCTATTTCTTGATCTTAAAATATGAAAAGGCAGAGTTTTGTTTCAATGTCATAAAATCAATTGCCTACAATCACATGCCCATTAAAGATATTTTCTTGGCTTGTTCTTAAATAATTCCTTAGTATTTGGTCTTTGAAGCCTCAAATTGGTCATCTCGGTTCTCTCTTGTTTTTTAGACAAAGTCACGGTGGTAGAACCACCAGTTTCATCGTCCCATTCATCAACTCCTAGTGGAGATCCTTCTCCTGAAGTTTCTTTGGGGACACCCTGGCCTACTAGGCTTCTTGATTACTGGTGTGTTCTTATGCCAATTATCTTACTCCTTGCTACTCGATCTCCTCTTGAGGAGCCATTTGATATCAATTGGAAACCTTCAGACACTTGTCTAGTTTTGGAAACGAGGAAGAGTTTCCTCCTCTTAGTTCGAAACCATCTTTACTTGCCATTGCTCATCGCCTTTTCGACGATATCATGGCTTCATCTGACATGGGTTCTTCAAGTCCCATCAATATTGAAGATATTTATGTTTCTACAAGAGACAATCAGCTCCCTCCAGAGAATTTTCCTTATGTCTCAGGTCAACCTTCCTCACAGCCTCTATCTCTCCCAGTCGGTTATCATACGTTGGGTCATATAATTTCTAGTGTTGCATCGTTGTATCAGAACTCAATACGGTTGGTACATCGACTCCCTCGGGAAGCTCATTTGTCACCGTATCATGGGCATCACCCTCGACTCCCATGACGTCGATGATTGTTATGTCTGTCCCAGTTCGACCCACTGTTTGTGTGGCTTCATCCACACCGACTATTAGTACAAATAAGTCATTTTCATCGTCTTCTGATGTTCGTAGCTCAATTTTTATCGCTACCATGATACCCATTAGACCCGTCGTGAGTGGATCACAGCCTCACGTTTCGGGAATCCAACCCACTAGTAGTGTGCCCGTATCTTCTAATCCAATTTTTGAAGGTTTGACATATGATCAATACATGTTGGCCATTCAACAATAGAATTACACCCCTCGGGGTTCTTAGTAGCCGCAAGATCCTATTAATCCTTCGCATCATTATGACGAGTACGAAAATCCCGTCTATTTGCCTCTGATTGACCCCAATCAGTTCATGTACCTACCAGGACAACCCTATGGTCCACAAGGATAACCCTTATAGGGACAACCTTCGGTCCAACAAAGACAACCCTATGTATGGTCCACAGGTACAACCTTATGGTCCATAAGGAAAACCATTTCGGGGACAACCTTTGGTCCAACAAGGACAGCCCTACGGTCCTGATGGTCAACCTTATATTCAACAGGGAGTATCTTATATTCCTCAGGGGAAAATATATCCATCAAAGGGACAATCTTTTGTGCAACAACACCAGCCTTACGTTCAACAAGGCCCCACTTTTGTACAACAAGGTAAACCCTCAGCTGCTCAGCCGATTCAAGCTGGTCTTCAGGGGCAACCTGGCTCATCCCAACCATCAGGCCAACCTCTTCCACAAGGGAAACCCGGTGGCTCTCAGCATCCAAGCCAACCTGCACCGCAGGGACAGCCAGGCCAACCTCCACCGCAGGGACAACTTGTTCAACCGCAACATCTGGGTCAACCTGCACCCCACGGGCAACCCGCGCAGCCTCAGGGCACTGTTTACATTCCTCAAGGTCAATCTCAGGTAGTGTACAGTGCGCCCCAAGGCACTGCTTATATTCCTAATGGTCAATCTCAGGTGGTATATAATGCGCCTCAAGGCACTGCTTACATTTTGCAAAAAAATCCATATGTTGCTTAGACAGGACCTCAGTGGTATGCTCGTAATGAATATCTTGGTCCTCAACCGATGTATGGGTATAATTATCAGGCTTATAACCCCTATGGAAAAAATCCTATGGGACAGAACATATGGGGGCAGAATTTCTCCCAACCTGGTTGGAATCCCAATACTGGTCTTTATCAAAGGCCTGTAATGCCTTTCAATTGGAAATTACCTTTTCTCGCTACGTTGGAACTGCCCGATGTGTCAAAGTTAACAAATGATCCTATCCTTCATAATCCATATTGGCCTCCAGTTCCAACTAAAATCCATGGCGATTGTCCCAAATTTGACGTCAAGTTTGGAGAAGACCCCCAAGCGCATGTTATGACATATCATCTTTGGTGCTCCTCTAATTCTTGGGTTGACAATTCAATTCGGCTGCGTCGTTTCCAAAGGACTCTCACTGGTGCCGTTGTTAAGTGGTACATTGAACTCTCACGTGACATTTTCCAAGATTTAAACTCTCTTGCTATGGCGTTTCTCACCCACTTCCAGTTACCAGTTCACTATGAAACTGGGACGCACCTTCTCACATCCTTGAAACAGGATCGAGCTACTCATATATATGATCATATTCATGAATGGAGGCGGCGTTGTTGTTTGATCAAGTTTTCCATTCCTGATCAAATTCTAACTGATTGGTTCACTACCTCTTTTATCGGTCCGATTGCTAAGGACGTTGCTATGGGGGCATGTGTTATCGAAGAACAAGCCATTGCGTGTGCCTAGTACCTTGATCTTATGTACTCTCAGTCCGGCACATTGTATGATCTCTTGCTTGATGCTCCGCGACATGGAGCTACCAAAGCACCGGCGACACCATATGTCGACGGTATCATTGGTTCTGTGTCCCAGAATTCTCAAAAGTCTTCTCCAAGTCCTGTGAAGCAAAAATCTACTCCTTCCACTGATACTGCTTCTCAACCACCTTTGAATTCTGGTAAAACCGCGCGGAAGTGAATGCCATCCAGTCCAATCTGGTGGATAAAACTTCCAAGGGTGAGAAGAAGGGTAAAGGTAAATCCAAAGACGATACCCCGAAACAGGCTTCTCCGAAACAGAATGCTGATGATGGTTCAAAGCGCAAACCGAAGTACACTTGTCTGATTTGTGACAATGAGCACTATACCAAGGACTGTCCACGACAGGCCGAGGTGAGTCGACTGCTCAAGGGCACCCAAGGCACTCCGGTTATTCTTAAAGAACCTTTCCCATCACAACAAACTCAGTTGCTGAAGCAACCTCAGTCCTTCGCCCCATTTTGCTCACAGGTTTTCATGATGAACGATCCTGCATCTGTCTCTATTGCTACCCTATCGAAAGATTATACCGAACCACGTCAGATAGCGGGGAAGGAAATCACTGATGGTCCTCCTCCCCCACCTAATTCTGGCCCTCTTCATCTCAAACGGCCCATTACTGAGCCCGTTGTACGACCACCTTCTAAAGGTGTACTCCAAAATTCTTCCTACAATCCCAACGCCTGTGCCGCTCAACATTACAGTATCATTGAGGATTTGTCTCAGGCGCCATCTGCTATGTCTACATTGGAAGTAATTTGGAGTTTTCCATCGCAACATAAGGCTTTGTTATCTGCCATTGGAGGTATTGATCCAATCGATTCTAGCCTTATCACTTTCGATTTGGAAAATTCTGTCCCCCGTCTCCCTCACTAGCTTGCACTGATCATTCAGGTTGGGATTAATGGAAAGAATATCCACCGGGCGGTCGTGGATGAGGGTGCATCTACGTGCGTCATGTCTTCCGCTTGCTGGAAATCCATTGGTTCTTCAGCCCTCACTCAATCTCCAAATGGTTTAGAAGCTTTTGATGAAAGAGAATCTCACCCTCTTGGTGTTCTCGCTAGTTTAGCTATTACGTTAGAAGGGAAAACGGTTAACGTTGAGGTTGAAGTCGTTGACGCCAAACTCAATTACAATCTTCTCCTCGGTTGCAGTTGGACTCACGCCATGCTGTGCATCCCATCCACTCTCTTTCGTGTTCTTAAATTCTCGCACGAAGGAAATATCATCACTGTCGATTTTTTCACTTCCTCGTCTTCCGAGAGCAATGTCCCATATGTGTATCGTATTCCTACGCCTTATGAGAGCATAGGACTGGGTATTTTCAAAGATCCTATCCTCATGGGCCTTTTTTCTCTTCCTCCAGCCAACACTTCCCAGGTTAACATGATCTCCAGATCCTTTGATCTGTGGATCATCCCTTCGCCCGAGCAGATTGATTCGTTTGGTGAGTCGATGCTGTTAAGCCCAATAGAAATTGATTATTGTGAACTTATCTCAACTTTGGCTCCTCCTCTTGTTGATCATACTCTTTGAGTGTGTCTCTTGACACGTATTCTCAATCCCCTTGGCTCGACGCTTCGGATTTGCCCGATCCTTTAAACAATATATTTCCCACTGATGAGGCCATCGTAGAAACTATGTCTCTCGAGGATCCTCCTTGGGACGATAGTCATCATCGTTCCTCTTTCATGCCTGGCCTTGGGGCCATGTCTACTTGTCTTGAGAAGTTCTCTTCCTGAGATCCCTCCCATCCGCTTCAAATGCCCATCCTGACACATGAATTCTTTGTAGAAGGTAACTTGGGAAACATTACACAAACGATTCCTATCGACATCTTTGTCAAACCGGGGGTTATCGAGAACATTCACATTGGGGTGACCTGTTCTCCTAATGAGATCGAGGTCTATACTAGTCTCTTCTGCAAGTTTCAGGACGTTTTCGCTTGGTCTTACGAAGAAATGCCCAAAATCTATCCAAGTACAGTGGTGCATGAGATTCCTACTTATCCTGGTGCGAAGCCTATTCGCCAACGTCTTCGTCCCATGCACCCTAGAAAGGAAACCACTATTAAGGGAGAAGTTGGAAAACTTCTTAAAGCTGGCTTCATTTACCCAATTCCTTTGACATAATGGGTTTCTAATATTGTCGTGTCTGTGTAGATTACCGAGATATCAACCGCGCTTGCCCTAAGGATAATTATCCCACTCCTTTTATTGACCAGATCATTGATGAATGTGCTGGGAGTGAGATATTTTCCCTTATGGACGGGTTTTCTGGGTACAACCAGATCAATATTATTCCAGGTGATCAACACAAGACTGCCTTTATTTTTCCTTGCGGTACCTTTGCCTATAAGAAGCTCCCTTTTGGTCTTAATAATGTTGGAGCTACGTTTCAAAGAGAAATATCATACGCTTTCCATGATATCAAGCGCATTGTTCAACCTTACCTAGATGACCTTCCAGCTCATTCTGCTAAGTGTAAAGACCACCCGGATCATCTCCATCAAATATTTCTTCATTGTCAACACTATAACATTCGGCTCAATCCACATAAGTGCGTCTTCTGCGTTGATTCCAGTAGACTCTTAGGGTTTATTGTCTCTAAAGACAGAATTCGTCTCGATCCCCTCAAAGTCAAAGCATTGTAAATCTCCCCTCCCCTTCCTCTTTACATCAGATGTAGAGTCTGCAAGGGAAAGCTAATTTCCTGCATCGTTTTATACCGAACTATGTTGAAGTGGCCAAAGGCTTCACGCGATTACTTAAGCAAGGCGTCTCGTTCATCTGGGATGATTCGCCCAAAAATCCTTCGATGCACTGAAGACATTGCTTATCAATGCTCCTTTGTTCCATCCTCCCAATTATCATCGCGATTACTCCCTATATTTGGCTGCCGCATTTAGAACGATTGCCATGGTTTTGGTGTAAGACGACGATGATGGTGACGAGCACGTCATTTATTACTTGAGCCGCAATATTCTTGATATTGAAACATGTTACGCACATGTCGAGAAATTGGTGTTGACTGCTGTTCAAGTAGTCCAACGTTTTCGCCATTATATTATGTTACACATAGTAAACGTGATTTTTTACTGCAATCGCATGACCTACATATTGACTCGTCAATTGCTGGGGGTCAAATACTCGAAGTGGATTGTTATCCTCCAAGAGTTCGATTTGGAGTTTACTACCGCCAAATCGAAGAAATCATTGGTTTTTACCGATTTGAATTTCTCTCTCCCTTCTGATTCTGCTCCATCTGGTTCTGAGGAATGCATTCCAGACGATACCCTTTTTCTCATTAGCATCCTTGATCCTTGGTACGGTGATATCATCGTATATATTCATATTTCTACCTTCCGATTTGAGTTGACAAATGATGCTCGTCAACGCATCTGCCATCATTTGCAGCCTTATCGCATACTCGGAGATACTCTCTACTGCATCGGAGCTGATTCTGTTCTCCGCCAGTGTTTGACTCTCGAGGAGGCTGAAAAAGTCCTCAATGATTGCCACTCTAGCGCTAGTGGTGGTCACATGTCTAGATATCCTACTGCACAGAAGATTCTTCGTGCTTGATACTTCTGGCCTACCATCTTTAAAGACTGCATTGTTGCCGTCCGCAAGTGTCACGATTGCTAGATTTACTAGCGCAAGATGCATGCGCCACCTGCTCACCTCCATCCTGTCATTACCGTTGGTCACTTTATGAAGTGGGGCATCGATTTTATGACATATAACCCTCACTCGGCCAGGGGGCATGCTTATATTATCGTAGCCATTGACTACTTCACTAAATGGGCCAAAGCAATGCCTACACTTACAGCTGACGGTAAGACAACCGCACAATTTCTGTTTAATCATGTCATTACCAGGTTTGGTGTCCCTCAAGCCATTGTTATTGATCATGGTTCTCATTTTCATCATTAGATGATGGTTGAGTTGAATTCCAAGTTGGGCTTGCATCATGACAGCTCAACGTTGTACTACCCTCAGGCCAATGGCCAGGTTGAAGCCGTGAACAAGGTTCTAGTCACTATGCTTCAGCGTATGATTTGGATGCATAAGTATAACTGGCATCTCATGTTTTTTTCAACTCTCTGGGATTACCGAACCTCGATGAAGGATGCGACTGGATTCACTCCATTCCTACTTGTTTATGGTTTGGAGGCTACCCTTCCGATTGAATGTGAAATTCCTTCTCTCAAGATAGCTATTGAATTGTTGACTAATAATTCACTAGAAGAAGAGCATCTTCTCTATTTAGAGAGGCTTCATGAAACTCGCCGCTTTGCTGCTCTTGTCATAGAAGCACAAAAAAAGTAGGTCAAATCTCATTTTTGAAAAATTAGTTTCCCCTCGTTCCTTTGTAGAAGGAGACCTCGTCCTCTTGTATGACCAAGCTCATGATAAGCTGGGGGAAGGCAAATTCGAACCCATGTGGCATGGGCCCTATATCGTTAAGCGCGTTTTGCAGAACGGGGCTTATGAGCTAATTGATTATGAAGGCTATCCTTTGGATCAGCCCAGAAATGGGCTATATCTCAAAAAATACTATGCATGAGTTTCTTGTGCATGTTTCTTTTGTACATATGTGTTTTTTATTTTTTGTACATTTTTTGGCTTGGTGTGCTTTGCGAGTAGTTTTTTCTTGCTTATTATTTTGTTGCTTACTGTGCAGATGTCTGTTGCTCTTTATGTTGGTTTCGCAGATGGTGCCTCCTGCAGTACCTGGAATATGTCTTCGGCATCCTGGGTAATTTATAATCCTGATGGTGAGTTGATAGACCTTCAAGGTATTTATCTAGGACGAACTGCAAACAATGTCGCTGAATATAGTGCTTTCATTGAACTCTTAACCAAGGCCCAATATTGTATTAGGTAGACATTTGCGTAATTTGTAAAACATCATCATCACATAATAAGATTCACAAATGTGTGTATATATATATATATATATATATATATATATATATATATATATATATATATATATATATATATATATATATATATATATCGAGTGTTTGCATCCATGTCTCGTCATAAGTTCACAAAAAATATGTAGAAATAAAAGCCTAGGCGTCTAATCAACATGATGCTCATGGTAGCATGTCATTGCACGCACAAGCTGCCTCAATAAGCGGTGGACGTGGTTGGACACCTCGGCAGTGTACCTCTGGTATGTGCGAGGAACATTGTCAAATCTCGCAAAATCTGGGATTCTACTGGTGAGTCCCTCCAGGTTGCGAATGATTTCCTCCTCGCTTCCCTCACCATGAGGGGCCACATCAAAATCCGAGGAACTCTCCGTGATATTGGAGACATTCCTGCAGGTCTTTCTGGGCTAACATATGCAAATACATGGATTAACATCAGAACATATATAATAATAAAAAAAATCATAATACTCATCAAAAAAAAAAAAAATGAGTCTTACCCAACGCTTCATCCCAATCCTCTCCTACTGGGAGTGGAAGATCCAGATCACCTGTAAAGTCTGTGCCAGAAGGGCCAATCCTCCACGACAATAAGTTGTTGATGGAGCCAGTCAAAGAATTCCGGTCTCCAAGACATCTATTGACCACCCCTTGATCTAGGCATCAAAGCTGCCCAACGGACCATCCGTGGCTCTTGGGCTGGTGGTGTAGGAACTATCACTTCCTGACGTTTAAATATTGGCAACCGTTCCAGGATAAATAGTACCAAGATGGACCCATAGCCGAGTTGTTTCAGCTTGTCGTTTTTACATTTTGTTAGTTAAAGTTTCATATTGATTGTTACCGCCTCTGCCTAGTTGTAAAGAGTTTGGGCCATACAATCTATGACAAGTAGTAACTGTGTTTTTGTGGCTTCATGTGGAGCTTGAGATCCGAAAACTCGCGTGATGGTGTGCAACACTACTTTTAGTGCCAAATCGGGAATGGTTTGGATATCCACCTTACCGCTCTTTGATCCTTTCCTTGCCCCTCGGCACACCTTTTCTATGACCATGCTCATGTTTTCCATCATTGGCCAGGTACCGGTAAGGATTGGTACTGCCCCCCCTGTGATAATCCAGTTATGAAGTATACATCAGAGACCTCAATCTCTAGCTCATAATCATGAATTACGAATCTTTCCCGATCAATGTCCCATACACTGATCAGGTATTGTAATAACTCTGGTTGAGCTCGGAGACATGGTGCCATGAAGAAATTTAGAAGGCCGCAGTCCTTGAGAAAATCCATGCATCTTACATTGCCCATGAATTCTTCATCTTCATCTTTGTGTTCTCTTTCCTTCCATTTGATCACCATTTTTCTTTCACACACCTGCAAAATCATCAATGGGGCCATCATTAGTCGAATTATTAACTATTGAATGGTTTAAATAGGGTCAATTAGTATAATTTTTATGCAAAATTCGTAGCCACAGTTGGCGTGACTATTTTAAAAACAGCTGCGCCAAGTGGTGCGTCCCCGTTTGAATTCAAGGCGAGTTGACGCAAGTCCGTGCTCGGAACCCGCGCCGACCGCTGCGCCCTAATTTGAACAAAAATCCCCCACAAATATGAAGGAATGAAATGCAGGTAATGAAAAATAAATCAAAATGCAGGTAAGGATATGAGATCTCACCTGGAAGAGACAGATTCGCGATTGGTCTTATGGATTGTCCATTGTCAGCTCCACAAAATTGCAGTGAAAAAGGGTAAGAATGATCACAAGAGGTAAAAGGTGAAGAGTAATTTATTTTACCAATTTTGGCATTTTAGAAACTTTTTCAGAACCCTAATTAGGCTTTTGAGCATATTTTTTGATCATTTTAATATTTTATCTCGAAAAATGGGTTTTATGTGCATTTATTGTGCAACAACAGGTCCTTAAAGTGATGGCGATGAAGTGACGTGTTGTATTTGATTACTTTTTCAGACTTGGTAAAAACACGAAAAAGTCACTCTGTGGAGTCATCTTTCAGCTCTTTTCTGACTCTCGAAAATTGAAAAGATTGCCGAGACTCTTGTTGTTTTGAACTCATTAAAGGATACGAAACGACATGTACCCATTATACGTTTACCCCTTTTTTGGGTTGGGATAGATTATTTATGAAAAAAGGAATACCTTAGCCTATCGCAACTGAGAGGTTCCCTCAGATATTTTTTTCTACCTTTATTTTCTGCTTCTTTTCAAACTCTCTAAAAATGAAAAGATGCCGAGTTCTTCCTTTGTCAGACTCATTAAAACTTGCATGACAACGAAAATCGTCACCACGACGTACCCGAGCTCCTCCTTCCTAGGGCTCGTAAAATGTACTAGGATGTATTTTTCCGAAGGACAAACTTATATGACAAGCATATGCTATCCCCTTCAAGCTTGTTTCCAAAAATAATTGGGGTACTCGCCAGCAATGGTGGGGGGAAATTGGAACCAGTTCTCAGTCGTGTCGGCAGTATGTCGCTCTTGAACATGACACTCGTTTGCAATTCGTGTTAGGTTGGGGATATCCCATTTCATCATTTTTGCCTCCATGGGTTTGGGTTATATGTTTTGACCTCTCATTTTCTCTCTGGCATGCCATCATGACCTCAGATCCCCTGATGTAAAATACTTCCAAATTCCAGACTCGTGTCGCCTATATATTCAAGAGAAGTTTCCTTCTGCAATTTTCAAACTTTGATCCTTTGTTTGGTCCTGATTCACTATCATCTGGTTCCTTTGTCTCGTGTCGATGATGTGGGAAACATTATGGCCCTCCTTCGACCAAGTCACTTCCTGTTGACTTTAGCTCATTATCCAGGAAGCTGACATAGAGACTCCCTTCCGATACCTTGGAGCTTGCATGCCTCAATGGCAAGTTCTTCGCATTCGACGATAGGTCCTCATCATTGGCCTTCAATCGAGTGATTTTGTGGGTGTTCGAATCCAACTCACTGTTCACATTCTGTGAATTGTACAAGTTGTACCTTGAGATCCATTATCATTATTGATGGTTTATCTCGTGCCTGTTAACAACTTTCATCATTGGTTGGAAATCAGGTGATTTTCTTGCATGTTCGACTTTAGCTTACTCATTCGCATACTTGAATTTGTACTTGTTCGGGTCGAGATGGAGTGCAAAACCCTGGGTTTTGTTTGATAAAATCTAGGTTGCCAGACGTTTTGGTTGATCATGACTATATGCATGACTCTTCTGATTGGATGGTTGCGACCATACTTGAGTCTATTTATTGATCCTTCTTGCTAGATGGCTGCGTCCATATCTTGGATTTTGTTTTTAAATGTACCCTATTATGGATGGCTGCGCCCATGCCACATATTCATGTATAAGAGATATCAGTTGTACTTCTTCTTACAGGTCTTATGAGGACGATGTTTTTTTTGGGCGTGTTCTCATAAAGCATTTCACCCCTCCCTCTCTTTCAGACCTCATGCTTTAGGGGGCATCTGTTACACAGTATTTTGTCATCGTCATTGCAATCCCCATCTCGCACATTGGAGGACCATTTCAGTGACTTCTGTGTCTTGTCATACCTTGCAAAAGTGTCATTGCATCCCTTGGCATGTTAAGAACATTTCCTCTGTTGATCACTCCTTAAGCAAACTCTCAAAAACATGTGTTTCTGGGTCGGCACTGGTAGGTAGTTATGGCCTCGCACCGATAGGGAAATTAACACTGGACCCCGTGCCCATTGGCACTATGTCTCAGTGTTTTGCCCGAGCCAAGTTGTTTTTGGAAAGTTTTTTAAAATAGAAGCGAAGTTTCCATTCCTAACTACTTCGTGAGCGGAGTCATCATGGTTTGTTCGACTGAATAACGTCGAAATCCTCCCTTTGTCTTCTTGTTTCCTACATTTTTGAAACTCCCCAAAGGGATAGGACCTCTCTTCCACCTTATGAGGGATCCCAAACCACCTCCTCCTATCCTATAAATATATCCTTCTCACATGGTTTCAGCTAGCTGAACAATCCTTACTATAGCTGGTGTGAAGAATAAGGCAGAGAGGAATCCATTGTCGAGAGAGAGTTTAGGCCCATTGCCTCATCAAGTCCGATCCCCGACGAATGCTTGAGATGCGCTTGACTGAACCCGTCGAAGGAGGCTACAACGCCAAGGCATTAAGGTTGGAAACTTCTTTTCTCTATCATTAATAGATGACTGGTTTTTTGGTTTCAATTTTGAGTTCGATCATATGCAAAATGTTTGAATCTCCTTGACCACTCGAATAGCTGTGAATGAAAATATGTTTTCATACCTGTCACTGTTCACTTGATCCTTGTGCAGGTACACGGATATTATCACTAAAGGACCGCGACGTGTGAAGACAAAGATCAACGGATCATTGCTACAAACTACAACAAAAGCGTTGGACCAAGGTAGGCCATCTATCACAACTCGTTTTCATTTATACGCTAGGTGTCTGAAAGTCCAGCTTGTTCCCTTATTTATAGACCCACTCCAGGGCTAGAGGGATCGCCTTTTCCCGCAGAGGGGATTTACTTACACAACATAGATGGTGATGGAAAACCTGTGATAGTGAAAGGAAAACCAAGACCCATATCAATCTGGCAGATTTCTGCACTAATGTTAAAAATGACAGCAAGAAAAGGCTGTCAAGTATATGCTGTACAAGTGGAGGAATTAGGACAACAAACTGAAAAAGAAGTTGTAGAATAATTACCAATAATTATAGAGTTAAAAGATGTATTTCCAGAGGAAATCCCCCATATATCCCTTAAGAGAGAAATTGACTTCTCAATTGAATTGGTACGAGGAGCTACATCTGTCTCTAGAGCACCATACAGAATGGGTACTCCTGAATTGCTAGAACTAAAATTACAATTACAAGAGTTATTAGACAAAGGATACATTAGACCAAGTGTGTCTCCTTGGGGAGCACCGATACTGTTTGTTAAAAAGAAAGATGACACATTTAGGATGTGCATAAACTATAGACAACTGAATAAATTGACCATAAAGAACATATATCCTCTGCCTAGGATAGATGACTTATTTGATCAAGTGAGAGGAGACACTATCTTCTCAAAGATTGATTTAAGAACATGATATCATCAACTCAGAATCAAAGATGAGGACATCAATAAAACAACATTCAAGACTAGATATGGACACTATGAATTTTTAGTTCTACCTTTTGGACTAACTAATGCACCTACTACATTCATGTGTTTAATGAATAAGGTGTTACACAAGTATCTAGAAAAATTTGTTTTAGTGTTCATTGATGACATTCTAGTATATTCCAAAAGCGAAGAAGAACACAAAGAACATCTCAGAATCGTCCTAAAAACACTTAGAGAACATAAGTTATATGCCAAACTCAGTAAGTGTGAATTTTACAAGGACAAAATTCAGTTTTTGGGTCATGTGATTTTAGAGGAGGGATTAGCAGTAGACCCAGAGAAAATACAAGCCATTATGGATTGGCATGTACCTACTGATGTCTCAGCCATAAGATCTTTCATGGGTATTGCTGGATACTACCTGAGGTTTGTATAAGGATTTTCAGCTTTAGCCTATCCTATTACTTCTTTTCAGAAAAAGGGAGTAAAGTTTAAGTGGACAACAAAGTGTCAACATAGTTTTGAACAGTTAAAACTTAAACTAACAACTGCCCATATTTTGAATATTGCTGTTCCAAACAAATAATTTGTGGTATGTACAAATGCATGTGCATAAAGATTAGGAGGATTATTGCTACAAGAAAACTCAGTCATAGCATATGAGTCAAGAAAATTAAAGAAACGTGAACATAATTATACTGTATATGACTTAGAATTAGCTGTTGTGATACATGCATTGAAGGTGTGGAGACATTACCTGTTAGGAAAGAAGTTCATACTCATGAAAAATCACATAAGTTTAAAATATTTCTTCACACAACCTGATTTAAATGCTAGACAAGCTAGATTGTTATCTTTCCTTAGTGAGTTTGATATGGAAATCAAACATATTACAGGAAAGGAAAATAAGATTGCAGATGCTTTGAGTAGGAATTCTCATCAAATTTTGAATAATGCTGGAAGTAGTGTGAAATTTGACATAGAAAAATTGATACAAGAAGTGGCGAGGCAAGATCCAAACTATGAAAAACTACAAAAAAAGTTGCAGAAAAATGAAATATTGGGATACACTCAAAATTAGAAGGGGATGATTTACTATAAAAACAGATTGTATATTCCAAATGTGACATCATTAAAACAAGAAATTTTAGATGAGTATCATAAAAGACCTTATGCAGGACATCCTGGTTATCAAAAACTGATTTCAACATTGAAAAAGAACATGTTTTGGCCAGGTATGAAGAAAGATGTGGTTGATTATCTAGCTAGATGTCTATAATGCTAGCAGGTAAAAGTGGAACATCAGCATCCAACAATATTGTTGAATCCTTTATCTATTCCAGAAAGGATATGGGAAGTGGTTTCCATAGATTTCATCACTGGATTGCGTAGAACTAGATATCAACATGACTCTATAATGGTGGTTGTAGAAACATTGACTAAAGCTGCACACTTTTTACCAGTGCAATCTACTTTTGGTACAACTCAAGTAGCTAATGTATTCATGAAATAAATTGTGAAGCTACATGGCGTCCCTAAAATGATTATATGAGACAGAGATGCAAAGTTTACTTCATCTTTTTGGAAGTCTCTGTCTGGAGGAATGGGTACCAAATTGAATTTTAGTACAACATACTATCCTCAAACAGATGGAAAAACTGAAAGGACCAACCAGATTTTAGAATACATGCTACGCATGTATGTTATGGACAGACCTACAAGATGGGAATATTTTCTGCATCTAGCAGAATTTGCGTATAATAATAGTAATCAGGCTTCAATAAAGATGATTCCTTTTGAAGCATTGTATGGAAGAAAGTGCCACACTCTGCTTAGTTGGAGTCAAACAAAAGATAAGTTAATTCTTGGACCTAATGCATTGCAAGAGATGGAAATAACTATGAAGAAAATTCAACAAAATATTAAAACAACTCAAGACAGACAAAATAGCTATGCAGACAAAAAAAGAATTCATAGAGAATTCAAAGTGGGAGACCATGTTTACTTGAGGATTAAGCCTAAAAATAGTACCTTATATACGGGTAGCTGTGCTAAGTTAGCACCATGCTATTGTGGGCATTTTGAAATTGTAGAAAGAGTGGGGCCAGTAGCTTATAAATTGGCTCTACCTAGTCACATTAAGGTTCACAATGTTTTTCATGTTTCCTTATTGAAAAAGTATGTACATGATCCTAGTCATGTAATTGATTGGACTGTGATACAGGTGGAAACAAAAGGGGAATTTCTTCCAGAATCCCTTCGTATACTGACACGGGAAGAAATTGAGCTCTACAATAGGATAGTAGCTAGGGTGAAAGTGCAGTGGAGGCACTTTACACTTGAAGAAGCTACTTGGGAGCGAGAAGATAAAATGAAAGAGAAATATCCATCACTGTTTGAAAAGTGAACTGATATTTTGTAACACCGAGGACGGTTTTTATTTTAGAGGGGGATTATGTAATATCCCTATTTTTACTGCTTTTATTAGACAATTAAAAATCCTAAAGGTTAAGTGGACCTAAAGGAAAACAATATTTGTGGACATATTATATTTTTAAATTTTATAAATGTGAAATTTTAATTATTGTGCAAAGAATAGAGTATATTGGAGACCGAGATGTCAAGTCCATGAGGATGGAATTAAATCCAAAAACTTTCCCAAATTCTCCAACAATCCTTGGAGAAAATAAAATAAATTAAAAATATTAGATTGAAGATAAAAATTTAAAAGATACCTCAGTAAAGTGGAAAGTTACTAAAAAGAGGTGATATAAAGTACTTTTGTGGAAAAAACAAAAGTAAAGCTTAGGCAAAAAGGAAAACAACATCCTGATTTAACTGGATGCAGTTATGGAAACATGCTGAAGGGGAAGCAATCTTAAATAAGCCATTCCTGGGTAGATAAGAGGTTGTCTACACTTTGGAGGAATTGGTCTCTGCTTGGGGGGAGTTGTGGAGAGAAAGCTCGAGGTTGGGTGGCAAATAGTCTTACCAAAATTGGTATGCACAAGAAATTTAATTCATTCATTCTTTATTGACTAAGAAATGAAATGTGAAATACATTGTAAAAGTACTAGAGTATATTACAAGAAAAATATTACAACGAAGTAGACAAATACATATGCCAAGGATTTATAACAATGAATGATTATTATTATAAAGATAACATACAGATTGTATTATCAATGATATAAATTATCATTTCAAACTGTTATAAAATCTTTCACAAAGTCCATTGTATTGTATAATTAATTACACGAATTATAAATAAGGAATTAGCCCTGAATTCATAGGAGTGAATTCGGTAGATGATATGGACAAACCTGTAATAAGAAGAAAACTACACTATCAAAGATTGACAGAATAATTATTTAAAATTGAGGAACAGTAAAAAGTGAGTAGTGAAATACCTGCACAAAACAACATATACAAGGCTTAGTATATGTATATATGGTACAAGATGATGATACAATCAAGAGAGACAGTAAACCGGCAACCGGAAATGATAGGACTATCAACCTCGGTTCTGGAGAAGGAGTGAAGCAAGCAAGGAGCTACAACATATGACTGGAAAGAAAAAAAGGCTGACTTCTACCCATAATGGGCAGAAGCCTCAACACGAAGCTTTTTCCCTTTCCTTTTTTTGACTTTGACCCATCCATCCTGGGGTGTATGAGCAACAACAACTTGAAGACTGGGGTTCTCCAAAGGGGGGCCCTCCTTTTCTGATTCAGAGGAGGAGGTCATGTGGATGGGTTTCTGGGCGATGGCTATATCGGAGGTATGCGCCAGTCCATCGGCGGAAGGAACCACTGATTGAGGGGCTTGATCCAATTCTGCATCGCTATCTTCATCTTCAGAGCTAGTGGATTCAGAATCCATGACTGGAGGTGGAGAGCATGGAGCCCATCGTTTGGAATTGTACTTGGAGAGGTTATCCTTTTTCTTTTTTGCCAGGAGAGAAGGGCAGGAGTTCTGCAGATGTCCTGTTTGGTGGCAATGGTGACAGCGGAATGCAGTATTTTCATAATCCAGTGTCTGAGTCCAAACAAAGTCGTTTATCTTGAGATTGATTTGTTCTGGAAGTCCCTTACTTAAATCTAACTCCACACATATTCTGGCATATGTGTAGAGACCTTTATTTTCCCTTCAGTAATCTCCCATGATGAAACCGCCCAAGGTGTTTCCTATAGCTTTGTAGACCACGACATGCCATAAGTGGGTAGGTAAGTTTGGAAGCCTGATCCATACAGGTGTCCTGGTAATGACTGCAGTTGCTGGATCAAAATCTGGGAACCAAGGAGTTAAGAAGAGCCTTGCATTTCCCATGAACCAAGGGCCTTCTTCTAAAGCCTTTTCATAATGCTTATTGTCATCAAATATAACAATGAAATATCCTTTTGAACAAAAACTGAACTTACAATGATGAGTCCAGTTTGCATGGATCCAATCATAAAGATCCTGAGATCGCGGCCACAGTTCGTTGAATTTGCAAATGATGGCTCTTTCTGCAAATTCTTGAAGTTGATCTGCAAGACCTGCATGGGTGATTTCGATAGTGGGAACTTCCTCTGTTTTGTCAACCAAAAAAGGCTTGGGTTTAAGGGCTTCCGGGGGTTTGGGGTTCTCAGGGTGCACTACATCTTTGTAAGAGGAAGGAGGAGCAGAGGACGACTGTCCTACTGCACCCCCTCTCAAATGAAGGGTTAACACCAAAAAGCTGTTTCTGTTAATGCTGTAAGTAGTGAGGGGAAGAAGGTCTTCAAGTTGTTTACCTTGAAAGAGGAGTATCTGAAGGCCTGAAGGGATCCCAATCTGCCGTTCTAGATCCAGTTTGAGATCCAGCACCAAATCTGAAGAACTAACCCATTGCAGGATGGTTTTGCCTGTAGGTTGAGAGATTTGGATCTGAAAGGAGTCAAAGAGGTACCTAGACATAGAGCCAGGACCTCTTGTGCTTCCGAGAGCAAGTTTGCCATGGCGTTGAAGAGGAGGATATTTCTCTTGCAAAAAGAGACGGTCACTTATTGACAGAGACAGATTCGAGACAGAGGATTGGGAAGCAGAGTGATTAAAAAGACAACCATTCTTCTCCTGCCTGTAAACCCGTTCTTTGCAACCTACGTGCAAGGAGAAGAGAGGGGCTGTCGATTCGCGTTTGCTCATAGGCCCTAGATCGTGATAAATGCTAAGGTTACCAGCATAAAGAGCTGCAGAGGGGCGAAAGGAACCCTTGAAAAGTTGAATCTACCGTTGTTTTTTCTGAATGATGCGGCTGCCTCTGCAGATATGCATAGTAGGGACTCAGCGGAGCATATGGCGCAGGGACGAGGTCATTCGAGGCAAAGGAAAAAGGGGTTGGTCTCCCAATATGTCGCGGCGCGAGAGCTGCAGAAGAAAGAGTCGCCGTCAGTGAAAGAGAAAGAACCCTAGTCTCCATTTCGTCTGCTCGATCTCTAAGGTAGTGGGCTTGGCCCGATTTAGACTAACTACTCGCACGACGAGCTACGGCCTTGCTCAGGATCGAACACAAGACCGATCCGTCATTACGAGGCCGAATTTACCACTACGCCGCCTCCACGACCTTATATGTATATATTAAGTGAAAGGATTAATAAAATATAAACAATTGACGAGGGTAATTGAATTAGTAAAATTACCTTGTTGGTCAATTCTAAGAAGTGGAACCAGACCTGTACATATACAAGAAAAAAATGAATAAGTTCATGCATTTATTTGCACAAGAAGATTAAGCTGGAAACTATATGAAAAGATAAAAAGGAAATTACCTGTATTCTAGATGACAGGGCAGATACTTAGAATTTGAAGTGATCTTAGCAGAAGAATAAGTGTTTGCTGTGAAAACAATTGTTTTATTAATTTGAGGAAATTAATAAAATAAGAAATTCTAATTAAGAAAAATTTCAAATTTTCTTAGAAAATAAAATTACGAACAAGTAACAGAATTTCAATAAATTCAAAAGAGAATGGGATTCTGCAATAAAGAACAGAATCATTATAGTTATATGTCTGTATATAGATAATGACGAAGAAATTCCAAACATAGGGACATCATTTCAGTCAAATTGAGAAGAATACGAATTAGTGTAAAGGGAGAGAATTAATTATTTATATAAGAAATTCGAATTTCATTCCCCTTGAATTAGGGTTACTGTGTAAATTCAAAATTCGAAATTCATAAAGGAAAAACGATGTACTAAGTCGTAAAGGAAAACGAATGTAGTCGTTCTAATCCCCAACGAAGGAAGTTAATCAATATAAAGTATTCATAGTGGAGGAAAAACAAATTCGAATGACACATATAGAGGATGAAATTTCATTATGGAAACACATTTAAATTCAAATAAATCAAACTCTTCCAGAAGTTTTTGATATAAGCAGAAATTCGATTGCAGAAGAATTCGTAATAGAATTAAGCCAATTACCAGGTAGAGTAAATCGATTTCTTTCATATAAATTAAACAAAAATAAATTTCGGTAATAACCCAAGTAATTGGAGCAAATCAAATGCAAAATCCAACGATTCAAATCACTCTATAACGAAGATACACAATATTAAGTGAGAAAAACTAAAATCTTTTAATTGAGGAACCATAATGAAATATAGAGAAAGCCATGACAAAGACAAAATCTCGTCTCTGTATATACATTAAATAAATTGGGGTAAACTAGTGCTCAACACCATAAACGATTTTACAGGGATACATCATATATATGAATAAATATTTAATTCACAAAAACGAAGGCAGGGTACGAGTGACTGCCTCTCATAGAACTGAAAACGTAGTTTCCAGAATTGTTTCATATAAATACAACATGAAAGGTGAAGAAAGAAAGTATGGTTACGTGGTATGGTAAATCCAGCCATGGCCTAGTATAAAGACGAGAGAAAAGTTATTAAAATGAACCGAGGGTTCATGAGATCCTTACTCGGACTCTGCCAAACTGAGATTTACTCAAACCGTCGTGAAGCTGAGACTTATGAGAAGGTAAAACCCCAAGAAAAACGCAAACCCTGCAACCATTAAAAAAAGACGAAATAATTTGCAGAGGAGAACAAATTCAAAACAAATAACAACGAAAAATCATACAGAGGTCAAAATAACTAAAACGATGAAGCATTACCTGGTAAGAAAAGCATAATAGTGATGCCAACGCACAGACTACAGTAAAGTCGACAAACCTGGGTGGAGAACCAAAGCCGAGGCTTTGCTGGAATGAACAAATGCATGTGGAAATGTGGAAAAGGGTAAGTCATCGAAAAGACAAGCGCAGAATATAGAGGGAGATGATACGATATCATCCTCACCGTAAACGTGGCCTTCATCCATAGTGCAACTAAATAAAAAAACAACCATAGGCTATGTGACGAATAAATTAATGATGTATGTTGCATTAAAAACTTGATAAACCTCGAACAGAGAAATGAATTCGAAAGGTTGTCCACATTTATGGAGAGATACGATGGAATCCCCAGTTAGATTACCGTATCTAAACATTTAAACCTTAGGATAATATATCATGGCAAATAAAACAATACATAGGAAGCTTTAAATTTAACCCTCAACGTAAGGTTAACAAGAGGATAGAATCATATTAAATATATAGTATTAAAACCTCATAAATCTTACATGTACATATGTAACATTAAGGTATAAGTTAGAATTTAGGATAAGTGGAAAAACTAAAACTAAATTCGAATAATGCTTTAGGATAGAGTAAGGGTAGCATAATTGAATATTGTATGATATCAATGCTATCTATATACATCTTTAATAATTATGGTACCTAAATTAATAATTGGGTTAAGAGCTACTTGTCCATATTGGATAGACAACCTTGACATTAATTCTCAAATTGAGATTAAGAAGGTATGAGAAAAAGGAGGAAAAATAATTAGAAGGAATCCTTTGAGGATATTTAAAATATTAGAATATAAGTAAATATTCTAATATAAAAATTAAAATGATTATGGCAATAAGAACACTATGAAATGCATAATCTTATGAAGATATGAATGATTAGTAAAATAAGTTATTGATGTAATAAAAGTGGGAATAGTACAGAAATGTCGCAATGACAGTCAAGACTGAAATAGAAATAGTGGAATCATTGAATGTTGGTCTAAGGTTCATTAATATCAGAGGTTAATTCTGCTCACAATTAATGAGGTCATTAGCGAAAGTTGAAGACATAAAGTATACATATGTGGAAACATCGCAATGTAACAGAATGTAATAAAGTCAAATGACGACAACGTAGCATATAGAGTAAAAATAGAAAATAAAAATAAAAAATTTGGGTAAGTTTAGTTGTTACAGCCTCATGAAATGGAAATGGTGTTGTTTTAATGCAAGAAGGAAGACCCGTTGCTTTTGAAAGTCGTCCAATCAAAGGAAAGTATTTATAGAAAGCTATTTATGAGAAGGAAATGTCGGCAATACTACATGCACTAAATAAATGGCGAACTTACCTAATGGGAAGACACTTCGAGGTAAAAAATGATCATGATAGTCTTAAATACTTTTTGGAACAAAGAATATCTTCAGAAGAGCAGTAAAAATGGGTCACAAAGATGTTGGGTTATGACTTTGAAATCATCTAAAAAAAAGCGAAGCTAAATGTTGTTTCAGATGCACTCTCTTAAAAGAATGAAGAGGTGGAAGAATTGCTTTGTGACATTTCTATTATCTAGCCAGATTGGATAACCGAAGCAAGGGATGAATGTAAGAATGACGAAGAAGTGTGGACAGTCATTCAAAAGTTGCAGCATGATCCTAGTACATCTGATACATTTAATTGGAAAAATGATTCCTTATGGTACAAAGATCACTTATATCTTTGAAAGAATTCCCAACTAAAATAAAATATTCTTTTGGGATTGCACACCTCTCCCTTAGGGGGACACTAAGGATTTTTAAAAACTTACCTCAAGGTGAAGAAATAATTTTTTTGGGATGGCCTTAAATCTGATATTCAAAAGTTTGTGGCGGAATGTTTGGTTTTCCAACAAAATAAAGTTTAGACAATTAAGAGCCCGCGTCTTCTACAACCTTTATCCATTCCGATTCAATGTTGGGAGGAGGTTTCAATGGATTTTATCATAGGTTTACCTAAGTCCGAAGGAAAGAGTGTCATCATGGTGGTAGTTGATAGACTTACCATGTATGCACACTTTTGTGCATTGTCTGATCCATTTAAAGCTAGTACAATTGCTACTTCATTTATAGAAACAATTCAAAAGCTACATGGAAACCCAAAGATTATTGTAAGCGACAAAGATGCCATTTTTACTGGAAATTTTTGGATGGAATTATTTTCTTGTTTGGGTACTCAAATAGCTCACGACTCATCTTATCATCCTCAATCTTATGGGAAAACTTAGATAATGAACAAATGTTTGGAAGGATATCTTCATTGTTTTGTATATGATAAACAAACACACTGGGTCAAGTGGTTACCTCTGGCTGAATGGTGGTATAACACTTCCTTCCATATCGCAGCAAAAATTACCCCATTTATGGCACTTTATGGATATCATCCACCATCCATCACATCATCTTTAAGAGAAAATTCTAAGGTTCAAGCAGTGGAAGATCACATCGAGCATCAATAACAAGTTCTCCAACTCTTAAAGGATAACATAAATTTGGCACAAAATCTAATGAAACAACAGGCAGATCAACATCATAGCGAGATAAATTTTGATGTAGGAGATTGGGTATTTTTACGGCTACAAGCATACAAACAAATGTCCCTCAAGCAAGCTAAGACATATAATAAATTATCACCAAAGTACTATGGTCCTTACAGGGTGTTGCAAAAGATTAGTACTATGGAATACAAATTGGAGCTTCCTGCTTCTTCTCGAGTGCACCCATTTTTCCATGTTTCATGCTTAAAGAAGGTTATAGGTGACAAACTTCCATTTCAAACAATATTGCCAGAAATTGATGAGGAAGGAAAAATCATTTTGGAACCTGAAGCAGTCACGGAAACAAGAACTCAACAGCTATGAAATCGATCAATTTCAGAGTATCTCATCATGTGGAAGAACTTACCCACTGAAGATTCCACATGGGAGGATGATAATTTTATACAGAAACATCCAGAGTTGCTCAAGTGTTGAGGACAACACTTTTTTGAAGGAGAGGGGCATGTTAGGTCCCTATATTACTAGTGTAGTCCGTTATTGTTGTTAGTGTAGCCCCCTTATTGTTATTGTTGTACCCCTGTAACCCCCATATTGTTATTATTGTGCCCCTTAAAAGCCACTATTGTTATTGTCGCGCCCTTACATTATTATTTTTAGGTCGGCTAAGATTATATTGTGACCCCATGGACTCTTATATATAGAAAGGAGCTTTTTTCATTTGTATCATCCAAGAATTGTTCATTTATTTAATGTAAAGGAGGTTTCCCCCTCGAAGAGGTTGATTTCTAAGTCATTGATCTCTCTTTTCTTCTATTTTGTGAGCCGGTTCATAACAGTTGTCACTTGCTCTTCTAGGCTCCTTGATATTGCTCTTTCTTTATACATTGTACTGCACCAGTTCTAGGGAGACTTTGTCCCTAGTCTAGCAACCCTTGCTGATATGCTTCCTTTTTTTCTCCTTTGATGTAACCTTGGTCTTATACTTCTAGCTTCCTTCTATCACCTCTCCATCTTTTGGCAGTCTTGAGAATGAACTGTATGAACATAGAAATAACCCTCGGTCCTTGTTGAGATGATTACAGTATAGGTGCAAGCCTAGAGAGAGATCTTTACACCTTCGAATGCCTTGAAACCCTTTCTTCTCTTTGTAACACCCTTACCTTCCTTCACACTGTAATCTGCACTTCAGTTTGTGGGTTGATCCCTTGTTGTAGCGAATCTCAGCCTATATGAGATCTGCAAGGTAGGATAGGCCATAACTAAGAGTAAGTATACCCTTTATCTCCTTCGTAAATCAACCTCCAAACTTGACTCTAATCATAGCCCTTTTCTCACATTATTTATTACAGAACTTGATCCGAAATTGTGTCTACAAATGAGGCCGTAATTTACTCTTATATAGGGATTGTTTTGCCTCCTCTAGGCCAAAATACCAATCTGAGTGTGATATGAATCCATCAAGGAGATCCTCCAGCATGTTGTAATCTGACTTCAAGGAGCATATTTCACAAGGTCTTGGATCATATCTTTACATTAATAAATTGTCTTTACAAGTGTAATACCTCTTCATATACATGACTCTAAATTATATATTTATGACAAGATGAAAAACACCTAAAGACATCAAGAAGAAGTATTTGACCTATAACAAAAACTCCTTGCTCATGAAACCCATGAGGCAAGCATTACAAAATACATTTTATTATCTTTTTCTTCTTCATTACATAAATTCATAATTACAAGTCATTATGAAGACCGAACCTAGTTACACTTTTCAACACTCCCTATTAACTAGAGAGTTGTTCATAATGGTACATGGTCACTCTTAATATGAAGAATCTCATAAGAAGAATTTTATTGGTAATCCCATTTGTATAGCATCATATCAACCAACATTGTCACAATGCAAAGCCTTGAATAACAACTCCATCTCTCCATGAGATATTTGAGCTACAATGTTGGATCATATCCCACCCGGGTCCATTCAGGATATGTCCACCAAGACTAGTCTTACTGTTGGATTCCTAGTCCTCAAAGAATATATGTCCTTCCACGACTACAATTTTCGTGGATTCCCTAATACATCCCCAAAAGAGTATTGGATGCCAAATGATTACCCAATCCTCCATTCTGTCTTCCCTGGTGAAGACCAGAATGACATGTCTATCTCTCCCTCTAAAATAAGGAGGACATATTCCACAAGGAAATGTACCTGAGCTCCCTCTTGGCTTAGGAATTACCAAGTTTCTTCCAAGTAAAAAACTCATTACTAGGCTCCCTCTTAATCAGGGACCCGTAGCAACAATGATGAAAACACCCAGCTGCTCACGAAGAACACCTTCCTTTAATGTCATGAATTTTATTTATTATTGAGGAGTCTTAATCTTTGGGATCTCTTTATAGGGCAAAAATCATCCATCACTTTCATCCAAGAGTCATGTCTTCTATCAGAAAGTGATCCATCAATATTCTCATCTGGTCTAGCTTCATGCCATGTTGCTTTCCTTTGAACTATACTTCTTCCAAGGATCTTTCATCCTGCCATATGGTTAACAACTTGTGGAAGACATATGCTTCCCTTTTGCAGCCTTGCATAAGCTCATTAGATATTATTTAATTATAAATATAAATTTTAAAATGAAAAATTACCTTAGTGATGATATTTCACCATGACATCTTCTTGTATGCATCGGTATCCTTTGTTATAGATTGACACATCTCCTAAAGATATGTATTTTCAAGGGTCTCCATATTTTCATACTTCTATCAGAGTCTAGATATCTTCCCAGGAGATCTCCTAGTCAAGTCTTTTTGGATTCCTTGGATGTTGACTGCTTTTATCATGGTTGCACTTCTCACGATCTCTTCCTTTCTTTCTCCACACTGTTTTATTTCATTCCCAGGAGATTCAGTATGCAGTTCCTTGATTTTGTGTACAACCACCTCATATTCTGTATGAGGACATATTATGTTGATTTCATTTGGTGTGGATCATGCCTTTTGCAACCTGTGCATCGGAGGAAATCCTATTTTCTTTTTATTATACTTATAAAGATAGAAGTATACTACCTACAACCATATGACATGACTTCATAAGTGTCAGCATATATATACATGTACCTCATATCTTTTCCTTTTGATTCATCCTGCAACATGTTTCCTTAGAATGAAGTAGTTTCATTCTCTTGACCTGCTTCATCAATATGTCATCATATTCTAATCCCAAAATTTTGTAATTCTCGATGAAACCTTTTGATTTCTTCCTAACTAGTGAATTCAAAGAGGATTACATTAGAAAAATGACAACACTTGTTTCCATATTGATTATTTAATGATGACCCTTGATCTAGATGATTGCCTTACATAAATGTTGTTTTCAATGAGGTTCCTGGGAGTCACTTTTATCTCATAGCATAGATGTCACATAAATGTTTTCAGACATCCTCCCATGAAAAGTACTCCTACTTTAATGCTTCCATCGCGATGCTAATTCTAAAGTGATGTATTTATCTCATATACAATGCTTCCTATCATATTATTTTACAATCGATAGATACCTCTTAAAGAGGAAGATGATATCAATCATAATAGATATCTTTCACTTCTTCTTTCTTAGGTTTCTTTGAATCTGCTGCTTCCAATTCTCAGGCGATAAGGGCTTCTTCATTTTTCCTGTTGTCCTCATTAGATTTGGGACAATACTTCTTATAGTGCCCAAGTTCATACTATCCAGAGCATCGTATCTAATCCAATTATGTTCTTTTCTTTTGAGGACCAAACTTACCAAATTTTCCCTTTCTTCTTGACATGGAAACATAGGCTTGATTCTCTTTATTTGATCCTATATCAATTTTAGATTTTAACCTCGTCTCTTCTATCTTGCACGGATACCATAGATCATGGAATGGTGTTGCTTCTTTCTTCCCATAGATACTAGAAGTGAATATTCCCCATTCCTCTAGTAGAGCATTCAATACCACTGTAGTCATTTCTTTATCAAACATTACTTCTCCCAATTCATGCAGTTGATCTCGTATTTCAAAATTCTTCATAAAATATGAAGTGATTCCTTCCTCTCTTGACAACTTCAACTTGTATAGTTCTTGTCTCAGAGATATTACTTCCCTTGCAGTACCTACCGAGAACAACTCCACCAATTTTTCATATATTTCTTTTGAAGATTCTAGTTTTGATACATAGGGGATGAGAGAGTCCTTTATGGATTCTACAAGAATCCTCTGGGCTCTTCTGTCTCCCTTCATGTATGTGCTTGATTATATACTTTTGAAGGTCTAGTTGCTGACATTTTGATATAACTCATGACTTCATTCTCAATAAGATTTCAATATGTCCTTTTCTTCCATGCAAGAAAGTTTGAAATCCCAACCAGTTTGTTGCTTTCTTAACAAAAAGATATTTTGGCAAATTTAGGGTACCTAGAGGGGATAATATAGGGTACAGAGGGAGGTACCCAAGGGAATAATATGATGTAATAATATAAGAATGATAAATAAATGGGCCATAGTTAATAAATAAAGTGGTTAACCCACATTATGTAAGGGACCACATGTAGCTAGGGAATAAAGTGATAAACCCATTGTATTGGATGTATGGTATTGAGAAACCCATGGTAACTACCCATGGTATTGCATTTATGAAACCTATATAGAGGCTAGAGACTCTCCATTGAGAGATTTCAAGGATTATTGTATGGGCAAGCATATGGCTTGTGGAGTGATCTCCTTCCTTAAGGAGTGAATGTATGGTGTTGCCCTACCTTAAGGGTTTTGATATTAATGAAGATCTGAAGTTTTATCTTCTATGGTGTTATTTCTTGGGCATATTTTCCATTTCTATACATTTTCTTATCAGATCTACTACAAGTGGTATCGGAGCACTTTCTTGGGCAGAGTTTGGAGATTTGTTTTTTTCATTTTTTGCAGGAAATTTTTGGGCGGCGAGTTTGTAGAGCAGATCTGGAAAATTTGGTGAAATTTTTTCAAAAATAAATATCAGATCTGGATTCCTTATCGAAAAATACCCAATTTCAAAAAAAAAATCAGTCGAATCGGAGTCCGGATGAGGGTGATATCGCTGATTTAAATTCAGCTATGTTGCAGAAATGTTTCTGACGGCAATTTCTGTACGGCGGCTCTCCTGACGTTTTAGTAGATTCTGGTGCAAAATTTCAGACAACCAATTACAGATCTGATCTCCCCTTGAAAAATCACCCGATTTCAAAAAAAAAAATCAGTCGAATCGGAGTCCGGATGAGGGAGTTATCACTGATTTAAAATCAGCCATTTTTTCAGAAATTTTGTGACGCCGGGGTAGTTGCAGCGCAAATCTGTGTTTCCAGAGTGCCTGGATCGGGATTTCAACAAGATGTTTAGATGCAGAATGGCTATTCCATTTTCGAAAACAGGTTATATTAAGGATTCTGAGTTATATTGACCGAGTAATGTCCATTTTAAATTTTTGCCAAAGTAAGTGATTTTCTTCAAAACCCTTACTTTATTTTATGGATTCTTGCAAGATGAAGTTTACAGGAAAAGATGATGGCCCTACTATTGAAGATTTTTTACAACATCTCAAGGCTCAATACCGAAGTTTTTGGATATGCTCCATAGGGCTTCATCTCAAAGATGAGGCAAATAAATGGTGGACCTCACTTGACAGCGCAGTGAGGAAACTTCCCGAGAAAAAACTTGAAAAAGTCGTTTTGGAAAAGTGGTCTAAAGCCAGAAAGAAGGACAACAAGAGCCATCGAGACTTATTTTCTACTAATATTTCCATATTACGGGTTCATGGAAGTATTCAGAAAGAGAACATCATTGTGTCTATCATTCCTAGTTGCAAGCATAATTGTATCAATGTGAATTTGGCTAAAAAATTGCAAGTTCCAGCAAAGCATATTGAAAACACACAGGTTGATAATGAAGATGTTCAAATTTATAAAGATTTGAAGATTTCTATGGATAAGTATGTGTTGCATTCTGATTTTTATGCTTCAGATATGGCTGTTGTGGATGTTGTTTTGGGACATCCTTGGATGGAATCCGTTGGTACCGTCAATTTTAATGTGCAAAAGAAATTCATGAAGCTCTGTTATAAAAAGAAGAAAATTACATTGCACGATATTTGCATTAGGAACCATGCAGAGATCGAGGAGGAAAAAGAAAAAATATCTAACAACACAGACACATCAGATGATGAGCCTTTGATGGTAGACAGTCAAACACAGACATCAAAGCAAGTACCAACAAAAGAACCAAACACCACTCCATCACCAATAATGGAGGAATTAAGGAAAGATATTACATCAGTTAAAGCTTCAACATATCACCACCCGCATCACCCAGCAAGACAACAACTAGCAAGGTGGCAATGAATTAGAAACAAGGAGAACAACCCTTGGACGACACATAGAGAGGTGCGACGATCCACTAACAACACATCAACAATGAAGAACCACCAAAACCCACTTCCATCTCAAGCGAGCGAGGCATCGACTAGATCAAGTGTTCACCTTTCCCTTGGATGGCTAGATGCACATGAATGGTACCAGTGGAATACTCTTTTGAGTAGATCTTATTATTTGTGTTCTTCTCATGTTTCGGGGACGAAACATGTTTAAGGAGGGTGTAATGTAGTGTACCTAGAGGGGATAATATAGGGTACAGAGGGAAGTACCCAAGGGAATAATATGATTTAATAATATAAAAATGATAAATAAATGGGCCATAGTTAATAAATAAAGTGGTTAACCCAAAATATGTAAGGGACCACATGTAGCTAGGGAATAAAGTGATATGCCCATTGTATTGGATGTATGGTATTGAGAGACCCATGGTAACTACCCATGGTATTGCATGTATGAAACCTATATAGAGGCTAGAGACTCTCCATTGAGAGATGTGAAGGATTATTGTATGGGAAAGCATATGGCTTGTGGAGTGATCTCCTTCCTTAAGGAGTGAATGTATGGTGTTGCCCTACCTTAAGGGTTTTGATATTAATGAAGATCTGAAGTTATATCTTCAATGGTGTTATTTCTTGGGCATATTTTCCATTTTTATACATTTTCTCGTCAGATCTACTACAGAGTCCTTTATGGATTCTACAAGAATCCTCTGGGCTCTTCTGTCTCCCTTCATGTATGTGCTTGATTATATTCTTTTGAAGGTCTAGTTGCTGACATTTTGATATAACTCATGACTTCATTCTCAATAAGATTTCAATATGTCCTTTTCTTCCATGCAAGAAAGTTTGAAATCCCAACCAGTTCGTTGCTTTCTTAACAAAAATATATTTTGGCAAATTTAGATGAAGTCATAAATATACTTACTTGAACAGATGATTTTCTTCTACAACCAAATTCCTTGTTGATGATGATATAGATAGTAGTAGAAGCTTCCTCGTAGATTGGATTCTTCAAGAGTAGTGTAGAGCAGTAGATCACCTTGGATCCTTGATGATGATCAAGGATGGCTTGATGGCTTCAACAAAATGATGATTTGATGATGTCTCCAATAATATTGACTTGGCTTCAATCACGAGATAGCTTTAGATTCATTTAAGATAAAGATCACCTCCTTGATCTTATTTTTCTTCCTTAAAGAAACTTGATGTATAAGTCCTTTGAGTAAGGTCTTTGATCTTCTCGAGATGGCTTGAGGATTTTCCTAACTTCCTGCAAACTGCTCCTTATTAAATGAATGAAGATATTCTTATATATAATGTAGATCACTTTCTTTACTTTGATGTCTTCATGAAAACTGATCCTTGATTTCTATATACTTGTGCGTCTTCTTGTCAAATATCCCTTTCTTGACTTCAATACCTCAGCATTGATACCATGTTGGGAAATTAATAGGGCAGTATTTAATTCAATTCTCTTATTTGATAACTACTTGTGTTATACTTGTTATGATTCATTCACTTAGATCTTATCTTCGTTAGCTTATTATGTCTTTCATCAAGTCAATTATCAAAACACAAGATACACAAAATTTAGGCTCTTCAAGCCAGGGCAAAAAACTCTCTCGTCCTATCTCAGATCTGTAAGGTAGGATAGCCCAGAACTAAGAGTAAGTATACCCTTTGTCTCCTTTGTATATCAACCTCCAAACTTCACTCTAATCACAACCCTTTTCTCGAACTGCCTATTAAATAAATTGATATGAAATTGTGTCTACAAATGAGGCCGCAGTGTACTCTTATATAGGGACTGTTTTTCCTCCTCTAGGTCGACATGAGTCAATCTGAGTGTGAGTCGACTCCATCAAGGAAATCTTCCAGCATGTTCTAAGCCGACTTCAAGGAGCATATTTGACAAGGTCTTGGAGCATATATTTACATAAATAAATTGTCTTTACAGGTGTAATACCTCTTCATATACATGACTCCAAATTATATATTTATGACAAGATGACAAACCCCTAAAGACATAAAGAAGAATTATTTGACCTATAATAAAAACTCCTTGCTCATGAAACCCATGAGGAAAGAATTAGAAAATAAATTTTATTATCTTTGTCTTCTTCATTACATAAATTCATAATTACAAGTCATTATGAAGACCTAACCTAGTTACAATTTTCAATAGTCTGGGACTTCCACGTACGACCTGACCATATACTAGGCTGAACCAAATTTCTCTTTCATCCAGTCACCCTCGTGCCATATTCCAAGCATGAATGTGGGATCTCATGGAATAAACCAACCAAAACCAAACCAGAGCTTCCAGAGGCCAACCACCTCAACCCTACACTAGTGATTCCACCTCACGCCCGTACATCACTAACCATCACCAGATCGGTCTCTACCCAAGCTGTTGAGGGCTCCAGAGTGTTTGTTCCAACCAAGGCTCCAGGATTAGTAACTCAACCCATAGTTGTTGCCGGGCTACAAAGAGTTTGTCTAACCAAGGCTTTAGGACTAGTAACTCAACCCACCAGGGGCTCCAAATCGTTTGTCCAACCAAGGCTCCAGGACTAGTAACTCAACCCAAGTTGTTACAGGGCTCTAGAGTGTTTGTCCAACCAAGGCTCTAGGTACTAATAACTAAACCCATATCTAAAGGAACATGAGAACCAACCGTAAGAGAAAAGGGAAATACACCCACAACACCATGGTTATCGAAAAAATGGCAAAGCTAGGCAAAACCATTGTCAATCCAAGCAATCCTCCATGCCAATGACAAATCATAACCAAGAAACCACATGCATATGCCATGCATGCCAAAACTAGCAAGGAAACCATACATGCAACTCGATACCTGCGAGAAAAAACCATTGTAGTTGTTGATCACGATGTCCTCTTGCACTCTCTTGCTTTTCATTTGCCTTATTGCTCCAAATCCCAAGTATGCCACACTCCTCCAAGAGTGCTCAAAGAAAACTCTAAGTATCCAAGAGTATGAGAGAGAGAATAAAATGAGAGCTACAAAACTGAACTGATAAAAGTCTGAGAAAAAACATGCCAACTGATCCTCAAAATCCTTAATGAGGCCTCTATTTTATTCATTTTCCATTGTTTTCCTTCAATTTCCTCCTCACATGCAACCTGTAACCTTTCGCCTCCCTTTTCTCCTATTTTCCTTTATTTTCACAAATAAAATGCCAATTAATGCCTCATGCCTTTCCAAAGCCTTTGCCATTTCATTTTCTAATTTCCTTAGCCGTAATAAACCAAATGAACACCCGTTAGGATGTTTTTCCCACCATTCAGCTTGGAATACATGTCCCATGACCTTGGTCTTATATTTTTTACATGGATTTTTAACCAGGGTTGTTACAGAACCCTCCCCCTTGGGGGAACACCATCCTCGGTGTTCAATGACACCTACAACCAGTAAACCACTGAAAACCAAAATATACTACCTACGGATCTTTATAACACAACTTGTTGCAGTATTTACAATGACCATTGCTGAAAACATGGAAATCATACCAATTACTGGAGCTTTATAACATAGCTCATTATGATATTTACAATAACAACCACATATACACATGCACATTTGATTCAACCAACAAATAACCATACTGTTTATGGAGCTTCATAAATCCAGCTCGATTCAGTATTTACAATAAAATACACATATATACACATATATACACATATGCACATTTGCTCAACCAACAAATAAAAGGATATGATGCATGCATCCACAACAAGGGAATCCATAGGCCCACACCTCCACCCTCAAAGTAATAACATGATTCACCTCCTTCCCTGGAAGTCCAGAATCCACTACCAAAGTCAATGTTGCATCCAATGTCCAGCGCTACAACCCTGTGCCATTTATGCTCTCAGTGAACAGTTACTGGCTCATTGTTCAAGGGGATACTCCCAATGTGAATATAATTCCATATGAAAATGATAATGACCAAAACAAATCCATCCCAAACCTTCCATTCTCTGCTACACAGTCCCTCAGGTAATCCAGTCACCCCCTTCAGTGCAGTCACACACCTTCCAAGTTCCGCGTGCATCCCCTTCTCTGCTACACAATCCCTCGGGCGACCCCTCCCTTGGCAAGGCTTCCTCACATCATAAGGTCCAGAAACCAAGGCATATCTCTGCCTCAAAACCATCATACCAGTCATAGCATGTTCATGGAAATTAATGGACACTATGGGGTACCAATTTCCCACAAATGGCCCTGTTCCTAGAGTGCTTTACCATCATACTGCTGCTTGTTTCAGTTCCTTTTGTTGTTGTTGCTAATTCTTACAGTCAGTTCCAATCACCCAATTCGACATTTCCATGCTCCCTATACCAAGAACATAATTCCCATTAGACTCAAAACGAATTGAAATAAACTCAAATCATACCTCATTGGTAGCTCGTCAACAAGGTACACTTGCAATCTTGTTTACTTCCTATCACAACAATTCAAACCAGTTGTTTGATCAATCATTGTGTATAAACATATCACATCCGGTTAGCTAAAAACTCAACCATCATAAATAAAAATCATATATTACATGTAACCATCATAAATCAGAGTCATAGATCACACGTAGTCATCATGAGTCAGAATCACAAATATGATGGATAATAAAACTGAAATAAAATATTGATATTTATCCTTTAATCAGTCCTAGGCTTCTACCATTATGCTTTGACCTTTTCGTACGCACACTAGATCAATTTCCATATTCGACAAACACCCAGTGCCTTCTCTTCAACCACGTACACATACACATAGTGTACATCACATGCATACACCCACATATGACATACAACACCATACAATACATGCACCTACACTTGATATACATCACTACACATACACCTACACCCGGCACACAACACAACACATACACCTACATCCGGTGTACAACACAGTACATATACGTACATAGAGTACAACACAATGAAGACACATGTCACAATACCACGACTACAATGCACATACATAGTACCACATGTCCGCAACACAGCATGTACGACATGCACACAATACCACATGTACATTAGTACCATATGTACAACATGTATACAACATCACATGTACACGGCACCACCTGCACAACGTGTGCACAACATCACATGTACATGACACCACCTGCACAACGTGTACACACCACCACTGTAACACCCTCCTCCCACATCTACCCAAGTAACCAACGAACCGGGGTAAACATGTGATGAAGAATTTCTATGATCTGATTCAGCCTCCTAGGTCACCTTAAGGAAGTGGAACCGACACCACACAACAACACAAACCTTCTGCATATGATACAGGACACCTAGGATCGATCCCAACCTTCCAAGAGGCTACTCCCTGAATCAAACTAACATTTTAATGCATTAATCCCCTAGTCGCTCCCTTGACATGGGAAAGAGTGTGAATGGAAACCTCTAGTCGCTCACACATCATGGGTATGCGTGCAATTGGGGAATTTTACTAGTAGTTGTAAGCTTGCGAGCTTGATTTATGTGCCAATTTTTCAGGCCCAGGGCTCAGGTCTCTACCCATAACTCCACGACACTTTCAGGAATGAATAATAATAGTGGAATAATGATGTAAATGGAATCACTTGAACAAGGACTTGATGAGACCCCTACTAGCCATGACAGGCATTTCGTTAAACATGTTAGAAATATGTAATCTATAGGTTTAAACAAAATATCTTAGCATATGGGTCTCATACTTATATGAGAATTTCTAAGAAGCATTGTTGCCTCATCACATTAACTGAATTATCATCTATTTGGTCATAGATACATTTTTCATTCATTTAAAAATCAAAGCATGATGATATCCATACATCATTACTGACATTGAACACATTTATAACCAACATATAAACAATATAAATGACAAGGATTGAATAATCATATAAGCGACATAATAACAAGCATATTTACCCATCAATACAAGAGGAAAAGAGCTCGTATTTCCATAAGCAAAATGCAACCAAGTTTGGGACTTCCACGTACCACCCGACCATACACATGGTTGAGTCAAATCTCTCTTCAGCTAGTCACCCCTGTGCCATATTCCAAGCATGAATGTGGAATCTCATAAAAAAATCCATTAAAATCAAACCAGGGCTTCCAGAGGCCAAACCACCTCAACCCTCCACCACTGATTCCATCTCATGGTCGGACATCAAAAAACATCACCAAATTGGCCTCCACCCAAGTTGTAGAGGGCTCGAGAGCGTTTATTCCAACCAAGGCTCCAAGAATAGTAACTCAACCCATGGTTGTTGTCAGGCTCCAGAGAGTTTGTCCAATCAAGGCTCCAGGACTAATAACTCAACCCACCAAGGGCTCCAGAGCATTTGTCTAACCAAGGCTCCAGGACTAGTAACTCAACCCAAGTTGTTACAGGGCTCCAGAGCGTTTGTCCAACCAAGGCTCTAGGAACTAGTAACTCAACCCACAGTTAAAGGAACATGAGAACCAACTAGAAAACAAAAGGAAAATGAAACCACAACACCATGGCTATCTAGGAAATGGAAAGGCTAGGCAAAACCACTGTCAATCCAAGAAATCCTCCATGCTAGTGACAGATCATGACCAAGAAACCACATGCATATACCATGCTTGCCAAAACTAGTGAGGAAAACATACATGCAACTTGGTACCTACAAGCAAAACTTGTTGTAGTTGTTGATCCTGATGTCCTGTTGCACTTTCTTGCTCTTCCTTTTCCTTCTTTCTACAAAACTCCAAGTATGCCACACTCCCCAAGAGTGCTCCAAGAAACTCTAAGTGTCCAAGAGTATGAGAGAGAGAGAGAGAGAATAGAATGAGATCTCCAAAAATGAACTGAAAAAAGTCTATGAATTGATCCTCGTAAGAATTTTTATTAATGATGCCTCTAATTTCTTCAATTTTCCATTATTTTCCTTCATTTTCCTCCTCACATGGAACCTGTGACCTTTCACCTTCCTTTTCTCCTAATTTCCATTATTTTCATAAATGAAGTGCCAATAAATGCCACTTTGCCTTTCCAAAGCCTTAGCCATTGCCTTTGCCAATTTACATGGCCATAATAAACCATATGAACAACCACACTAAGATGTTTTTGCCCAACATTTAGCTTGGAATAAGTGTCCCATGACCATGGTTATTATTTTTCATTTATAAACTTTTATTACATTGAATTTTCACCAGGGCTGTTACAATCACATGTACATTGCACTACCTGTATAACGTGTATTCAACGCCACATGTACACAACACCACATGCACATGCACATGACACCACATGTATACAACATCACATGCACAACATGTACACAACACCACCTGCACACAATGCCACATGTACAACATGTACACACCACCACATGCACACAACACCACATGTACAATCATGCACACAACACCATATGTACATAGTACCACATGTACAACATGCACACAACACCATATGTACATAGAACTACATATACAACATGTACATAACATTATATGCACACAACACCACATATCCTACATACACACAACATCGCATATCCAACATGCGCACGATACGATATGTACATAACACCGCATATCCAACATGCACACAATACGGTATGTACACAACATCGCATATTCAACATGCGCATGATACAATATGTACACAACACCGCATATCCAACATGTACATAACACCATCTACACCCAACACCTCATATGCAATATACACACAACACCATATATACAACAGACGCACAACATCATATACACACATACTACATATACAACATTTACACATCACCATAGGTTTAATCACTCAATAGAAAACATGCACAACATATACACAACAATAGTACTACACATCCAAAAACACATTTTCTTTACTAAGAAACCTTGCTTCCAGTGACTCTTTTCCATCCATGCTTATCCTAGCATGTCGTGGATCACGTTGTTTTCATTCTGTTGATGTATCTCTCAGTATTACTTGCCATAGCATAGACATAGACATAATATAAATTCATAGTCACATGATACTGACCTCATAGATCTGTTAACCCTACTCTTCCCACTTGATTCCTCATAAGACTAGGAACCTTTTCATGCCATTGACCTGCATAAGAAATCATTCCTACACAAAAATGATCACTGATGACCCTGTCAGACGACTGCACACACACACACACACACACAGATATATATATATATATATATATATATATATATATATATATATATACTGACAATGTTGTTAGGATTGTTTTGTGCTAGTGTTCACACACACACACACACATATATATATATATATATATATATATATATATATATATATATATGTGAACACTAGCACAAAACAATCCTAACAACATTATCAGTCAACGATATACATAAATGCATACATACATACATATATGCATATATAAATATAAACATAATCATATTCATTGCACACTTATCAAATATCTTAAGGTCAATGTTAAGAGAATTTCCTTTGTCTGTGCACAACATGCACCACTTTGAAAACCATAGTTCCCAACTTATCCAACTTATCAAGGCATCTAACGTCTCAAATCCCTTTACTTTAACTTTACGGTTACCTTTCTCATGTCTGTATCACCACCGTCCATTTACCACAATGGACCCAACCAATCCAACCAACTATCATATTCTTACCTTCAACTGCCCTTATACATGCACCAGGCTTCATCAAAGCCTTACATTACCTATCAGGTTCCATTCATCCCTTCCCGAGCTTCGTTAACTTTCCTCTTTCCCAAAAAAATTCCCAAGACCCTCAAAACATAAAAGGCGATAACAAGAAACATACAAAAATAAAACCATGAAAACCAATAATAGTACGACACCACAAAGTGGCATGGGCATGCACCAGTCATACAAAAAAATATAAATCAAGCAAAAAAAAATCACAAAAGACCGAAAGCATAAAACTAGCAACAAACACCATGACTCAATCCCCATGGTTTCCCATTGCTTCCAAGGGAAATCTCAACTTGAGCCTTATTCAAGATTTCATGGCAGTCTCTTTGTCATGCAATCCCCTACATCATACTGTCATAACCATGCAACTGTCAATGCATAAATAACCATAACAATATATCGGCTACCTTACCTTGTTGTACCCAACACACTAACCTGTAACTGAACAAGTCCATGCCATATCTCAAGAGACTCCAATTCCTTGACGAATCCAGCTATAACTGAAATCTAACTATTATACATTTTTCCTTGCTGCAATTAAGTCTTATTATGTGTTGCCACAACACCCAACTATTAGTTATATAGACAAATCGAATGTTACGTTGTCATGCTAATACCAAGCATGTTTCCTTGCAACTACTCACACATGTCAGTCACATATTCCAAGGATCAAAAAATCATGTCTAGTAATTGAAATTAACCTTTACCAAGACTATCAACCATGTTATAATCAACAATCAACTCATATTCATAAATCATAACACTACAACTAGCACTCACTTACACTCAAGTACATATGAGCTATCTCAACAAATAGCATATTAGTACAACTTTCTTATAACAATATCATCCTTCATACAATCTCACAGACACATGCTCATATCATGCAATTAATCAAACATTAAAACAACTTGGAAACATACCATGTTAAATAAATCATTTATATGACATAATTAAACACTCAAACACCAAATAGACGACATAATCAAACTCATACCTTGATGTATCTCAGGGGACGCTATCTTGTCTGCACAATCAATCTAGTTTAGCATGATTTAACTTCACAACACATCAACTTAAACATAAATAAGGTCATGATATCCATAACAATAACTAGCTAACATGTTCACCTCATAAGTTCATAAACCATTTCTCATTCATGCATAACAATCACATATGCGCAGCCAGTCTAGATTTATATGACACAACATCACAAGTATATCATCTCACACTTGAATGTCACAACCATAACCATATACATAGGCCAATCTAGATCAACAGGATACATATAACATAAAGATCTTAATGCAATAACCCTAATGATCAAGTTAACTAACATATAACAACAAGAAGTTAACATGTAACATGCTTATCAACAACATATAACATAATCATCAAGTTAAACATCATATAACAATCAACAAGTTAACATATAACACACTTATCAACAACATATAACATAATCATCAAGTTAACTAACATTAAACAAAAACAATGCATATAACAACAACTTACTATCATTCATGATTATTAGACACATGTGCATATGACCACACTAATTCACTAGCATCTACCATGCATGTAACCACAACAACAATAAAATGACAAAAATGTATATAAACCTAATGCAATAACAATCCATTAACTAACATACCTGCATGCCAAACATACAATATATATATGATGATCTGCTCTCACCCCAAAGTCTAGTGCTACAACCTCACTCTAATGGTCTACATCTCCTGCTCTATCTCAACCAACACATCAAGATCATAATATATCAACAACATCATGATCACCTAACTACATAAATTGACATCACAATGCATATCTAAACTATTATGCATGCATAACCATAACCATAACAATGCACGCACAACAAACTATAAATACTGACATGCATAACAAATGCATAATCGACATACATTCATGATGACCACATACACTCAACTTTCACATGGAAACACCATTGAAAATATGAAAAACACCATGCATATGCAACAAGCACATAGATCACAAGCATAAGGAACACATATGCAATCGACATGAATGCATGACAAATACATTCCACCCGTCTAGGCCAAGGGGTGAACCATGCTTTGATACCACTCTATAACACCCTCCTCCCACATCTATCCAAGTAATCGTCCAACCGGGGTAAACATGTGACGAAGAGTTACTATGATGTGATTCAACTCCCTAAGTGCAGTTAAGGAAGTGGAACTGATGAATGAATGGCGTCGAGGGGCATAAAATTGACTGCCCACACTTGAAAATCTCACACCGTCACTCCAATATGGAAAATGGCTGAAAAATGGGGAGTTCTGCTGCTGAAACATACATCACCATTGGATTCTTGTCGTTGAGAGGTGTAAAATCGACATAAGTTTGTTGAAAATGGACTTCAACAAGTTTTGGGCCTCAAGGAATCTTTTTGATGCCCTCAAGATTCCCTAAGATTCTATTCTGCAGGGAATCTGCAAATCTGCTGCTCAGATGGCCATTTTGAATTTACCATCGTGTTCCTTGTGAAATTCTGGTTAAAATGACTGTAAACTTCATATCATTCTGACAAAATGAAAATTTACCTCCCCATGGAATCTTTCAGGCATCAAGGAATATTGCTTGCAAAAGATTCTCTGCCTCGAAAAGCATGCCTGCACATGGTTCCACCTTGGCCTGGTTCACGGTTCCACACCTATAAATAAAAAAATATATTCCTCGAACTCCATGTTGGTCTGTTCTCTGTTTGCTTGGTGCTCCCCCTTCCTCCTTGGTTAAACAAATGGTTTTATAATGAAGGTGGGTGGCGAAATTTACAAAGCCACCACCAAGGGCGGAGTGGTTAGGCGGAGGAGTTGAAGGCGGGAGGTCGGGGGTTCCAACCCCACCGACCCCCACCCGAATGGCACGTTATGTGTTGCTTTATCCCGATGGTTTTTTTTTTCAATTGAATGTAGTTTGGTTTTGATTTATTTGGGGTCGCTCGCTTGGGGGACGACCACATGGGCCAGGTGGGTTCGACCCCCATCGGTCCCCTACTCCCCTGCCTCTGGTAGTGAGTTAAATATATTACGAGGTCATTGCATATAAATGTCCGGTATGCAAAGGTTTGGGTGGGTGGAGTCCGCTCCACGCTGCCCTGACTCGACCCACTTTAGTTTTAACGTATATATATATATATATATATATATATATATATATATATATATATATATATATATATATATATATATATATATATATATATATATATATATATATACGATGACCATTGAATGGTAGTTCTGGGGCGACGGGTTTGACATGCCGTCCCCCAACCACTTATATTTTTAATACATAATAGTTATGGATACATGTGGGCCTGGCAGCACGCCACACCTATTTTCATTTTTGTTTTTTTGTTTTTTTGTTTTTAAATTATAATGGTTGTTTTTGTATTTTTCGAAAATAAGGGTTATTTGGAAAATTAAAGAGGCCACAATTTCACCCATTTTCGAGAGCTAAGTTCCCTGCCGGTTGATGGTGAATTTGTGGGACACTTAAACCTGGCCCACTGTCCAACTTTGACTCGCTCTAACTTCTCCATATGTGCTTGGATTGGATGTTGTGAAACCAGCTCCAAAAATAGAAGAAAAGAGATATCAACGCCTTAGAAATAAGCCACTTCGAGGGGGCAACCTCCAATACATTACATTAATGAACAATTCTTGGATGATACAAATTACAAAACCTCCTTTCTGTATATAGGAGTCCATGGGGCCATATTGTAATCCTAGTGGGGCCACAATGTAATCCTAGCCGACCTAACAATAATAATTTAAGGGCAAAATAATAACAATATTGGGGTTATAGGGGTACAAGAATAACAATAAGGGGGTTACACTAACAACAATAAGGGACTATAATAGTAATATAGGGACCTAACATGCCCCTCTCCTTCAAAAAAGTGTTGTCCTCAACGCTTGAGTAGCTCTGGGTGCTTCTGTATAAAATTCTCATCCTCCCATGTAGAATCTTCTGTGGGTAAGTTCTTCCACTTGATGAGATACTCTGAAATTGATCGATTTCGTAGCTGTCGAGTTCTTGTTTCCATGACTGCTTCAGGTTCCAATATGATTTTTCCTTCCTCATCAAGTTCGGGCAATATTGTTTGAACTGGAATATTTTCACCTATAACCTTCTTTAAGCATGAAACATGGAAAATTGGATGCACTCGTGAAGAAGCAGGAAGCTCCAATTTGTATGCCATAGTACCAATTTTTTGCAACACCTTGTAAGGACCATAGTACTTTGGCGATAATTTATTATCCTTCTTAGCTTGCTTGAGGGACATTTGTTTGTATGGTTGTAGCCGTAAAAATACCCAGTCTCCTACATCAAAACTTCTCTCGCTGCAATGTTGATCTGCCTGTTGTTTCATTCGATTTTGTGTGAAATTCAGGTTATCCTTTAAGAGTTTGAGAACTTCTTTTTGATGCTCAATGTGATCATCCACTGCTTGAACCTTCGAATTTTATCTTAAAGATGATGTGATGGACGGTGGATGATATCCATAAAGTGCCATAAATGGGGTCATTTTTGCTGCAGTGAAAGGAAGTGTTATACCACCATTCAATGAGAGGTAACCACTTGACCCATTGTGTTTGTTTATCAGATACAAAACAACGAAGATATCCTTCCAAACATTTATTTACTATTTCAGCTTTTGACCATCGGATTGAGGATGATAAGATGAGCTATGAGCTAATTGAGTACCCAAACAAGAAAATAACTCCGTCCAAACATTTCCAAAGAAAAATGGGATCTCTGTCACTCACAATAACCCTTGGGTTTCCATGTAGCTTTTGAATTGTGTCCATAAATGTAGTAGCAACTGTACTTGCTTTAAATGGATGAGATAATGCACAAAACTGTGCATACTTGCTAAGTCTATCAACTACCACCATGATGACACCCTTTCCATCGGACTTAGGTAAACCAGTGATAAAATCCATTGAAATATCCTCCCAACGTTGACTTGAAATGGATAAAGGTTGTAGAAGACTTGGGGTCTTAATTGTCTCAACTTTATTCTGCTGGCAAACTAAAAATTCCACCACAAACTTTTGAATATCAGATTTAAGGCCATCCCAAAAAAATTCTTTCTTCACCCTGTGGTATGTTTTTAAAAATCCCGAGTGTCCTCCTAAAGGAGAAGTGTGCAACTCCAAAAGAATCTTTTGTTTTAGTTGGGAATTCTTACAAAGATATAAGCGATCTTTGTACCATAAGGGCTCATTTTTCCAACTAAATGTATCAGATGTACTAGGATCTTGCTGCAACTTTTGAATGAGTGACCACACTTCTTCGTCCTTCTTCCATTCATCCCTTGCTTCGGTTATCCAATCTGGTTGGATAATAGATATGGCACAAAGCAATGCTTCCACCTCTTCATTCTTTCTTGAGAGTGCATCTACAACAACATTTAGCTTCCTTTTTTTGTAGATTATTTCAAAGTCATAACCCAACATCTTTGTGACCCATTTTTGCTGCTCTTCTGAAGATAGTCTTTGTTCCAAAAAGTGTTTAAGACTATCATGATCAGTTTTTTCCTTGAAGTGTCTTCCCATTAGGTAAGTTCGCCATTTCTTTAGTGCATGCAGTATTGCTAACATTTCCTTCTCATAAATAGGTTTCTGTAAATACTTTCCTTGATTGGACGACTTTCAAAAGCAATGGGTCTTCCTTCCTGCATTAAAACAACACCAATTCCATTTCCTGAGGCATCAAATTCCACAATAAAGGTTTTTGTGAAGTCTGGCGTAGCTAAGACAGGCGCTAGGCACATTGCCTCTTTAAGATGTTCAAAGGCCTTAGTTGCTTCAGGAGTCCATGAAAATGCATCTTTCTTCAATAATGTTGTTATAGGTGCTACTATTCTCCCATAATTCTTAACAAACTTGCGATAATACCCTATTAACCCAAGAAATCCTCGCAACTGATTTATGGTTGTGGGACTTTCCATTCCTTAATGGTTTTAATTTTGTTAGGGTCTACCTTAACACTCTCATGAGATACAAGATGACCCAGATATTCCACCTCTTACACTCCAAAGAAACATTTGGATGTTTTTGCATATAATTGTTTCTCCTGCAATAGTTTGAGCACCTTGTCAACATGTTGAACATGATCCTTCCAAGACCTGTTGTAGATTAGTATATCATCAAAAAATACTAGAACAAATTTTCTAAGGAAGGGTTTGAAAATGGAATTCATCAACCCTTGAAATGTAGAAGGTGCATTGGTAAGGCTAAAAGGCATGACCAAAAATTCATAATGACCCTCATGAGTTCGAAATGTTGTTTTTGGAATATCTTCAGTCTTCATTCTAATTTGATGATATACTGAACGAAGATCCAACTTGGTAAAATAAATTGCTCCATGTAATTCATCCAATAATTCATCAATCACAGGAATGGGAAATTTATCTTTAATGGTGAGCTTATCGAGCTCCCTATAATCCGGACACATTCGCCATGATCCATCCTTCTTGTGTACCAATACTACAGGAGCAGAGAAATAACTTTGACTAGGTTGAATTATACCCGCCTCTAACATTTCTGCAATCATACGTTCAATTTCGCTCTTTTGGACGTAAGGATATCTATAAGGCTCGATGTTTGGAGGAACACTTCCTGGAATCAAATGAATAGCATGATCATGATCACGAATAGGTGGGAGTCCTTTGGGAGTTTCAAACACCTTGGAATGATTGTCCAAGACTTGTTGGAGATCTGCAGAAATAGATGATTTTGGTGTTGGAACTTCTAGTGAGCATAATTGTGCAATTACGCCTCGCTGTTCTTTCTTTAGAAGCTTTGTCATGACATTAGAGCTTATTATCCTTCCTGGCTTCCCCGCAATACCCCGTAATTCGACTTCCTTTCCTTCTGAAAAAAAATTTCAAGAAAAGTTCTTGAAAATTAAAAGCTACCGTCCCCAAAGATTGTAACCATTGTACTCCTAGTACAACATTAGCACCTCCCATAGGAATGGAAAGCATTGGACTATTCAATACATATTCCCCCATGGTTAGCTTGATATTATGTAATTTTCCAGAGCAATTTATAGTTCCTCCATTTGCAACCATCACTTGACATTATGGTTCTGGGTATAGGAAACAATTCAATTCCTTGGCTACCTTACAATGAATAAAATTATGGGTACTACCTAAATCAATCAACACTATTACATTTTTCTTCTTGATATGTCCATATATCTTGAGAGTTTGAGGAGTGGTAATTCCTGCCAATGCATTACATGATATGATTGGACTCATTTCTTCCTCTTCTAGGGTTGGTTGGTGGTGTATATCCTCTTCTTTTGAAGATTCTTGTTCATTTTCTTCTTCCTCTTCACAATATATGTAAAATAATTTCTTCTCAGCACACTTATGACCTTTAGTGTATTTGCTATCACAACTGTAGAAAATCCCTTTTTCTCTTTTTTCTTCCAATTGTTGTGGTGTCAACCTTGTAGGTTGTGAAAATCTAGGATTAGCAACACTTACCTCTTTATAGAAGTGAGTGGTAGGTTTCCTTGTCGCCATAATTTTACATTCAATTTTTCTGGCCAAACTGAATGCCTTCTCCAATGAATCAGGTTCCAAAATGCGAACTTCATGTTGGATGTTATCCTTTAAAGTACCTATGAAGAGATAAATCCTATGTTCCTCTGAAATATCAGTTACCCTTATATTCAATTTTTGGAAGTCCTCAATGTGCTCCCCCACTAAAACCTTTTGTTTGAGATTTATCAATTGGCTAAAGAAGGTGTTGCTCTTCGTATCCTCATAATGTGCTCTCATTTCCTCCGTAAAAATTGACCAAGTGACAATTTTTTTACGGGAGCAAAGCCATCGATACCATACAAATGTATTTTGTTCTAAATGTAAAGTTGCATTGCGTACCTTTTGTGTGTTTTGCACATTATTGAGATCAAAATATTGCTCCATCTGTAGTATCCATGTTACAGGATCCTTTCCATCAAACTTCCTCGTATCCATTTTTGGAATATGGTGGTTCTTCCCTCTAACAATAGAGTTTATGAAATCACGATTAACATTTATTTTGTTCTCATCATGAGTTTCCTCTACTATCTTTTCACCATTAGGAAACATTTCTTGTATCAACTTTGCCAAACCTTCGATGTCTACTTTTAGATCCTTCTTCATGTTTTCCATGATGTCTTTCATTTTTTCATCGATCTTAGCTTCCATGTCATCCATCTTAGCTTCCAAACCATTCATCTTAGCTTCCACGCCTTTCTTCAAACCATCCTAGTTTCCACACCTTTCTTCAAAACTTCCATTTCATTTTTTGTTGTTCTTTGCGAGAGCGAAATTTGTTGCACTTGCTCTTGTAATTTTGATATGCCATGTTGCCATTCTTCATCTTCATGACTCATAGTAGAGCCTTATAAAGGCTTAATGGGTGTTGAATTCTTTTTAGGGGCCATTTTAGAATCCAATACTAATATCTATTCTACAATATGCCCTTGGAATCAATTCAACTGGATTCTTCAAACAAGACTTATGCAATTCAGAAAAAAATACACACTTTTTACTTGCTTTCGAGGAGATCGATATTGAAATTGAATTATCTCTATAATTGCGAATCCTAAATATCTGAAATTTAGCCCTATAGTAGCCCTCTAAAGCTTCTTTCAAATTCCATAGGTCTGATTTGATTTGGATTCTTCAAGACAAGGTTATGTCCAATCTCCCACAATGACCCAATTTGGACTGGTTCAGTAGAGCGAACTTGTACGAATTTCCACGTGTCACTATTTCCTCTTTTGGCTCTAAAATTGATAGATTGAAAACTACAGTCTGTGTACTTTCAGCCACTTTTTACAACATTCCAATCCGATGCTCAGAGAGAGAGCTATGAAGATTTTCCCACGATCACCTCTTTGAGATGAAATTCAGAAGCCTAAAAAAGCCCTAACTTCTACAGATTATATCTCCGAAAATATTGTGAACCAATATTTGAAATTTTGTGAAGATGTTCCTTAGGATTTCAACTTCGCACTCTAAAAATTTCAGCTTCTGAAACTTTGTAGAAAAATAGTTATTACGAAAATACCACGATGACCTGTTTATGTTAAATTCAGGAGCCTGCAAAATGACCTAATTTGCACAGATCATATCTCCGAAAATGTTGTGAACCAAGCTCTTAAATTTTCCGACAATGTTCCTCAAGATTTTGGCTTCGCACTCTAAAAATTTCAGATTCTGAACCTTCGTAGAAAAAAAGTTATAGCGAAAATTCCACGCTGACCTGTTTGGAGCAGTGAAACCCTAGAATCTCAAAGCTCTCATACCAAATGTTGTGAAACCAGCTCCAAAAATAGAAGAAAAGAGATATCAACGCCTTATAAATAAGACACTTAGAGGGGGAAACCTCCAATACATTACATTAATGAACAATTCTTGGATGATACAAATTACAAAACCTCCTTTCTATATATAGGAGTCCATGGGGCCATATTGTAATCCTAGTGGGGCCACAATGTAATCCTAGCCGAACTAACAATAATAATTTAAGGGCACAATAATAACAATATGGGGGTTACAGGGGTACAATAATAACAATAAGGGGGTTACACTAACAACAATAAGGGACTATACTAGTAATATAGGGACCTAACATTTGAGATTCGTTCGCACCGTTGGAATCAGGGCGACGAGAAGTTCAATTTGAACTTGGTTTGAGAGCAATCCTACCACTATCAATTTTGACCATTTATGAGCCCTCTTGATCTCCTAAGGGTGTCTAGAGCCACTTGGATCAATCCTCCCCACTAAGGAGCTTTTGGTCCACCAAAAACATGAACATAATCTGCATATGCTTTGTACCTTGTTTGCGCCACAAGTGTCATGAAAGGTCACCCTTCATTCTCCTTCACCTTTGTCCTTCGGAGCCATAAGCAATGAGTCGACACCTGCATCCTCTGCAAACTTGTAGTAAAATATTTTGCAAATTACATGCTTAACTAAGTGACCAATTATGACCCAAGTATCCCATACTTTCCATGAGATTATAACACATACTCTGCGGTCAAGTTTACATCAAATGGAATCAATACCCCAGCGATCTATACAAGGCCAAAATATCATTGTTGCTTCATAAGTGATGGAAAACACATCATCACTTTTAAATTTTAAATTGCAACATATGATTTACAAAGTAAGGTCAAAACAAGATAACACATCTAGAAAAACCATCTCTCACTTATCAAGGTGAATGGGTCATCTCTTTGTAGCGCATTTGCTTGTCGAACGATTGTTTCAACTAGTTCCTGCACTGATGCTTTGTCCTTAAGGTGCTGCTATGGATGGAACCTCCAACACGTGGCTCTCTAATGGCCACTTCTATCACAATTACTGAAATGAGTCTTCTTCCTCCAAACTTGCTTTACCTTCATCTTTTCCTACGATGGAGAATTCCTTTCACGCCTCATCCTCTTTTGTGCTGCCATTCTTTTCGAACACTTAAAAAATAATTGGTTATGTAATCCACAAAACTACATGTTTTTCGATGCCATAATCTATGTTCATTGTTAGCGACATGTTTGTAATCAAAATGAACATTATAATCCCAAGAGTTGTTATACCTTTCTTGTTGGTCTCTGGTGCAATCACAGTGACAAGAGCTTGCCTCAGCTCCTTCTCTACAATGTGCGCTATCATAAGATGATGGTGAAGTGTTCCCATCATTCTCTTTCCCCAATGGTTTCAACCATGTATTGGAAGCTTCTGACACCTTCGAGCACTATCCTTCAGTGTATCCCAAACCTGTGATTCGAGGTCTCTGCACAACCTCCAATGGATGAATCATGCCTTTGCCATTAATGCCAAGTCTTCCTCCTTTGTATCCCATATTGGTGAGGAGTCTCATGCCAGTTCCTGTAATGGGTATCTCCACATTTCCCATAGAAATGATAGCATGTGAAGATGAAACTGAAGAAACATCAATATTGTTTACCTCATATGTCGATTTAGATATAGGTGATGATGGCTTCTTTAAGCCTTTTTTGCATTTCAACTCCTCCAAGGCCTCTTTCGTGGCTCATAGTTGAAGCTGCAGTCTCTGCTTATCCTCTTTCTTCTTCTGTAGAAGCCTCCTTAATTCAACATCCTTTGCTTGAAGGCTCTGGTCGTTGCAGTTCAGTTCTTCCAAGGCTATCTCTGCGGCTTGCAACTAAAGCTGTACTCTCTTCTTATCCTCATTCACCTCTCATAGAATCACTTTCAATTCAATGTTATCTGCTTGAAGGCGATGGTTGATCTCCTCATTCGAATGATCAGAATATGATGAGGGCGATGAATATTCACTCGAAGATGTGGATGAAGAATCGCTTTCTGCTTCTTCTTTCTCCTATCTTTTATGAGCTTCATACATCATGTCCACCATTTTGGACATCCTAAGCATGGCCTCATAAATGTATTTGTCATCCTCCATTGCTTCGTTGTTCACGCTCGCAATTCACATCAGCAAGAAGACTGCTCTAATACCACTTGATCGAGGTCCGTCAACTACCAGATTTACCCATGATCTTTTACTTCTGTGATGTTGTTATAATTTCATTTTAAAAGAGCATAAAAGAACACATATGCATGCTGTAAAGAAGAATAAACAAGACAACAATCAACGACACGAGACGTTGATAATGGAGTTCACCCAGTGTGGGCTACGTCTATGGGCTCCGTGTCAAAATGGGGTAGGCTGCTTCATATAATGCTGGAAATGGGAAGCTGTACATGGATGATGTTCTCTATCATAGAAGGATGTGCCCTTAATATGAGTGGCTTGTCTCTCTATGATACGTTCCTCTACAGGAACTCTCACTCACAATGGACCTCCTATCAACATGACATAATACCACATGAAGCAAAATTAAGTATCATGCAACATGCATCAGGCAAGGATCTTGATCACATAATACATCTCACAGCAAAAAAAATCACATGATCAAACTACATATACATCAACCCCTGAAGTTGGCTGAAGAAATGGATGCTCGACTGCAGCATCTGGATGCACCATCGAATTCGTGGCGTTGGGGGGCATAGAATTGACTGTCCACACTTGAAAATCTCACACCGTCACTCCAATATGGAAAATGGCCAAAAAATGGGGAACTCTGCTGTTGAAACGAACATCACCATTGGATTCCTATTTCCGAGAGGTGTAAAATTGACATAAAGTTTGTCGAAAATGGCCTCCGGCAAGTTTTGGGCCTCAAGGAATCTTTTTTATGCTCTCAAGATTCCCTAAGATTCTGTTCTACAGGGAATCTACAAATCTGCTGCTTAGATGGCCATTCTGACTTTACCATCGCATTCCCTGCAAAATTCTAGTTAAAATGACTGTAAACTTCATATCATTCTGACAAAATGAAAATTTACCTCCCCATGGAATCTTTCAGGCATCAAGGAATATTCTCTGCAAAATATTCTTTTCATCGAAAAGCGTACCTGCACATGGTTCCGCCTTGGTTTGGTTCGCGGTTCCACACCTACAAATAAAAAAATATATTCCTCGAACTCTGCGCTGGTCTGTTCTTTGTTTGCTTGGCACTCCCCTTTCCTCCGTGGTTAAACAAATAGTTTTATAATGAAGGTGGGTGGCAGACTTTATAAATCTGCCACCAACGGCGGAGTGGTTAGGCGGAGGAGTTGAAGGCGGGAGGTCCAAGGTTCCAAACCCACTGACCCCCACTCAAATTGTGCGTTATGTGTTTTTTTAGCTCGATGGTTTCGCTATTCGATTGAATGTAGTTTGGTTTTGATTTATTTGGGGCCGCCTGCTTGGGGGCCGACCACATGGTCCAGGCGAGTTCGACCCCCGCTGGTACCCTAATCCCTTGCCTCCAGTAGCGGATTAAATATGTTACGAGGTAATTGCATATCGATGGTCAGTTTGTAAAGGTTTGGGTGGGCGGGGTTCGCTCCACGCGGCCCTGACCTGACCCACTTTAATTTTAACGTGTATATATATATATATATATATATATATATATATATATATATATATATATATATATATATATATATATATATATATATATATATATATATATATATATATATATATATGCAATGACCGTTGAATGCTAGTTCCGGGGTGGCGAGGTTGACAACCCACCCCCCAACCACTTGTATTTTTAATACATAATAGTTATGGATCCATGCGGGGTGGCGACCCGCCACCCCTATTTTCATTTTTGTTTTTTATTTTTTTTAAAACAATAATGGTCATTTTTTTATTTTCTGAAAATTAGGGTTATTGGGAAAATTAAAGAGGCCACAATTTCTCCCATTTTCGGGAGCTAAGTTCCCTACCGGTTGACAGTGAATTTGTGGGACACTTAAACTTGGCCCACTGCGCAACTTTGACCAAAAATTTGACTCACTCTAACCTCTCCATACTGGCTCAGAATGGAGATCTGTTCGCACCATTTGAATCAGGGCAATGAGAACTTCAGTCTGAACCTGGTTCGAGAGAAATTCGACCACTTTCAATTTTGACCATTTATGAGCCCTCTTGATCTCCCGAGGGTGTCTAGAGGCACCTGGATCAAGATCAAAACATGATGAGATCCATACATCATCACTATCATGAAACATGCTCATAACCAACATATAACCAACAGAAATGTAAAGCATATACCAACCATAAAAACCACATATAAACAAGTATATTTACTCGTCAATACAATAGGAACAAATCTCTAATTAACATATGCAAAATGTAACCAGGTATGGGACTTCCACATACCACCTGAGCATAGACTAGGTTGAACCAAATCTCTCTTTCAGCCAATCACCCCTGTGCCATATTCCAAGCATGAATGTGAGATCTCATGGAATAAACCAACCAAAACCAAACCAGGTTTTCTAGAGGCCAACCACCTACACCCTCCATCAGTGATTCAACCTCACGGCCAGACATCACTAACCATCACTAGATCAGTCTCTACCCAAGATTTCCAGGGCTCCATATTGTTTGTTCCAACCAAGGCTCAAGGACTAGTAACTCAACCCACAACTATTATCGGCCTCCACAACGTTTGTCAAAACAAGGCTCCAAGACCAGTAACTTAGCCCACCAAGAGCTCAATAGTGTTTTTCCAACCAAGGCTCCATGACTAGTAACTCAAACCAAGTTGTTAGAGGGCTCCAAAGCGTTTGTCCAACCAAGGCTCCAGGAACTAATAACTCAACCCACAACCTAAGGAACATGAGAACCAACTGGAAAAAGAAGAAGGGAAAAACACCCACAACACCATGGCTATCCAGGAAATGGCAAGGCTAGGAAAAATCATTGTCAATACAGGAAATCCTCCATGCCAATGACATATCATAACTAAGAAACCACATGCATGTTCCATGCATTCCAAAACTAGCAAGGAAATTGTTAGTCATCAGTAAATTTTTCTGATATCAAAGAGATGACTAAGTTATAAAGCCTAGATTTCTAGAAACAATATTTGAAGAAACATTGTGAATTCTAGAAATCTCACTACATTCATTATCCTAAAGCCTGATTGTTGCATTGTAAAATTTATCTTTTTCCTTCTCAAAGTTACCCTGCTGCAAGGAAAACTCCATTTTCTAGGCCCGATTTGCCTCATTTTCATTACCTCACTTACACCCTCATTCATCCTTTTTCCCTATAAAAACCCATTTCTTATTTCCTCTAAAAATCCCCTCATAATCCCCCTTATTCATCATTGTCTTCTAAAAAACCCTTAAAAAATGTAAAAATTCCACTTAAACAATGTAAAAAGCCTTTTTACATTGTTTAAAGCTGACTTCTAGCCCATCGGACCCTTTAAATTTGCATAAAAACTCTGTTTTTATGCTAAAAATTCCCTTTGCACAAAACAAGCCTTTAAGCCCCTTTCTGACTTAAAGCCCCTACCCCCTTCCCCATACGACTCTAAACCTCGACCATTCTGCTATCTTCCTACACCCTCTTCATTCTAGCCTTCGATCCCTTTTTCCCATAAAACTGAGGTTTCCGCCTCTTCCTAGCCCCTTTCCCTATTCTTTATTTTACACCCTTGCCCCTTTTATTTTTATACCCCCAAACCTTATTAAACCCCCCCTTTTAACCTTTGAAGAGATTAACATGGGCCCATTTCTCCCTTCTTCCCATCCTCACCCACACTCTCTATCTGCTCATCTGGACCGTTGATCAAAGGCCCTTAACCCGATCCAACGACCATCACCTCCCCTCCCTTCATCCCCCATCAAACCAAACCCGCACTACCCAACAAACTTGTATACGTCACTAAGCTGGACCCCACCTTCCAATTTATCCTACTACCAAATCCGCCGCCTGCCACCTATCGCTAGGCCCCGCTCCACAAACCTGCACGCCGATCCCTCAACCATTCCGCACCGTCGATCTCATCCTTTGAGATATGACGTCTCAAACTCATATGGCGCGAAATTTTGCACCGAGGTTTAACGCCCTCAACCCGCGTGAAAAAAGTTGTTTCGCCTTGGACACATGTCCAAAACTGAGTGGAATCACGCGACCTCCACTCAAAACCACTTACCGCTCTTAACCCACGCGATAAACCACCGTGGTTTTCGCGAAACCACCTTTCTCCCCTTCGAGCTAAAATATGAATTTCTTCGCTTCTCTGCCATGTTCCACCTATGGAAATCCTCTCTCCACACTCCCTCGTTCTTTGCAGATCGCCCCCGATGCCTCAGAAACCCCAAAAAATGCAGTTTTCTCCACTCCCGCAGGCTTTAAAATTAAAGTTGTTTTGTGTTTTTGCAGGTTTTCGATGGCGGTGATGCCCGAAGGGGTATTCCAAAGGTCAAAATTCACCATTGGATGACAATCCAGGAGGTAAATATTCATACAAAAGAGGCCAGAAGGTTTGCATGAAGGCTTGAGCCTTGATGAATCATGATCATCGATGGGTTATAAAACCCTCCGACATACAAAGAAAACCTCCCTGCACACAGACAAACAAATAAAGGAAGGAACGATGAAGAAATGAAGAACATAAAGCTTTTGAGGGCTAATCTGAGTTCAAAGATAAATTAAAAGGATTAAGCCCTTAAAGACAATGATTAAAGATGAAAGGCCAAAGTTTAAAGACAGAGAGTAAATGAATAAAACAATCATAAAGCAGAAACAAAAGATAAAGGAAGTAACACATAATATTAAGGATAAATCAAGGTTAAAGGCCTTAATACTGAGTTTATGATCAAAGCAAAGGCAACTTAACCCAATGATAGCCTCGAATAACTCAACAAGGAAGCAGTTACTCCTCCAAAAGATCAAATTTCCACCTACAACATGTTTTTCTTTCATAAAGGCAATTGGCAGTTATTGCACAGTCAGAAGATATTTTATCTGTCAAGGAAGTTATTGTAATAGTTAGGAATAGGCATTAAATTCAAACTCTTCACCTATTTTTCCCTAGAAAGTTAAGACAGAGTTATTAAAATAGAGAAGTAGTTGCAGATATTTCTACCTTATGCCTTGCATGGTTTTCAAGGTCAGGAATGCACTTACTCTGTAATTAATGATACCCAAACCCTATCTTAAACTCACCTCCTCATTTGCAGCATAAATACTGCATTTGAACTCATTGTATTGTTGGCATTTGATGACTCTTTTAAGTAATACACAGTCTCTTGGAAGTTGAAGGAAATTGATGTTTTGGGATCTCATGGATGTTCTGATTTGTTTGTTGATGGAGGAGGCTAGATCACTGGATCCCTGAGCTTGGCTATTGGTGAAGTACTTCTATCTGTTATTGTTATTTCCTGTTTTCATTATGTTTCCACTTTTCTTTGTTACATTAGAGTAAAATTTTTAGGCTAAGAAATGTCTTTTAAAATCACCTTAGTCTTGTTTACTCTTCACTGTCTTAAAGTTTTCTTTTGCAAGGTCTGATTGAAGGATTCTTAATTTCCCTTCAGTTCCATCTATGCTTGTAATCTTAGAAATTATTCAATAGAATATGACCAAGGAGTGTCCCTTTTGGTAAGTCCATATCCCTTTGAGTACGGCTTGAGAGGTTGTTTTGAGGAATGATTTCAATAGAGTGAAACCAGGGAAATTAAGTGGTGAGTCCATGCTCCTTTGAGTACAATTTGAGATATTGTTTCTAAAGATATTTCAAAGTATTCTAAGTAGAGTCTAAACCAGGGAAGTCTATTGTGCACCCTGTCCTCTAGACTGCCTCAAAAGGTTACTTTAAAGTTCCTAAATAATTGGTCAAAAGCAGATTAGATTATGTCTGTTTGATCTTAGGCTGCTCTTACTGTTTATCTTATATGTTTTCTTATCTTAAAGTAGTCTTTTGATTGCTGGATTTTTATCTGAAAGGTTTGCTTATTAAAATTCTGCTCAACGAAGTCTATGGTTTGCCCTGTCCTTTCGCTTACTTCAAAACAGATGCCTTGAAAGATGTTTCTTGTTTAAAGTACATGATAAAGAATTCTTAATTTCTCTTTGTCCTACTTTTCATTATTATCCTTAATGTTCACCTCATTATCCTAAACTTTGAAGATCCATTGGCCAAGTTAGATTTGCCCTATGATACTCCCCGATCCATTGATGAACTTACCATGACTTTCATTTGACTCCATTGTCCAATGATTTAGAGATTTTCCCATTCTATCTATGATCTTAGATCATCATACCCAATAAAACAAACAACAAACCTCATACTTCATAACTAGCCTAAAATCAACTCTTAAAAGCAAACAAGCACACATCTTTACAAACAACCTGAGAGATCCCTCTCTTAGTCTAGGAAGGCTAGTTCCTAGAACTCTAAAGATTGGTTTCATGTTACCTTGTCATTTGGTATGCCAATCTGCCAAATCACAGGACACTAACATTCTGGAGATCACGATGGGACCCTTTGAGTAAAGTCCCTAGATAAAACACTTAGTATTCATCCAGTGAACCATATCTACCTTTAAAGCACTACCAACTCAATGATAAATCATGATGAAGCCTTATGAATCAGCGATAATCTAAGTACACCTTAGGATTCTAGAAACCCTCATCAAACCTTAAAGGATTCAAGCTATCAGCCATAGAGTAGACTCTGTTTGTTTCACCATATTAGCTACATGATGATTCATGTATAGGATACTCTTACAAACCATAGAACCACATAAAAACTCAGAAAAACCCAAAAATATCTCTTGATTGGCTTCTATTACTTATTGGTGGTGGACCATAACATATTTTACCTTCAAAAGAGCTAAAAATTTCCACCTGGTGACTCCACTAGCCCCAGGAGGCCTATTCCTCCACTTATACTCTTAAATTTCCTTGGGATTGTATCAAATCAATCTCAAGAGAGTTTAGAGGCCTAAGTTCCATATTCTAGAAAGAAACTAAACTCTAAGAGAGGTCAAACTTTTGAAAACAATCCTTATACTTTCAACCTCTCTTAAATTTTTGAACTTGAAATCTGGCTTCACATAGGATCAATACCAGATCTCATCCAGACCCTAATCCTCCTACAATAGTTGATGACCCAGAAAATATTTTGTGGCAAACTTCTAAATCTAGAAATTTAACTACTGATAGGACTATCCAAAGAACAAGATCTGTCCCTAAAAACCTTACAGTCTTGAAAGGTCCTCACTTTAACTTGTCTCATACAAAGAACCTATTCAGAGCCAAGTCATATAGTGATATAGACCAAGCTAACCTTGAGCCCACAAATTTGCAACAAAGCTCTAGGAGAGAAGCCTCCCCTTCCACTCCACTTGATTTTCAGCTTCTCCATCACTTAAGCTCCTTTCATAACAAATCTACTCAAACTCAGCTTGCTGGCCCAAGCACTTTAGACACTCCCATTCATACTTCCACTGTTCAAAACACTCCATTTCATCCCAATTTTCCTTTCAAAAATCCCCCTCTTGTAAATCCACCACTTTTTCCTATCATGGCTGCATGGTATGCCCCATTAGTGTTACCCCAACCTCTAGTTCCTTTACCAAATGATTATCAATCCAAGATTCCCCATTTCATTGGAACTGAATCTACTATTGCCCAACATCGTGTAGATAAAATGGATGATGCTTTTGATTACATGGAAATAGAAGAAGAAACCATTAAGATGAGAATCTTTGCCCAAATTTTAGGAGGAGAAGCCAAAAAATGGTTTAAAGGCTTAACTCCTAATAGCATAAATGATTTCCCTTCTTTATACCAAACGTTCATAAACAAATGGGAAATGAAAAAGAACCCTCTCCAAATCCTTTCAGAATATAGCAACCTTAAAAGAAACATTGGGGAAAGTGTCCAGGATTATTGCACTAGATTCAATAGTGTTTACAATGCGCTTCCCCCAAACATGAAACCACCACTAGGCTTAGCCTTAGCTAAATTTTTTGAAGACTTTGATCCAGACATGGCCTACCGGCTCAGAGAAAGAGACCCCTTAACCTTAGAAGATATGCAAAGGGGAGCTATAAGTTTAGAGGAAAATCTGATTGAGAAAAGAGCTAGACTGAAATCAGAGAAAAGAGTTACATACAAAGATGAAACAATGGCATCAACCTCATCATCTGATGCCAAAATTGACAACTTAGTAATGGAAATGGAAATAATGTTTGAGAAAATAAACTTAAATGATAGAGTGCCTCCAAGAGAAAACCAAGTCAATCCCCAAAATAGAAATAGAAATCCTAATTTCAGAAGAGACCCTATTCGAGATAGACAAAGAGATAATGACCAACAAATTAGGCCTCCCTTTCAACAAAACTATGTAGATCAGGAAGAAGAAAGGGAAACTGAAAGGTTAGAAGAAAACCATGTAAATCTAATAGGATATGACAGTGAGACAGATGTCTTCCTCACCGAAGAAGAACAAGAACTCTTCTCCTCAGAACAAATTAAAAACCATCATGATAATTCTGAAGATTACCAATTGGGTTTTGAAAACGCAATAACGGAGGTGTAATATCCCCAAATTGGGATTGCTAGCAAGGCATACCTAAACAATGCATTTTTCAGGAATGTATGCTACAACAAAAAAAATTAGCCCTTGGATCCCTTAGATCTGATAATCTAAGACCCAAATCCAAGAGGAAATTAGAAGCCAAGCAAACTAGGTGAGGTAAACAAGCCTCTCACACCTAGAATGGCTGGAAAATGCCCAAGAATGGGGCTGCAGCAATATGTCAACACAATACTGGAGCAGTAGCAATATTTTAACTCATAATATTTGTTAAGAAACACAAAGTTATCAATTGAAGTTACATCAACAACTTATTACACATTTCATGTTCCCAAAAGTTAGGGAAATGCAGCAGAATGAGCCTTAAAAACGTTATTCCCAAAGTTTTGCGTAATAATAGGGAGAAATAATGTTGGGATCCCTTAGATTATACAATATGGGACTCACACCCATAAAAGAATCAGAAACAAATCTGTTTTACTAAGTTTAACAGATCTCCCAGTCCCGATATGGCTAAAAAAGACCCAAATCCCATGACTTAACTCAACAGAAAGCTACTGAAGCATATACAACGTGATTTTATGAGGGTTTCAGATGCAATATGGTGTAAACATTAGATCTGGAGTTTATTATATCAAATCATGGAGGAAAATGTAGATCTAGCTCCTTTTATACATCAGAGAGATAACCCGACAGGGGTTTCATGAGAGCACAAGTACACAATAGCAGATTTGCAGATCTAGATCTAGAAAACGCAGTTACACTATATCTCTATAAGCAGATAGTTGAATAATACATGAAATATAAGAATAATGCTTTACAAAGCCTTCCAGGAGAAGGGTTGGACCTTCCTCCAAGGAACAAGCTCACAAACAAGGGCTTAAACCCTGCTACTGCAACGCTGAGTAAAATGATGTAGTTTATGTCAGTGACTATGCTGTAGAAGGTGGAGAATGCTTTGGCCACATGCCAAGATGTACAAGATTCTCAGAAACCTTCTTTATAGATCTTGCAAAGAAAGGGAAACTCCCTCCTATGAAAGATAAGCTCAGAAAGTGGTGTTGGGAACTTTCCACTGCAACACCCTGCAACACAACATCTCCTGCTACAGGAATAACGCTGTAGCTGAAGGAGGATGCTTGGCCTCAAGCCTGAATATGGAAAAATGAAGTACAATTCTCCTTCAAGAGGCCTCTCAAGAAAGGAGAAGGATTCCTAAATAGGAGATCCTTGTGCTAGACAGCACTGCAGCTCTGCTAAACAGCAAGAGAATGACAAACAGTCTAAACAGACCAAAATGAATAATATCCAAGCTAACCCCAAATGGCTGCCATCCTCTTCCTTATAAACTTTGTGAGCCTCCTCATCTTGGGTCCTGTTGAAGCCTCGAAAATCGCTGCAACAACATGGGGGATGACCACCCGGTCCGGACCTTAAAGCAACTCCTTTTCCGTTTGGAATGGTGGTTATGACTGGTTCAACTAGGTCCAGTTACCTTCTCTCAATCTCCAATGGCTTTAAAATATGACTTTCATTCACCAATGGAAAAGAGACATCAGATCAACCTTCATGCTGATCAGGCAAGAAAGTGATCCTTAAGCTGATTTAGGGCTTAGCCAATCCACTACTAAAGTTTGCCTCTTTGGGAAGAGGACTTAAAAGAATGTAGAAATTAATCTAAATGCAAACTTATTCTAAGCAAAAGAAACTATCTTAATCCTATCTTAATTAGGCAGATATAGATCTAACCCAACCAAGAGCAGGTATTTATAATATTGGGATTGAAATATGTCTTGTTTATAATGAATATCATGTTAATGAAATAGTTCAATTAATTGACATTATGGATAGAAAAACACATCCTATTGAGACCTTTTAACTGAAATAATCAATCAACAACACTCAGGAAGAAGTTCTTAGAATGATCTTGATCATTTAATCAATAACTTGAATTATTAAACAATAATATGCGGAAGAAGTTCACAACATATCACTATTTATTCATTCAATATTAAAAGATAGATTTATGAGTAAATAGTTACCCAGAAATCAGAATTTAGCCCATAAGAGCAGAGATAAATAACAACATAAAATAGAATCAAATTACCCATACCGACAAAAGTGCACAAATATGTAAGTAAATTGACACCATTCCTGTTATCATAAAATAAAACTAACATTTAAAATAATAATATTCGAAATACCAATTTATTGAATCCATTTCTCCAGCTCCGGTCTCTAAGAGTCCTTTACAATGCCTAAGCTTCTGCTTTCAAAATCAGAGCTACAATAGTGCAAACTTTGTTCATTATACATAACTCAGGATGTAAAAGAAAAACCTTAATAATCCCCAGATCTGAGATTCCACTCCTCCCACCTACAACTCTAAATCCCTATTACAAAAGTGCTTTTAGAATTCTAGAATTGCAGAAGAGAGCAACCCATATTACATTCTGCAATCTGCTATTTATTATTTTTGCAAAGGAATCCTTGAGATGAAAGTTTGTTGAAGAGAAATCTGCCCAATCCAATTTTATTTGCTCGAAATTCCCATCTTTAATTGCTGGAGCATTCTCATTGATTGAAGTCTTTTTCTCCATATATCTTCTACTGTTTTCCTGCAAAAGGAAATCAAAATGAATTAAAATGTAACAATAAAATCAAAATACAATTTCTGGCATTAAAACAAATCCAATCAAATTTAATTTAAATAAATCATTGAAAATAAAATATAAGATCTCTATTGATGCCTAGGATAGTTTAATTGGCCAAAGATATCATTGATGAACGAATCTACAATTAGAAGAGGCTTAGGACAAATGAAAATGCATAAAATAACTCAGAGAATTGATTTTGTTTAAGAAATTCGGAGCTTGATCTTCTGCATGATTTTTGATTCAATTAATGACCAAATCTATTAGTGAAACCTCCTCAGAAATATTCTTCTTGATTTTATCTTTCCAATGAGCTGTCCTGGGCCTCTTTTGGCCAAGTATAACTCAATCTATGAGCTTCCAAAGTTGATGAGTCAAATCTGGCATAATTCTGGAAATTCTGTTGTTGGGCTAAAAATCAGAATTTTTAATTAGAAATTTAATCCTAAATTAGATTCTAATTATCTAATAATTAATTCTAAATTAATTATTAACTAACTAATATATACAATTAATTCTAATTAATTATCATCTAATTTAGAAATTAATTATGTTACAAAATTAAATTAATATACAAATGATTTGAAAAAGTTAATTTAAATATAATTAATATTATAATTCAAATTATATTAAAATTATAATAAACATTATAATTATAATATAATTACTATAATATAAAAAATATAAAAATTAATTTACAAACCATTGGAATCAATCCAAACCCAAAATCCATAAAACAAACCATTGAAATCAATCCAAACTCATTAATTCATCCATGTGAGTTTGTGGAGGGATATGGTGAGTGGAGTGTGAGGTGAGGGTGACGTGAGGGTGAGTGAGGTGGAGGTGCGGGAGGCATAAGGGGTGAAAAACTTTGTATTAATTTTTTTTGAACACATCGCATTTGGCCTTATCGCATATCGCAAGAACCTTGGATCGGGGTTTTTCAGATATGCATGTTTAAAAAATTGCGATGGATCTGATATTGCGATATGCGATGTAAAATATATATATATATATATATATATATATGTTTTAATATTAAGTTTTAATTTTAATTAAATTAATTATATTTTATTATAATAATTAATTTAATTAATCTTAAAATTTAATGTTAAATATCAGTTTTTTTTATTTTATTTTATTTATTTTATTTTTATTTTTTTATTTTTAATTTATTTTTTAATATTTTGGTTTTATTTTAATGATGTTTAGTTTAGTTATGAAATATTCTAAACTACAGCCACTTCGAAAATAAATAAAAAGAACAAAAATAGCATTTTTAACCCAGACTAGATAAATGATGGGACTTTAAAGGAGTACCATTTTCAAACCAGTTGACCAAATGAGGTAAAACAAATATCAATGGGAAGCTGATTAAAAATTGATTTTAATCAAAGCAATCAAAACAAGAATATAAAGAAAATGAAAAATTAACAATCACGTAGGATAATCAAATAAATAAAAATTCTAAAGGTGTTTAGCCAAAAATTTATAGAAAGGGTCCCCATTATTTGAAGTGAACAAGTCAAAAATGGGGGGGTTGTGTTTTACCACAACAGGTCCCACCCATTAGGGTTTCCAACTCCACATGAGAAATCTCCCTCCAAAATTACGTTGTACCTTCATCAAGGCCACTCCTCCATACTGCGCTGTTTGATTTGGTCAAGGTTGACCTCTTCAACCTGTTTTATCCCTGTTCACACAAGAGGGTGTGAAATTCAGCTACTAGAATGATCCCCTTTCACACTAAGAGGGTTTTTATGCTGATTTAAGTTAAATATGGGTCTCCTCCCCCATTTATTCATCTACTAAGTGCAAAAATAAAAAATTAATATTCCCATTAGCTGCTTGCTAATGTAGGAATATTACAGTCCTCCCCTCCTAAATGTTGCTTGTCCTCAAGCAACTGCAAGGACAGAACTGAAAATATTCCTCCCAAGGCATGGAGTTTAAAATGTGTTTGGGAACTATCATTCCCATGTAAAACCTCCACCCCCAAGCTATCATCCATACAAGATGAGTCATCCTCCAACATGGCAACTCATGAAAGATCTCCTCCACCCTTAGCTCCTGCAATGTGGGTGGGATGAATAATTGAACAAGGTAGACAAAATGCCCTACCCCATGCTGTCTTTCTCTCCACTCATAGTAAGTGTAGAGAACATGCTGATTTGTGGCTGCAATAAGGTTTCCCTCAAGTGGCAAGAAGAAGATTAGATCTCCAAAGATCCTCTCTCCCATGTCATGAATCATGCTGGCCCAAATCATCCCATCCAAAATGAATGGCACATCATCACCACTTGGCATCGAAATCAGAAAAATGCTGAAAGTTACATGATACCAATGGTTTATCAAGTGGATACAGCGTAGTCTTCCTAACTGCTGCTTGAGAACATCATGTGGCAAGTTGTTTCTCAATGAATTACTAGCTGCACAAGTTTGCTTGTCTACTATGTGGTAGTAATCAGCAATATATATCATCTGAGCACAATATAAACAATCATACACTTACCCAAAGTTATAAGGATATGGGTTATCATTATTATAAAGGTTGGCCTTAAAGTGACCATGTAACCCAAAAATAATCTTGCTCTTATGTGGAGCAATGCACTGTCCATAGATGGTGAAAAGATAAAGATACTCAATGGAGCAATCAGTAAGTACATAAATGTATCTCTTACCATGCATAGTGAGTAAACTGAAAGTGAGGTCCATGGATGAGTCCTCCCATGAGAATCTCCTCATAAAAATATGCAAAAAGGAAGGATGCATACTCCCCTTGGAACACCCCATTAAAAGATACTGACTCCCAAGTGACAACGCTGTTGGCCTTAGTGTTAAGGCTCTTGCCACACCATGACTTCTCTCTTTGACATTCCACATGCCAAAGCCATCCACCAATAGGCTGCTAGGTGAGAAGCTCTTCCTCCTATGTGGAAGCCTCTCCTTGTCCTTCATTGCTGAAAGGTAGCCTCTCTGCACCTTGAATGTGCCATACATTCTTCCCGAAATATCATGATGAGTATGGAGAAATTTCAACCCATACTCTCCGAATAGTAACCACAACAACAAGGACTCTTGCTGCCTTCTTGCATTATCAAAATGCAAATCATGGAGAGATAATACAGTGATGGACATGTGAGATGTCTCATCAACACAGTACAAACCAACTCCCTTATACATCATGTGGGAGTTATCCTTCCTCCCAATCCAAGGTACATACATGAGATACATCTCAATCATAAATGAATGTGAACACATGAGACATACCTCTAACAAATGTAAATACATGGACATAAAATTTGACATATGATGTCCAAACTCTCTTCTTAATAGCCACAACAACCATGCCTTCTCCTTAAGCATCCTATCATTGAGACTTAAGGCATGAGATAAAGAAATAGAAATTTTTGGGTAGTGACCATACTCACCCAAAAACAACCAGCGCATCCATGCTTCTTGCTGGCCTGTATCATAGATCTACAAGGGGTTTGGAAACCTCTTGCTCCATACTGCCATCCACTCATCCCAATGTGGGTGATGGATCTCATTCTGCAAATACTTGGTATCCTCCCATGGTAGGACACCAATCTCCTCAAATCTTTGAAGAACTTTGCACCTCATGAAATGTTGAAGTGCACCTCCAATGGGATCTCCTGATGTGACCTCCTCCTCATGCATGGCCTTCCAAAACCAATGAGGTCTTGGATCTGCTGCAAGTAGAAGTCTCTCTTTGAGTTGTGGCATGCTCATTGAGAGAGTGTCATCTAGAAAGGAGAAAAGGTTTCTCATCTCAAGATGTCTACCCTTTGACATCCCTCCCTCCATGGCTTCTTGAATGAAGCTGACATCTAAATGTTCCCATGAGGAATGGGTCCTTTCTTCACTGCTGCTCTTGGACAGCGCAGTGCAACCTTGCTGCTCTATATTAGCAGTAAGTGATGATCCTGGGTCATACAACAACAGATTCCCACAATCTTCTGAAATATTTGCTGCAATAATAGAAAGTGGAAAATCAATCATACCTTGATGGGCTGGGGGAACACCTTTCATGGCTGCAATAGTTCCTTCTTCCATTGTGTTGGCTCCCTCAACTACTGATGTTGAAGGCTGCTCCTCCAAGGTTGTGACAGCACTGATATAAGTCTCCTCAAGAGGTGGCGAGGGTTCCTCCCTCTTTGATTGTTCTTCATCAAATCTCTTGATCACCCTCTGAGTGAAATCTACAAGAGTAGATACTCTTGCATGACTCATGTGTCTGAACCACCAAGTGCTTGCTTTTCCCTTCATGTGCAGTGCTGCAATCTCTACTGCTTCTCTTTCTACCACTGGGTGTAGTATGAAGAATGCTGCAAGTCTTCTTGTCCAAGTCCTTGCTGAATATGATCCATCGAAATTAGACAATAGAAACCTATTTCCCTTCATTCTTCTTGTGCTGTAAGGTCTCCTTTCTTCCTCCAGTTGAATGAACTGTGGGAAGGCTAGAGTCTCCTTGAAGGCTCTAGGTTGAGTCTTGTACTAAAAAAGGTATTCAATTAGAATCTGATGTTCCAAGTGTCTTCCATGCTTCTGGTCTTCTTCTTCGTGAGAATAGGAATTGCATGGTCCTTCCTCTTCTTGAAACCCTCTAGGAGTTTCTTGGAATCTCTTCTCCTTCATCAGCTTAACCTCCTGGGAGAGGTTCTTTCTAGATCTGAAAAGTGATGAGAGTAAACTAATCCTCTCCATCATTCTGACCTTTGCTCTTCTGATAGCTGAAACTCACAGGCTGAGCCAAAGATCATACTCCGATACCACTATAATATCCCCAAATTGGGATTTCTAGCAAGGCATGCCTGAAAAACAAATTTTTTAGGAATATATGCTACAAAAAAAAATATTAGCCCTTGGATCCCTTAGATATGATAATCTAAGACCCAAATCCAAGAGGAAATCATAAGTCAAGAAAACTAGATGAGGTAAACAAGCCTCTCACACCTAGAATGGATGGAAAATGCCTAAGAATGGGACTGCAGCAATATGTCAACAAAATAATGGAGCAGAAGAAAGCTTTTAAGTCACAATATGTGTTAAGAAACACAAAGCTATCAATTGATGTTACAACAACAACTTATTACACCTTTCATGTTCCCAAACGTTAGGGAAATGCAACAGAATGAGCCTTAAAAACATTATTCCCAGAGATTTGCGTAAAAATAGGGAGAAATAATGCTGGGATCCCTTATATTATACGATATGGGACTCACATCCATAAAATAATCAGAAAAAAATCTGTTTTACTAAGTTAAACAGATCTCCTGGTCCCGATATGGCTCAAAAAGACCCAAATCCCATAACTTAACTCAATAGAAAGATACTGAAGCATATACAACGTGATTTTTTGAGGGTTTCAGATGAAATATGGTGTAAACATCAGATCTAGAGTTTATTATATCAAAGCATGGAGGAAAATGGAGATCTAGCTCCTTTTATACATCAGAGAGATAACCCGACAAGGGTTTCATGAGAGCACAAGTACACAACAATAGATCTGCAGATCTAGAAAATGCAGATAAAATATAGCTCTATAAGTAGATAGATGAATAATACATGAAATAGAAGAAGAATTCTTTACAAAGCCTTCCAGGAGAAGGGTTGGCCCTTCCTCCAAGGAACAAGCTCACAAACAAGGGCTTAAACCTTGCTACTGCAACACTGAGTAAAATGACGCAGTTTCTGTCAGTGAATGCGCTGTAGAAGGTGGAGAATGCTTTGGCCACATGCCAAGATGTACAATATGCTCAGAAACATTCTTTACAGATATTGCAAAGAAAGGGAAACTCCCTCCTCTGAAAGATAAGCTCAGAAAGTGGTGTTGGGAACTTTCCACTGCAACACCCTGCAACACAACGTCTCTTGCTACAGGAATAACGCTGTAGCTGAAGGAGGATGCTTGGCCTCAAGCCTGAATGTGGAAAACTGAAGTACAATGCTCCTTCAAGATGCCTCTCAAGAAAGGAGAAGGATTCCTAAACAGGAGATCCTTGTGCTAGACAACACTGCAGCTCTGCTAAACAGCAAGAGAATGCCAAACAATCTAAACAGACCAAAATGAATAATATCCAAGCTAACCCCAAATGGCTGCCATCCTCTTCCTTATAAACTTTGTGCTCACCTTGGGTCCCACCTATTAGGTTTCCAACTCCACATGAGAAATCTTCCTCCAAAATTACGTTGTACCTTCATTAAGGCCACTCCTCCATACTATGCTGTTTGATTTGGTCAAGGTTGACCTCTTCAACTTGCTTCATCCCTGTTCACACAAGAGGGTGTGAAATTCAGCTACTAGAATGATCCCCTTTCACACCAAGAGGGTTTTTATGCTGATTTAAGTTAAATATGGGTCTCCTCCCCCATTTATTCATCTACTAAGTGAAAAAATAAAAAATTAATATTCCCATTAGCCGCTTGCTAATGTAGGAATATTACAGGACGTACACAGACAATATGATCTTAGAAGCAAAGGGAACCCAGAAATTTCCAATGATAAAAACACAAACTCTGCAGTTAGGAAAACTTTAGAAAATATTCCTAAAAAGACAGCAAACATTAGTAACACTTTGACTAAGAAAGTTGACCCAAACAAGGACAAAACTAGTCATCAAAGTGTTAACCAAAGCTGCCCTAGTACCTCTACTAGTGGCCCTGAGAAATATGTCCTAAATAACAGCCTTAATAAAATTCAGCAAGTTAGGATTGCTGAAAAGACTATGGTTGAGAAAACATATGTAAATATGTCAAAATCATTAGTCCCTTTTAGCCTTGAAGGTGAGATTCCCAAGGTCAAAATTAGCATACCCTTGGCTGAACTAGTAACCTAGGATGTATATAAAAACCAAGTTTTGAAAGCTTTGAATATAGGTAATGACATTGATACTTTGAACTTGACAGATGATAAACCAGAATTATTGTTTGGTACTGAAGTAGAAGGAAAATACCAAGAAGGAACCATTCTTCCATTTTATGTTAGCTTGAATATACATGATTACATCTTACACAATGCCATGCTAGACTCTGGTGCCTCTCACACTCTTATGCCAAAAGTGGTGATGGAGAGATTAGGCCTAGAGATTACTAAACCTTACAAGGACCTATATTCCTTTGATTCAAGAAGAGTTAAATGTTTAGGTCTGATCAAGGATTTATGTGTTAATCTGGCACAAATTCCTGCTAAAGGTTTAGTTATGGACACAGTGGTTGCTGACATTCCCCCAAAGTATGGCATGCTTTTATCTATATCATGGGGAGCCAAACTTCAGGGAAGTCTTCGAATGGACATGTCTTATGCTACCATTCCAGTTTTTAATCAAACTAGAAGATTATACAGGGAATATCATATGAAATTTATGGTAAGCAACATAGATAGGCCAAACAACACTCCTGTTTACTCTATTCATTCAGATTTAGACTCCTTTATCTTATACAATGAAGATGAAATTAGCCAGCAAGAAAGGGAAAGTGGAATAGAGTTAAGTTCACCCAAAAAATTAAATCAGTCCCCAAAAGAAGAATCTAACAGCCCTAACCTTAGTAGCCCTAAACAACAAAAAGAAAATGAGTATGAAATAGAAACACTGTGGGAAATGAGATTTGATGGCTCATGCAGCAAGATAAGTTCTGGAGCAGGTGTATGGATACACAATATAAACAAAGGACATTTCTTATAAACTTTATTTTCCATGCACCAATAATATTGCAGAGTATGAAGCCCTCCTCCTTGGCCTACATTTGCTCAAATATTTAGGAGAAAATAAAATATTAGTCCAAGGAGATTTAGAGCTAATTATTAGGCAAATAAAAGGGGAATATTCAGCTAAAAACCTAATATTAAGAGAATACAGAAATGCTGCCCTAGAGCTCTTAAAAAACTTTGAAAAATATGAACTCACCTTCATCCCTAGAGCTCAAAACCACCTTGCAAATGAACTTGCCTTTGCTTCCAGCAATTGCCAAATACCCCAGATAAATGAACCATTCAATGTCAAAGTAAAAAATAGGCCTACAGTCCCTGACAATGAAAACTATTGGCAAGTGTTTGAGAGTGATAAACACATTGATGATTTCCTACAATCAAGAAATGATTTTGTTGAACCAACACCTAACTCAAGCCATGAAAAAGACTATTCTGATGAAGAAAAAGCCCATAAAACAAAGCTGTCCTCTACTGCTGATATAAACCAATTTGAACATCTTTATAAGGCAGAATTACGAAACAAACCAGACCAAAAGGACCTTGAAATTTTACAAATTGAAAATGATTCAATACCAAGGGGCCTTACCCATTAGAGGAGATTTTTGACTTCAATGATGTAGCCAAAAAACCAAAGATAGAGCCTACAGAAACTGATATAGAAGAACATAACATAGGCATCATAAATGAACCCAAAATGATCAAGTTATCTAGCACTCTCCCTACTCATATCAAACAAGAATATATTGAACTTTTCAAGGAGTACAAAGATGTGTTTGCATGGGGGTACAAAGATCTCAACTCATATGATACCAGCATTATTCAACACAAAATTCCTCTTAAGGAAAATCAGAAACCTTTCAAACAAAAACTAAGAAGGATAAACCCTATTTTATTACCTTTAGTTGAGAAAGAGATCAAGAATATGTATGATGCTGGAATCATAGTTCCCCTTAGATATTCACAATAGGTTTCCAACCTTGTGTCTGTTAGGAAGAAGACTGGGGAAATTAGGCTTTGCATTGACTTCAGAAATCTGAACAGAGCCTCCCTGAAAGATAATTATCCCTTTCCTAAAATGGACCACATACTTCAAAAAGTGGTTGGATCTAAAAGAATATCATTGTTGGATGGTTTTTTAGGCTACAACCAAGTGTTAGTACTCCCAAGTGATCAACACAAAACTGCTTTTACCACACCTTGGGATACTTTCATGTATGTTAAAATTCCATTTGGTTTAATGAATGCATGGGCCACATTCCAAAGGGCCATGGACATAGATTTTTCAGAAGACATAGGCTATTTTATAATCATTTACCTTGATGACATCACTGTTTTCTCCAAAACTGACCAAGAACACTTGATTCATTTGAGAAATATTTTTGAGAAATGTAGAAAATTTGGCTTATCTTTGAATCCCAAAAAGACACTCTTTGGTCTCCAAGAAGGTAAATTTCTTGGCCACATAATTTCTGAAGAAGGAATCAAAGTAGACCCTAAAAGGATTGAAGGCATATTGAAAATTAACCATCCTAGAAACCTCAAAGAATTGCAGTCTTTCATTGGGAAGATCAATTTTTTGAGGAGGTTCATCCCCAACCTTGCTAAACTTTTGAGGAATATCACAAACATGATAAAAAAGGAAATAGGGGTTAAATGGACCATAGCAGCTAAACAATCATTTGAATTGGTTAAACAAGCTCTTACTCAAACACCAGTTCTTATTAGTCTTGATTTCACTAAGGATTTCTACATTCTATCTTTTGCCTCTGAACATACAATTGCTACAGTATTACTGCAAAAGAATAATACAGGGCAATAACAACCAATATCCTTTTTTAGTAGAGCCTTAAGAGATGCTCCACTCAAATATAATATCATGGAGAAATAGGCCTTAGCCTTGATAAAAGCACTGAAAGACTTTCGAGTCTACATTTTACATTCTCACATCATTGTTTTTGTCCCACATACTGTTGTCAAGGACATTCTAAATCAAGACCCTGATGGTAAAAGGGGAAAATGGATTGCAATTATCTTAGAATATGATTTAGAAATTAGGCCTACCAAGCTGATTAAAGGAAAAGGATTAGCAAAACTCATGGCATAATCAAATTTCCAAGTATTAGATATAAACATGGTTGATGTTTTAGAAGAAACAGAAGAATTCGCAGCTCCATACATTGAAGAAATATTTTTAAATTCACCTTGGTATGCTGATATCGTTTATGTGCTTCTCTATCTTAATACTCCTCCCTCTTTATCAAAGACTAAAGCTAGATTCTTGAAACAGAAAGCTTTAAATTACTGCATTTTGGATGGAGTGTTATATTGGAAAATTCTATTGGCATATTTCTTAAATGTTTGCTTGAGAATAATGCAGGAAAGATCATGCATGAACTGCATGAGGGAGAATGTGGAGGCCATCTTTACTAGAAGACCACAACAAACAAGATTCTTAGAGCTGGCTATTATTGGCCCACCCTTTTCCCAGATACTCAAAAACTTGTCATGACTTGCCATAAGTGTCAAATTTTTGATGGCAAGAGTGTCAAACCAGGAGGTAACTCCTCAAATCAGAATGTCCATTAGCTGAAGAATGCATATGTATTTATACATGGAGGTGAGGCTATTGGGATTCATCTCCCAATGACTCTTGGCCTTCCTTATTTCCTAATATTAAATAATATACAATATTACATGTGCACACCCATCCCATAGGATTAGGTGTCAACATTCCCCCCTTTAATCCGAAGGGATGTTGCTGAGTCCAAGCATCGATATGAAATTTTCAAACTTTTCTCTTCCAAGTGCTTTGTGGAACAATGATGTAGATGGATGGTTTTGGCCTGAACATGATGTCGAATTAGATGGTACTTTGTATTGATGTGCTTTGTTCGATCATGGAACTTTGGGTTCTTGGCCAACTTTATTGCATAAGTGTTTTCGATCATGAGTGGCGTGGAATACATTTGTTTCATCTGCAAATCTTCCAGGATTTTCCGGAGCCACACAATTTCCTTTGTTGCTTCAGTTGCTGCCACATATTCTGCCTTGGTCATGGAATCTGCTGGAACTGACTGTTTGTGTGATCTCCATGAGACAGCTCCTGATCCAATACTCATGGTGTAACCTGTAGTAGACACCCCTGTTTCTTTGTCACCATCAAAGTCTGAATCAGAATATCCGATCAAGCTGAAGTCGCCTACCTGTGTATATTTGAGTCCAAAGTCTTGAGTCCCCTTCAAGTACCTTAACACTCTTTTCGCAGCAGACCAATGTCCTTCACAAGGTTTTTGCATGAACCTTGAGAGGATTCCAACAACAAATGAAATGTCAGGTCTGGTGGTGGTCAGATAGATAAGACTTCCTACAAGCTGTCTATACTTAGTTGCATCCTCAAATTCCTTCCCTTCAACTGATGTGAGCTTCAAGTTTTGTTCCATTGGAGTGCCTAAGGGTTTACAATCATCCATGCCAAATTTTTTCAAGAGATCTCCAATGTACTTCTTCTGAGAAAGAAAGATGAATTTAGGATGTTGAATTACTTCAATACCCAAATAGTAATGAACATGACCCAAATCACTCATTTCAAAACCTTTCTTCAACTCTTTCTTCATGGATGCAATATAGCTCTCATTGTTTCCTGTTATCAAAAGATCATCTACATATACCACAAGATATACAAATGTTTTTCCAACTTTCTTAACAAACAAAGTTGCATCATCAAGATCAAAATGTTTGAAGTCAAGTTTCAGAAGATGCTCGGTTAATTTCTCATACCAGGCTCGTGGTGCTTGCTTGAGGCCATACAAGGATTTTATAAGCTTGCAAACTTTGTGTTCTTGACCCTTTACCACGAATCCTTCTGGCTGGGACATATAAACTTTATCCTTTAGATATCCATTCAAGAAGGCTGTTTTTACATCCATCTGATGGAATTTCCATCCATTCTGAGCTGCTAAAGCAAAGAGAGTCCGGATGGTGGTCCATTTTACTGTGGGAGCAAAAGTTTCTTCATAATCGACTCCTTCTTTTTGTGCAAAACCTTTTGCCACAAGCCTGGCCTTGTGCTTGTCAAGTGATCCATCTGCTTTATACTTGTTCTTGTAGACCCACTTACAGCCAATTGGTTTTGTTCCCAAATGCGGATCAACCAGCTTCCAAGTGCCATTCTTTATCAAGGCATCATACTCCTTCTGCATTGCTTCTTTCCATTCATCATGAGAAGCGGCTTCTTTGAAGGAAGTTGGTTCATGATCTATAGACAAACTCAATTCACGGTTATAAGAAATATCCATATCAACAGGAGAATCAGAATTATCTACATCACCTTCGATTTGTTGAGTGGAACTCCTTGTTCCTGTTTTTCCAACCTCATTAGGATGAACATTCTCCAGTGTCTTTGTCAGCCATTTGGGAGGACCTTTTTGAGATGGCCCAAGCTGGTCATTTGACTGAGTTTGGATTGATTCAAGATTCAATCTCCCAATTCTGTCAATCACATCATCCAATGTGTCATTCGTGGTTGTTTCTTCATGTGGGGGAGAGAGTGCTTCAGGACATGATTCCACAGTTTGATTCAATATCGGAATAACCCCTTCAAGATGTGGAATCACATTATCAAATTCTTGGAAGGACTTTGCATGTGTGAATCTATCCAGACGATCAAGTTGCCGCTCAACAACCTTGCCACTCTTGGAAGATTCAAGGAATATGACATCTCTTGCTATCACAAACTTCTTATTTGCTTCATCATAGAGACGATATCCTTTGGAGGTATTGGAGTACCCCAAGAAGATACATTTGCAACTTCTAGCACCAAGTTTTTTCCTTTGACCCTTGGGTATGAAGGCATAACAGGTGGACCCAAAGACCCTGAAATGCTTTACTGAAGGAATGTGGCCATGCCACATTTCAAAAGGAGTTTTGTTTCTAATTGAACTTGAAGGACACCTATTCTTTATGTAAACTGCACATAGAACTGCATCAGCCCAAAACATCAATTTTACATTCTTGAAAAATAACATGGAGCGGACCATATTTAAAATAGTTCTATTCATTCTTTCAGCTACACTGTTCTGTTGTGGATTATATGGCACAGTTGTTTGATGTTTGATTCCATGTTGACGAAGATAATTTTCAAATTCGTTTGAAGTGTATTATTTTCCATTATCAGTACATAGAGAGCCAATATGTGTTTGTGCATCATTTTCAATCCATGCATGAAAATTCTTGAAAGTTTGAAAAGCATCAGACTTATTCTTCAATAAGTAAATCCAACACATTTTGGTGTAGTCATCAATAAATGTCATCATGTATTTATTTCCATTTGCAGAAGAAATAGGCATAGGGCCACATAAATCTGAATGAACAAGCTCAATTTTTCTATGTGCTCTGGAGTGTGAATCATGAAATGGCTGTTTGCTATGCTTTCCTAGAATACAAGCATCACATTCCTTAGGTTTCCTAGGAATTGTAGGCAGTCCATTAACACCATTTTTCTTCAACAAGCGAAGGCTTTCATAGTTTAAGTGTCCAAATCTAGCATGCCATAAAAGACTTGATGGGAATGTACCTTCATCATGATGTGAACTGAATGCAAAGTTTTGAGCATGAGCAGATGAACCTTTCAGCTTCAAGAGTCTCCCTTCTTCTATTCCCTCGATGACAAGTGAGTGATCTGATGCTTTTCTGACCTCTGCCTTGCCATCAAAAAAGTGAATTGAGTGTCCTTGCTGCCGGATTTCGATCAGGGACAACAAGTTTCTCTTCAACTCAGGGAGGTATAGAACCTCGTGTAGGATATGATCTGGAAGACCAGGCAACTTAAGCCTGACTGTGCCAAGCCCTGATGGCTTGAGTTTGGATTTATCTGCGAAATATACTGCTCCATCAACTTTGTCAGTGAATTCTTCAAAAAAATATTTTCTAAATGTCATGTGACATGTTGCTCTTGAATATAGCAACCAATCATCTCTCCATGAAGTAAATGAAACATCAAATAGGTTTTCAGTTACTCCATTGTTACAATGTGCTAGAACATAATGAGCGGATTCAGGTGCTTTACCTTTGCCTTTGTCATTAGTTTTACCTTTGTCTTGATTTCTTTGCTGCTCAATTTTCTCCCATGGTGTTCTGCATTTGGATGCATCATGTCCATCTCTATTGCAACGTGTGCAATGAAGATTGGATTTGTCAGATGGTCTGCCCCCCCTTTCTGTGAAGTTTCTTCTTCCTCTTCCTCTTCTGCCACCTCTTCCTCTGGATGAATCTGGAGCATGACTCTTTTCTCTATGTGCCAAGTATGCAACCTCTTTGGAAGACGAAGGGACTGTCATCTTCCCGAAAGCTTTCTCTCTTTCTGCAAACTTTTTCTCAAGTGTATCAAAGGTGATATGCTCAAGGTTCCCACTTGCTTGCAAAGACTCAAGATAATGTGAGTAAGTCGGATATAATGCCTTAACATATGCTATGAGAGGTATGTCCATTTTTACACCAGTGCTATCAATATCATGCATGATTGATCTAACTTCTGAAGCTAAGGCAAGGGGATCATCATTCTTCATTTCAAGACTGAATAACTTAATCCTCAATTGAACATTTTCTAATTCTGAATGTGAGTCATAGAGTTCTTTTAGCTTGCTCAAGGCATCATAGGCATTTGAGAATGATGAAATGTGGCGACTCACCTCTTCATTTACGGAAGCTGCAATCAAGGCATAGGCCTTATACTTCTTGTTTTCCCAAATGGCGAGCTCTTTGTCTGAAGTGGGCTTTCCTAGTGGATTTCCTTCTGTCCTTCACAGATTCCTCTCCACAACTCATTAAAAATGAGTGTGTGTTTAATCTTCCGAGACCATTCAAGATAGTTCTCTTTGCCGGAGAGAACCACCCCAACAATAGAGATGAGAGAATGCATTAGTTTGCTGGAAAAAATTCTTCTGAAGAGGAAAAATTTCTACTAGAAAAACTTTTAACTCTTGAAATTTGCTCAATTAAAGGGGACAAAAACTCTTTGCTGGAAAATACTCTGAATTTACAAAGACAAAAACTCTTTGCTAAAAAACACTGAATTCTGCACCAAAAAAAATATATGTATATTTTTTTGTTTGGAGAATTTTTTTTTGTATGGGAGGCGATATGGAAGGGCGGTATTATAAGGTGGTGGAATGGTATTATAATATGGATGGAGTATATAATATGGACAGAGTGTGCTAATGGGAATGCGGTACTGTATATAACAGTGGAATAAATGGCGGACATAATCTAATATGGAGTGAATGATGTAATATGGAGTATTGAATATGGCGCGTTGATATATGGACAACACTGTATAAAAAATAGAAAGGCGGTATTATATAAAGCACGCAACGTATTATGTATTGGAGCAGAGGACAGAGCACATATATCAATGGGAGGGCATTATTATTAAGAATGAAGTGATATTGTATAGTGGTATTGGATGTAAAACAAACAGCGTACGAATATTGGGGATGTAAAACAATGAGAAGGGGAGCGGTTTTGAAAGATGGGACAGACAGGAGGAGCAGTGTGTTACCATGACAGCGTATTAAACATAGCCACCTTTATAACTGAGACACCGTATTAACAATGCGTATTATATGGAGGGAGGACGAATGACAACGCTGTATTATGGTAATGGTGCTGTGTTATTTGAATATGACACAGCGGTGAATATGCCACGGTGTAGTGTATTGAATAGGGCGACGGAGCTGGTGTTATGGCGCTGTGTTATTTGAATATGCCACGGTGTAGTGTATTGAATAGGGCGACGGAGCTGATGTTATGGCGCTGTGTTATTTGAATATGCCACGGTATTTGCAGGGGGAAGGCCGAGAGGCCACGGGAACGAGCAGAAGGGAGGTCCGGGTAGAGAGTATTGTAATGGTGTATGCAGGCGGACAGAGCGGTATTATATATGCAGAGCACTGTAATATGTGGAATATGTAGTAGCTATGGAATATACAAAACGTGGAGGGCGTATGGAGCGGACTGTGTATACGTGGAGGGCGTGTTATAAATGGAGTGTTGCAATATATTCGATGGAGGGGATGGCGTGAGGGAAGTGTGAGGGGGCGTGGGGAGTGTGGAGAGAGGGAGGCCAAGAGGCCTGTTACAAATAATCTGGAATGACAGAGTTGCAAGACTGCTGGAATTGCAGAATGGCAGGGGCTGCAATTTGCAAAATTTCAGGGTCTGCAGAATTGCAGAATCTCCAGAAGCTGCACAAATAGAACTGGGCAAAGAAAGTGCAGAGATAGAAAAAAAATGCAGAATTACAGTACAGAAATTTAATAGGAGTAGCAAAAACTATCATAAAAAACTGACTGAGCAAAGGAGAGGGAGTTACACCACAGGCAGAAATGCCAATAGTGGGACTGGCTTTGATACCATGTCAAACCAGGAGGTAACTCCTCAAATCAGAATGTCCATTAGCTGAAGAATGCATATGTATTTATACATGGAGGTGAGGCTATTGGGATTCATCTCCCAATGACTCTTGGCCTTCCTTATTTCCTAATATTAAATAATATACAATATTACATGTGCACACCCATCCCATAGGATTAGGTGTCAACAAAGAGAAAACTCCTACCTTTACCTTTGCATCCCATTAGTATTGAGGCTCCTTTTTAGCAATGGGTTTTAGACTTTATTGGAGAAATTCATCCAACTTCATCTGCCCAACATAAGTGGATCCTTACAGCCATAGATTACTTTACCAAATGGATAGAAACCATCCCTTCTAGGAATTCTACTGACTCTGTCATTATCAAGTTCCTTGAAACCAACATACTGTCCAGATTTGGTTGTCTTAGGAAAATTGTTACAGACAATGTTGCTGCTTTCAGATCCAAAATAATGGTTGATTTCTTCTACAAATATCATATCACATTGGGCCATTCCGTAGCTTACTATCCCTAAGGAAATGGCCTAGCCGAATCTTCCAATAAAAGCCTGATCAATATTATCAAAATATTGTTGGATCAAAATCAGAAATCATGGCATAGTAAGCTTGTTCATGCATTATGGGCTGATAGACTATCTACCAAGAAATCAATAAATATGTCCCCCTATCAACTGGTATATGGTTTAGATGCAGTCTTCCATACATCTTTGGAACTTCTCCAAGAAGTACAAGCAGAAGAAAATGACATGCAAAGAAGGCTAAATCAAACTATTCATTTACAACAGACAAGAGAAGAAGTGTACAAAAGGACACAAGCAGTTCAAGAAAACATCAAGAAGATCTTTGACAGAAGGACTAAATCAAACAATTTCCAAGTTGGAGATATAATGTTGAAATGGGATTCAAGGAGGGAAGACAAGGGTAAACATGGTAAATTTTAGAATCTGTGGAAGGGCCATATATCATTCATTCCATTAGGGGTCATAATGCTTTCCTTTTAGAAGGATTGAATAGAGAAGAATTAGTTGGAGGTCCTGTCAATGGCAGGATGCTCAAACATTATTTCTGTCAAGAGTCTTAGATTCAAAGTTTTCATCCATTATACATAAATATTGCATGAGAAAGATTAGAGAAAATACAAAAACAATAAGAGAAAAAGAAAAAGAGGGCAAATTCAAAAGAGGTACAACCCCATACCCAAAAAACAATACTGCTGAAAGTGTGCAATTCTAAATGCCACTGCTGATTCAAAAGATACCTTGTTTAGTCATCTAGCCTAATCATGGTTGAACACACTTTAAATTTATGTGGATAAGTTAGTAGAAGCAATGATTGTCAAGATTATTTCAGACTTAGCTTATCAAAAATGATAGATTAGGAAAGTATGAAGATGTTGGTTCCACATGCTCAAAACAAAACCAAAGAAATAGATAAGGATGCATTACTAATAACAAATCACAACCTTATCTTTCTGGAATTACTTTTTCCGCAAAAATAATGTTTGTGTGCAGCTTGTTCCAAATGCCACAACCATGGTTAATCAGACTGTCTAATCCTGATTTGAACCATGCTTTAATTTTCAAGTCAATAGTTAGAGAATCAAGACTGCCAAACAGTTTATTCTTAGCAGTCAAATAGTTATGTAGAAAATAAAAAGAGTTCAACAGTCTAATCTGAAATCTTGGAAGAAATAAGGATAGGGACAGATAGTTTATTTCTGTTTTCAAAAATAAAAATGTCAAAGAGTTTGCTAGTTCAAATGCACTCAAAGAGGAAGAAAAAAATGTTAGGGCAAGTAGGATTGGATAGGTAGAAGTGTTGTTGAGAAAATATTATGTTACAGATTGTTGAAGATTGTCATTTCAAAAGAATACCAGCAAGTGAAAGGGAAGGAAATTTGCCTAATGGATAAGGCATTGGTCTGCTGAAACTTAGAGATTTGATAAACTGAGAGTTCTGGACACCTTGAAAGGAAAGCTTCCCTCCCCAAGTGGAGCCACTGTTAGTCATCAGTAAATTTTGCTGATATCAAAGAGATGACTAAGTTACAAAGCCTAGATTTCTAGAAACAATATTTGAAGTTACATTGTGAGTTCTAGAAATCTCACTGCATTCATTATCCTAAAGCCTAATTGTTGCACTATAAACTTTATCTTTTTCCTTCTCAAAGTTACCCTGCTGCAAGGAAAATTCCATTTTCTAGGCTTGATTTGCCTCATTTTCATTGCCTCACTTAGACCCTCATTCATCCTTTTTCTCTATAAAAACCCATTTCTTCTTTCCTCTAAAAAGCCCCTCATAATCCCCCTTATTCATCATTGTCTTCTAAAAAACCCTTAAATAATGTAAAACGCCTTTTTACATTGTTTAAAGCTAACTTATAGCCCATCGGACCCTTTAAATTTGCATAAAAACTCTGTTTTTATGCTAAAAACACCCTTTGCACAAAACATGCCTTTAAGCCCCTTTCTGGCTTAAAGCCCCAGCCCCCTTCCTCATACGACTCTAAACCTCGACCATTTCACTATCTTCCTAAACCCTCTTCATTTTTTCCCTCGGTCCCTTTTTCCCATAAAATCGAGGCCTCCGCCTCTTCCTAGCCCCTTTCCCTATTCTTTATTTTACACCCCTGCCACTTTTATTTTTATACCCCCAAACCTTATTAAACCCCCCCCTTTTAACCTTTGAAGAGATTAACATGGGCCCATTTCTCCCTTCTTCCCATTCTCACCCACACCCTCTATCCGCTCATCTGGACTGTTGATCAAAGGCCCTTAACCCAATCCAATGGCCATCGCCTCACCTCCCTTCATCCCACATCAAACCAAACCCGCATGACCCGAAAAAATTTCTTACGTCACTAAGCCGGGCCCCACCTTCCACTTTATCCTACCACCAAATCCGTCACCTGCCACCTATCGCTAGGCCCCGCTCCACAAACCTGCACGCCAATCCCTCAACCATTCTGCACCGTCGTTCTCATCCTTTGAGATCCTTTGAGAATTTTGCGCCGAGGTTTAACGCCCTCAACTCACGCGAAAAAAGCTGTTTCACTCTGGGCACGCGTCCAACACTGAGTGGCATCATGCGGCCTCCACTCAAAACCACTTACCACTCTTAACCCACGCGATAAACCGTTGTGGTTTTCGCGAAACCACCTTTCTCCCCTTCGCGATAAAATATGAATTTCTTCGCTTCTCCGCCATGTTCCACCTATGGAACTCCTCTCTCCGCACTCCCTCCTTCTCTGCAGATCGCCCCCGATGCCTCAGAAATCCCCAAAAATGTAGTTTTATCCTCTCCCGCAGGCTTTAAAATTAATGTTGTTTTGCGTTTTTTCTAGTTTTCAATGGCAGTGATGCCCGAAGGGGTATTCCAAAGGTCAAAATTCACCGTTGGATGACGATCCAGGAGCTAAATATTCATACAAAAGAGGCGAGAGGGTTTGCATGAAGACTTGAACCTTGATGAATCATGATAATTGATGGGTTATAAAACCCTCCGATGTACAAAGAAACCCTCCCTGCACACAAACAAACAAACAAAGGAAGGAACTATGAAGAACATAAAGCTTTTGAGGGCTAATCTAAGAACAAAGATAAATTAAAAGGATTAAGCCCTTAAAGACAGTGATTAAAGATGAAAGGTCAAAGTTTAAAGACATAGAGTAAAAGAATGAAACAATCATAAAGAAGAAACAAAAGATAAAGGCAGTAAGACATAATATTAAGGATAAATCAAGGTTAAATGCCTTAATACTGAGTTTATGATCAAAGCAAAGGCAACTTAACCCAATGACAGCCTCGAATAACTCAAAAAGGAAGCAGTTACTAATCCAAAAGATCAAATTGCCACCTACATCATGTTTTTCTTTCATAAAGACAATTGGAAGTTATTTTACAGTCAGAAGATATTTTATCTGTCAAGGCAGTTATTGTAATAGTTAAGATTAGGCCTTAAAGTCAAACTCTTCACCTATTTTTCCCTAGAAAGTTAAGACAGAGTTATTAAAACAGAGAAGTAGCTGCAGATATTTATACCTTATGCCTTGCATGGTTTTCAAGGTCAGGAATGCACTTACTCTGTAATTAATGATACCCAAACCCTATCCTAAACTCACCTCCTCATTTGCAGCATAAATACGGCATTTGAACTCATTGTATTGTTGGCATTTGATGACTCTTTGAAGTAATACACAGTCTCTTGGAAGTTGAAGGAAATTGCTGTTTTGGGATCTCATGGATGTTCTGATTTGTTTGTTGATGGAGGAGGCTAGATCATTAGATCCCTGAGCTTGGCTATTGGTGAAGTACTTATATCTGTTATTGTTATTTCCTGTTTTCATTATGTTTCCACTTTTCTTTGTTACGGTAGAGTAAAAGTTTCAGGCTAAGAAATGTCTTTTAAAAGAACCTTAGTCTCGTTTACTCTTCACTGTCTTAATGTTTTCTTTTGCAAGGTCTGATTGAAGGATTCTTAATTGCCCTTCAGTTCCATCTATGCTTGTAATCTTATAAATGATTCAATAGAATATAACCAAGGAGTCTCTCTTTTGGTAAGTCCATATCCCTTTGAGTACGGCTTGAGAGGTTGTTTTGAGGAATGATTTCAATAGAGTGAAACCAGGGAAATTAAGTGGTGAGTCCAGGCTCCTTTGAGTACAATTTTAGATATTGTTTCTAAAGATGTTTCAAAGTATGCTAAGTAGACTCTAAACCAGGGAAGTCTATGGTGTGCCCTGTCCTCTTGACTGCCTCAAAAGGTTACTTTAAAGATTCCTAAAGAGTTGGTCAAAGCAGATTAGATTATTTATGTTTGATCTTAGGTTGCTTTTACTATTTATCTTGTATGTTTTCTTATCTGAAAGTAGTCTTTTGATTGCTGGATTGTTATCTGAAAGGTTTTCTTATTAAAATTCCGCCCAAAGAAGTCTATGGTTTGCCCTGTCCTTTGGCTTACTTCAAAACAGATGCCTTGAAAGATGTTTCTTGTTTAAAGTACATGATAAAGAATTCTTAATTTCTCTTTGTCCTACTTTTCATTCTTATCCTTAATGTTCACGTCATTATCCTAAATTTTGAAGATCCATTGGCCAAGTTAGATTTACCCTATGATACTCCCTGATCCATTGATGAACTTACCATGAATTTCATTTGACTCCATTGCCCAATGATTTAGAGATTTTCCCATTCTATCTATGTTCTTAGATCATCATACCCAATCAAACAAACAACAAACCTCATACTTCATAACTAGCCTAAAATCAACTCTTAAAAGCAAACAAGCACACATCTTTACAAACAACCTGAGAGATCCCTCTCTGAGTCTAGGAAGGCTAGGTCCTAGAACTCTAAAGATTGGTTTCATGTTACCTTGTCATTTGGTATGCCAATTTTCCAAATCACAGGACACTAACAGAAACCATACATGAAAATCGATACCTGCAAGCAAAACTTGATGTTGTTGTTGATCCCGATGTCCTGTTGCACTCTCTTTATTTTCCTTTGCCTTCTTGCTCCAAATCCCAAGTATGCCACACTCCTCCAAGAGTGCTCTAAGAAAACTCTAAGTATCCAAGTGTATGAGAGATCCAAAACTGAACTAACAAAAGTACATGAACAAAAACTTGCCAACTGATCCTCAGAAGCCTTTTTATCAATGAGGTCTCTATTTTCTTCATTTTCCATGATTTTCCTTCAATTCCCTTCTCACATGGAACCTGTGACCTTTCACCTTCATTTTCTCCTATTTTACTTTATTTCCACAAATAAAATGCCAATTAATGCCTCATGCCTTTCCAAAGCCTTTGCCATTGCCTTTGCCAATTTCCTTAGCCATAATAAACCAAATGAACATCCACTAAGATGTTTTGCCCACCATTCAGCCTAGAATACGTGTCCCATGACCTTCGTCTTATATTTTTTACATGGATTTTTAACCAGGGTTGTTACAAAAAAAATCTTTAGAATTAGAACCCTTGAAAGAAGGTTTGAAATGCTGAGATGGTTCCATATCCTAATTGTCAATAGCTAAGAGGTAGACACATAAGTCAATCTGGGCACTTATAAAAAATTAGGTAATTAATAGTTTTTGGACATGAATATTATCAAGACATTCCATAGTAAAGTGGTTTGATCAAAATGGGATTAATAGTTTTTGAACATGAATATTATCAAAACATTCCATAATCTATTGATGTAGCCAAAATAGGATTTTTTTTTAGTAAGGAATATTTTATTTAATCTTCCCTCAAAAATATAAAATTAGTTATCTCTTTCATTATACTCTCACTTCCTTCTATTAAACATTTATATTGTTAAAAAAAAAAAAAAACAATAAAAGGGATTTTTAAATTCATGTATATATCTTACATTGCTAATATATATATAAACTAAATGATAAATTCTTAGAATGCAACTTTTCTTTCATGTTGGACAATTTTTTTGAAAAAAAAAATAGTGTGGAGAAACAATGATGTTCCAACACTTCACCCATATTCGAGTATTTTCAAGCTTATAGTCCCTAAAGATGGGTGAAATGTTCACTTGCAATATCCGCCATTGCAATTTCTCCACATAGTTTTTTTTTTTTTTTTGCAACAACATAAATGATAAATTTATTTTAAATAATAATAATAATTTATTATTATTTATAAAAATAATGAATATATAAATTAAATAGTTATACATTGCATGTAACAATATTGTGAACAATGAAGATTTACTCGGAATTTGACCTCCATGGAATATGGTAGAATATTCTTAATAGTATTCATAATTCAAATGTTGGGATTTATCTTCAAAGTAGTTATGCTCTTTTTGTTTTTTTTATTAAATTGATTAATTGAAAAAACAATGTCATATGAACATGAACTATGGTTCTTTGAGCATGTGGTATTAGTAAGCCATATTATTGGCGCATGGTATTGTAATAAGACATATTTATAGGTTAATAGTCTTCATGGTAAAGTGACATTAAATCTCTATGGTTAAAAATCTTGTTACATTTGAGAGTGTAGGCTTTCACAGTTCAAATTCATATCAACATCAATATTGCTAATTCATAAAATAATGGAATGTGTATGAAATGTTACATGTTTATATGTACAAGTATGTGTGTGTGTTTTTAAAATTTAGTTATTTTTTAGGATTTTTTTTTTTTTGGCAATGTGTGATGTATCATGAGGTAGTTGTTTTGATGTTTATTGGTGTTTTTTTTTTAAATTTCTTTCTAAATAGGATTTTTTCAATATAACATTGCAATGACATAACTACATTGAAGAAATATCTCAACCTTTAATTTGTGAATACTACTAAGAATATTCTAGAATATTTTGTGGAGGTTAAATCATTACCATACACCTAATAATTATTGATAATTAAATTAAAATTCTGGAAACTTATTTAATATTTAATATTATTTATAATTATTATAAATTTAAAAATTATAATTTTAGGTTGTTTAATCCACAAAGTTCTAGTGCTCCGGGATTTTCCTATAGCGTTGATTCCATTTATGCATCCCAAAGTGCATTTTAAACAACAAGAAATCATAATCTTGCTCAAAATTGTATTGCCAAATTCCAGCAAAAAAATTCGTTTTGTCTATTAGTTAGACTATGCTTATATACATATACATATATATATGTATATCTGTGTGTGTGTAGTCCAACTCATAGACGAAATAACTTTTTTCACCAGAATCAGGCGATATAATTTCAAGCACGAATGTGATTTTTTGTTATTTTCAATACATTTCTGAATACATAAATATATTCAACACCCTACGAAACCCCTTGGGCACTCGAATTCTACAGATTAAACAACTTAAAGTCAAGTTTTTAAAAATATTTTCCGAATTTTGGTTAAAATTAATGAGAAAAAATATTGTAAAAAAGGTCATTTCATCTATAAGTTAGAATATACCTATATGGGCGTGTGTGTGTAACTTATAGACAAACTAACCTTTTGCACCAGAATTGGGCGATATAATTTCAAGCAAGAATGTGATTTTTTGTTGTTTTAAATACATTTTTGAATCCTTAAATAGGTTCAACACCCTAAAAAACTCATAGAGCACTCGAATTCTACATATAAAACAACTTAAACTCAAGTTTTTAAAAATCTTTAACATTTTTTTGTTAAAATTAATGAGAAAAAATATTGTGAAAAACGTCATTTTGACTATAAGTTAGACTATGCCTTTATATATGTGTGTAGTCTAACTTATAGATGAAATAACATTTTTCACCGAAATCGAGCAATATACTTTCAAAAAAGAATGTGATTTTGTTGTTGTTTTAAATACATTTTTGAATGCATAAATAGATTCAACACCCTAAAAAACCCCTAGGATGCTCGAATTCTACAGATTAAACAACTTAATCTCAAGTTTTTAAAAATATTTGCTAAATTTTGGTTTAAATTAATGAGAAAAAATATTGTGAAAAAGGTCATTTAGTCTATAAGTTAGACTACGCGTGCATATATATGTGTATGTGTGTGTGTGTTTGTGCACATGCATAGTCTAACTTATATAAAACTAATCAACATTAATTTGGGTAGTTGATAGGAATGTTGTTATCCTCCTTATTTAAGTTCAATTTTTACAAATGACATTTGAATTTATAATGACTATATTGATGTATTGACCTTGATCCAAGTGGTTTATGGAACTTATGTCTTAAAAAATTTAGGGTCTACCCATTGTACCATCATCTGAAAAAAGTATATGTGTGTGTTTTAAAGAATAAATTATTATTATATTATATGGTAATGAAATTTAATATTCTAATTTTTTTATTTTAAATTGTGTAATACAAGTTTTAAAATAAATATTGTATAATATAAAATTTTGATACGATTTCATAAAATAATAATTCATTTTTAAACATTTGTGTGTGTGTTATAACGTAAGTGGATAAGTGATGTGAATTATAAGTAGGAGGTCATAAGGTCAATTCCTTGAAGAGTTGAAGAAAAGGGCAACAAACACTAATTCCAATGCTTGAGAAGAAGTTATGAAGGGAAATGGGAAGTTTCCTATCTTACCATTACAAGGAAAAGACCCTCTAGCATATTTTTTTGAGGAAGCCCTTATAAAAATAGCCTAGATATACGTTTATAGTGGAGGTCACTAGAGGAGGTTGGCAGGTGGAGGTTTTCGCAGATGTTTTTATGCGGTGTGTTTCTAATCATAACACACACCGGTGCGTTTTAGATAAAGCACACCGATGCGTACTATCAAATGGCACACTGAGACTCTATGGTCTCCGTACAAACCGGCTCGGTGCGTCTCAGTAATCCAGCACACCGATGCATACTATCAAATGGCACACCGAGACACTGTGCTCACCATACAAACCGGCCCGGTGCATCTCAGTAATCCAGTGCACCATAAATAAGTGCGGTGCGCCATTGATAACAATCGCCTGGTGCGTCTCATAATCGAGCACACCGAAAAAGGGTTAATTAAAAAAAATTACAGGCTGTAAAAAAATTCATTTTTACTTGTTCAGTGCTTTAGATCTCTCAAGCATCTATGTGAGTTTTTCTTCTCTGAGGCGCCCTGCCATCGATGCTCCCATTGCCCACATTGCTTCCGTCCATTGCTCACTGTGTGGAGTTTGAATTTTCAAAAACGGTGGAAAAATTTGTTTTTTTAGTATTCCTTAGCAAATATTCCTCCTCGACGCGCAAATGTGCAGGTAATCTACTTGTTTCTCAATAACTTAACCTTTTAATGAATTAATTTCTCAAATTCACTTAAAATTTATCGTTTAAAAAAAAAATCTGCATGGTGTGTTCGAGCCGTTCGGCTCGCACCGTTCGCAGTGCTACCTGTAAATTTACAGGCCGCAGCGCGAATGGTGTTAATGGAAACCACACTGGGTTTTGGTGCGGCACCGAGAAAAGGCGAACTCCTTTAAAATTAAAATAGTGCAGTGCGTGTCGGTGGCCAACAACACTGACCATATAAAATTGTTAAAAATAACACACTATCTATTCCATCCGCCTCTCTTCTTGGCAGGTTTAGTCCTGATGATGCGTATTGGTTAGACTCGAAACATAGACGTAAAAATGGATACTGCGAAGATTCCGAATCCCCCTTCCTCAAAACCGACACCACAGAAATCTTCAAACAATCATTGGTACCCTGTATGGAAGGGAAATCTGGATTTAGACTCGTAATCTCCAAAAAACAAGGGTTAAAATCCAAAGAAGAGAGGCTGATCTATTTTTTATCTCTTCCATCCGCCTCTCTTCTTGGCAGGTTTAGTCGTGATGATGAGTCTTGGTTAGACTCCAAACGTAGACGTAAAAGTGGATACTATGGAGATTCCAAATCCCCCTCCTCAAAACTCACACCACAAAAATCTTCAAACTATCATTGGTACCCTATACGGAAGGGACACCTGGATTGAGACTCGTAATCTCGAAAAAACAAGGGTTAAAATCTGAAGAAGAGAGGCTGATCTATTTTTTTATCTCTTCCATCCGCCTCTCTTCTTGGCAGGTTTAATGCTGATGATGAGTCTTGGTTAGCCTCGAAACGTAGACGTAAAAATTGATATTGTGGAGATTCTGAATCCCCCTCCTCAAAACTCACATGTAATATTCCCAAATGGGAAAAGCAGGAATATAGTGCATAAATATGGAAATAGTAGTGAAGATCAATGCATAAATGTGAGAGACCAATATGGAGATTTCTTATTCATTATAACAGCAGCAAAAATGTACAAAAATAATGGACACAAGTCATATAACATGAATCAACAAGCCTCCAATAGATAAATCCCTCAATATTGAGGTGCTTCTACTATATAAAAATGCGGGAGACACTGCTACAACACATTCACAAGAGCATCGCTACATAAAATGAATACACAAAAGATAAAATGGCTGATATATGCCTCAAAATTAATGTACAATGAAGATCAAGGCTCTATACAACCTCCAACAAGAATCCGAGAGGGTTTTCAAAAATACACCAATATACAAGATGGGAACCCAAGCCTTAGGGCTGAAGATTCACTGCAACAATACATCTGGATATTCCTCATCAAATTTTCTTCTTGGATCCTTCCTTTGCCTTTCCCTCTTCATTTGATTGACCTCCTTGGAGAGATCTTGCAAAGATATAAAGAAAAGAGTGGCAAAACTACAATCCTCCTTCATGATAGATCTCTTCTATCTTCTTCTTCTTTTGATGCAAAAGATGAAGTGTCCACAAGCTGAGCCAAAGATCATGCTCTAATACCACTATAATATCCCAAAATGGAATAATGCATTGATACAAAACACAATAGCTGAACAACAGTAAAGAAAAAAATTAATCTAAAGACAACATCAGAATATATAGAGAAGCTGAGCCATTTTATTATATGGGAGGTGAATAGAAAGTACAACAGTGCTCAAAATATGAGACACTCAAGCCAAATACATAGGCTAGAATGACCCTGAAATGATCCCACAAGAGGGAGTGTGTAACTGCTGAATTGCTAGAAGGTAAACTGTGCTGTCCCTGCTACAACTGTTGGGACTGCAACTGCCAGAAAGATAGAAAGTCAGATCTAGACAGTATGGGAGCTCCGATGATGCTAAAAATAGAGATCTGGGCTTTATGATGGATACCCAAGATAACCCAGAAAGGGTTTCTCAGATCTGTCAATCTAAGTAAAACACCCTCTTAGGGCTTCACATATACACTGCTGGGTATGTAGATCTATTGCATAGTCTGAGGATATGATGGCTGCAATGATGTGTAATCAGATCTATGCAAGAAGGGTTGATCCCTTCACTAGATCCTTGGGCTAGAAGCTCAAGATCTAGCTCCTCCAAACTCCTCCACTAAAAATAGCTGCTGGATGAAAAACAACTTCAGAAAATTGCTCTGCTAGATATGTCAATACAGCTCCTGAATGATGGAAACAATAGATCCAATGTGAGGAGATGATCCCTCACAAGATTTCCAGCTGAAATATCGGAAACTTCCTTCCTACAATAGATCTACCGGACTGGATTGCGCAATCCTTGAAGGGACTACTGCTGCATGGAGGTAAAACCCAATGGCTTGAATTCTAGATATAGATCTACTGCTCCTGGAAGACTGAAACTGAAGAACAAAGTGGTAGGATGAATCCTCCATCGGTTTCCTAGTTGACTGCTAGAAACAACCTCCTGAAGATGGCACCAATGCCTGATGAGGAATAAAGCCCAATAGAAAACCTTCCCAGAGTAGGCACACAAGTCCCCTGTGGGTAAGGGTGGGATTTCCACTCGGAAACACCCTGTGCTAAACAACACTGTAGAATTAGCTAAAAAACTCAAGCATGCATAGAAATGTCCTAAGACAAATCCAGATCTAAACAGATCAAATAATAATCTAAGTATCCAAATCCCCTTCTATTGTGCCCTCACCTTTATTATATAGATCATGAGGCTTCCATGGCCTAGGCCCACTCCATAACTGCGCTGTACATGTGGACATAAGTCTCCATGGTTGAATGCGCTATTTCTCCATGTCCTCCATCATGTTCACATGGGGTGATCACCCTCTCCATCATTTGTGCATTAAATGAACCACTTCCTCCACTAAGTTATCATAAGTGCTTTATGATCTTACTTTGAATGCACTACGATCTCAGTTGACCTCTTCAAGATCCTCATGATTTTATATTTAAGATCCATGATCTTATTTTACTATTTCATCCTCCATGATATATCTCATAAATGAGACATGATCTCCACTACTTTATCATTTAATGGAGCTACTCCACTACTCCATGATTTATATCTAGATCTAGAATATCCACATACACACATCAAAAGTGGATTTTATTCATATTTGAGGATTATGGGTCCCTCCACCCTTTTATTTACTTAATTAATTAAGTTAATTAAGACTCTAATATTCCAAATAAACATGTGAAATTTTTTGAATATTATAGTCCTCCCTGGAAAAATGTTGTTTGTCCTCGAGCAACTGCAAAAGTAGATGCTAGAGCAATCTTTCCCCCTCCCAATGACATCCACATAAGGAAGGTCTCCCCATTTTCTGCAATGAGTTATGTATGCCTAGCACCACATTTTTCTCTCTATAATGTCTAGAGTGAGCTCTAACTGTGTAGCTAGATGTCCCTCCTCAATCATGAAGCTCCAAGTGACAGCCATAAGCTATCAAACATCCTCCACAATACTTGAGATACATAAATATATATGGTTCCTTCCACAAAAGGAAAGCTCCAAATCACAAAGTATACCTCCATCCCATGCTACATGAAGTAAGAAGAGGCTCTTCATACCTCCATCCTTAGCCCTATTGGCCTTGTTGGATCCAAGCATCATTCCAACATTGTACCAAAGAAGAAATATTGACATATGGGTAGAAAAATATGCCAAACCATATTCTCCCAATAGTAACCAACGTAGAAATGCTCCTTGATGCCACACCACACCATCAAGATACTAAGTATGGTGTCCATACTCTCCAAGTAAGAGCCATCAGAGGAGTGCCTCTTGCTTCCATCCTCCAACACTGTCATGAAAAGTAGGGGAGTATGTAGGACCAAAGTCCCCTAATAAAAGCCAAAGCAACAAGATCTCTTGCTGCCTCTTCACATCATCATGTGAATCATGGAGCAACAACAACATACTGAAGGACATATGGAATGTCATTCAACCCAATACAAACAAACTCCATTATCACACATCATGAGAGTATTATGCCATATTACAAACAATACAAAACACATAAACATGGGAGATGTCATGTGATGGCCAAACTCTCTCAACCAAAGTGCACATGCCTCCTTTTAATGTATTCTGTCATTGATACACAAGGCATGAGTCAAGGAAATATGAGCTACTAGGTGTTAACCATACTCACCCAAGAGCAGCCAGCGCAACCATGCCTCCTTCTTCATTACATGAGTGTTGTACAAGGCATGGATCATGAAATATGTGCTGTTGGGTAGTAACCATACTCACCCAAGAGAAACTAGCTACCTCCTCCTCCTTGAGTCTACCCAAGACTCTTGGCGCTGTACCATGACCTCCCAATTGATGCAGGGGCATTAGAGCCAAGACACTTTTGTACATAAATAAATGTAAAGGAGGGCCTCATGTTTTGTTTTCCCATGTAAATATTCATAATTGAGTAATATGATTAATTAGAGGGAAAATATTGTAACTTCCCGAATGTTTGATGGGCACCTGAAGAGATAGTCAGAAGTTAGGCTAGCTTAGGAGTCCAAGAGTCATCAAGGAAATGAATCGATTGATTTACAATATGTATAAAAATAAACCCCTGTGACATAGTCGGGGGGCTGCACAGGGCGGCACAGACCTGCACATAGACCTGCCTGCATTTGCAGAGAGCTGCATAAGGGAAGAATGCCATCAGATTGAAGATCTGGCCAGCCAGTAGTTGTAAGTTAATTCACTATGTTAATAAGAAAATTTTCAGTATATTTGTGCCTCGTGGAGTTAATTCATGTGTGAATGTATATCTGCTTGTTTGAATAAGCTCTGTGTGAACATGTGTATGCATCCCGATGGAGGACAAGGGAAATCCTGTGTATGATTTATTTCTGTGTAATTGAAGCCTGAATCCTATAAGTAAGGATATGAGCGGAATGACAGACCTCTGTACAATCCATAATCAGAATCCTTGTGTAGAAGGACAATTAAGAAACCGTGATTAGTTACATAGATTGCGTAGAAGACCGACCGAGACCAAAAGGGTAACCAGTCCATTTGTGTGTGTGTTGAACTCCGGCAAACGGAACTGTGTGTTATATATATGGTAGGACCGTGTTGAAACGTCAGAGACCAGGGGCCACTTATACAAGAGCGGAGCAGGGCGAGGACAGAACCTGGAGCATGAGAGATAGATGGAATTGTGACAGAAGTGAATAGTGAACGTGGTTTGGAGCCGAAGGGTGGTTTTCATCGCACCACCTTCCGTCGGGCAGGCGACTTTCTCCATTCGCGAGCGATTCCATAGAGGTGCTGACACGTGTCCCTGAACGAAATTGGAAAACCGCCGTTTAAAGTGCGCCATCGCGCGTTATAGTTCATACCAAGACGTCGAGCGATATGCGTACGATCTGTTGATTTGGGAAAGGGCCATCGGACGGTGATCGCGCGTCGGACTTGCCCGAAGTTTAACCAAGGTGCGCGGAGGATAGCCAGGTACGATACGAACGTTTGATTGGGTGATTGGACGTAGAGGTGGGCCCAGAGCCGAGGTTTATTACATAGTAATTGTTTAACCAGCGCGTTGGGTTAAATGTGAAAGGTGAAGAGTTATAACCGCGATTCCAAGGTTCAGAGATAATATATAAGTCGGGAGATATATGTAATGAATTCGGGTTATTAATATAAGGCGGAAACCTTGGTTATAATGTTCGACAATAAAGTTGAAACTCGTAAATATATTACATATTACCACGGGTTTTAACATTTGATTAATTACAATATAGTTTAAATATGCGGATGACGGGTTATTCGTGTGAACGAATTGCAGATATTATATACATTGAGATATTATGGTGTGCGTATAATGTTTGAATAGGCGAAGTGGGGGACACATGAATTGTGATTAGGTGCGTAGTTAAAAGACCAAGGGTTTGATACGCATGGTGTGGAAGCCTTATTGTTTTGGTTATAGCTATAAAGGGAATGTTGAATTAATATCTCAATTCTCTGAATTGAGATATGATAAATGACCAGACCTGTTTATTAAAACTGCCAGCTCAGGAAGTAAGAGAACAAAGTGTGAATTTTCCGGATGGGGAAATGATTGGGCATGAAACTTTGGATGCACTTTACACAAAGTTAGGTGAAATTTTGAAGAGTACTGGGAATGTGGGTTTGGCGGGTGACCCCGCTATCAAGTGGTATCGGAGCTAGAATTTAGTCAGCTCGTTAAGAGTTTTTTTTTGAAATGCACATGTACTGAACATGAAAGAATAGTTGATGTTAGAATCTGTTTAATAGAGAAAATTGCAGATTTGATTTGACATACAGTGAAGGTCTCCAGATGAGAGGAATCTGGATTTGAAGACAAAAGATTGCAGCAGGTAGAAATGCAGTGCAGGTGAGGAGAGAAGGACTAAGATCATTCAGGGATCTTGAGGGGTAAGATGATGAGCCTTATTTGAACTCTGGTTGGAAGGTATTGTTTGTAGAATATAGAGTGCAAGAAATTGAGGAAGACATCTCAGCAGAAGTAGGTCACAAGATTTGAGAGCAGTGATAGAAGAGTCCAGCAAGGGATTCTGAGTGCATAAAGAGTGTGGCAGAACCTAAAATAATTCCCAACTGAGGTTGGATGAAAGAAGAAAAGGGATGTTCTTGAGAAATTTGTAGAGTGAAGCCTAGTGAGCAAAAGAGTGCTTTGAAGGTTCCTGCAGAGAGGGGACCAGTACTTGCTAAAAGCTGGAGCTTAGAGGAAAGCTTGGTGAGGTAAGTTGTAGCAAGAGAGCTTGTTGTTGCAGAGGCTTAGTGCAGCTTGTAAGTGAAGAACTCATAGAGAAGGGAATGGCTACTGAGAGCCATATCAGAGATTGCAGAGATTGCAGAGGTTCTGAGAGAGGCCACAACAAAAGAGTGTGGGAAGATGCCAAAGCAGTTGGCATGAGGAAGAGAATCACAGATGAAGAATATTGGAGAGAAGTTGCTAAGATCGGGGAAGAGCTCAATGAACTGAAGAGAAGGATAGAAGAAAGCTAGAGAGTTGGATGGCTCATGAAGAAGAAGGTAAAGTGGCAGTGGCTACAAAGGAAGAAGGAGCAGATGATGAATGCTCAGAAGAAGAAATAAATACTCAGAATGATTGAGTATCTGGAGAAAGAATTGGAGACTGAAGCTTCAAGTGGGACCAAGGGGTCCAAGAGCCTTACATCTGACATATTTTGTATGTTTGCAGGAATGGCAGGTGAGAAAGAACAAACTGCTGATGTTGTCACTGAGGAAGAAAATGGAGCATCGACATGTTTTGAGGATGTCCATGCACAGTTGGAGAAAGATTCTGCTTTCCAACATATTGGAAGCAGGAGAGTTTTAGGTTGTGATATTGGCCAGAAGCTGGAGGCTAAACAACTTGAGGACTCTGGAGAAGAGGCCATTGAAGAATCTCTGGAAAATATAGAAGACTTGGAACAACAAAAAGATTTGGTGACCAAATCACCAATTGAGACCATGAGGTCTTGTGTTTTTTCATCTGACAAGTTGTGTGTGAATGCAGGTGTTAATGAAGGCAGTTCACATGATGAAAATGTGACAGATGAAGCTAACTGTTGCTGAGTAAAGTATGATGATTATATTTTAGATGAAGAACAGATTAAACTACTGCAGCAGAAGGAATTCATTAATTCCTTATTTTATAGGAGATATTGTTTCAATCGAGCTGATAAAGATAAATTTGTCATTAATGCTGATAATGACAGGCTGCTTTTGTTAAATGGCCATGTGGAGAATGATGGACAAGTAGCTGGAGTCTTTGCAGAGATGGGAAATCAGGATTTTATGCTGATGAAGAATGAGGAGATAGTGACAGCAGAAGATAAAGAAGATTGTGGTGAGATGCCAAGATTGGGGCATGAGCAGAGGACAGAACCACAGAGAGAAGATGTTTAGATGGTAAGGACAAAGATGGTTGAAGATGAGAAAGTTACTTCTTGTGAACTAGAGAAAAAAGACATCCTTGAAGGGGATGGTGCAGAAGGGAGACTAGAAGAAAGTCTCAAGAAATGTTCGAAGAATTGGAATCAACATTCTGATGTGCTGATTGAGGAGAAAAGAAAGTTGGGACAACATATTGAGATGCTGACAGAAGAAGGGAAGGCTCTGAGGCCTTGTAGACTTTGCTTTAACAAATGTTTGATGGATTCAGATCCTGTTGATGATGTAGATAAGTTGACAGCATGGGGCAGTCAATTGAAAGAGAAGGAGAATTTTGCGGAAGACATTAAACCATGGAATGGAGAAATTGAGCTGTTAGAGAGTATGCTGAATCAGCAGGATTCCATACAAGATAGAAGACCTCAATTTCAGAATTGGGAGTTGCAGAATGTGTAGACACAATGGGATGAAGATAGAAAAGAATTGATGATTGAATCATCAGTAGGGACCACTGGGTCTTGGAGTTCTGGAATTGATGGAATGGCTATGTTGACAGGCAAAGCGGAAGACAATCCATCACTTGGAGTTGTCTTAGAAGAAGAAGAGCTGTTGCAGAATGAGGATGAGCAGCTGAGTGAAGATGAGACAGCCATGTCTTATATACAGGAATTTGTTGCTATTGATAGCAAGGAAGAATTGGCTTGTTCGAATAGCCCAGAGAAGATTGAAGAAGCTATATGGCAGACTGTTGGGGCTGCTACAGCAGTGGAGAACCAGAGTTTCACTCTGACAGAAGATGAAGATGCAGTGGCTAGAGAACTTGATTTGATTGCTGGAGTCAGTCAAGAAGAAGGAAGGCAATTGCTGAAGATTGCCAAGGCAGAAAAAGAAGATGTTGAACCTGAGTTGCAGCATATTGATGATTTTTTTGGCCAAAGGAGATGGCAAGAATGTTTGCTGAAGATATTCATAAAAGAAGGTGAAATGCCAGAACAAAAGCTTGGAGTGTTGCTGGAGAGAGTGCTGAAGCAACAACCTGAAGTGTTGCCAGCAGAGGAGCATAAGTTTTACTGTTGCAGAGAGGGTATGGATGATTGGGTGGCAGTAAGCATAGTGAATAGGGCAGCAGTAAGAACTGAAGAAATGAGGATGCAACAAACAGAAGTAAGAATCTAGCAGTCAGAGGAAAGACTAGATAAAGAAATAGAATTAATAAGGAAGCTGACACAGAAGATGCCTCAGAGGACGACAACAGCAAGAAAGCTGAGAATCAGCAACAACAAGAGGAAGACAGTCACAGACTGTGAGGGCATAGCAAGTAAGAAGATGCAGACCAAGATTTGGAAGCCAGGAGGAATGCGAAAGAAGAATGCTGCAACAAATAACCAGTTGCAGAACAAAGTATGGGATCTAGGCAGATAAAAATAGAGCACATGATCAGGAGATCATGAATCATTTGAACCTGGGGAGTCTGATGTAGGGGCATTAGACCCAAGACACTTTTGTACATAAATAAATGTAAATTAGGGCCTCATGTTTTGTTTTCCCATGTAAATATTCATAATTGAGTAATTTAGTTAATTAGAGGGAAAATATTGTAACTGCCCGAATGTTTGATGGGCACCTGAAGAGATAGTCAGAAGTTAGGCTAGCTTAGGAGTCCAAGAGTCATTAAGGAAATGAATCGATTGATTTACAATATATATAAAAATAAACCCCTGTGACAGAGTCGGGGGGCTGCACAGGGCGGCACAGACCTGCACATAGACCTGCCTGCATTTGCAGAGAGCTGCATAAGGGAAGAAGGCCATCAGATTGAAGATCTGGCCAGCCAGTAGTTGTAAGTTAATTCACTATGTTAATAAGAAATGTTTCAGTATATTTGTGCCTCATGGAGTTAATTCATGTGTGAATGTATATCCGCTTGTTTGAATAAGCTCTGTGTGAACATGTGTATGCATCCCGATGGAGGACAAGGGAAATCCTGTGTATGATTTATTTCTGTGTAATTGAAGCCTGAATCCTATAAGTAAGGATATGAGCGGAATGACAGACCTCTGTACAATCCATAATCGGAATCCTTGTGGAGAAGGACAATTAAGAAACCGTGATTAGTTACATAGACTGCGTAGAAGATCGACCGAGACCAAAAGGGTAACTAGTCCATTTGTGTGTGTGTTGAACTCTGGCGAATGGAACTGTGCATTATATATATGGTAGGACTGTGTTGAAACGTCAGAGACCAGGGGCCACTTATAAAAGAGCGGAGCAAGGCGAGGACGGAACCTGGAGTGTGAGAGATAGATGGAACCATGACAGAAGTGAACAGTGAACATGGTTTGGAGCCGAAAGGTGGTTTTCATCGCACCACCTTCCGTCGGGCAGGCGGCTTTCTCCATTCGCGAGCGATTCCATAGAGGTGCTGACACACGTCCTTGAATGAAATTGGAAAACCGCCATTTAAAGTGCGCCATTGTGCGTTATAGTTCGTACTAAGACGCCGAGCGATATGCGTACGAGCCGTTGATTTGGGAAAGGGCCATCAGACGGTGATCGCGCGTCGGACTTGCCCGAAGTTTAACCAAGGTGCGCGAAGGATAGCCAGGTACGATACGAGCGTTTGATTGGGTGATTGGACATAGAGGTGGGCCTAGAGCCAAGGTTTATTACATAGTAATTGTTTAACCAGCACGTTGGGTTAAATGTGAAAGGTGAAGAGTTATAAACGCGATTCCAAGGTTCGGAGATAATATATAAGCCGGGAGATATATGTAATGAATTCGGGTTATTAATATAAGGCGAAAACCTTGGTTATAATATTTGACAATAAAGTTGAAACTCATAAATATATTACATATTACCACGGGTTTTAACATTTGATTAATTACAATATAGTTTAAATATGCGGATGACGGGTTATTCGTGTGAACGAATTGCAGATATTATATACATTGAGATATTATGGTGTGCGTATAATGTTTGAATAGGCGAAGTGGGGGACACATGAATTGTGATTAGGCGCGTAGTTAAAAGACCAAGGGTTTGATATGCATGGTGTGGAAGCCTTATTGTTTTGGTTATAGCTATAAAGGGAACGTTGAATTAATATCTCAATTCTCTGAATTGAGATATGATAAATGACCAGACCTGTTTATTAAAACTGCCAGCTCAGGAAGTAAGAGAACAAAGTGTGAATTTTCCGGATGGGGAAATGATTGGGCATGAAACTTTGGATGCACTTTACACAAAGTTAGGTGAAATTTTGAAAAGTACTGGGAATGTGGGTTTGGCGGGTGACCCCGCTATCACCAATGCTCAAACTCCTCCTGGATCTATGAGTGGTGCACCATGTTGTGAGACATTTCTCTCCAACTCCTGATCAGGTGATCCCCCAGGTGGTTGGCCACAAAACAATAATGTATCATGGGCCAAAGTCATGTGCATAATAGATGGGACTGTTAGGTCCTTGCTTCCATTGCGCAAATACATCTCTGTTTTCTGTGTGGATGTTGTTTGTGAGGGATATGTGTGCATGCCTCTAATAATATGACTTTTTCCACTGTTTCTATCCACCCATTCCATCTGCAAAGTCTCCCAATCTGTGGTGACCTTCCCCAAAGTAATCAGCCACTACACACCCAATATCACATTAGTGTCAGGTATGTAAACCATAAATAAGTGATCAATCAATCTATATGTCCCCATGGTGATAGATAAATATGGAACATAATGCATGCACTGCATAGTTCTAGCTCCTGGGACCAAAACAGAAAATCCCTCGAAATCATCAGTGGGTATTGCCCTCCTCTGTACTAGTTGGGCATTAATAAAGTTGTGGGTAGCCCCACTGTCAATCAAAATTGAAACCCTCTGATCTAAGATGGAACCTCGAACCCTCAAGGTCAAGTACTTGGGTACTCCTCTAAAAGATGCAAGAGCCCCTCCAATTGGAGAAAATGCTCCATTCCCACCTTTTAGTGGTGGTGGATCATCTCCTGCTATTCCAATGCTATGACCCCCTTCTGGTTCTTCTTCCTCTTCCTCCTTATCATCTGAGAAGACCTCTATATAGTGTACCTTTCCTGATGCACATCTATGTCTGGGTGCCCATGATTCTTGGCATGTGAATCAAAGATTCTTTCTTCTCAAGTCTCTTCGGACATCATCACTAAGAGGCACTTTGCTTTGGCTCTCCTTTGATAAAGGATCCTTCTCATCTTTTCCCTTTGATGGAAAAGTGGCCTTTTGCTGAAATGTTGCCTTTGCTTTTGGAAAGGCATCTTGTAGATCTTTAGCCCTTTCAATGACATCTTGAAGGGTAGTGGGCTTGGTATATTTAACCAACCCATGAAGAGGTTATGCTAGCCCATCAATAAACATATAGACCCTTCTTGCTATAGATAAATCAGGAACCATAACAAAAAGTTTTAGAAATTCAGAAATATAAGTTTCTGGATTACCTGATTGTTTGAGATTTGCTAGCCCCATGAATGGTTCCTCCGGATCTCTTCAATCAAACCTCTCCACCAACCTCCTTGTGAACTTTGAATATGCAGTCACATTGGCATGAACCAATGTAGAAAGACCTTGAAACCACCAATCATGTGCCTCACCCTCAATGTGTAGCGTTGCTATTTTGATGGCCTTCGTCTCTGGTACTTGGTTCAGCTAGAAGTAGATATATAGCTTCTCTATCCATGATTTGGCAGTGCATTTTGATGACCCATCAAAGTTGGGTAAGAAAAATCTTCCCATATTTCGGTGTAGATCTTGATTCTGTATGAATCCTCCACCTCTATTATGATGCTGGGGTCTCCTATTGTCCTTGATCTGACAAAATTCTTGAAAACTCAAATGATCCTTGAATCTCTGAGATTGAGACTCATACTCCATAAAATAGTCTTCAAGAGTTTCTTGTTCTTGAAACCCTCCATTTCCCACTGCTAAAAAGGTAGGCATTGTAGAGCATTGGGAAGCTTGCTACTTCATTGGTTGATCACTCTAGTGATGAGAAATGTCGGAGCCTTCTCCATATAGAAACCCTTTAGGGGATTCCTTGTGTCTATCCATCCTCATATCCTTTATTTTTCTAGAAATGTCTTGCATAGTTCGAAGAAGAAGCTTAGGAAACTCCTTCTCCTCATCTCCTCCAGATAAAGGGGTTTTACCCTTGTCTTCTTAATCATATGTATAGTCATACTTCCAGTTTCTTCTGAGATACCTCCTCTCTTTTTCGTAGAGAGGATATCCTTATTCTGATGACATATTGTCTTAAGATGCACAGGCCGAGCCAAGATTATGCTCTGATATGACAGTAATATTCCCAAATGGGAAAAGCAGGAATATAGTGCACAAACATGGAAATAGCAGTGAAGATCAATGCATAAATGTGAGAGACCAATATGGAGATTTCTTATTCATTATAACAACAACAAAAATGTACAAAAATAATGGGGACAATTCATATAACATGAATCAACAAGCCTCCAATATATAAATCCCTCAATATTGAGGTGCTGCTACTATATCAAAATGTCGGAGACACTGCTACATCGCAGTCATAAGAGCACTGATACAAAAAATGAATACACAAAAGATAAAATGGCTGATATATGCCTCAAAGATAATGTACAATGAAGATCAAGGCTCTATACAACATCCAACAAGAACCCAAGAGGGTTTTCAGAAATACACCAATATACAAGATGGGAACCCAAGCCCTAGGGATGAAGATTCACTGCAACAATACATCTGGAAAGATGTGGCTAATATGATATGGCAAAGAATGTAGCCTCCTCTAATAAATCCTCTAGATGAAAGGCTGATCCCTCCACTAGAAAACCTTCTCCCCAGATGGTGTACTGAAACCACCCCTGCAACTCTTCCCTAAAATAACGCAGTCCAAGACAAAAAAATGCGCTGTAGGGGAAAATGATAGTGTGGCCTGCTACCAAATGCTACAATAAGGCTCAAGGGCCTCTGTCACTAGCATCCCAATGGAAGGAAACCTTCCTCCACTAAAAAATAGATCAGAAGTCACCCGAATGTATTCTCCACTACTGTACCCTACAACTCAACACATCTCTCAGTAGAAACTGCACTGTAGAATAAAGGTAGAGCTTGGCCTGATGCTTGAATGTGGAAATATAGTGCAATAATCTTCCTGAGTGGACACTAAAAGTTACCAAAGGATAGAGGTGGGATTCTCGCTTGGGAACACCCTGTGCTAAACAACACTGCAATCTTAGCTAAACAATTGAAGAGAGCAACAAGTCTAAACAGACCATCAAATCCAAAATATCATAACATAACAAAATGATCTATGGCTGCCATCCTCTTCCTTATATAAGTGGTGATCTTCCTCACCCTTGGCCCCACTCATTAAATCCACTATCTCCATGCATGAGATCTCCCTCCAAAACTGCGCTGTCCCTCAATAAATGTCCACTCCTCCATAACAACGCTGTTGATTTGGTCAAAGTTGTCCCAGTTTTCATGCTCCATCCCCTTTTCACACACAAGGGTGCTTAATTAAGCTGCTAAGATGTCCTCCTTTCATATTAGGAGTGATTTTATTCCTACTAAGGAGATTTATGGGTCTCCATACCCTTTTATTCATTAAACAGAGAAGCAAAAACAAAAATTAATATTCCAACTAGCTCATGGCTAACTGGGAATATTACATCACAGCACATAAATATTCAAACTATCATTGGTACCCGGTACGGAAGGGAAACCTGGATTGAGACTCGTAATCTTGAAAAAACAAGGGTTAAAATCCGAAGAAGAGAGGCTGATCTATTTTTTATCTCTTCCATCTGCCTTTCTTCTTGGCAGGTTTAGTCCTGATGATGAGTCTTGGTTAGAATCGAAACGTAGACGTAAAAATGAATACTATGGAGATTCTGAATCCTCCTACTCAAAAATCACACCACAGAAATCTTCAAACTATCATTGGTACCCTGTATGGAAGGGAAACCTGGATTGAGACTCATAATCTCGAAAACACAAGGGTTAAAATCCAAAGAAGTGAGGTTGATCTATTTTTTATCTCTTCCATCCGCCTCTCTTCTTGGCAGGTTTAGTCCCGATGATGAGTATTGGTTAGACTTGAAACATAGACGTAAAAATGGATACTATGGAGATTCTGAATCCCCCTACTCAAAAATCACACCACAGAAATCTTCAAACTATCATTGGTACCCTGTACGGAAGGGAAACCTGGATTGAGACTCGTAATCTCGAAAAAACAAGGGTTAAAATCCGAAGAAGAGAGGTTGATCTATTTTTTATCTCTTCCATCCGCCTCTCTTCTTGGCAGGTTTAGTCCTGATGATGAGTCTTGTTTAGACTCGAAACGTAGACATAAAAATGGATACTGTGGAGATTCCGAATCCCCCACCTCAAAACTCACACCACAAAAATCTTCAAACTATCAATAACACACTATGTACGATTGTATGGTGGTGTGGTCGTTCACCAGACCGCACCGAGAATTATGTACAGTTTTCGGGCAGTGCATTGACTAAACTGACCGTCCCAGGGCGGATAGTTTGGTCAACGCACCACACAAAAAATATTTTCTGTTTGCGCGGTGCGTGAAGTTTTTTCCTGTGCACCATGGGCATTGCGTGATAAAATAGGTATGCACCAGTAGTGGTGCATGATTGTTTTTTTGGACGCACCGAATGTTTTTTTTATTCAATAAAAGTTATATATATACATTTGTCATTTAATAAAAAAAAAGTATTTAATATGTGAATCATTCAACAAAGTCAATGGAGAGAGGAAAGGGAACAACAAGAGCATATGGAGGACCGTTATAACATGATTCAACAGTGGGAGGCATGGGAGAGGGAGAGAATTTTGTACCCTCACCCTATTACGACACCCACCCAGTTGCTCAAAAGGGAGGTAAGCCTCCTTAAGTTCTATGAGGAGGCTACATACTTGAAGGGGCATAGTGGGTTATTGGGGCAGTTGATCTACAGGTGGGATGCCCACCGACAGGCTTTCCGGGTCAGTCCTAGCCAGTGGTACGAGCCCACTGAGGAGGAAATTTATTTTATTACTTGCCTATATAGGTGAGGGCAGTATTTTCCTCAGTTCCTAGATGTCCTCTTCGGTTATGCAACAGGGAGTCAGTTGGCGTACTCCCAGGGATACATTAGGGATGATATACTTTCTCTTGCAGATTTTCAGGTGTCCGGTGGTCAGTTACGGATTGCTTCATTTGGTCCAGAGGAGGTGAGGTGCCTCTCACTACTACTGACGACCATTGGGAGGTATAGCATTAGATATATGTCATTCTCAGGCACATGGGAGGTTTACCTTCCATTTTGCTTCAGAGTTATTTTATTTATTTTTTGAAAGGTTTTCAGAGACAAGCCCTACTTTTGTCCGGCAGCCTCGTAGGCAGATGTTAGATGTATGGATGGAGATGTGGGGCCAGATGATGCCCAAGAGGGGCCTGTCCGACTATCAGGCCATGATATCTAGTGATGAATTGGAGCTGTTGGCCAGTGTTGATGATCACATGTTCGTGATAGTGCTGTGTCCGTAAGCGGGTTTGGATTGGTGAGGGTGTACCAACATCCTCTTCACACAGGATGAGCCACCAAATGCTAGAGGTAATAGTAGTGTTGTATTAATTAATATAGTTTCATTTTATTGTCTTAATTAATTAATTAGAATAGAATTTATTCTAACACATTCTTTAACTTGTTTTATTAAATTGTTTAATGAAATTGTCTAATTATTGTTGTGTACTATATATTTTGTAGATATTGGCACATTTGTTGGGGAAATGATTCCACCTCAACCTGATGATCCTCTTGATCATGACAAGGAGATGGCGGACACCATCTGATCAAGAGGCACCTCTTGAGCAGGTATGTCATCCATCTGAGCATGAGGCTCCACCATCGATTGAGCAGGCCTCGAGTACTAGTTTTAGTATTGATGTAGTACCACCAGATATTTGGAATTTATATGTAGTTATATTACAGTTGTATATTTTTGACATTATATATATATGGTGCATGTATTTTATGTTCATGTACTTAATTTACATGTTGGTGTTCATCATGATGTGTATATTGTTAGGTCATGTTAGATATGTTCATTTAATGTGCTTGTAGATAGATGTGTATGTGATAGTAGTTATTTGACATGAGATGTATATTTGATGTTTGTGTTGTGATGATGTTATACAATGCTTGTGTTTTGTTAGATGATCATGATCACGGTGATTAGATCATGTTAGCGAATTTGAATGTGTATTTTAGAATATGATGTTTGTACGATGGTTATCATGATCGTGATGTTTATTTTTAATATTAAATCATGATATTTATTAAATATTATGTATTGGTAATTTTAAAATTCTGTAATTGTATGTATCGTGATTGTAATTGCAATTATATGTAAAATTGTAATTGTAATTGTATGTAAAATTGTAAAATTGTAATTGTAATTGTATGTAAAATATTTGTAAAATTGTAATTGTACTGTGAAATTGTAAAATTGTAATTGTAATTGTAATTGTATGTATTTTCATGATTCAATTTTATTAAAATTACAAAATTTGTAAATTTGTAAAATTGTAATTGTAATTGTATGCATCGTGATTGTAATTGTATGTAAAATTGTAATTGTAATTGTAATTGTCATTTTAATTGTAATTGTATGTAAAATATTTGTAAAATTGTAATTGTAATTGTATGTATTGTCATGATTCAATTTTATTAAAATTTATAAATTTGTAAATTTGTAAAATTATAAATTAATTGTCAATTTTGAACCATAACTACCGTAAGTAAAATGTATACGGTACATATTGTTAAATTACCATAATTGTAAAATTGTAAATTTGTATGAATATAAATAATTGTAAAGTAATAAATCTAGAATAATATGAATTTTTGTAACATAATAAAGTTTAGAAAATAATGCAAATAGATTCATGTTTAGAATAATCATTATTTTATTCCGATCTTACATACCAAAAATAATAGTATACATTAATACATTTTTTAAAATTTTGAAGATATCACACACACACACACAAATATATAGGGTGCATTTATTTAAGTAATGATATAGTGAAAAACCATTTAAATCACTCAAGTAGTTATATTATTTTAGGAATTGACATAAAAAAAGAACTTGATACAGTGCATTGTTTTCGAGATCAACATAATTGTAAATTATCAAGTGAAATGATTTTAAAATTAACACAATGCAAACCAATTAATTCAAAATACATATTCTAACGTTTCGAAAAAAAGAGTCTTAGTTATAAGGTTAAGTCCTCTTTTTTATAAAAACCCATCTTAAATAGTATAAATGATGAAATAACACATGTACCATATCACTCTATGTTCTCATGATCACCCTCATTATCTTCCAACTCGCTTGACATGATAACACTATTGTTCTCAAAAATATGTTTTGATCTAGGGTCATGTCTCAATACGAACCACCAATCCCTATCCAACACATATGGGTAAAAAAACACATGGTTGCAGTGTTTGGGGAAAACATAAAGCTCCATAGCTTCATCCCACATCTTTCTATAGTTGATACATATCAGACTACTATCGTGATCTTCCTTTACATTATTCCGATCAAAGGTGTCCCACCACTTGCACCTAAAAATAACACATTGGAAAGAAGAGAAGCCCACTTCAATGATCTCTTGCATCTTTTTGACGTAACCTAAATTCCCTCGTACTAGGTTTTGAGCACGGTGGCTAGTTCGATTAGATTGATCGAACTCGACTTCTACTCCACAGTATCGTGTCATGTGTCCATCATCGGCATTTTCTGTGCGAAAATGGTGTCCATATGCCCACATAGATGGGAACAAATGCACCTATAAAAAATTTAAAAAATCATAGTGTCATGTGTCTAATAACCCAACTGTTAAAATATAAAATATAGATGTTACATTTCAAAGGTGCATTATTAAGTTTAAAATGTACATAAATAGATTATTACCAAGTTGCTGCACCCAATCCCTACGTTTAGCGCATCCTCTTCAGCACGCGGGTAACGACTGGTTGCACCGTATTTTTCTTTGACTTGGTCAGCAACCCAACTGTTGGCGCATATAATTGGCATATTTTCTATTAAATTATCAGGATAAGGCACACTTCTACCATTCAACTGTCTGAATTCTTTCCTTGCACTATCCAAATTCATCCTCTTTTGTTCGTACAATGCGACCCACGGTTGTGTCACTTCAGAAAGAACGAATTTATTGATTGCTTCAATTTCTGCATTCTCTGATGAGATCAAACTAACATATAGTACATATGAGATCACAATATACATTATATCAAAGTTCAACGTGAATATTTACTTTGTGTAAATTTGAAAAATTATAAGTCACTCTTTATCAAGCACCTTTTTCCATTCGTTTGGAGAAGGTCCCCTTCTCTTTTGTCTTCATCCCTTTCATCGTCCCAAATCACTGCACCTGGTTTGTTGTCGATCTGCTTGATGTACTCACTGGCATAATAGAAAGACTCATACGATATGTACCCCTCTACCATAGACCCCTCGAGTTTTTCCCTTTGTCGAACAAAAACTTTCAATTTCTTCATGTACCTCTCTAAGAAGAACATCCAAAGACAAGAAACCACCCCAAATAATTCAACCTCATCTACTAGGTGGATTAGAAGATGAACCTGCAAGTCCATGAAACACATCGATAGTTCCTTCTCAAACATACAAACAATCTCAACTATCTTTTGACGCCACCGTGGAATGCTAGCCACATGAATCTCCTTTGACGTGATCCAATGTACAAATGCAGATAATTTAGATATGGCATGTCTTAGGTCTTGGGGGAAGTCATGTTTCACACACCCACGCACAGACAAAGGACAATTACATTGCAATGTTATAAACACATGCAATAATATACAAAATAAGTTATGTTTTATGATCCATGCATAGGGAGAACTCCGTGATGGACTTTGAGAAATGTTATGGAACGAGTTGGATTTTGAAGAATTTTCCATTTGATATAATTATGAGATTTTCTCCCTGCATTTGAGCAAAATCAACAATAAATTTTGGTGTACATACATAAAATTAATTTCGGTGCCTTAAAAAGGGAGTTATTGTTATCGGTGCTAATGTATTGTTAACTTCACTGGTGCGGTTTTATTACCTGACGTACTGGTGTTGTTAGTCAACAAACGCACCGAATATCAGGAAAAAAAATGCAACTTTATTTTTTTGAAGTGAAAAAAAAGTGGTAAATTGAAAAATGAGCATAAAATGATTTTTGGAAATCTAATTTCATAAAAAATTTCTTTAAATAGTAAAAGATATTTATTATTTCATTACTTTTGCAAAAATTTTCAGGGAATGATTTGCACGAGAGACATACCTGGAGAAAGAGAGCACGAGAGCACTGTGGAGCAGCAAAATATTTCGAACAACAACACTATTCAGAGAATCAAAATTTGAAACATCTCGTGATTCACACAAAAACCCTGTAGTATAGTAAAATTGTTAAATTTTTCTGTAATAATTGTTTTTTTATAGTTTCTGTTAGATTTAATACATGCATAGTAAACATTTTAAATTTTGCTGTGCATTTTACTAATAAAATCATTTACAATCTCTATTCCTATTTACATTTAATTAAAATTCATAAGAAAAACAAAAAAATCCATTGTGACATTAAACCCTTGGTTCTTCTTGTTTATGTGAATTCACAATTAGGGATTTTCATTTTAGATTAATAGGGTTTGCATTACTATATATATAGGTGTATGACATCTAACTCGTGGGACCACTTGCAAAGTCAGATCCTAATCCCTGTCAGCCCTTGCTCGATTTTTTAAAAAACAACTTTTGTTAATCGGTGCACACTGTTTAAAATAGCGCACTAGTGTGCTATTGTAGTATAGCGCAGTGGGCGCGTATTGACAAAAAACACTGTTTGATAAAAACAATTTTTTATTAATTTATGTTTATGTTTTTTTTGTTGTTTTTGTTGTTGGTAAATTAGACTATTTCTATTAGAAAAGCATATGGTACAAAATCTATTACAATCACGAGGGCTAGATAGCAGGGAACTGGAAATGAAGAATAGTCAAACTTGGTCCCGATCAATAGCCAGAAGAGAAGCAAGAGATTCAAGAAGATAAGCAAGGGATCTAAAGATAATCACTGGATTCTACCCAGAGTGGGTAGCATCCTCAGTACAACTTTTCTTTCCTTTTTTTTTTTTTGAGACTTTGACACAGGCATCTTGGGGCAGTTGGGCTAGTATCATTTGGATCCTGTTGATGTCTAAAGGAGTGGGCTCCTTGTCTAAATCTGAGGAGGAGGTTTCATGAGACCCTTTATGAGCACTCGAGGGACCATTGGGCACTTTCGGGTCTGCCAGGGTCATGTCCTTCTCCTGCTTTGCAACCTCCACATCTCCTTTGATCTCTTCCTCATTCGAGCTGAGGGAGTAGATGTCATCCATGGGAGGCGGTACACATGGTTTCTGGCTTTTAGAGTTTGATTTTCGGTTACTCCCCTTATTTTGGGCAAGGAACGAGGAGCAAGCGTTTTGGAGGTGTCCTGTTTGACAACAATGACGATAATGGAAAGTCGTGTTCTCGTAGTCTAGGGTCTGTGTCCAATGGTTATCTCCTATCTTGAGAATTATTTGATTTGGAAGGCCCTTGTTGATGCCATATTTCAGCACATATTCTAACATAGGTGTATATTCTTGATTCCCCCATGGAGGTATCTGTTTCCAGAAAGCGTCCCAGGGCATTACCGATTCCTTGAAAGACAGAAAAGTGCCATAGAGGGGCTGGTAAATTTGGAAGCCTGACCCAGATGGGAAGCTTGGTGATAACAACCATGGAGGGATCGAAGTCTGGAAACCATGGTGTGAGGAATAGCCTAGCTTTTCCCCAAAACCAAGGTCCTCCTCTTAAGGCTTTTTGATAGTCCTCATCGAAAGCGTATGGAACTACGAAGAAACCATTTGAGCATAAGAAAATTCTGTTGTTATTGGTCCAAGTTGAATGGACCCATTGATAAATATCTGTTGATCGTGGCCATAATCCGTTGAATTGACAGATAATGGCCTTTTCTGCATATGCTTGAAACTGGTCATCCAATGTTGGGTGGGAGATTTCCACTGCTGGTATGTCCTCCATTTTATCCACTAAAAAAGGCTTGGGAGCCTCAGGGGGATGGGTGGATTTATTGGGATGTTGTGCGTGGACAACATCCTTGTAAGAGAAAGCTTGAGCAGAGGATGTCTGCCCGGTAGCCCCTCCTCATAGACGAAGGGAAAAAAACAGAGTGGCATTTTTCTCAATATTATAGTAAGAGAGGCGAAGGGTGTTTTCGAGCTGTTTACCTCTGTAGAGAAATCGTTGCAGTCTAGCCAAGATCTTCAGCTTGAGTTTGAGAGCCTGCGCTAAAATATGCACCAGATCCGTAGATCGAACCAAGAAGAGTTGGGTTTTTCCATTGAGAAGTGATATTTGGATCTGGAAGGAGAGGGTCGAGACTTCATTTTCAAAGGATGCGCCATTGCTGGTATAGGAGGACTCGTGCGCGGATAGGTATGTGCCTAGGCTTAGGTTTCCCATCGTAGCATCGCAGATCTGCGATAAGACTGCGGCTGGGGGGTGCGCGCCGATGCAGGTCTGAACCTTCCTCTTCCATCGCGCAACCAAGAAAATCTGAGGTGAGCCACCTGTGGGGAGGTGTACGTAGATGCAGATCTGAGCCAACGGCTTCCATCGCACAACAACATCACTTTGGATCCAGATCTTTCCACCCAGCGGTGGGTCTATTGAGCTCCCAACTTGTAGATTCGTGAGGCTAAGATACTGTAGCCTGATTTGATCCTCATTTCTGAGGCCAAGAGGGGATGCAACTGTTTCATTATCTGTAGCAACAGTATCATCGTTGGCGGCAGCTACGAAGCTTTTAGGAACCCTGTAGGCCTCGAGGGCGCCTCTGGCCATGAGTGTAGAGTCGTTGCGAGCATCCTCCTCGCCTTCGGAGACCCCTATTCCCAAGTCGAGAAAGCCCATCTCAGCCATGTTCTTGGCCCTCCACTCGATGTTCACGTACCATTCGTTGTCCCCATCCGCTATACTGATGCCAGACTCCATGTACTCTGAGAGCCTCGAGATGATGTGGTCGACCAGAGCCCCGGCCTTGACGAGGATGACCACTACCCTCAGCTTCTGGATTGATAGCACAAATTTCTTGGGATCGTGGAAGCCCTTCAGTGGGAGGTTGCCTTCATCCAGTGCACATTCCGGGGTTTTGTCAATGCGTCTTATCGTGTGGTTGAGGAAAGATATTGGGGAGCCTTTTTTTACGACGTTGAGGGAAAGGATCCAGCCCACCACTGCTACATCCTCGCCTTTTTCAAAGAGATGCTCAAGAGTGATTGCTGCAGCCTGGTATTTTTCAGAGGGGGAAGGGCATGCATTGAGCCCTCCTTTCAAGTTAACCTCCGCGAAGCTTCCCTTGACGCAAGGCTTGAGGGAGATATGGAGCATGCTCATATTCTGTCTTCCATGATCTGCAGGGATGAGAGAAGGCATGGCGATAGCAGGGAGAGAGTTGTAAGCGAAAAAAACTTAGGGTTAGTCTTGCCCATCGCTTTCATTGAATTCGGCTCTTCACTAATTTTTGAGTGCAACTGCAAGTTGTCTCTCTAATCCATTTATGTTTATGTTAATTGGTGCTCCGGTATTAATATAATGCACCAGGTCTCCTTGTTGACAAATATCATCATACAATGTTTCTAGTGTATTGGCGGTGCGTTTATAAGAACCTACCGCACCGCGTTCGGTGCGTAAGTTGCGAAGGTCGCACCGTTTTCTTGATTTTTTTTTTTTACCTGAAAAGTATGTGATTTATTTATAAAATATATTAATGAATGGTACATGTTTTATATTGATAAAGAAATGGCTGACAAGAGTTCAAGCAACACAAATATTGATAGCACATCCAGAAAATCAAAAAGGCAAGTTCTTTGTAAATTATTTACAAAAATTATTATTTTTTAACCATATGTAAGTTTAACTAATATGTATTGTTTAGTGGGTATCACGCAGAGCCACAAAATGACGAAGCTCGATAAGGTTATTTCTATTCTAAGACCAGAAGAGTGTAAAAGCTTGATGGAAAAATTGCAGAAGGATGAATCAGGTGAATGAAAAAATACTATCGATCCAAAATGAGTTTATTTTTTGAATTTTCATTAATAATATACTTAAAAATATTGGATAACATGTTTCAAACAATATATTAATTCAGATATGTTTAATGTTCTACAGGGACCAACAACGAAGAAAAAAAATGTTTTTCTAAGAAAAGAAAATAAAAATAGAACATGAAAATGAAAATGAATTGCTCCTTAGCTCATCTGGAGTGGCGTTGGAGGTTAATGAAAGGGGGAAAAACATTTACAAAAATTTGAGGGATCTAGTGGAACGAATGTATGGACGTTCTTTCCACTTGCAATACAAAAATCAATCCAATGATTCCAGAACCTAATTTTATTTAAACTGCAGGAAGAGTTTCTAGAGAACTGGTCAATGAGACATGTCATGCTTTTAATAGAAAAAACGTACAACAACAAAAAAGAAGGATTGACAAAGTAATATTCCTTTAATTTTTTTTCTAGAATTATATGTATATATTACTACAAAGCAATCATTTATAAATATCACTTTTGTTATATTTAGTTTTCATATATCAATATAAAAATTAAATAGTTTATTGTCATGTTACATTTTTAGGAAGATTATGAAAATCTCAAAGGATGAATGAGTTGATATCAGAAATATGCCAGTAGGAACGTCCAAAACAATGTACAATGTTAGGTCCCTATATTAATAGTATAGTCCCTTATTGTTGTTAGTGTAACCCCCTTATTGTTATTATTGTACCCTTGTAACCCCCATATTGTTATTATTGTGCCCTTAAATTATTATTGTTAGGTCGACTAGGATTACATTGTGGCCCCACTAGGATTACATTATGGCCCCCTGGACTCCTATATATAGAAATGAGGTTTTGTAAATTGTATCATCCAAGAATTGTTCATTTATGTAATGTATTGGAGGTTGCCCCCTCGAAGTCGCTTATTTCTAAGGCGTTGATATCTCTTTTCTTCTATTTTTGGAGCTGGTTACACAACATTTGGTATCGGAGCTTGGATTCTAGGGTTTCGCTGCTCTAAACAGGTCATCGTGGAATTTTCGCTATAAATTTTTTCTACGAAGGTTCAGAATCTGAAATTTTTAGGGTGCGAAGCTGAAATCCTGAGGAAACTCGTCAAAAAATTTAAGTTCTTGGTTCGCAATATTTTTGGAGATATGATCTGTGGAAGGTAGTGATTTTTTCAGGCTCCCGAATTTCATCTCAAAGAGGTGATCCTGGGAAAATATTCATAACTCTCTCTCTGAGCATCAGATTGGAGTGCCGTAAAAAGTGGTCACAATCACACGGAATTTAGTTTCTTGGCTATCAATTTCAGAGCCAAAGGATGAAACAGTGACACGTGGCAAGTCATACAAGTTCGCTCTACTGAACCAGTCCATAATTAGGTCATTGCGGGAGATTGGACACAACTTTGTCTTGGAGAATCCAAATAAGGTTTGACCTATGGCATTTGAAAGATAATTCAGAGGGCTATGTCAGTACCAAAATTAAAATATTGAAGTGCTGCAATCACAGAGATAATCCAATTTCAATATCGAGCTCCTCAAAAGCAAGAAAAAGGTTTTTTTTTTTTTTTTTCGAATTGCATAAGTCTTGTTTGAAGAATCAATTTGAATTGATTCCAAGGGCATATTTTAGAATAGATATCAGTATTGGGTTCTAAAATATGCCCTGTAAAAATAATTCAACACCCATTAAGCCTTCAGAAGGCTCTACTATGACTCATGAAGATGAAGAATTGCAACATGATCTATCAAAATTACAAGAGAAAGTGCAACAAATTTCACTCTCGCAAAGAGAAAAAAAAAATGAAATGGAAGTTTTGAAGAAAGGCATGGAAGCTAAGATGGATGGCATGGAAGCTGGCATGGAAGCTAAGATGGAAAACATGAAGAATGATCTAAAAGTAGACATGGAAGGTTTGACAAAGTTGATACAAGAAATGTTTCATAATGGTGAAAATATAGTAGAAGAAACTCATGATGAGAAAAAAATAAATGTTAATCGTGATTTCACAAACTCTAATGTTGGCAGGAAGAACCACCATATTCCAAAAATGGAGATGAGGAAGTTTGATGGAAAGGATCCTGTAACATGGATACTACAAATGGAGCAATATTTTGATCTCCATAATGTGCAAAACACACAAAAGGTACGCATCGCAACTTTACATTTAGAACAAAATACATTTGTATGGTATCAATGGCTTTGCTCCCGTAAAAAAATTGTCACTTGGTCAATTTTTACGGAGGAAATGATAGCACATTATGAGGATACAAAGAGCAACAACTTCTTTACCCAATTGATAAATCTCAAACAAAAGGGTTTAGTGGGGCAGCACATTGAGGACTTCCAAAAATTGAATATAAGGGTAACTGATATTCCAGAGGAACACAGGATTGATCTCTTCATAAGCACTTTAAAGGATAACATCCAACATGAAGTTCGCGTTTTGGAACCTGATTCATTGGAGAAGGCATTCAGGTTGGCAAGAAAAATTGAATGTAAAATTATGGCGAAAAGGAAGCCTACCACTCACTTCTATAAAGAAGGAAGTGTTGCTACGCTTAGATTTCCACAACCTACAAGGTTGACACCACAAAAATTGGAAGAAAAAAGAGCAAAAGGGCTTTGCTACAACTGTGATAGAAAATACACTAAAGGTCATAAGTGCGCTGAGAAGAAATTATTTTACATAGATTGTGAAGAGGAAGAAGAAAATGAACAAGAAGAGGATATACACCAGGAACCAGCCATAGAAGGGGAAGAAATGAATATGACCATATCGTGTAATGCACTGGAAGGAATTACCACTCCTCAAACTCTCAAGATAGAAGGACATATCAAGAAGAGAAAGGTAATAATGTTGATTGATTCAGGTAGCACCCATAATTTTATTCATTGTAAGGTAGCCAAGGAATTAAATTGTTTTCTATACCCAGCACCAGAATGTCAAGTGATGGTTGCAAATGGAGGAACTATAAATTTCTTTGGAAAATGCCATAATATCAAGCTAACCATGGGGGAATATGTATTGACTAGTCCAATGCTTTCCATTCCTATGGGAGGTGCTGATGTTGTACTAGGAGTACAATGGTTACAATCTTTGGGGACGGTGGCTTTTAATTTTCAAGAACTTTTCTTGAAATTTTTTTCAGAAGGAAAGGAAGTCGAATTACGGGGTATTGCGGGGAAGCCAGGAAGGATAATAAGCTCTAATGTCATGACAAAGCTTCTAAAGAAAGAACAGCGAGGCGTAATTGCACAATTATGCTCACTAGAAGTTCCAACATCACAATCATCTATTTCTGCAGATCTCCAACAAGTCTTGGACAATCATTCCAAGGTGTTTGAAACTCCCAAAGGACTCCCACCTATTCGTGATCATGATCATGCTATTCATTTGATTCCGGGAAGTGTTCCTCCAAACATCAGGCCTTATAGATATCCTTACTTCCAAAAGAGCGAAATTGAACGTATGATTGCAGAAATGTTTGAGGCGGGTATAATTCAACCTAGTCAAAGTTCTTTCTCTGCTCCTGTAGTATTGGTACACAAGAAGGATGGATCATGGCGAATGTGTCCGGATTATAGGGAGCTCAATAAGCTCACCATTAACGATAAATTTCCCATTCCTGTGATTGATGAATTATTGGATGAATTACATGGAGCAATTTATTTTACCAAGTTGGATCTTCGTTCAGGATATCATCAAATTAGAATGAAGACTGAAGATATTCCAAAAACAGCATTTCGAACTCATGAGGGTCATTATGAATTTTTGGTCATGACTTTTGGCCTTACCAATGCACCTTCTACATTTCAAGGGTTGATGAATTCCATTTTCAAACCCTTCCTTAGAAAATTTGTGCCAGTATTTTTTGATGATATACTAATCTACAATAGGTCTTGGAAGGATCATGTTGAACATGTTGACAGGGTGCTCAAACTATTGCAGGAGAAACAATTATATGCAAAAACATCCAAATGTTTTTTTGGAGTACAAGAGGTGGAATATCTAGGTCATATTGTATCTCACGAGGGTGTTAAAGTAGACCCTAACAAAATTAAATCCATTAAGGAATGGAAAGTCCCCACAACCATAAAGCAGTTGCGAGGATTTATTGGGTTAACAGGGTATTATCGCAAGTTTGTTAAGAATTATGGGAGAATAGCAGCACCTCTAACAACATTATTGAAGAAAGATGCATTTTCATGGACTCCTGAAGCAACTAAGGCCTTTGAACATCTTAAAGAGGCAATGTGCCTAGCGCCTGTCTTAGCAGCGCCTGTCTTCACAAAAACCTTTATTGTGGAATGTGATGCCTCAGGAAATGGAATTGGTGCCGTTTTAATGCAGGAAGGAAGACCCATTGCTTTTGAAAGTCGTCCAATCAAAGGAAAGTATTTACAGAAACCTATTTATGAGAAGGAAATGTTAGCAATACTGCATGCACTAAAGAAATGGCGAACTTACCTAATGGGAAGACACTTCAAGGTAAAAACTGATCATGATAGTCTTAAACGCTTTTTGGGACAAAGACTATCTTCAGAAGAGCAGCAAAAATGGGTCACAAAGATGTTGGGTTATGACTTTGAAATAATCTACAAAAAAGGAAAGCTGAATGTTGTTGCAGATGCACTCTCAAGAAAGAATGAAGAGGTGGAAGTATTGCTTTGTGCCATTTCTATTATCCAACCAGATTGGATAACTGAAGCAAGAGATGAATGGAAGAAGGACAAAGATGTATGGATACTCATTCAAAAGTTGCAGCAAGATCCTAGTACATCTGATACATTTAGTTGGAAAAATGATTCCTTATGGTACAAAGATCGCTTATATCTTTGTAGGAATTCCCAACTAAAACAAAATATTCTTTTGGAACTGCACACTTCTCCTTTAGGAGGACACTCAGGATTTTTAAAAACTTACCACAGGGTGAAGAAAGAATTTTTTTGGGATGGCCTTAAATATGATATTCAAAAGTTTGTGGCAGAATTTTTGGTTTGCCGACAGAATAAAGTTGAGACAATTAATACCCTGAGACTTCTACAACCTTTATCCATTCCAAGTCAATGTTGGGAAGAGATTTCAATGGATTTTATCACAGGTTTACCTAAGTCCGAAGGAAAGAGTGTCATCATGGTGGTAGTTGATAGACTTACCAAGTATGCACACTTTTGTGCATTATCTCATCCATTTAAAGCAAGCACAGTTGCTACTACATTTATGGACAGAATTCAAAAGCTACATGGAAGCCCAAGGGTTATTGTGAGCGACAGAGATCCCATTTTTACCGGAAATTTTTGGACGGAGTTATTTTCTTGTTTGGGTACTCAATTAGCTCATAGCTCATCTTATCATCCTCAATCTGATGGTCAAACTGAGATCGTAAATAAATGTTTGGAAGGATATCTTCGTTGTTTTGTATCTGATAAACAAACACAATGGGTCAAGTGGTTACCTCTTGTTGAATGGTGGTATAACACTTCCTTCCATACTGCAGCAAAAATGACCCCATTTATGGCACTTTATGGATATCATCCACCATCCATCACATCATATTTAAGGGAAAATTTGAAGGTTCAAGCAGTGGAAGATCACATCGAGCATCAGCAAGAAGTTCTCCAACTCTTAAAGGATAACTTGAATTTGGCACAAAACCGAATGAAACAACAAGCAGATCAACTTCACAGCGAGAGAAGTTTTGATGTAGGAGATTGGGTATTTCTACGGCTACAACCATACAAACAAATGTCCCTCAAGCAAGCTAAGAATGATAATAAATTATTGCCAAATTAATATGGTCCTTACAAGGTGTTGCAAAAGATTGGTACTATGGCATACAAATTGGAGCTTCCTGCTTCTTCGCGAGTGCATCCAGTTTTCCATGTTTCATGCTTAAAGAAGGATATAGGTGAAAATCTTCCAGTTCAAACAATATTGCCAGAACTTGATGAGGAAGGAAAAATCATATTAGAACCTGAAGCGGTCACGGAAACAAGAACTCAACAGCTACGGAATGGATCAATTCAGAGTATCTCATCAAGTGGAAGAACTTACCCACTGAAGATTCTACATGGGAGGATGAGAATTTTATACAGAAGCACCCAGAGATACTCAAGCGTTGAGGATGTTGATCATGTCAGCATTCTGTTAAATTCCGTTAAATTCTGACAAACAATCCCCTTTAAACCCCCTCTGTTTGGCCTAAATTTTTTTTTTTTCCGCCTATCGTTCCCCTTTTCTAAAACTGAAAATTTCATTAAAAATGGCCAAAAACCTGCATTGGAAAATATATAAGGCCTAGCCCCTTCGGCCTTAGCCCTTTTAATCTTTTCCTCCACGTAGCCCGGGCGCTAGACCAGGCACCAGCCCGAAAAGTGCTTATCAAATGTATATCGGGCGTATTTTGAGACGTCCAGCTGTACACATCGGACGACGTTTGTTCATCTCCGTCACGCCTGTAGCCTGCCTAACTACCATCCGATCAAACTGTAAAATCAATGGCCTGGAGTCTATCTGTCCCGGTGGTCCCCGCTCCGCGTCCACTTTTGAAAACTGCCCAGTATCTATCGCACCGCCTTTCGTAGGCGGGCGATATTTCTCAATTCGGAGCGATTCCATACATCGCGCGACACGTGGCTCCGTCACTATTCCAAAACTGCTACCTCATCACGCGTTATCGTTCGACTGAGAATACAGAGCGATATGCATTATAGCCGTCCGATCTGGGGGTCTCCATCCAACGGTTGTCACTCCTCGAAGCTGCGCAGAAGTTAACCTAGGGAACCCGTACCCCTAGCCCATGGTCCATCGCCCTCCGACGCATTCCCAGCCGTCGATCTCATCTTGAGATCGAACGGTCCAGATCATTTGCATGCTCCGCCATTGACTCGGTCTTCCTCCACGTCACCCATTCCACGTGTGTGTCACATGTTTCCTCCTCCCATTATATATTCCAGCCATAAGTCAAATTTTCATTGTTTTACGTTAAAAACCTCCGCCCAGTCCATCCGCCATTGTTCCACTGCATTTTTCATCGCCACCCCGCATACTTCCACCATTTCATCATGCCGCGTTGCAGCACAGTCATCCCCACTGCATCGCCGTCCCCTTGCATTTGTTTTCTTGACGAGTTTGCGGGTTTTGCAGGTTTACAGCGGCGGAAAACTATCATGATTCACAGTCTCTATTACTGTGATAGAGGACACATCAAAGGACCATTTCCAGGAGTTGAAATTATGAAGAAAGGCCCGGGAAGATATGCCGACAAGACTTCCATTAAAGTAGCAGGGTTAAAATCTATCAAACCCTCCAGAGTCATTCAAAGCACAGATTGCGTAGATGGAGACATTAATGGAGAAACAGAGAAATATCAGTGAAGGATCAAGAATTCAATGTTCAACACTGAAGATCTTAAACCATAATTCAGAGTTAGAAGGCAGAAGGTACCCCTCGCAGATAAAATACCTCAAGGCTTTCTTTTTAGTAGAATTTTCTTCCAGGAAAGGACGGAATGTTTATGTGATTTTACTGCTTTCCCGTGTTCCTGGAAGAGATTTATACCCAGTGCATTTATTTCAGTTAGCAGGCCACAGAGTACAAAAAACATTACAAAGTCATCGAGCAGTATGGGCGTGCATGTCTTCGCCATTTTGTTTTAATGAGATAATTAAATGTTCATCACCTACTCCCTTTTTCAAGCTTTCTTGTTCTCCTATAAAGCTCCCAAAGAACAGATGATGTAGGGTTCCAGATTTTATCAGAAAATTATGCAGTGAAAGGCTTTTTGTATGCATTTTGCAAAACTCTTGTATGAAGGCTCAAAGCCCATAGGGTCTCAGTGAGGAGGAGTTCCATATGATAAAGAGGATTCTGGTCTTTGGTATTTCACAGTCTGTAACTTTCTCTTATGTGTTATTTAAATAGATCATTTCATTTCATCCGTCTTTCTTGTATCATGTTTTGGAATGCGAGTGGCTCACTGATTTTTGGTATGGATTTTGTAGGGGTTCCCATGTTTTGGCCAGATTGGCAAGACCAAAAGATGAGACAACATCAGAACCACTTTTGGGCCCTAGGATCTAGCCCTCCTGGACCCGGAGAGGGATCTCTCCAAATAGAGCAAGAATGATATATCTTTGAAAGCTCAAAATGAGATATTAGGCTAGGTATGAAGCACAAATGGGGGGTTTAAATGATTTGGTTGGTTGGTTGCTGGATTGGTCATGAGATCATAGACTAAGAAAGCAATGGAAGGAAAGGAGCAGAGCAGCAAGATGTTTCAGCAAAGAGGATAGGCCAAGAAAGTGCCATCCATTGGGTTATGGAGTCATGAAAGGAAATTACTTGCATCCACTAGCCAAGGCTTTCAAAGGGCAAGTCATCTACACTAAAGGATCTTTTAGGCAGATGGTGGAATGGAACATTAAGGAGAGAAAGTGGAAGAAGGAAAGACAACCAATTTTCTATCTATAGATCAGGTCAGAGGTCATTTAACTCCAGACCTGCTTGGACATACTCAAAGGCAGCTCTCAAAAGGGACGTAGGGGCAGCTTATAGATCGGACCAGAGGTCATTTAACTCCAGGTATGCTTTAGCAACTCCAAGGGAAAACAGAGATAATATTAACAAAGGGATCTTAGAAAGGCCAGCTAGTCGCGTAAGGATCGTAGTGGACAGGGCTAACTCTAATCCCCAGTGTTCCCAAACCTTCGAGCTTAAACCTCAAAAAGAACATCTAAGAACTGATCCATCCAATTCATACATCAGAGAGCAGGCAATGACATCCAATACACTGGTTAAATTGACTGAAAGAAATCCTTAGATAACACATTTCAGAAGAGAGACATTAAAAGTAGGGAGAGCAGGAACATAGGGCACCTATCAAGGGTGAATCCTATGTTACACTTCTGTTTCCTACCAGAAGAACATGAAACAGTATGAAAATGTAAATAACTGAGTTAAGAAAGACATCACCAATAGTAATAGACCAGGATCCTGTGAAATGTGCTTTGATTAATTGATGCAAACCCAGTCATGTACAATAAGCTCAATGGCCAATACAATCCAAACTTTCTCCTCCCAGCCTATTAGATACAAACTACTCTGTAACTCCCTCCCAAGACTGTTCTAACAGTCAAACTGAATCCCTCTAACAACAACAGCCGAGCAACTCAACAACAACCTTTTTACAATGTGTTCTTCTGGATTCTTATAGGAAAAAACAGAGCAGAAGATGTTAGGTGAAGAATTAAATGAAGAATTAACGCTCAGGAGAGGAGGAAGGCCGCAACCCATTCTGCTTTAAATCTGTGCAATTACTTCTGGTACTCTGGCTGCAAAACTACTGCCATTCTCTGTTGACTGGACAAACTGGTGAAATAATGATGCTAGGGTATCCATACTGTGTAACAAATGCTTCTTGATGATGTAGGACTGCTGAAAGGGCGTAGATCTTCATTTGAGGCACAATGTAGACTGAAAAATGATGTGTATCGTGTCCTTTCATGGGAGAACGCTCTGCTGATATGGAAAACCTGATAATATTATCTCTCTGTGCATAGGACCGTCCAAGAGATCCATGGGGTCTTCCAAATTGTACTTTTGCCTTCTAAAAGTCCCTGCAGAAGTCTCCTATTTATTGCCTCAAGCTCTCTGCTGTTCCTGTGCTGTCTCTGTCTGTGAATTTCGAGCTTCAATGGCGCCGGAGGGTTGGTAGAGTTTTAAAATCTGTCCTTTGATGAATTAATGGTGCAAGCAACCCTCCAAACGCTTCCTGTAACATCAAGCTCTGAATATAACCTCTGCACCTGGCCTTCATTGATCCCTCTGTCACTGTGACAGAGATCGCGCATCATGGCGGTCATTTACTGTCGAAAACCCTGCAACAACACAATATCTGTGAAGAAAACAATGGATGGGCAATGGATGATGTGGACGGATGGAGGAGATGGCCATGCAGGAGTGATGGAGGTGAAACTTGCAGAGGAAACGGTGAGAATCGCTCTGGTGGGGGTTGACGGTCTGCAGAGCGAATATATGTGGAAAACAAATGAAAACACATTAAAAAACACGAAACGAACCGATTATACGTAATGGAATGGGCGCATGTACGGAGGGTGCACGTGGGGTGACGTGGCGCACAGTGAAGACACGTGGACGGATGATGTGGAGGCCGGGGCGACGTTGGAATGGTCAACAATGCATGGACAGATCTGGACCGTCGATCGGGCTAAGATCAACGGTGGAGGGCGACGGATGGTGGGCTGGAACAAGAGCTATCGAGTGCGTGATTTCATTAAATATCGTGCATCTCTGGTGATCGGGAGCCGTCGGATGGAGCTTTCGAGATCTAACGGCTGACGCGGATTTCGCTGGGCGTCCTGGGCAAAAAGTTAATGCGCGAAATGGGGGTGGTTTTGTCCCCATACAGATGCCACGCATCGTTTACTAAGTGGAATCGCTGGCTCTCCGGGAAAAACCGCCTGCTGTAGATGGGTGGTGCGGAATTTACTGGTGGGTTTTGGAAAACAGCGCGTGGAGTGGGGACCACCATTTCGGGCGCGCTCTGCGCCATTGGATCGACAAATGAATGGACGGAGGAGATCAACTACGGGGGGCCAAGGTGTACGGACACGAGGCTGTTGGAGCGACCCCCCGCGGTGAATGACAGCCGTTGGATTAGATCATCACACATCCCGAGGAGTCAAATACGGGGCCACCATGGTCTGACCATACGGATAGAATAAAGCCCCCGTAGGGGAAACGCCTCGGTCACGGCGCGGGGTTCTATGGAAGGAAAAGGGCGCGGGCTATCAGAAGAAGGGCTAAGACCCAAAAACATAAAATTTATCATTTTAATTCATTTTTAATGCGTTTTGGGGGAAATCAAAGGGTAACGGTAGGGGAGATGGAGGGGGAAAATGGGGAAACAAAGGTAAGGGTAAGAATCGAAGGGGATTTTGGAGGGGTTTAGAGGGTTGATAGGGGGGAAACAGAGGGGAGCAGAGACACTTTTACAGAAGGAGGAAAAAGGGAAAAGGGACATTTTGCAGGGGTACAAGGGGTAAATGAAGGCTTTGAGCTAGGGAAACAACAGGGGGGATTTGTATAAGGCAAAGCACATAGAGACCTCAAGGATGATGTGTATTCAGGGGAGATGCATTCCTTGAAGGTCTCCAAAATGACATAGCCCTCTAGCTTGCTTGTCAAGAATTTCATAGGGGGGCTAACAGATTTATCCTAGTTGATACCCATACTAGGATTAGTCAAGCGCTTTAAATATGGCTCATGCATGATATTCTGTTCCACTATCCATCTAAACCGTATTTCTGCTATATTAGTTTCTTTGGGAGGGTGTTTTTAAAACGCTATTGTCATGTATGGATTCTTAGATTGGTAAGCCCATGCATGGTGGTATTATGTATCTGGATATAAGCTCAATATTAACTAGTATCTTCTTAATATTTCATTCACTACACACACCTTCTGATAATTTATTTCTGTGAGGTATTTCTGAATTGGCCCTCTTTGCAGTAAGCTGTCTCTGAATTGTCTGTTGCTTTTATATTGGAGTTTTGCATATTGCCTCTGCAATATTCCTTCCTCTGTGTCAGTTTCTGTAGGTCTTGGTCCCATTCAAATTAATATTCCTTGTTTAACAAGAGATAGCATGAGAGATTTTATTGATAACTTCCTCTGTTATACCATATGCTCCTTGATATAGATAAGATGTCCTAGGCATTGGTCTATCACAACTCTAGGCTGTCTCTAGGAGCGACAACATCTTTTTGGCGCCGTTTCCGGGGAACGAAGTTGAGAAAATTTAAATCCCTGGGCCTCGACAAAACCTAATTCACTCTTCAAGTAGGTGAGTATGGAGAGTTGAGAGTTGTAGATCCCTCACCTTGGCGACTCCACATTTGTTATTTGATAAATCTATTTGCAGTCCTGGCTCCTCGTAAGCCACACCTGAGGTCAGATACGTCTAAGCCAAAGACGCTTTCAGTGTCTGACCCGGAAAAGATCATACACAGAAGAAATTGGAGGGAAAGAAAATCAGTCCACTCTGAAATTCCTGAATTATCTATAGAAGACTTTCCACCCTCTTCTTCTCAAGAAGCTCAAGTGCCAGATCTTGGCTCCACTGTGGGAGATACCGACTATTACTATTCAGATAGCCCACCCCGAGGGGGTATCATGTTAGGTCCCTATATTACTAGTATAGTCCCTCATTGTTGTTAGTGTAACCCCCTTATTGTTATTATTGTACCCTTGTAACCCCCATTTTGTTATTATTGTGCCCTTAAATTATTATTGTTAGGTCGGCTAGGATTACATTGTGGCCCACTAGGGTTACATTATGGCCCCATGGACTCCTATATATAGAAAGGAGGTTTTGTAAATTGTATCATCCAAGAATTGTTCATTTATGTAATGTATTGGAGGTTTCCCCCTCGAAGTGGCTCATTTCTAAGGCATTGATATCTCTTTTCTTCTCTTTTTGGAGCTGGTTACACAACATTTGGTATCAAAGCTTTGGATTCTAGGGTTTCGCTGCTCCAAAAAGGACATCGTGTAATTTTCCCTATAACTTTTTTTCTACGACGTTTCAGAAGCTGACATTTTTAGGGTACGAAGCCGAAATCCTGAGGAAGATTTTCTAAAAATTTCAGAGCTTGGTTCGCAATATTTTCGGAGATATGATCTGTGGAAGTTAGGTCTTTTTTCAGGCTCCTAAACAGGTCATCGTGGCATTTTCGCTATAACTTTTTTTCTACAAAGGTTCAAAATATGAAATTCCTATGGTACAAATTTGAAATCTTGAAGAAATTCGTCAAAAAATTTCAGAGCTTGGTTCGCGATATTTTTGGAGATATGATTTGTGGAAGGTAGTGCTTTTTCAAGCTCCTGAATTTCATCTCAAAGAGGTGATCGTGGGAAAATTTCAATAACTCTCTCTCTGGGCATCGGATTGGAGTGCCGTAAATTTTTTTTACAAGTACACGGACTGTAGTTTCTTGGCTATAAATTTCAGAGACGAAGGATGAAACAGTGACACGTGGCAAGTCGTACAAGTTCGCTCTACTGAACCAATCCATAATTAGGTCATTGTGGGAGATTGGACACAACTTTGTCTTGGAGAATCCAAATTAGGTCAGACCTGTGGCATTCAAAAGATAATTCAGAGGGCTACGTTGGTACCAAAAATCAAATATTTAAGTGTTGCAATCAAAAATATAATCCAATTTCAATATCGAGCTCCTCAAAAGCAAAAAAAAGGTGTGTATTTTTTTCCGAATTGCATAAATCTTGTTAGAAGAATCAATTTGAATTGATTCCAAGGGCATATTGTAGAATAGATATCAGTATTGGGTTCTAAAAGATGCCTCGTAAAAATAATTCAACACCCATTAAGCCTTCAGAAGGCTCTACTATGACTCATGAAGATGAAGAATTGCAACATGATCTATCAAAATTACAAGAGCAAGTGCAACAAATTTCACTCTTGCAAAGAGCAACAAAAAATGAAATGGAAGTTTTGAAGAAAGGAGTGGAAGCTAATATGGATGGCGTGGAAGCTAAGATGGATGGCATGGAAGCTAAGATGGAAAACATGAAGAATGATCTAAAAACAAACATCGAAGGTTTGACAAAGTTGATACAAGAAATGTTTCCTAATGGTGAAAAGATAGTAGAAGAACCTCATGATGAGAACAAAATCAATGTTAATCATGATTTGATAAACTCTAATGTTGGCGGGAAGAACCACCATATTCCAAAAATGGATATGAGGAAGTTTGATGGAAAGGATCCTGTAACATGGATACTACAGATGGAGCAATAATTTGATCTCCATAACGTGCAAAACACACAAAAGGTACACATTGCAACTTTACATTTAGAACAAAATACATTTGTATGGTATCGATGGCTTTGCTCCCGTAAAATTTTTTTCACTTGGTCAATTTTTACGGAAGAAATGATAGCACATTATGAGGATACAAAGAGCAACACCTTCTTTAGCCAATTGATAAATTTCAAACAAAAGGGTTTAGTGGGGCAGCACATTGAGGACTTCCAAAAATTGAATATAAGGGTAACTGATATTCCAGAGGAACACATGATCGATCTCTTCATAGGCACTTTAAAGGATAACATCCAACATGAAGTTCGTGTTTTGGAACCGGATTCATTGGAGAAGGCATTCAGGTTGGGAAGAAAAGTTGAATGTAAAATAATGGCGACAAGGAAGCCTACCACTCAATTCTATAAAGAAGGAAGTGTTGCTACGCCTAGATTTCCACAACCTACAAGGTTGACACCACAACAATTGGAAGAAAAAAAGAGCAAAAGGGCTTTGCTATAGTTGTGATAGCAAATACAATAAAGGTCATAAGTGTGCTGAGAAGAAATTATTTTACATAGATTGTGAAGAGGAAGAAGAAAATGAACAAGAAGAGGATATACACCAGGAACCAGCCCTAGAAGAGGAAGAAATGAATCCGACCATATCGTGTAATGCACTGGCAGGAATTACCACTCCTTAAAATCTCAAGATAGAAGGAAAAATCAAGAAGAAAAAGGTAATAGTGTTGATTGATTCAGGTAGCACCCATAATTTTATTCATTTAAGATAGCTAAGGAATTAAATTGTTTCCTATACCCAGCACCATAATGTCAAGTGATGGTTGCAAATGGAGGAACTATAAATTGACTGGAAAATGCCATAATATCAAGCTAACCATGGGGGAATATGTATTGACTAGTCCAATGCTTTCCATTCCTATGGGAGGTGCTGATGTTGTACTAGGAGTACAATGGTTACAATCTTTGGGGACGGTAGCTTTTAATTTTTCAAGAACTTTTCTTGAAATTTTTTTCAGAAGGAAAGGAATTCGAATTACGAGGTATTGAAGGGAAGCCAGGAAGGATAATAAGCTCTAATGTCATGAAAAAGCTTCTAAAGAAAGAACAACGAAGCGTAATTGCACAATTATGCTCTCTAGAAGTTCCGACATCAAAATCATCTATTTCTGCAGATCTCCAACAAGTCTTGGACAATCATTCCAAGGTGTTTGAAACTCCCAAAGGACTCCCACCTATTCGTGATCATGATCATGCTATTCATTTGATTTCAGGAAGTGTTCCTCCAAACATCAGGCCTTATAGATATCCTTACTTCCAAAAGAGCGAAATTGAACGTATGATTGCAGAAATGTTAGAGGCGTGTATAATTCAACCTAGTCAAAGTTCTTTCTCTGCTCCCGTAGTATTGGTACACAAGAAGGATGGATCATGGCGAATGTGTCCAGATTGTAGGGAGCTCAATAAGATCACCATTAAAGATGAATTTCCCATTCCTATGATTGATGAATTATTGGATGAATTACATGGAGAAATTTATTTTACCAAGTTGGATCTTCGTTCAGGATATCATCAAATTAGAATGAAGACTGAAGATATTCCAAAAATAGCATTTCGAACTCATGAGGGTCATTATGAATTTTGGGTCATGCCTTTTGGTCTTACCAATGCACCTTCTACATTTCAAGGGTTGATGAATTCCATTTTCAAACCCTTCCTTAGAAAATTTGTGCTAGTATTTTTTGATGATATACTAATCTACAGCAGGTCTTGGAAGGATCGTGTTCAACATGTTGACAGGGTGCTCAAAATATTGCAGGAGAAACAATTATATGCAAAAAACATCCAAATGTTTCTTTGGAGTACAAGAGGTGGAATATCTAGGTCATATTGTATCTCACGAGGGTGTTAAGGTAGACCCTAACAAAATTAAAGCTATTAAGGAATGGAAAGTCCCCACAACCATTGTCGCAAGTTTGTTAAGAATTATGGGAGAATATCAGCACCTCTAACAACATTATTTAAGAAAGATGCATTTTCATGGACTCCTGAAGCAACTAAGGCGCTTGAACATCTTAAAGAGGCAATGTGCCTAGCACCGGTCTTAGCTATGCCAGACTTCACAAAATGGAATTGGTGCTGTTTTAATGCAGGAAGGAAGACCCATTGCTTTTGAAAGTCGTCCAATCAAGGGAAAGTATTTACATAAACCTATTTATGAGAAGGAAATGTTAGCAATACTGCATGCACTAAAGAAATGGCGAACTTACCTAATGGGAAGACACTTCAAGGTAAAAACTGATCATGATAGTCTTAAACACTTTTTGGAACAAATACTATCATCAGAAGAGCAGCAGAAATGGGTCACAAAGATGTTGGGTTATGACTTTGAAATAATCTACAAAAAAGGAAAGCTTAATGTTGTTGCAGATGCACTCTCAAGAAAGAATGAAGAGGTGGAAGCATTGCTTTGTGCCATTTCTATTATCCAACCAGATTTGATAACCGAAGCAAGAGATGAATGGAAGAAGGACAAAGATGTATGGACACTCATTCAAAAGTTGCAGCAAGATCCTAGTACATCCGATACATTTAGTTGGAAAAATGATTCCTTATGGTACAAAGATCGCTTATATCTTTGTAAGAATTCCCAACTAAAACAAAAGATTCTTCTGGAATTGCACACTTCTCCTCTAGGAGGACACTCAGGATTTTTAAAAACTTACCACAGGGTGAAGAAAGAATTTTTTTGGGATGGCCTTAAATCTGATATTCGAAAGTTTGTGGCGGAATGTTTGGCTTGCCAGCAGAATAAAGTGGAAACAATTAAGACCCCAGGACTTCTACAACCTTTATCCATTCCAAGTCAACGTTGGGAGGAGATTTCAATGGATTTTATCACAGGTTTACCTAAGTCCGAAGGAAAGAGTGTCATCATGGTGGTAGTTGATAGAATTACTAAGTATGCACACTTTTGTGCATTATCTCATCCATTTAAAGCAAGTACAGTTGCTACTACATTTATGGACAGAATTCAAAAGCTACATGGAAGCCCAAGGGTTATTGTGAGCAATAGAGATCCCATTTTTACTGGAAATTTTTGGACGGAGTTATTTTCTTGTTTGGGTACTCAATTAGCTCATAGCTCATCTTATCATCCTAAATCTGATGGTCAAATTGAGATAGTAAATAAATGTTTGGAAGGATATCTTCGTTGTTTTGTATCTAATAAACAAACACAATGGGTCAAGTGGTTACCTCTCGCTGAATGGTGGTATAACACTTCCTTCCATACTGCAGCAAAAATGACCCTATTTATGGCACTTTATGGATATCATCCACCATCGATCACATCATCTTTAAGGGAAAATTCGAAGGTTCAAGCAGTGGAAGATCACATCGAGCATCAGCAAGAAGTTCTCCAACTCTTAAAGGATAACCTGAATTTGGCACAAAATCGGATGAAACAACAGGCAGATCAACATCGTAGCGAGAGAAGTTTTGATGTAGGAGATTGGGTATTTTTACGGCTACAACCATACAAACAAATGTCCCTCAAGCAAGCAAAGAAGGATAATAAATTATCGCCAAAGTACTATGGTCCTTACAAGGTGTTGCAAAAGATTGGTACTATGGCATACAAATTGGAGCTTCCTGCTTCTTCGCGAGTACATCCCGTTTTCCATGTTTCATGCTTAAAGAAGGTTATAGGTGAAAATCTTCCAGTTCAAACAATATTTCCAGAACTTGATGAGGAAGGAAAAATCATATTGGAACCTGAAGCGGTCACGGAAACAAGAACTCGACAGCTACGGAATCGATCAATTTTAGAGTATCTCGTCAAGTGGAAGAACTTACCCATTGAAGATTCTACATGGGAGGATGAGAAGTTTATACAGAAGCACCCAGAGCTACTCAAGCGTTGAGGACAACACTTTTTTGAAGGAGAGGGGCATGTTAGGTCCCTATATTACTAGTATAGTCCCTTATTGCTGTTAGTGTAACCCCCTTATTGTTATTATTGTACCCTTGTAACCCCCATTTTTTTATTATTATTGTGCCCTTAAATTATTATTGTTAGGTCGGCTAGGATTACATTGTGGCCCACTAGGATTACATTATGGCCCCATGGACTCCTATATATAGAAAGGAGGTTTTGTGAATTGTATCATCCAAGAATTGTTCATTTATGTAATGTATTGTAGGTTTCCCCCTCGAAGTGGCTCATTTCTAAGGCATTGATATCTCTTTTATTCTCTTTTTGTAGCTGGTTACACAACATATCAGAAATAAAGATAGTTTTCACCCTACTCCTGAGGTTGAAGAGGTTAAAGAAGTCACTGAAGTATCTACTGTTAACAGACCATTATTCCCCTTAACACCTCAGCCTGCTGTTCATTACATTCCTATTATTATTCATACTCCACTTCCACCTCCTCCTCCTCCTCTTACTCATCAAACTATTGCACTACCTCCACCCCCTCCAATGGAAAATGTTCCAGGCTTCTTGCTAGTTAAATATGCTCCTCTGGCATTACCCCAAGTGCTGAATGATTTGCCACAGGATTATTTGAAGATCCTACCCCGATTCAATGGGGAAAATGAGATTGATGCTCAAAAACACCTTGAGGTCTTTTATTCTTTTGCAGAGAATTTTAATGTGGAGCATTTAGATGTGGTGTTAATGCTGTTTGTCCAATCTCTGGATGGTGAAGCTTGAAAATGGTTTAAGTCATTGGCAGGTCGTTCTATTACCACTTGAGAAATAATGGAAGATACTTTTCTCAGGAAATGGGGAGAAAAGAAAGACCATGGACATTGTCTTACTGAGTTTAATACACTCAAGAAAAGACATAATGAAAGGGTGTCAGAATTTATCAAGAGATTTAATAAATTGTATTTGAGTCTTCCTGCTGAGATGAAACTGCTGCTAAGGTTGTTTTTGTAGCAGCCTTTGATTTAGAATTTGGTTTCTCTCTCAGAGAAAGAAAGCCTGCTACTCTGGATGATTCCCAGACAGATGCCCTCGAGTTGGAAGAAAAATTTTCCTCCACTGGCAAATGAAAGGGAAAATATGAACAAGATACCAGAAGAAGGGGCAAAGAGGAGGTGTCCACCTCTTATCAAGACAGAGATTCAACTAATGACAGAATTGAAGAAATGAGCAAAATGATTAAGAACCTTTCTGGTAAACTGGTAAAGCTTGAATTGGAGACCAATAATTCAGCCCCCAAGAATTTCCACAATGCTCAAAACAAAAGTTATAATCCTCAGTATAGGAAACCACCGCTGCAAATATTGCCAACGGAAGCAAAGGAGCAACAAGATCATGTACCACACCCATTGTACCTAGAAGGTCCAGTAGATGATTTTACTGAAGACACTGCCTATGGACTGGAGGATGCAAATATTTCCTTTTCAAATAGTGATGGAGAAGAATTCCCTTTGCAAGGAAATGATGGAGCTGAGTGCTCATTACAAGAAGAAGAAAAGACCAGAGACACAGAAGAGGCAGAAATTGATCATTATTGTAAACAATTTGCTGATTTCATGCAAGCACAGTTCAATAGAAGATATGATCTCAGATCTTCTAGGAAGAGGACTCGTACTCAAGATCAAGAAGAGGAGTTACCCTAGAAGGAAGCACCTGCTCAGAAGGAGTCTACAATGCAAAAAGTCACAAACAAAGGTAAGGGCCCTCTAAACAAACCTTTGCAGTCTAATGATCAAATTCCTTCCTCTTCAAAAGTAGTCATTCCCCATAATACGCAGCCTGTGTCAAAAGAGGTCAAACCCTCAGCTGAAAATAAAGTGTCAAAAGAGGTCAAACCCTTAGCTGAAAATAAAGAGTCAAAAGAGGTTGTAATAGAAAATTCCTCCCCTATTTTCAATCTCCAAAAGGAACTTGAAAAAGTCAAAATCCCAGTTCCCTTGACTGAACTATTAAAGCAACCTGCATATCAATCCCAAGTCACCTCTTTCATGCTCCCTCCAGAAGCTATACTCACTCCAGATAGTCTCAACCTACAAGAAGAAAGACCCATGGTTGTCTTTGGTCCACACGTTGAGGAATTAGATGCTTCTACTCCTCCCTTTTATGTGTCTCTAGTGATTCATGACCTGCTATTACATAACTGTATGTTAGATTCCGGAGCTTCCCATAATCTACTACCTTTGTCAGTCATGGAAAAACTAGGATTACAAATCACCCTTCCATACAAAGATCTCTATTCATTTGATTGAAAAAGAGTTAAATGCTTGGGGATGATCAAGGATTTGGTGGTCAATTTGGCCCAAATCCTAGCAAAAAGTGTGGTAATGGACATAGTGGTGGCTGAAATCCCAGATCGCTTTGGTATGTTGCTGTCAAGGTCTTAGGGAACAAAAATTGGTGGGTCAATTAAGTTGGATTTAACATATGCTACTATCCCAGTTTTTGGTGGCCAAGAGAGGAGGTTGTACAGGGAGACTAGATTTGTCAAGATGGTGACTAAGGCTGACAACTCTGTTAATTCACCAGTCTACAGTAAAGAAGGATATTTCTCATGCTTGATGCTGGAAGAAGATCAAGATTATGCTCATGAACCGTCCTTCTGTCAGATCAAGACTGAGCAGCCCTTAGAGAGCCATGAAACAGGAATCTGGACACTTCATTTTGATGGAGCAAATTCAAAAGAAGGTAATGGAGCTGGAATATTATTGATTTCTCCTACAGGGAAATGAGTCCCATTATCCTTCAAGCTAGAATATGAAGCTACTAATAATGTGGCTGAATATGAAGCACTTCTGCTAGGATTGCAGACAGCCAGGAACATGAACATACATAATTTAAAAGTTCTGGGAGATTCAGAATTGGTGGTTAGACAAGTCAAGAATCAATTTCAGACCAAACATCCTCGGCCGAGGGCTTATAGGAATGAAGTTTGGGACATGGGAGAAAATTTATTCTTGGCATTCAATATCTAGTTCATGCCCCGATAACAGAATAGGATGGCTGATTCCCTTGCTGTGGCTGCTAGTACTTTTCGACCACCGCAGAACCCTCTGTTAAGATATGAAGTTGAGGTGCGTTATCGGCCGTCAATCCTAGATAACATCAAACACTGGCAGGTATTTGAAGATGAAGAACAGATGAAGAGATTCTTGGAAACAGTAGGGGAATTCTCCAATATGGAGATTGATGCTGAAGATACTTCAGAAAGAAATTGGGAGAAGAAAGTGGTAGGTAATAAAGTGTTGCAGTTAAAGGGAAACATTATACCTAGAGGGCTGGTGCCTCTAAAAAGATTATTTGACAAGAATGATATCCCACTATAGCCAGGCAAAGTGGTAGAAGACCTGAATCTTGGTACTGATGCTGACCCCAAGATTGTAAAACTGTCCAGGAAGATCCCTGGAGAATATAAAAGGCTATATCAGAAAGTATTTCAGTCTTACAAAGATGTGTTTGCATGGTCCTATCAGGACTTGAAAACTTTTGATATCAGTATAATGCAACACAAAATTCCCCTGAAGGGAGATGCAAAGCCTCATAAGCAGAAGCTCAGACAAATAAATCCCTTGCTGCTTCCCTCTATTGAGAAGGAAATCAAGAAGCTGTTAAAGGCCAAAATAATTGTGCCATTGAGATACTCTGAATGGGTGGCAAACCTAGTCCCTGTCCGGAAGAAGAATGGGGAAATAAGGCTGTGTGTGGATTTCAGAAATTTAAACAGAGCATCCTTAAAGGATAATTATCCACTGCCTAAGATGGATCACATCCTGCAGAAGGTGGTTGGAGCTTCTAGGATGTCAATGATGGATGGATTCTCTGGTTATAACCAGGTGGCTGTACTTCCAGAAGATCAAAAGAAGACTGCTTTCACCACACCATGGGGTACATTTATGTATGCCAGGATACCTTTTGGATTGATTAATGCAGGGGCCACTTTTCAGAGGGCAATGGACATTGCTTTTGTTGGGGAGAAAGATAAATTTCTGGTAGTCTACCTTGATGATATCACTGTATTTTCAAAGAATGATACTGAGCACATTGAGCATCTACATAAAACCTTTAAGAAATGCAGAAGGTATGGTTTCTCTCTAAATCCTCAAAAGTATTTATTTGCATTAGAAGAGGGTAAAATTTTGGGACACATTGTAACAAAAGATGGGGTGAAGATAGATCCTAGGAGGGTTGAGGTTATAAATGGTATTGCTTTTCCTAGAAATAAGAAGGAGGTACAGGTGTTCCTAGGGCGCATCAATTTCCTGAGAAGGTTTATTCCTAAATATGCTGAAATAGTTAGACATATAACTGACATTCTGAAGAAAGATAATGAGGTTAAGTGGTCCCAGGAATCATGAGAGGCCTTTACCAGAATAAAAAATGCTTTTGCAGAAGCCCCTATGCTAGTTGGGCCAGATTATGCTAAACCTTTCATGATCTTTTCTTTTGCATCACCTCGTACAATAGAAGGAGTTTTATTGCAAAAAAATGAGGAGGGATATGAGCGGCCCATAGCTTTCTTCAGTCAGGTGCTACGTGATGCATAATTAAAGTACAACATATTAGAAAAGCAAGCATACGCCCTAGTAAAATCCCTCAAAGCATTCCGCATATATATCTTGCAGTCTCATATCACTGCATTTGTGCCTACAGCTACAGTAAAAGATATTCTTATTCAGGGGGATAGTGAAGGAAAAAGGGGGAAGTGGATTGCCAAGATACAGGAGTATGAATTAGACATCCGTCCTACTAAGCTGATCAAAGGACAAGGGCTTGATAAAATTTTATCTGAATCTAAATATCAAGCTTTGGGCATAAATTTGTCCATAATAGCAAGTGAGGAATCTGAGGAGAAAGAAGAGTGACAGGGAATTGGAGTAGCTACTCCAGAAACACACATAAAGTACCTCACCAGTCAGTGGTACAAAGAGATAGTAGATATCTCCTCACACTCAGTTGTCCTCCAAGCTGTGATAAAGCTAAATACATAACGTTAAGATTGAAATCACAGAGGTACATAGTCGCCAATGGCCAGCTATACTGGCGTGATCCCTCAGGCATCCTACTCCTATGTCTCACATAGTATGAGGTAGAGAGTATCATAGCTAAATTTCATGAAGGAATCTGTGGGGGTCATTACAGCTAGAGGGCCACTGCTCACAAAATCCTGAAGGCTGGTTTCTATTGGCCCAAGATTTTTGGAGATGTTTTTGCCCAGGTAAGAGCTTGTGAAAAGTGTCAGAAATTTGCTGAAAGACAAAAGTTGGCACCTCTGCCCATGATTCCCGTACACGTGGATGAACCATTCAGACAATGGGGAATTGATTTTATAGGTGAAATACATCCTCCATCAAGTGGTCAGCATAAATGGATATTAACTGCCACTGATTATTTCACTAAATGGGTGGAAGCCATACCTGCAAGGAATGCTAATGATGCTGTGATAATAAAGTTCATGGAAGAAAACATCATATCCAGGTTTGGCTGCCCTGCCAGAATAGTAACTGATAATGCCCAGGCTTTCAAGTCTGCAAAGTTTGTGAGTTTTTGTCAGCAGTATAACATCACACTAAGCCAATCCACAACCTATTATCCATAGGGAAATGGCTTGGCAGAGTTTTCCAATAAAACCCTGGTGAGGGCACTAAAGAAGGCTATTAATGAAAATCAGAAAAATTGGGATTCTCAGTTGAAGTTTGCTCTGTGGGCAAATAGGATTACCAACAAAAGAGAAACTGGAAAATCTCCATATGAATTGGTATATGGAAGGGCAACAATATTTCCTATTCAATTAGCCCTACCAGTAGCCCGATTCATGCAGGAAAGTCAAGAGGAACCTGATGATATGATCAGGAGAATAAACCAGCTGGTGGAATTGGAAGAAACACGCAATTAGGTAAATCAAAGGTTGACGGAATGTCAGGAGAAGATGAAATACCTTTTTGATCAACATGCTAAGGACAAGAATCTGCAGGTTGGTGATTTAGTACTCAGGTGGGATATCCGGAAAGCTGAAAAAGGAAAACATGGAAAATTCGACCCACTCTGGTTCGGCCCCTTCAAGATTGTGGAGCAGGGAGGTAACAATACTTTCAAGTTGGAAAATTTACAGGGTGATTTGCTTGATGCCCCTGTAAATGGTTAGTTTCGTAAACCCTACTTCCAATTCTGATGCAGGCAAGGATAGCCTGGTGTATTATACTGTACAATAGTTTTCTATTTCATCTTTATTTGAATAATGCGAGTGTCGTGATGAATCATGAAAAGAAAAATGGAAGTGCTGATGAGCAGTGTCCGCATAGAAGATTTACCTGTGGTCTGCGAAGTTCTCGACACGCCTAGGGATGAACGCGTCGTCCGCCAATGTTGATCATGTCAGAATTCTATTAAATTCTGTTAAATTCTGACAAACAATCCCCTTTAAACCCCCTCTGTTTGGCCTAAAAAAATCATTTTTCCGCCTCTCGTTCCCCTTTTCTAAAACTCAAAATTGCATTAAAAATGGCCAAAAACCCACATTGGAAAATATATAAGGCCTAGCCCCTTCGGCCCTATCCCTTTTAATCTTTTCCTCCACATAGCCCGGGCGCTAGACCAGGCGCCAGCCCAAAAGGCGCTTATCAAATGTATATCGGGCGCATTTTGAGACGTCCATCTGTACAGATCGGACGGTGTTCGTTCATCTCCGTCGCGCCCGTAGCCCGCCTAATTACCGTCTGATCAAATTGTAAAATCAACGGCCCGGAGTCTATCTGTCCCGGTGGTCCTCGCCCCACGTCCATTTTTCAAAACTGCCCAGTATCTATCGCACCGCCTTTCGTAGGCGAGCGGTATTTCTCAATTCGGAGCGATTCCATACATCGCGCGACACGTGGCTCTGTCACTATTCCAAAATCGCCACCTCATCACGTGTTATCGTTCGACTAAGGATACGGAGCGATATGCATTATAACCGCTCGATCTGGGGGTCTCCATCCAACGGTTGTCACTCCTCGAAGCTACGCAGAAGTTAACCTGGGGAAACTGTACCCCTGGCCCACGGTCCATTGCCCTCTGACGCATTCCCAGCCGTCGATCTCGTCTTGAGATCGAATGGTCCAGATCATTTGCATGCTCCGGCGTTGACTCGGTCTTCCTCCACATCACCCGTTCCACGTGTGTGTCACATGTTTCCTCCTCCCGTTATATATTCCAGCCATAAGTCAAATTTTCATTGTTTTACGTTAAAAACGTCCGCCCAGTCCGTCCGCCATTGTTCCACTGCATTTTTCATCGCCACCCCGCATAATTCCGCCATTTCATCATGCCACGTTGCTACACAGTCATCCCCACTGCATCACCATCCCCATGCATTTGTTTTCTTGACGAGTTTGCGGGTTTTGCAGGTTTACAGCGGTGAAAAACTATCATGATTCACAGTCTCTATTACTGTGATAGAGGACACATCAAAGGACCATTTCCAGGAGTTGAAATTATGAAGAAAGGCCCGGGAAGATATGCCGACAAGACTTCCATTAAAGCAGCAGGGTTAAAATCTGTCAAACCCTCTAGAGTCATTCAAAGCACAGATTGCGCAGATGGAGACATTAATGGAGTAGCAGAGAAATATCAGTGAAGGATCAAGAATTCAATGTTCAACACTGAAGATCTTAAACCATAATTCAGAGTTAGAAGGCAGAAGGTACCCCTCGCAGATAAAATACCTCAAGGCTTTCTTTTTAGCAGAATTTTCTTTCAGGAAAGGACAGAATGTTTATGTGATTTTACTGCTTTTCCGTGTTCGTGGAAGAGATTTCTACCCAGTGAATTTATTTCAGTTAGCAGGCCACATAGTAAAAACAACATTACAAAGTCATCGAGCAATATGGGCGTGCACATCTCCGCCATTTTGTTTTAATGAGATAATTAAATGTTCATTACCTACTCCCTTTTTCGAGCTTTCTTGTTCTCTTATAAAGCTCCCAAAGAACAGATGATTTAGGGTTCCATATTTTATCAGAAAATTATGCAGTGAAAGGCTTTTTGTATACATTTTGCAAAACTCTTGTATGAAGGCTCAGAGCCCATAGGGTCTCAGTGAGGAGGAGTTCCATTTGATAAAGAGGATTATGGTCTTTGGTGTTTCACAGTCTGTAACTTTCTCTTATGTGTTATTTAAATAGATCATTTCATTTCATCCGTCTTTCTTGTATCATGTTTTGGAATGAGAGTGGCTCACTGATTTTTGGTATGGATTTATCCTAGTTGATACCCATACTCGGATTAGTCAAGCGCTTTAAATATGGCTCATGCATGATATTCTGTTCCACTATCCATCTAAACCGTATTTCTGCTATATTAGTTTCTTTGGGAGGGTGTTTTTAAAACACTATTTTCATGTATGGATTCTTAGATTGGTAAGCCCATGCATGGTGGTATTGTGTATCTGGATATCAGCTCAATGTTAAATAGTATCTTCTCAATATTTCATTCACTACACACACCTTCTGATAATTTATTTCTGTGAGGTATTTCTGAATTGGCCCTCTTTGCAGTAAGCTGTCTCTGAATTTTCTGTTGCTTTTATATTGGAGTTTCACATATTGCCTCTGCAGTATTCCTTCCTCTGTGTCAGTTTCTGTAGGTCTTGGTCCCATTCAGATTAATATTACTTGTTTAACAAGAGATAGCATGAGAGCTTTTATTGATAACTTCCTCTGTTATACCATATGCTCCTTGCTATAGATAAGATGTCCTAGGCATTGGTCTATCGCAACTCTAGGCTGTCTCTAGGAGCGACAACAAAGGACAACACTTTTTTGAAGGAGAGGGGCATGTTAGGTCCCTATATTACTAGTATAGTCCCTTATTGTTGTTAGTGTAACCCCCTTATTGTTATTATTGTACCCTTGTAACCCCCATATTGTTATTATTGTGCCCTTAAATTATTATTGTTAGGTCGGCTAGGATTACATTGTGGCCTCACTAGGATTACATTATGGCCCCATGGACTCCTATATATAGAAAGGAGGTTTTGTAAATTGTATCATCCAAGAATTGTTCATTTATGTAATGTATTGGAGGTTTCCCCCTCGAAGTGGCTTATTTCTAAGGCATTCATATCTCTTTTCTTCTATTTTTGGAGCTGGTTACACAACATACAAGGATATGGTCAAAGAAATGGACATAATTGTATCACACAAGGAGCCATCCCAACAACAACGTGCTTCAAATGTAATATGTAATCATTTAATTTTTCGATTATGTACAATAAATAGAAAATTTAGCATTAAATATTATTTTTCAAGCATCTTCTTGCAGAAAAGAAAAGAAAATGGAACCCATTCAGCACATAAAACAGGACGACATGGAAGAAAAGGGTTGATATCTATGTTTGTGAGTAATTGTTACTTCCTTATAACAACTTAACTAGATTTCATTTTTGTATATTTTAAGTTGTTTTACAACAATCATCATTGAATGTCTTCAAACAGGTGCTAACATACAAAGAAGAACCATTAGAAGAATTGATTGACATTGGGTTAAATATGGGTTGTCAGTATATGTTGGCATATCATAAATTAATTGTAGACTTTATAAGTATCTATCTTGTTTTACTTAGCTTCGTCTATAATTAATAGAACAAAAAAATATTTTATATTAAATCTATAATTTGTTATGGGGTATAAAACTTGCAGGAAACAAAGTATGGAACTGCGCCAACAAATGAATTGTTGAAAGATGGCATGAAATTTGGTTTTGAAAGAATGTGTATAGTTCACGAGTCAATTCTTGCTCTGGTACATTTCTTTTCGATTTACATTGATGTATATTATTTAATATTGCAATTTTCATTATTCTCACCAATATATATACACTCATTACACTTTATTTTTATGTTTGTGATGGAACTTGAAGAAGAAGAAAACAATCAACACAATGAACAAAACATTCCTCCAAATAACCCAAGTCATGGAAGTAGCTCGAGCAGTGACAACAATTCCAGTGAATAATGATGATCAATATGTTTGGATATCAAAGCAAGGCGTTGTATTTTTTGAAATACTTGTCTTTGAAATCATACATTTTGTTTAATGTAATGGACATAGTATCCCAATTTAAAGACAAAGGGATACCAATAACTGTCCCATTTTGTATGACAAAGAGTGTCTTATTCATATATATATATATATAATAAAATACATTTTAATTTATTCTATTGCGTTCTCCATTGTCACTATGAAATGTTACACCACTGATTAAATATATGGATGGTTAAATATTATAATGAAGAGATGCGAAATCTGATGATATGATATAAAAAATTCATCCAAACATCACATTAAAATGCGCTAATAAAAATTTAATTGATATGAATATTGTATAAGATATGCGTCGACTTTTGATTAATAATGAATTTTAAAAAATCACATAATTGCACTGTCACAGGTCGATTTTTCTAAAAAATAGAAAATGAACACCGGTGCGTGTTAGTTACTGTGCATCGGTGCATTTCTACGACCTATGGGCACCACACCAAATACCAATACCAATTAGAACGTCTGGTGCACTTTATTGATGACTACCACCCGGGTGGGTGGATAGGCGTTGCATGCACCGATATGGTTTGCCTTTAACACGCCGGTGCATTTTTATAACTTAACGAACCAATGCGTTTTAACACCTTATCGACCCGGTGCGTTTTTACACCTTAACATCACCGGTGCATGCACCTTCTATTGACCTAGTGCATATTTGTGGGTGACACACACTGGGACGTTGCTAAATGCCCCGGGGCTTCTGAAATTTGTTTTCCATCTCGGTGCTTGGTATATTTACAGTACCAGTGCATACAGGTTAAAACACACTAGTGTGTTCACACATGATGCGTGCACCGATGAGAAAAACATCCATAAAAACTTTCGGCCGCCCAATTTTTTTTAGTTGTGTTGAAGTTTCGTTAGAAGCTCTGTCAAAACCTCTGTTACCAAAGATGAACGTTGTATCAAATGTTTTTTTGACAATTTTGGCCAATTTTATAACAGTAAAAACCTCCTTTATAACCTCCACTAGAGGGTCTTTTCCTTATAGTGTACACATAATTAAATTTATAGACTTCAAATTTGTTAGTTGAACTACGCAACTGCCTGTAGTTATGAAAAATAATGGAGTGGTATTGAACTGCTCTAGAGGTATGGGTAACATATCATCTAGATACTTTTGATGGAACACATAGTCCAAGATGGAGCTCAGATTCTTCTGTAGGGTAGTCGAGATGGGTGGGGGAGAGTGAACAACCGATGGAGTAGATGAGTGTGTGTAATTGTGAAGATAAGAACAACAATGTGTAGAGTGCCATGTATGGTCATGAACATCAAGACATGTGTGTAGCCCATGAGAAGAGAAAGAAAACCACATATGGATGATAATAGTATGACTCTTAAGAAAAGGTGACATAAGGATTCTAAGTTACAACAACCCATGTGGAGTTGTGAATTTATCTGAATTGGGAAAATAAGTCAGTGTTCAAGCCTTCAACATGACCTAGAGGGCCAATATATTTTTATTGATTTGTCTAGACTAAGGAAGAAAGGTGTGGAGAAAGGGGAAGCACTAAGGAAATGTTGGATTAGAGAAGGCCTTCATCTTGTGTTGTGGAGGCCCATTTTGGACATGTTGTGAGGATTAGTAGACCCTGACTCAGTGGTTGAAAGGAAACACGCTGATTTTTGTGTGTGGAGAGTGGATTTCATGTTTTCTATATTGTTTGGACCTTGTTAATCTTTGAGTGAGCTTCATCTTTAAAGCATTGGATTTGGTTCATGGATGGCCAACTATAAGAAAACCTTAGTGTATTTGAGCCTATTGTTAGGTGGAAAGTGGCTTTCCCTTCTTTAGTGTCCAACAAGGCTTAAAGAGACACAAATTAGTGATATATTTATTCCTCTTTAATAAAATGGCTTTACTTGTTCAAAGCTTCATGATTTTTTTCATGCTAGGTTACTGAGTATGTTGTAATGATGAGTTAAACAATGTGCAATTGTGTTTGGTTGCTCATTGTTATCTATTTTATGAATTAATGATGTATACAAAGGTATTGCTTAAAGTACGTTACCTGTTATGTTTGTAAGATGTTTAGTTTTGTGAAGTATAATGTATGAGATAAACTGAGCTCTTTGTGAATTCTGTTATGTGCCTAGGCTTTACCAAGCCAACCATGGGATGAAACAGTTTTGTTATATCCTGTTTGAATTGAGAAGGCTTGAAATTTTTCAGTGAGGGGAGACTTTATTTCCTCTATAAATAAGTTAAGATGTCGAATTCTCTATTTGTGAGACTTTGGAGTTGAAGTGTGAAGTTGTAGTCCTAAAGGAGTCAGTGGGACTTCATTAAACTAGGTGAAGTTATGGATTTGGCCATGGGCCATCTCTCTGTATTCGTTCAAGAAGTAGTTTGGTTATGGGCCTCTTTTTGGAATTCCTTTACAAGAAATTGAAGATTTATGAGCCTTCTAAAGTATTTGGGAAAGTTATTTTCCCTATCAGAGTTAGTTTCAATCCTTAAAACAAGTGTGGAATCTTTGTATAAGTTTTAAAATATCAGGGAGTGCTTAGTGGAAGATTAAAATTTTTGGGAATTAGGAGTTTTTAGCCTCATCCCTTGGACACATGAGTTGGCAATTGTTGTGACTAAGAGCTTAGCTACAATGATGGTATTAAGCATGAACGTTCACTAATCAAACAATCCTTAAGTCATCAGAGACATTCTTAGTTATCCTGGTGGTAAAGTGTTCCATTGAGAGGACCACCCTTAGGTCATTGGAGACCCTCCTTAATTTCCAATTCGCTAATGGTATAGTGACCTAGTGATTCATCAAATACAATAGGATCTATCAACGTCGACAAACAAATGGAGTGAGGTCCTGATATTTGTTAAAGTAGTTATTGAGGAAGTGAGGATGTTTTGAATATCTGGGGATCTGGATACCCAAACATCTAGAAAAACTTATAAAGGTATTTTTCTAAAAAGCAAGATGGTAGATGGTGGAACCATGCACGATGGTGGCATGATGAAACTTGGAGATGGAAAAATGGAGGATCCAAAATTTCTTAAGTGTGTCAAGAGAGCACTAGTGGGATCTATTAGGTGACAAATATCAACATCGAACTTTGTCAAGCAGAATAAGTTTATGCATTCGGAAAAATAAAAAAGAGGGAATTAATGAAAAATATATATTTTCATGTTAGTGCAATAGACAATGAGGAAATTACATGGATCTCATGTGGACCCACATAGACCCTACAAGTAGGTGGGTGTTGACTTGGAATCATGTACAATTTTGGGTGACATGTCATGCTGATGTGGCATGTCGATATGGTGTGATGATACAGAGAGTGGTGGTATAAAAGAGTTGACATGGTAGCCAACATGTCACCTATCATGGCAGATGATGTGGAGGTTGGGGTCTTGTGAAAAGGGGCCTTTTAAGTTTTTCTGAATCTGGATGGATCAAGAAGAACCCAAAAAAGTTAAAAACCTATATATATGGATGAGTGGGATTTTGACCCATGTTGACCTAGGTTGACACAACATGATTTTAACGTGGATATGAGGTGAAACAATGTTTAGGTGGATTCTAGGTGGAAGTTATCATAAAGAATATGTGGCTTAGTGGATGTTCTAGATAGCAAAAATCTGAAAACCCAACTTCTTGTAAAAATGGGATTTTAAAATTTATTCGGTATGGATGTTGACCCATTGAATGAGAATTTTCTTGGATCTGAATGAATATGTAAGTTTGAAAATTTATGAAAGATCAGAAATATACATTAGCAGAGATTTGGAACTTTTAATAAAGGGAACTAATGGAAAGTCCTAGATCCATATGTGAGCAACAAGTTGAACACATGGCCTTATGTAGTGGTAACACATGGGCGGGGACGACCACATGTCATCCATGTGTTGTTGACGTAGCATTGTACGATGGTGACATGAGGGAATAGGCCTACCATGGGACAATGGTGTAGATATTGACGTGGCACTTGGAAGGGAAAATATTCAGATAGGCATAATTTTACGTGCTCAAATTTGGATGAAATTTATATTGTTGGAAATCTCTTGATGACCCGAAGACCATGATGATCACGAAAATAAATTTTAAGGTGGTTAAAGGAAGATAAATTTTGATAACCTAATATCCATAAATTAACCTTGGAGGTCAGGTCCAGACACCCCATTCCCTTAAAATGGACTTGATGGGGTTGGATGTCATTACAAAGTGGTATGAGAGCTATGGTTTAGACGCTAGGACTGAAGGCCCAAAGATGCACCGCATAGATGAATGTGTTGCCACTAGGGTTATATGACATGTTCATTAGAATGGATTGGTTAGTAGCGCACAAGGCAAAATTAGAATATTTTAATCAAGTTTTAAAGTGTGGAGACGGAGAAGGAAAACTAGGGAGATTGCAAAGGCAAACAAAAGTTGTATCATTGAGGAAAATTTCAACCTCGTAAATTAAGAAATGCTACAAGAAAATATGTCAATTATCTGTTATTCATGTTCTAAACTGTATTGAATATATAAATTGAAAATTGAGGATCATTGAGTGTTATAGGAGTACATGGATGTATTTTTCGAATAAATACTAGGATTTCCACATAAGCGGGTCATTGATTTTTTTATTAAGATGATGTGTGGAGCAGTGCTAGTGTCTCATGTGCAATATAGGATGAGTACACCTGAGCTGGTAGAGTTTGATTTGTAATTAAAGTAAAAGTTGGATGAAGTATATATTGTGAAAATTTCTGAATATACACCAGAAATCCTACTGCAGTAAATCTGATTTGCATTACCTACTTGCCTTATTTAAATTACAAGTTATTTTTCTGAATATTCAATAAAAATACAAATGGAAACACACTGCAGCCTACATAATTATACAGATAAAGTACTGAAAATAAGTAGAACAATCAGATAAAGGACACACAAATTTTTCGGACAAATTTCCCCGAAAAAACCCAATGCGGGAGAATCAGTGCAACAGATCCGAGGGTTTCCAATATTAAGAAACAATATTTTGAGTACATCTAGGGTGCCAAAATTTAGCTCACCCAATAGAGAAAAACCTCGGAAAACAGAAATAAATCGTGATTTTAACTCATACTACAAGTACAGGCTTATACAAACCAGAAACTGGTGAAGCCCCAACAACGTCTGCGCAGTAGATGCCAAGGCCTGTGTGGGTCTAGCTGAGGATTGTGTCACCCATTCTCTGCGCTGATCTGCCTCTCATAAACCGAGCTTCAGCCCTCTCAGCTCAGAAACCCCACTCTTGAGCTAAATCTGGACTGTCTCTCAGAGCCACTGCGCAGCCCCTACGTGGGCCTGCATCACCCTCTCTAGGGTCTGCATCACCTCTCCGGGTGGTTGCGCTGGTCCCTCTATTGCTCCTGGTGCCCTTGCTATGCTATGTACTCTTGGTCCTTTGACCAATTACTGCATCTTCCCCTCACTACTGCAATGAATCACTGAGATCTTATCTTCGTCGGAGCACTGCTCTGTCAGAAGAATTCGATCTCTTAGATTCATTGTGTGTATTCTCCAACTGACCCCAAGCATTTCCTTTATAATTTTCTTGATGATGAATCAACGACCGTGATCTAATCTCTAATCGACGGTTAAGATTAGAAAAGACTTTATCTTCGTCACTTAGAACATTCTCACCAAATGTTAAATTAATTCAATTTAATTATTTAATTTCCCTAAGTTTAGATTTAGTGTCCCCATCAAAACAATTAATTATTTGAATAACTTAAGCTCCAGGTGGAATTTCTCCAAAAAATTTCTGGGTCTTGGAGATCTCATGTGTTCTAGCCCTTCCACACAATTTTGGAGCTAGAGCACATCCGATGCTACCCCCAAAATCAACACTCACTCTTAGCAAGGAATGTGCTCTAGCAATACTTCAATACCAGAAGCATTACCCTGATCCACAACATCGGTCCTCTGCGCTGTTGATGCTCGGATGTTTCCCCTCATCCACTGTGCTGCCTTTTGTACTACTACCCATGTCACTGCCACTTGTCATTACCTCATATGTACTGTAGCTCCCTCTCAAATGCTTCATCATGCTTCCCATAACACTCTCACTGCTAACTGTTGCAATGCAACTCAGTTGCTTAGAAGTAATCACCTAAAAATATCCCAAATCCCAACATAGAAGTCAATCTAGATGCATCTCGATGGTGAAGCTCCCTCTGCTACTAATCTGCGCTAACCCTCTAATGCTCTGCACTGCTGCTGCTCTATACTACATAAGCAATTCTCTGCACTGCATTGCACCTCTGTGCACTGCGCTGTTGATGCTGCCTCTGCTCTGCGTTTCTTCAGACTTTAACACGCTAGCTCAGCCATTGTTGCTCCATCATTTCTCGTACAAACTGACTCCAGTCATCCTGCTACTGTCATTAAGGGCTCCCATAGCTTGTATGTGATCCAAGAGTTTGGGCACCTCAAGAATCCTGCCCCCCACTGAAGCTCAAAATAGCTACAGATCAATGTCGCCCCACCTCTTCTCTCACATGAGCACTCATGGCAACATCTGTTGGAATCACGATTGCCGTTAGAACAAAACCCGCAGGCATTTGTCTCCACTACAATCGTCAGAGTTAGGATCTACGAGAGGCGGTTAGTCCATGTCGCGAAACACAAGGGAAACGTTGAACCCAATTTCCAACAATCTCCCCCCCAATGCGAGCTGGGTGAGTTTTGAACTCGACACCTGTTGCTCTGATACCACTTGTTGGAATCACGATTGCCGTCAGACCAAAACCCGCAGGCGTTAGTCTCTACTACAATCGCCAGAGTTAGGATCTACGAGAGGCAGTTAGTCCATGTCGCGAAACACAGGGAGCATTGAACCCATTTTCCAACAACATCATCATCATCCCCATCATCGTCCTTTGTTGCAACAACCTTCGAATTAGAATCTTCTTTACCATTCTTCTTTTGAGGCAAATGTGTGGCAAAATGTCCCAATTCACCACACCTGAAGCATCTGACCTTTGATAGGTCCTTCTTCTTCCTTCTTTGCTGCCCATTGTACTAAAGCGAGATACTGAATCACTTCTACAAATAAATTGCGGAATTAAAAACACAATCGCCAATCACATGAAGCAAATAAGAATCAATCAAACCACAACACAGGTAATTTCCAGGGGAAATCTTGCTGCTCAAAACCCCACTATCTTCTATTGTATATTCAGCATGGATACATGAAACAATTACATACAACCCTTCTCACAAGAGCCCTCCTGTACTCTGCTAATTGTCTCACACTGTCCTGGACAAAAAATGATGAACACTTAGCAAATTCTCAGCCTCTAAACAACCTGCCTTGCTTGCGCAATTCATGTAAAATGCAATCCCTATTCTTTAGGAATTTTGGTCTTCATTGACTGCGCAAAGATCATGGGAAATCCAATGGGTGTTTGGTTGCTTGGGTGCAACCCAATAGTCCTACAAGTGATAGTCAACATCCCTTTCACCAAGATCTCGACTAGGTCTCCACTGGAACTGACATGCATGCAACTAATAATAGTAAACCCTCAGTTTCATGTGAGATCACTGATTGTGAATTAAATAATATTTAATTCACTTGATCTCTCGCTAGTGTATCTAACAGTTACAACTAGCACAACTGAGTTTAACTCACTTAACTGAGTTAAACTGATTACAACCTGCATTAACTAATGCACCACTGCACTTTGAACTCTCTTACAACTAGAATTACTCTGCATGCCTCACCAACTACCCTCAAATCAAAATTCAGGATCTAACTGAGTTTATCACACTCAGTTAACTATTACAATTTATTTTGAGATTAGATTACATTTTCTTGTCCATCTTAATTAAGGGATAACAAAAATAGACATGCACCAAATTTAGCCCACACCAGTGTAGGTGTTGCTAAGACCTGTGGTCCCACACTAGTGTATGTGCTACTTGGACCTCTTGGTCCCACACTAGTGTAGGTGCTAAAATTTCTTGTTGAAATTAAACACTCCCTCTCAACAAGATAGGGATTATCCTTCACCCTGATCCTGTCTCTATGGTATTCGAATTTCCTCCTGGTGAGCGCATCGTCAGAATATCTACATCCTGATCTTCCGTGGGAATGTGCTGAAGTAACATTATCCGCCTCTGCACACAATCTCTGAGATGGTGGTACCAGATGTCTATTTTCTTGGATCTATCATCAAACACAGGATTAATCGAGAGTTTAATGCAACTGTGATTATCACAATGTATCACTGTGAGATCCATCTAAGAACGAAACAAACCAATCAGAATATTTCTCATCTAGATAGCCTCATAGGTAGCTTGACTTGCTGCCATGTACTCTACTTCCGTTGAACTAAGTGCCATAGATTTCTGCTTCCTGCTGTATCAAGAAACTACTGTCAATCTTATGCTGAAGATCCCTCATGATGTGCTCTTTCTATCTGATCAACTACCTGCCAAATCTGCATCCGTGAAGCCTTGAAGCTTCACTCCCTCTGTCCGTCTATACCATAATCCATACTTTGATGTGCCCCTCAGGTATCTCAAGACATGCTTCTCCGCCTTCCAAAAGAGCTTGGTAGGCTTAACCATAGCTTGACTCAGCTAGTTAACTGCATAGCAAATGTCTGGTCTAGTGTTCACTAAATACATTAGTGGACCAACTAACTGCCTATAGACAGTAGCATCCATTACCTATCCATAAGTAGTGGATTTACTAGAAGAGGAGTGTCCATGGGTTTGCATCTCTCCATGTGAAACTTACCCAGTATCGCTTTTGCATACTTGCCTTGAGAAACAACAAATTTCACCATCCCGCTGCCATATTTCCAAATTTTAGGAAATAATGAAGGAGTCCCATGTCCTTCATTTCAAAATCCCTTGCAAGATCATACTTGCATGAGTGTATCAACTGTTCATCACTAGTCAAAATTAGATCATCAACATAAAGTACAAGAATCAATAGCTTACCCTCAACCACAATCTGGTACATGTTTGCATCAGCTTCACTTTTGGTGAAGCCCAGTATGGTGAAATAGCTGTCAATTCGAGTATACCAAGCACAAGGTGCTTGCTTCAGCCCATACAGTGCTCTCTTGAGTCGACACACATGTGACTCACTGTCGAAGATCTTGAAACCTTCTGGTTGCTCTATGTACACTTCTTCCTCAATGACTCCATTGAGAAACACAATTTTCACATCCATCTGATGAATGCACCACCCCATCTATGCTGAGAGTGCAAGGATGGATCTAATGGAAGAGTACCTTGCAACTGGTGCAAAAGTCTTATCATAGTTGATCCCCTCAATATGTGAGAATCCCCTGGCCACAAATCTGGCCTTGTGTTTCTCCACACTCCCATCAGTAGCTTGCTTTACCTTGTAGATCCGTCTAGATCCAACCACTGGTTTTTTGATTGGTCTTGGGACAATATCCCATGCACTGTTCTTGAAAATGGAGTCATATTCCTCCACCATTGCATCAACCCAAATTGGTTGTTGCACTGCCTCCTGAAAGGAAGATGGTTGTATCAAAATACATTTGCTCATAAGAGCCATGTATCCAGTAAACCTGTCTGGAGACTGTCTCTGTCTGCGCTGTGAAGTAGGGGCTTCTACTTTCTCTGCAGCATCAAGTTTCAATCTATCAGCTTCCATGGTGTGCCTTCTACCATTTCTAATAGATGGCTCTGCATGAGTGTTTTTTGCCACTCCATGATCCTCCGCATGTGGCTACTCCACATCTTGAGGCTCATCCTTGGGAACCAAGAGTTCCTCCTCTACATGAAAATCTAGCTCCCTCTCAAGGGACAATCACATGGCTTTCTCCTCATCAAATTTTATATCCCGTCACACAACAGTCATTCTGCTATTTGGAAAATACACTTGATAGTTGTGGGGATTTTCAGTGTACCCCACAAAAATCCCATTCTCAGTTGTTGGTTCTAGCTTCTTCCTGGCGTATTTGGTCACATGCACATAAACAGATGAGCCAAAATCTTAAAATGTGAAACATCAAGTTTCTTACCATTGAAAAACTCTTTTTGTGTACTCATGCCAAGTATCCTACGAGGACAACGATTCTCTACAAATACCATTGTGTTGCATGCCTCTACCCACAGATGCATCAATAGGCCCTGATCATGCAACATCGCTCTTGTTGCACCCACAATCATTCTATTGTTTCTTTCAGCGACCCCATTCTGATGTGGGTTATGAGGCGCTATTAGTTCTCTCTGAATTACTTCTTTGCTGAAGAAGTTATTGAATTCGTTGGAGATGTACTCACGACCATTGTCGCTCCTGAGAGCATTCATATGCTTCCTCGTGTCTTTCTCCACTAGTGCTTTAAACTCAAATTTTTTTGAGAATGTATGATATTTCTTCTACATGAAGTAGATCCAACACTTTCGAGAGAAGTCATAAACAGATATCACATAGTACTTATGCTTTGTTGTCGAAGCAACATAGAATGGTCCACACACACCTGAGTGAACTCTCTCAGGGATCCCCGAGGCTCGGTTCTCCTTCTCATGAAAGGTGACCTTTACATATTTTCCGATAGTACATCCTTTACATGTGTCTAACTGCTCAAGTGTACCCTTGGGAATACCAGTAGAAATCTGCTGCATGACTTTTAAGGCTCCGTGGTGAAGATGGCCCAAACTCTTGTTCCATAACTCACCCTCATCCCGACTCACCACTTTGTCCGCCTTACCCATCAATGTTGCGCAGCCATCTACATCCAGTTTATAGAGATTCTTAACTCGAATCCCAGTCTTCTTGGCTTGTTCTGTTGTTTTGTGTCGCAGGAAAGCTTTTCCTTCACTGAAAACAACATCATAGCCTCTATCCTCCAACACTGCAATTGAGACCAAAATTTTCTTCAATTCTGGTACATGCATTACATCTTTTAATTGAAAGGGTTTACCTAAATTTCTCTGGAAGGTAATAGTAACAATCCCAGTAGCACTGTACTGCTCGTCATCACCCATTTATATATGCATCCAGAGGTCCTTCTCCTCCAAGCTACTGAAAAGTTTCTTTTCTCCCGTCATGTGAAAGGATGCACCACTATCCAAATACCACACCGATCCCATTGCACTTGACACCATGCATGCAATGAATGAGAAGTCAAGATCAAATTGCGAGTCCAAAGCATCACTAGCTGTAGATCCTGAAGCCTTCTTGTTCTTCTTCTTTTGTGGATAATTAGTAGCATAATGCCCATGCTCGTGACAGTGAAAACACTTCACTCTGGACATGTCGCACTTCTTGACATATTTCGAATCAGATTTGGAATGGAACTTCTTTCCTTTCCCCTTCTTCGTCTTGGTAGCCAAGGCACAATATTCTTCATCTTCATTCTTAGATGAAGATCCATCTCTAGTATTTCGTTTAAACTCCTCTTGCACCTAATCCTACCACAGTCGTTCCCAATCTGGAAAATTTTCCCTTCCATTGACAAAGTCTTGATAACTATGCCAACTCTTGGGAAGTCCTAGGAGAGATAGAATCACCAAATCATCATCAACGATAGTAATACTACACTACCCAGCTCATCCCGACATTGGACAAACTTTGTTAAATATTTTGGCATGGAGTCGCCTTCCTCCATCTTGATCTTCATGAGTTTATCTTTTAGTGCCAAATTCCTATGGTCACCGCTGCTTTGAAATAGATCTGTCAAAGCGTTCCACATAGCATATGGTGTGGCTTTACCATGGAGACTTGAGACAATGTGGTCTCGTACTCCCTCTAGTAAGATCCTCCTCGCTTTTTCCACTTTCTTTTTCCATGCATCAAGATTTGCAGCATCTGTCACAATGGGTTTAGGAACATCATTGTCAATGAATTCCTTCAAGCCATTGTCTTCGAGTACTACGTCCATCCTGTCTTTCCAAGCAATATAGTTAGAGTTTCCCTCGAGTGCATACTCCAATATCAAGCCATTGAAAGCCATTTCCATCCTAAATTGACTGTAGCACCAAGAAAGTCTTCTACAAATTCGAATTCTATTCAATCACAAACTCAACTCCTCCTCCACTATTGTGATTTCCTATGCTCTAATACCATGTAGAAATTATAAAAACATATGTATATCAATGGATTCAATCCGATCTAACAATGTGCTAAATCTAGATACTGAATCACTTCAATTTCAGAATTAAAAACACAATCGCCAATCACATGAAGCAAAGAAGAATCAATCAAACCACAACACATATAAATTCCTAGGGAAGCTTGCTTCTCAAAACCCCACTATCTTCTATAGTATATTCAACATGGATAAATGAAAAAATTACATACAAATATTCTCACAAGAGCCCTCCTGTACTCAGCTAATTGTCTCACACTGTATTGGACAAAAAATAACGAACACTTAGCCAACTATCAGCCTCTAAAAAGTTTTCCTTGCTTTCACAATTCATGTGGAATGAAATCCCTATTATTTAGGAATTTTGGCCTTCCTTGACTGCGCAAGGATCATGGGCAATCCAATGGGTGTTTGGTTGCATGGGTGCAACCCAATAGTCCTACAAGTGATAGTCAACATCCCTTTCACCAAGATCTCAACTAGGTCTCCACTGGAACTGACATGCATGCAACTAATAATAGTAAACCCTCAGTTTCATGTGAGATCACTGATTGTGAATTAAATAATATTTAATTCACTTGATCTCTCACTAGTGTATCTAATAGTTAAAACTAGCACAACTGGGTTTAACTCACTTAATTGAGTTAAACTGATTACAACCTGCATTAAATAATTCACCAATACACTTCAAAATCTGTTACAACTAGAATTACTCTCCATGCCTCACCAACTACCCTCAACTCGAAATTCATGAGCTAACTAAGTTTATCACACTCAGTTAACTATTACAAGTTATTTTGTGATTATATTACATTTTATTTTCCATCTTAATTAAGGGATAACTAAAATAGACATGCACCAAATTTAGCCCACACCAGTGTAGGTGCTGCTAAGATCTGTGGTCCCACACTAGTGTAGGTGCTGCTTGGACCTCCTGGTCCCACACTAGTGTAGTTGCTGAAATTTCTTATTAAACCTCAACACCCATGTTGTCCCTTAGATGTGAGAGCCACATCTTCCTCTTCCTCCTTCTTGATCTTGATCCCCATATTGCTGCTTCCCACCTTGGTCAACCTTTTGATCTCCTCTTGTGAAAGAGCTGCCCACATTTCCTCTCAGTTTGAAAGAGCTGCTCTACCGAAAATACCCTTGACAAAGGTTTCACATTTTTCTGTGAATGTATTCAGCGAAATCCTAACCATAAGTCCATCATCTAATGTAGCCCCTACAAAAGCCAGCTGATCTTAGACTGCTCGCAATCTAATAAGGAAGGGGTTGATCTCCTCTCCCTTCTACATTTGAAATAGTCTCATCTGATTCTCAAGCAACATCCAAGATCAACCCCTTGGATGTTGATCTCGGCATGCAAGGATTTGAGGATATACTTGGTGAACATCCGGATGGGTTATGTGCCTTGAGAGGTTGTGGTGTTGGTGTCCAAATGTATGCCTCCCAACATTGTGTTCTAATCTAGTGGAGAGTTGGAGCTTGTTAGCCAAGGCCTTGCTATATTGCAATTTGACAATGTTGGCTATGATGTTGATGTTTGATGATTGCTTATCAATCCAACTCTTCTTATGAGAATATCTCAATTTGAGAGTATCCTTGTATACAGTTGTGTAATTATGAATACCTCCCTAGTTAAGAGGGAGTGCTGGAAAAAGTAACTAGACGATCTCAAAGTGCGTAGTGAGCTTTCAAAAGTTGAAGCACCTCTCAACAAATTTACTTGTCCTCGAGATCAAAAATCCAATTAAGGGCTTCATATTTTATGTAGATGTCTTCAAGGAAGGGTTTGGAGGAATTCTTATGCATGAAGGGTATGTGATCAACTACGAAACTAGGAAGAAAATTGAGCATGAACAATGGCATGTAACATATGACTTGGAACTTACAATAGTTGTACATGCCTTGAGGATGTGAAAGAATTAATTGTTGGGAATAAAATTTATATTAATAAGAAATCACAATTGGTTGAGATATTTGTTTGATCTGCCTTGCTTGAATGTTTGACAAGCTTGGTGGATGACTCTTACCAACAAGTTAAACTTTGAAATTTCACAAATTGAGGCAAAGGAAAACTAAGTAATAGATGCAATTAATTAGAGCATTGCAAAATATACATTTGGGAATGATAAGCACTTGTGAGCCACATATAAAATAAATAATTATAAATTCTAAGCAAGGAGATGGACACTACAATTATGTGAAATAATGTTTGGATCAACATGCTAAGGTGCTAAGGTGTGCTAATTATCAACCGCTGAAGGAAAACATATTAATGTACAAGGTTAGGCTATACATAGCTAAATTAGCATGTTTGAAGAGATTCATAATGGACAAACTCCATGAGACTGTTGGAATAAGGAATTATTGAGAGCGGGGTGGTGAAACAATAATTGTATGATTACTTTCAATTTTTATTTTGAATATGTCATTACTTCATCCCTCTATGATCTATTATTTATGAGAACGTTCATTCATAAATAAATAAGCATTAAGACATGAACATTCATATGTTCAACAACAGTTCTCATGATCAACACACACACACACATTGACACAAGTATTTTTCACGTGGCAACCCAAAGGGTGAAAACCACCAATTTGTTGTTGTTTTAAGATGTAAAATAAGCACCCACTTAATTACATCAGTTTATTTATGAGCACCCAGTCAGTGAATGCACCGAACCCCTTAGGACATCAAGCACTAACTTGCTAAAATTCACCAACCTCTTTTAATGCATGAAACTACCTGTTGTTGCCATTGTTCTACTATTTCATACATTTTTCAAACTGAAAACAAAGGCATTTACAAATTGAATACCAATCCACTGCATCATAGAATTGCATTCTTCTCTCGGTCCTATTCTGAATCACTGAATCCTCCAATCTTGCACATATGCACCTTTTGTACTTTGCTCAGCATAACATGTTATCATCATTATGTTGTCTCGCAACTCATCCTCTATTGCTTCTTCTTCAGCTCAGGCTCTGTGTTCTCTCTCACAACACTAACACTGCTCTCACCACTTAGAAAATTCAACAATAATATTTTTCTCTACATTACTTAAAGGATTTTGATGGTTGTTTTCCATTGCTGCATACTGCACAATCCGTTTTCTTCCACCGGTACCCACACCACTCAAGTGTTTCTTTACGTGACATGCCTTACTGCCTTTGATTATTCCCATTGAATTCTATCATAGAATTAATCACAAGAATGGGTTTCTGAAGTCTTCTCAGACCCACCATGTACACTTCCATACCGAGCACTTAATTCACAGTTTGTATGGAAACTCTACAGGGACTTCCCATGCCTGTTTATTTCATATCAGGGATGAACTGTATACGGGAATGGAAACTATGCTTCCCTCTTTAATTTAATTCAAAATAAGGCATGCACGGGATGAGGATCTTGACTATTTTTTCCTCATTAATTATTTTCTGTGATTCAGTGACCTTGATGCCTTGTTCCAGCGGTTCTTCCAGAAAATTAACAACTCTGTGGTGATACATTTAAAACTCAACTACTGATCCATCTTCCCTATTCAACTACCCGTTAAGCAGGTAAATACTCTCTGTGGATAGAGACAATCCCTCTAGCCCTAGAGTGGGTCTAGAAACAAAGAGACATGCTAGAGTGTAGGTTCCTAATTATTAAATGAAAAGAGGACATGGTAGATCGACCTACCTGGAGTCCAATGCTGTCTTCACGGCTGTAGTGGTGGTGGCCTCTCATTCCCGCCTCGCCAAGTCACAATTCTTCTGCAGTCATGCTCGGATACCTGCACATAGAATAGTAAACAAGAACAACATACGACATAACTACTGTCCAGTCAAAGAGGGCTAAGAATATTGCATTAAACAAATGACATAACACAAAATGGGAACCAAACAACAGTCATGTATATGAATTGATATAAGGAAGAGTTACAACTAAAGATTTGACGTCGCAGTCTGCTCCAGCAGGGTTCAACCGAAGCGCGTCTCAGATACTCATAAGGGGATTCAGACGGGATGAGGGCATGGGCTTAATATCTCTCAACAAATTTCCTTCTTTTTCTATCTCTTCAACAATTTAGCTATAGTATGCTCAATTCTCCATGTTCAGCTAGCTTATGCAAGGAGATATAGCTTCTTCTTATAGAGGAAAAGGAGGAGGTTCGGATCCCTACAAAGGTGGAAGAGAGGCCTATTGTTTAGGAGGTTCCCACAAGAGGTGGAAATCATAAACTAAAGGAGGGAGTCCGTGGTTATTCAGTCCAACCACTCCCAATGACTCATCCTCAAAGTTGTTAGAGTGGAATATCCGCCTCTATTTTTAAAAAACATTCCATAAACAGCTCAACGTGAGTGGCTAACTGAGACAGAGCACCAAATGGCGCGGGGACCAGTGTTAATCTTCCTCATCGACATGAGGGTAGAACTGATTACTCGTGCCAAGGCAAAAACAAGGGTTTCTGAAGCTCTGCTCATGGAATTGTCAACAAAAGGAATATTGCTCTCAGGTAAAGGGATGCAATGATGGTCTTTGCAAAGCATGACACTTCTTATTGATCACAGAAATGACCCTCCAATGTGCGAGATGGGGATTGCAGGGGCAATGACAAAATGCTGTGTAATAGATGCCCCTAAAGCATGAGGTCCGAGGGAGAGGGAGGGGCGAAATGCTTTATGAGAACGCGTTCGAACAAAACACCGCTGTCGGAAAACCTGCAATTACAAATACAAATGATATCTATGATACATGAACATGTGTTATGGACGCAACCATCCATAATATAGTACTTAAAAACTGAGATCCGAGGTATGGATGCAACCATCCAGCAGTAAGGATCAACAAATAGACTCAGGTATGGTTGCAACCATCCAATCAAAAGAGTCATGCAATAAGTCATGATAATCCATAAGAATCCGCAGCTTGGATTTTATCAGAAAAAACCCAGGGTCTTGTGCTTCATCTCGACCTGAACAAGTACAATTTCAAGCATGTGAATAGATGAGCTGAAGTCGAACATGCAAGAAAATCGTCTGATTACCAGTCAATGATGAAAGCTGTTAACAAACACGAGAGAAACCACCAATAATGACAATGGCCCTCAAGGTACGAACAATACAATACACGGAATGTGAACGGCGATCTGACGTCGAACACCCATAGAATCACTCGATCGAAGGCCAATGATGTGGATTTTGTGTCGAATGAGAAGAACCTGCCATTAAGGCATGCATGCTCCAAGGTACCAGAAATGAGTCTCTAGATAAAATTCTTGGATAATGAGCTGAATTCGACAGGAAGTGACCTGGTCGAAGGAGGGCCATAATGTTTCCCACATCATTGATACGAGACAGAGGAACATGATGATAGTGAATCAAGACCAACAGAGAATCAGAGGGAGGTTGAAAACTGCAGAGGCAAACTTCTCTTGAACATATCAGCGACATGACACTGGTTTTGGAAGTGTTTGATAGCAAGGGATCTAAGGTCATGATGATGTGGCAAAGAGAAAATGAGAGGTCAAAAAATATTACCCAAACACATGGAGGAAAAAATGACGGAATGAGATTTCCCCAACCTGACACAAATGCAGACAAGTGCCATGTTCAAGAGCGACATACTGCCAACATAACTAAAAACTAGTTCCATTTTCCCCCATCATTTCTGGAGAGTACCCCAATTATTTTTTAAAAACAAGATTGAAGGGGATAGCATATGCTTGCAATGTAAGTTTTTCCTTCGGACAAATCCAACCTAGTAAATTTTACGAGCCCTAGGAAGGAGGAACTTGAGTAAAGTCATGATGATGAAGTCCGATGTAACCAGGGTTTAACGAGTCTAACAAAGGGAAAACTCAACATCTTTTCATGTTTAGAGAGTTTGAAAAGAAGCGGAAAAGAAAACTCCAGCATGGTCCTTTTCGTAAATAGTCTCTCAGATTCGAAAAGGTAGAAAACAATATCTGAAAGAACATCTTAGTCGTGATAGGCTAAGGTATTTATTTTTCGTAAATAATCCATCCCAGTATGAAAAATGGGTATACGCATACTGGGTAGATATCGTTTCACAACCATTTAATGAGTTCAAAATGACAAGAGTCTCGACAATTTTTTTAGTTTTAGAGAGTCAGAAAAGAGTTGAAAGATGAATCCACCTGGAGGAACGAGTGGCATTAAGGGTAGCAACTGGTTCCGGTGATTCTGGAACTACTCGGAACAAGTAAAGGTCAAGAGGCTGGCTAACAAGACCACTCATCGTATATGTTCCTCAGGAATGGGTAAATCAATCAAGTGAAGGCGTATGATTGGCCAAGTAGATGGTGATGGTGGAATGAGAAAACCAAGGTTCATATGGCAAAATAGGCTGATAAAATAGCAATCACGAGAGGTGAAATAAGGATGGTTTTATTTTTACACAAGCTTGAAAACAAGAAACTCTGCTAGAGGTTGGTTTCATTTTTATACAAGCTTGAAACAAAGATAAAATATTCTTAGAAACCAGTTTTATTTTTACACAAGCTTGAAACGGAAACAAAATATGCTTGAAATAAGTTTGCATGCCCCCAACATGGTGATTCAATTTGAGGTACATGCCCCCCAAGCTTCAGTCCATTGGAAAGACGGATGGAGTGAAGGTTCAATTATGAGATAAAGGGAAGACTCGACTTGAATGGGATCATGTTTCATTTTTTAACGAGGTTGACACAGTAAAAGAACTATCCCCATGACCTAATTCATTTTTTTAACGAGGTTGACATAGAAGACGAAATATCCTCACATGACCTTGTTTCATTTTTTAAGGAGCTCGACACAAGAAAACGAACCGTGCTCTGAAGAGCTTGTTTCATTTTTTAAGGAGCTTGACACAAGAAAATGAACTCTGCTCCAAAAAGCTTGTTTCATTTTTCAAGGAGCTTGACACAAGAAAATAAACTATGCTCCGATTACCTTTTACCATAATGAATAAGAGGTCATGGCTTCCAAGAAATTCTCATTGGATGGGAGAGCAACATCTCGGAAATCAGGACCTAATGCCCCCAGCACACGATGCACAACGACACTATCACTAAATGTGGGCATGGGGCAGGTAGCCACATAATTAACCTGCGGCGGGGAAGATACAACCGGCGGATAAATATCTGGAAGAGACGATGGCAGGCCAGCTGCCATATCAGGACCAAAGAATGAAAGCTGATCAATGGTCACGATCTGATCTTTGTGTGGAAAGCAGATCACACGAAAGAGGGAAGAGACAAGCACACCCATGGCATAAGCATAATCACGGCTCAAGAGTAAATTGAAATCCAAGGGGCCTGGAACAACCATCACGTCTATATAGACGGTTTTCCCTCCCAAAGTAATAGGCAACTTCGGAAGGATCCCTAGCGATTGATTGGGTCTTCTGTTAAATGCTAACAGATTCTACGTAACAGGCACAAGCGATGGATAACCAAAAGCTTTCCAAGTAGTTGAAGATAGAACATTAACATATGCGCCTTCATCTATAATTGTGCTAGGTATGACCATATTGAAGGCCTGTAGCGTGATCTCAAAAATCACATAATGTAGGTTTTAACCTTGTACATAAATTATCTGCAAACGAATCTTAAAACAAAAAATAAACAATAGTGACAGCATAAAACATAAAATAGATAAACACAAAGATTTTCCCCTTGATCCCAAATTGGGATGACCAGCTTGATTTTTCATTATATTCCTTTTAGTGTTACAACAAATATATATACATGTCGAAGCATACATAAACCCCAATCCATTAACCCTGGATTAGAACATAACCGTAGTTCCCTTTACCGGATCTACAAAATACCAGGGGCTGAAAACCATCGTACCCCAAAACCATGTGCAAAACCATGCACAAAACCATGGGCAGATCCGCCCACGGGAAAATAAGGACCAAATTTTTTTTTTCTGGGGCGCTGCCCCAGACCTCGACAGGGGGGGCTACCGCCCCCCCTATGACCCCCCCCGACGTTGCGCCCAGTGCAACGTACAGGGGGGGGCCTATCTCCCCCCCTATTACCCCCCCGCACGTGATTAGTCGTGGAAAGAATATAACACATACCCAACATTCTCCCACTTGTTGTTTTCTTTCCGTAGGGGTCCATAGGAGAGTTTAGTCATTAGCCTAGTTCTGCAACACCCATTGTTTCTCTACAACAAGATAAATTCTGAGTGCTTACAGACTTCGTCAATGCATCTACAACATTCTTCAAAGTGTCCACCTTTACCAGCAACACCCTTTTAGCCTCAACCATATCTCTCACAAAGTGATATTGAACATCAATGTGCTTTGTATTTGAATGATAAGAAGGGTTCTTAGCCAAGAAAATTGCAATTTGGCTATCACAGTCTATCCTTATAGCTTGCTGTACCAACCCCATACTTGAACACAATCTCTGCAACCAAACTGCTTCCTTGCTTGCATGAGTGGCTGCTATGTATTCTGCCTCTGTAGTTGAAAGAGCCACTACAGACTGTCTTTTACTCATCCAACTGACTGCACCTCCAAATAGGCTAAACACATACCCACTTGTAGATCTTCTTTGGTCCAGATCTCCAGCCCAGTCTGCATCAACAAAACCACGAATGTCCAACACTCTTTCCAATCTTGGTCTTCCCTGGTAGCACAAGCCATAATCACTAGTGCCATGTAAATATTTGAAAACCCGCTTCACTGCTATCCAATGCTCCTTCCCTGGGTTTGAAATAAACCTGCTCAATACTCCCACTGCATGTGCAATGTATGGTCTAGTATAGACCATTGCATACATCAGGCTACCCACTTCACTTGCATATGGAACACGGGACATATCCTCCTCTTCTTCCTGTGTCTTGGGACACTTTTCAGCAGACAACTTTCTAACTACAGGAATCGAAACATTCACCGGTTTACTATCCCGCATATTGAACCTCTGCAATATAGTCTCGACATACTTCCTCTAGTTTAACCAGAGCTTCCTCTTTTCTTGAAATCTCTTAATTTCCATGCCCAAAATATAGTTTGCAGCACCAAGATCCTTCATGTTGAATTTGGAGAATAGTTGGGTCTTCAAATCTTGGATAATTTCTTTGTCATTTTCAATCAACAACATATCATCCACATACAAGACCAAATAAATAACACGATCACCAATTAATTTAAAATAAACACAGTGATCCTCCTTGCTTCTGGTGAAGCCAAGTCCCCGTATGTAGGTATCAAATTTCTGATACCACATCCTTGGTGACTGTTTTAACCCATACAGAGACTTCTTTAACCTGCATACTAGTTCTTTCTTCCCCTTCACCATAAAGCCTTTCAGTTGTTTCATGTAGATCTCCTCTTCCAAATCCCCGTGAAGAAATGCTGTCTTCACATCCATCTGTTCTACCTCAAAATCAAATGTAGCAGCAATAGATAAAAGTAATCTAATAGAAGTAACTTTGGAAATAGAAGAAAAAATATCACCAAATTCAATTCCCAGCACCTGGAAATAACCTTTTACTAATAACTGATATTTTTATTTCTCCACCTTGCCTTCTACATTCATCTTCTTCTTAAACACCCATTTTCTCCCGATGGGCTTCCTTCTAGCCGACAACTCCACCAGATCCCATGCCTCATTTTTATGCAAGGATGCCATTTCATCAACCATGGCCTCCTTCAAGAGTTTTCCATCCTCTGAATCTACTGCCTCCCTGACAGTTCTGGGATCATCATCAGTTATAGTTAAAGCAAAATTTGAATAGAAAGCAGATGGACTATACCTTTCTGGTTGTCTTATTTCCCAAACTGATCTTCTCACAGCTGGAGTTTGTGGCTCTTCCTCTTTTGAGTCTTCTTCTATTGTAGAGTCTGATTCATCCTCCTTTAGCTCAAAATATACCTTCTCAGGTTCCTTTGGTAGGACTTCATGTTTAATAATATCTTTCACCTCTCTAAACACCACATCTCGACTGTACGTAACCTTCCTTGTTTCTGGGTTCCAAAGCTTGTAACCCTTTAAACCATCCTTATACCTAATAAAAATGCACCTTTCAGATTTATTATCCAACTTGGTCCTTTTCTCTTTTAGAACATGTACATATGCATCACATCCAAATACCCTCATATGTGAAAGAGAGGGTTTCGTACCAGTCCATACCTCATGTGGAGTCTTATCCTCCAACGCTGATGAAGGTGATCTATTAACCAAGTAACATGCAGTCTCCACTTCCTCTGCCCAGAATTCTTGTCCTAACCCGGTACCACTGAGCATGCTTCTTGCCTTTCCCATCAGCGTTCTGTTCATTCTTTCTGCAACTCCATTTTGCTGAGGTGTGTATGGAGTAGTCTTCTGCCATGCTATACCACACTCCTTACAGAACTCTTCAAATTCCTTCTTGCAGAACTCCCCACCATTATCTGTCCTCAACACCTTTATCTTCGTCTCTGTCTGGTTTTCCACCAGAGCCTTAAATTATTTAAATCTGTCAAAGACTTCAGATTTCTTCCTCAAGAAATATATCCATGTATTCCTTGAGAAGTCATCTATGAATGAAACATAGTACACAAACTTACCTAGTGATGGAATCGACACAGGTCCAAACATATCACTATGCACAAGCTCTAATATCTTGTTCGCCCTCTTAGCACCAGAAGGAAAACTCACCCGATTCTGCTTCCCATATACACAATGTTCACAGAAATCAAAATCCAGAGATAAATTAGACATACCTTCTACCATATCATTTCCATGTAGTATTCGAAGGCCCTTCTATCCAATATATCCAAGCCTTTGATGCCATATCATGAGCTTTTCTCCAGAGATCGCTAGGCTTTCCGCTCCACTTTCATGAACCACAGAACTGTTGCACCCATCAATAACAGTGTTTCCCTAAAGCTTGTATAGAGTTCCAATCCGAACTCCCCGCATTAATACCAGTGCTCCCCAAACCATCTTACAGGTGTCTTTGTCGAACACTGTTTTTACACCTGCATCATCCATATTGCTTACAGAAATCAGATTTCTGGCCAATGCAAGAATATGCAGAACACCAGGAAGTGTTCTAATCCTTCCACCTTGCAGCTTTAGCTTTAATTTTCCATGTTTGATGATTCTGGCCTTCCTATCATCCCCTGGGAATACATAGCCGCCATCATATTTCTCATACTCGTAGAACCACTCCCTATGGGGAGTGAAGTGAAAGGATCCACCTGAGTCAATCAACCATGACTCATGATCTACATGTGTATTTGAAGAAGAAGCCAAATACACATCCCCACCTTCATCTGAGGTGGTTTTTGCCTCTGTAGAAGGAGCATTATCAGATCCCTTTCTTTCTCAGGAGCTTTAGATCTGTAGTCCTTTTTGTAGAGTCCTTCCTTTCCGCATTTCCAGCACACCTTTACAAACTTTCCAGGAGATTTAGATCTCCCTCTAGATTTAGATCTCCCACTCTTGTTCTTGTTTCTGTTATGGGACCTTCCTCGTACAGATAAGGCATCTCCATTTTGACCCTCCATATTTCTCCGTCTCATTTCCTCCGACAGCAAGGCTGAGACAATGTCATCAAAATTCAAGGTAGTTGTATTGCTACCTATTGCAATAACCAGACTGTCCCACGAGTCTGGTAGAGAACACAACAAATTGATGCACTTATCTTCATCTAAGATTTTAATATCAACAGATGACAACTGACTTACCACAATATTGAAGGCGTTTGGATGCTTTGTCACTGAGTCTCCATCCTTCATCCTCAGGTTATACATTTTTTTCCGCAGGAACAATTTATTCACCAGAGACTTAGATTGGTACAAATTCCCTAGCTTGTCCCACAAGGTCTTCGCTGTAGCTTCCCTAGATACATTCAAAAATATTGAATCTGAGACACACAATCGTATTGTCCTCTTTGCCTTCCGATCCAGCTTCTTCCAGTCTTCATCTGACATTGCCGTTGGTTTAGTACCTAGATCTACCGCAATCCACTGATCTTTATCCACTAGCAGATCCTCCATCTTGAGCTTCCACAACTCAAAACTCTGACCATTAAATTTCTTGATCTCTATCTTCTCGCCGCTCACCATCTTCTTTCACCGCAAGAATCGATCCTGCAGATCTCCCATTGAACAGGGTCTACCTCAGGCCCGAGCAAAAAACCCCTCAGCAGCAAAGGCATCCCCTTGAAGCTGAAACTACTCTGATACCAAATGCAGGTTTTAACCCTGTACAAAAATTATCTGCAAACGAGTCTTAAAACAGAAAATAAACAATAGCGAGAGCATAAAACATAAAACATATAAACACAAAGATTTTCCCCTAGATCCCAAATCGGGACGACCAGCTTGATTTTTCATTATATTCCTTTTAGTGTTACGACACATATATACATGCCAAAGCATACATAAACCCCAATCCATTAACCCTGGATTAGAACATAAATGTAGTTCCCTTGACTGGATCTACAAAATACCAGGGGCCGAAAACCATCGTACCCCAAAACCATGTGCAAACCCATGCACAAAACCATGGGCAGATCCGCGCACCAGAAAATAAGGGCCAACATTTTTTTTCGAGGCACTGCCCCAGACCCTGATAGGGGGGGCTACTGCCCCCCCTGTGACCTCCCCGACGTTGCGCCCTGTGCAATGTACAGGGGGGGCCTATCGCCCCCCTTGTGACCCCCCCACGCATGATTAGTCGTGGAAAGAATATAACACATACCCAACACATAATAAGGAAGACCATATCCTACAAATCGACTCCAATCGAAGGAAGCGACCAAACTACTTGGCGGGGGTACCACAGGAATGGAATGGTCATCCCCTAGAGTTACCGGAGCAAGAGGAGCATCCTCCGAGACCTCTATCATGGGAGCAGGAGGAGATACTTCTTGAACTACAAGGATGGGAGAATCTTTCTCCAAGTCTGAGGAATCTGAAGAAACAAGAAGAACGTGAGGGGTATGTAAACCACTCTCGACGGAGAAGATCTGATGAACCACAGGCGGGGTCAGATCAACTGATTCCACAACCAATGGTTGGTCAGGAATGGATTCGTGATTTTGAATTTCTGGGGGAGTGGGATTGACCAAGGATGAGTCCTGACCGATCGTTGAATCAACTAGTGGAGGACTCAAAGAAAGTTTCTAGTAACCAACCGGAAGGTAGGGTGCAAAAACGGTAGGGTTGTCCAACACTTTCGTGGCTTCATCCATGTATGGACAAAGGTGAATGGGATGATGCCTTTCACACAACTTACAGGGATTTGTGATCTTACCCTGTTTCTTATGAGGCTTATCATGGTTAGTTGAGGATGTGCCACCAAGATGACTTCCAAAAGAGAAAGGCAATGATGGAAGGCTGTTGGACCATGCTTCAAGTACCTTGGGAATGCTAGGGCAGTCTCAAAGAAGATGGTCACCTTTGCACAACATGCAAGGGAATTTGACTTTCCGAGGAAGGTTGGATGGTTTATCAATGGAAGGTGTCTTAGGAATAGCAACTGCAACATTAGCCTCTCGCTTATCTGACTTCTTCTTCATTGTCTTCTTCTTCTTCTTCTTAGCCACCTGGTTACTGGAATCCAAACTTTCACCAGGCGAAGTAGAAGAGGAGGACGAAGGAACAGGCGAAGAAGGGGAGCGTTCCACCTTAGAATCAACATGATGTTGTTCAGGTGGAGGGGATGGTTTTACAGAGGGCGGAATACTCGAAACCATAGAGGTCGAGAATAACCAAACAGGAAACCCAATGGTTAACCCAGGAATGGAAAATGTTGCCATATAAGGAGCACCAACATTCCCATAAGTAGGAAAAGGACCAGGATTCCCTTCGGAGGGGACTCCTTGGTTGGTAAACTCCAGAAAGTTTACCATGGGAAACAAACTTAAAACAAAATAATAAGGAAGATAACTTTAACCAGGAATATTTCGTGGGCAAGTAATATTTTAAGACATTGAAACAAAACTCTTCCGTTTCATATTTTAAGAGTCGAGAAATAGGCAAAAGGTGACTCTATCACTTTTAGGTTGAAACGAGTGTGAAAGGACAAGAGTTCGATGATCTTTTCTCTTTTAGAGAGTCGTGAAAAGACAAAAATGACTACGCAGGTAATCTAAGCAAGAGGGTATACCAAGTTTCCGTGAACTGCCATATACACCTTGGTGATCAAATGAAAGAGAAATGACCAAGGACTTAATGTACGTGCAGGTAGTATCCCTGAATGCTGTGTTCAGTGTATCACAGTTACAAGGCGGCAGACTCGGCTTCCTATGGATAAAAGGATTGCAACCTATAGGGGTATCCCTTTATATACTCGACGGTATGGGGAGCACAAGTCCGTACTAGCGCTGTCTAAAGCCAGATGGCGAACGATAACTACTAGGTTTTAAGACGCTGGAACACGTCTCTAGCCTAGACCACTAAAAACGTTGCGTTAGGTTCCAATTCTTCCTTAGGTTAATTGAATGAATTTTAAAGTTGATATTGGATTATGTTTCAATTTCAAGGACCTACCAAATTTGGATCTCAAATTTCCTAAATGCAACTATATGCAAAAGAACACCATTCTTCATTCAATGAATGCTAAGTACAAGAAGGATAGAGATCTTTCAAATAATATCAAACAATGAAAATATGCGAATAAATCCACTAATGCATCTAATGCAATCAAACGAAAATGAAAATCTTTCCTAGACTATCAACTGCCGCAGTTATGAAAAAGAAGTTTTCACATTCGATGCAAAGGAAAGTATGCAAAATATTTTTTTTGAATTTTTCAATGAAAAGAAGTACACAATGCAACAATTACATGAAAAACAAAATAAACACTAGCCTAAGTATTGTGAATGTAGGAATCGAAATTGAATGACTCAATCCACACAAAAAAAACACAAGAAAGCACTCAAACTAATGCCGCAATATTCCAAACAAAAAGAAAGTTTTCAAATCGACCCAAACAAGCAATGTAATCGATGCTTGAAGCAACAAGGAAAAGAATCAAATGAAAACAAAATGATCATTCAATCCAAGAAAACACTCAAAAGGATCAAGAAAACTGAGCGCAATCAACCCGAGAATGAGACTGAAAATAATCAAAGAGACTTGATTTCCAAGAAGAAGGCTCAGTGCACAAAGACACTCAGAAACCCTAAGGCCTTAAACTACACTGATAGGAAAATAGATAAACAACTGAGAAAAAAAAGCCTACAGTAGTCAAAATAGTCCCAAAGGCTCAATTACACACAAAAACCAACACAGATTCAAGCACAATTGACCAAAAGACTCATCAAGGAGGTCAAACCAAATCCTACAGGATTCGACATGAATGTGAGGCGGTAATCAGCACCAAACAGGGGTTGGCGCGACTGCAACAAAAAAAACCTGCGCCAATCGGCGTGACTGTTCTAGTGAAAAGTGCACCAAGTCGGATAACTATGGGAAAAATGAAAAACCAATGAGCATAGGTCAATCTTGACACTCTGGAGCTGAACATGAGTTTTAAAAAAATCAAGAAAACTAGAAAAAGATAGACAAGAAAGTCAACGACTGAAGTCGACCCAAACAAGCTAAAACAACAAATTCGTACTGCTCCCTAGTGGAGTCGCCAATTTGTTAAGCAAGAAAATCCTCTCTGCGGATAGAGACGATCCCTCTAGCCCTAGAGTGGGTCTAGTAACAAAGAGACATGCTAGAGTGTAGGTTCCTACTTATTGAATGAAAAGAGGACACGGTAGATCGACGTATCTGGAGTCCAATGCTGTCGTCACGGCTGTAGTGGTGGTGGCCTCTCATTCCTGCCTCAGAAAGTCACAATCCTTCTGCAGTCATGCTCGGATACCTGCACATAGAACAATAAACAAGAAAAACATACGACATAATATCTTCATTCATAACTACTAGCCAGTCAAAGAGGGCTAAGCATATTGCATTAAACAAACGACATAACACAAAATGGGAACCAAACAATAGTCATGTATATGAATTGATAGAAGGAAGAGTTACAACCAAAGCTTTGACGTCGCAGTCTCCTCCAACAGGGTTCATCCGAAGTGTGTCTCAGATACTCGTTAGGGGATTTGGACGGGATGAGGGCGTGGGCTTAAGCTCTCTCAACGAAGTTCCTTCTTGTTATATCTCTTCAACAATTCAACTATAGTATGATCAATTCTCCAAGTTCAGCTAGCTTATTGCAAGGAGAGATAGTTTCTTCTTATAAAGGAAAAGGAGGAGGTTGGGATCCCTACAAAGGTGCAAGGGAGACCTATCCTTTAGGAGGTTCCCACAAGAGGTGGAAACCATAAACTAAAGGAGGGAGTCTATGGTTATTCAATCCAAACACTCCCAATGACTCATCCTCGAAGTTGTTAGGGTGGAATCTCCACCTCTATTTTTAAAAAACATTCCATAAAAAACTCGGTGTGAGTGGCTAACTGAGACAGAGCGCTAACTGGTGTGGGGCCCAATGTTAATCTTCCTCATCAGTGCGAGGGCAGAATTGACTACTCGCGCCAAGGAAAAAACAAGGGTTTCTGAAGCTCTGTTCAGGGAATTTTCAGCAGAAGGAATATTTCTCTCATGTAAAGGGATGTAATGATGGTCTTTGCAAATCATGACACTTCTTATTGATCACAGAAATGACCCTCCAATGTGTGAGATGGGGATTGCAAGGACAATGACAAAATGTTGTGTAACACCCACCATGTACACTTCCATACCGAGCACTTAATTCACAGTCTGTATGGACACTCTACAGGGACTTCCCATGCCTTTTTATTTCATATCAGGGATGAACCATATATGGGAATAGAAATTATGCTTCCCTCTTTCATTTAATTCAAAATAAGGCATGCACGGGATGAGGATCTTGACTAGTTTTTCCTCATTAATTATTTTCTGTGATTCAGTGACCTTGATGCCTTCTTCCAGCGGTTCTTCCAGACAATTACCAACTCTGTGGTGATACATTTAAACCTCAACTACTGACCCATCTTCCCTATTCAATTTTTTGTACTGTCTCATCTGAACACGCCATATCGTAAATTTTCAAAGGTGGAACATTACGATATTGCGCTCCCCGATATCCTTTTCTCCCTTTTTCTTCAGCTCCTTTGGAAGATCCCTTCTCACAGAATTAGGCATGTGACTGATGGCTTAACGCTTAGGTGCTAAGACCTTCCATGCTCCCGTCGAGAGCTAAACTTCCTTTGTAAACTGCTTATCCCCCTTGGGTCTCTGAACTCTCATGACCATGTGCTAACCCAACATCGAAAGCTCCTTTCATCGCAACATTTGAAAATCCATTTGCACCAAAGTTATGATGTCACCATTCTCTGATATTCTGACCTTCGGAATGACATCATCATTCCATGTGGCAACTCCTCAGTGGTGACACACGTCACTTGGAGTTGGCCCACTAGGCCACCCAATAACATTGAATCTACCTTCCACGTGTCTTATTGTACTGCCATGTCATGCTGACATTAGTCACCACTGTAGCTTCCCAGAACCAATATCATGTCGCCATGTGTCCTTCCAAAGGAGAGATAAGAGGGCTCAAAATACCTTGGTTTTGCAACAGGATCCTTTGTTAATATTCTTTGGCATTCATCGACACTTTTTCCTCTATCAAGCATGCTGGATATCGTAACTTCTTAAACACTTATGTTAAGATATTTTGATATCCGAACCTCTAATATCCTGATATCCTGGATCTCTGATATCCAATTGAACTCAGATGTTTCGATGCTTTGTTCTCTGACGTTCCAATGTGTCGATCTGTGCTGATGTTTTAATATCCGATATGCCTCCTGATCCAATTTTTCGATATCCGATATGCCTCCTGCTTGGATTACATTGCCAAGTGCTTAGAGTATCAACAGGTCAAACTGGAGCATAAGTATCTTGTTGGATTATTGCAATTCATACAAATTATAGAATGGAAGTGGGAAGTCATATCCATGGACTCCATCATTGGGTTTCCAAAAACAACCAAAAAACATGATGCAATTATGATGCCGGTGGACAAGCCAAGCAAGGAAACTCACTTCACTACTACGAAGTCCAATTGCAAATAAATTTACATTGCAAATATATTCATGAAAGAAAATTTCAGTTTGTATTACATGCCTAAGACCATTATATTAGACAAAGATTCTAAGTTCAAATCAAATTCTATAAATTTTTGTTTGTGGATTTTGTAACTCAATTGGAATTTAGCACTGCATATCATCCTTAGACAAATGGGAAAATAGAATGAGTGAACAACGTGTTGGAGGAGATGGTAAAGATGTACACAATGCATTAATAAAAGAAGTGGGAAGAGGACTTACCCTTAGTATAATTTACATATAATAATGGCTACCACAAGTTTTTGGATATGAGTCCTTTTAATACATTTAATGGCAGGAAATGTAATATATTGATCAATTGGAATATTGTAGTGGCATGGATGACATTTGGACCAAATATGTTGAAATAAATGGAATAGGAAATGGTAAAAATCAGGCGAAACCTAAAGGCAATACAATATTAGTATAAACACTATGTTGATAAAAACATAAATCATAAAGAGTTGAAGGTAGGAGAGCTTGTGTACTTTAGAATCAAGCCAAAGAGAAGTTTCTTGAAAATTGGGGTTTATTCCAAGTTAGCCCCAAGATAATGTGGACCATTTGAGATCCTAGAAAAAGTGGGATCAATGGCACACATTCTTGCTTTACCTCCTATTATGAAAGCATACAATTTTTTCCATGTGTCATTACTTTAGAAATATTTACCTGATAATAACCATGTAATTGATTATAATGTGATTCAAGTGGAACTAGAAGGATAATTCCAACTAGGGCCTCAATGCATTCTACATAGGAAGGAGATTATGCTTCAAAACCATGCCACTATGCAAGTCAAGGTGTTGTGGAAGTGCTTTGGAGTGGATGAGGCAACATGGGAATTGGAAGATGAAATGAAAAAGGCACACCCATTTTTGTTTAATGTAAATAGTCCTCAACATGAATGGTAGAAAAATTTTATGCAAGTGTAGTCTTCATGTTTTCCTCTTGTTGCAGGTGTGTAATATCCCAAATGGAATAATGCATTGATACACAAACACAATATTTGTAACACAAAAAATGTACATGTAAGTTTATGATCAACACAGATATAGACAGAATAGCTGAGCCATTTTATTCATAGGAGATGATTCAGTTACAACAGTGTACAAAAATAAAGGTACTCTAGCCAAAGCCTAATGGCCTAGAATGACCCTGCAAACATGCCACAACAAGCACTGCGTAACTGGAGAGCTGCAAAAAACAATACTGCACTGTCCCTTCAGCAGATGATGAACATATGACTGCTAGCTGGAAGGGAAATGTAGATTATGGAGCTCAAGATCTCTGATGATGCCAAGATTCAAGATCCGGGCTCTATGATGGCAACCCAAGATAACCCAGAAAGGAAATTCCAGATCTATGAGATTGGAAATTTACCCTCTTGGGGTTGATCCCTAGTCTCCTAGGTTATGCAGATCTGAAGCTAGATATGAAAAATATATGGCTGCGATATGTCACAAGATCAGATTTAAGCTTGAAGGGTTGATCCTTTCACTAGATCATCAAGCTACAAGCTCAAGATATAGCTCCTCAATCCTCCTCTGAAGATTGCAGCTGCTGCTACACAAATTCTGACAAAAACTGTGCTGTAAAGGAAGGAGGCTCTCTAGCCTGCTGCTAAGATATGAAAATCAGCTTTGGAATGATGAAAATAATGAATACAATGTGAAGGAATGGTCCTCCACTGTATTACTAGTTGAAATACTAGCATCTTCCCTTCTCCCTTGGATCTACAAGACTAGACTGCACAATTCCTGATGGAAATGCTGTTGCTGGGAGATGAATAATAGATGGCCTGATGCTTGATATAGATCTGAAGTACTGGAAGGTTGATCTTGAAGCTCAAGGTGAAAGGATGAATCCTTCACCGGTTCCTCAACTGAAACATTGAAGGATAACCTCCTCCTCTCGAACCCTCATGCAGAAATGCATTATTGTAATATCCCAAAATAGGGAAAATGAGCATTATTGGGAATATCTTAAAATATTCCAAAAATGGATTGCTCAGCAATGCATTCACAGAAAAATGCATTTCCAGAAATATATGTCATAAGAATGTAAACCATCACTTGGATCCATTAGATATATCCATCTAGCATCTAAATCCAAGAGGAGATCAGAAACAAAGAAAACTAGGTGAGGTAAACAGACCTCCCACCACCTAGTGTAGCTGAAAAACAGTAAAACCCCAAACACTGCTACTCAGAAATAATGCACAAAGGAAACTGCACAGTATTAAGAGGGTTTCAACTCAGAAATTAAGAAGACAAATAGATCTGCTCATATATTAGACAATCGTGCTCAAAAACTGAGATCTAGTCTCCTTATTATAATTACAAGGAAACCTGGAAAGGGTTTCTTGTCATACTGATCTGAAAATGAAAGTATTTGTTTTGCTGTTCAAAGTATTCGTTTCCATTAAATTAAGTGTGCAAAGTGTTTGGATAGTCTTGCAAGTGAAACAAAGTTTTTTTGATAACTGTTATGAACTTTGGTGTGAGGGAGTGTTGTTTTAATTTATTGTTTAACAACTTTAATCTGAATAACACAACATAATAACTTCACCATATACACACAACAACATGATGAGGCAGTTCACCCCTCCTGGGCTACATCTGCCGGGTCCAAGGCTCCCAATGGGCATGTACTTGATATATTATGATGCTCAAATTGGTAATACAGTGAGAAAAAGGCCTAAACAGACCAAACCAGTTGTGAAAATGAATTCAGAACACAGAAAGAAGCTAAGAATGACTCTAATTTCACCTAAAACAGTGAAGTGTAGTCCAATGCAACTCCATTTCCCTCAAGGCCCTAATGGCTCCCCAAGCTTCTCTAAAGTAAAAATGGCTGAAAGACACCTTTGATGGCTCTGCAAACTATTTCGATGGCTCCAGAATGCTGAGAATACCCAAAATCATTTTTTTTTTTGCTCCAAAATGTTTAGTAATGTGAAAGTTATGACTAACAGAAGTTTTGTCCAATCTGGCCTAAAGAAACTCCACTAATTTTGGAGTAACTGCAGTTAGCTCTGCTACATCTGGCACTGGCGCCTAAAAAGGCGAACTCCACCCAATCTGTTGGAACCATTAGTGGTTAATAATCACCGCCCAACCCGCCGAACTGACCGTTTGAGCGAACGGTTTAAAAACCATGGCATTAACTGAAACGTAACCTCCACCACCGAATAACATGTGAAAAATTCTGCATTTAACCGCAACTTCATGTAACCGCCGGTGGTTTTTAGCCCAAGGTTCAGGATCTGTGGTCTTATGTATAGGGGGTTGGCCCCCTTTCCACCCAACCATAACTTTGATACAATTTAAATATGCAATGTGGCCATTGTATAATAAGAACCAAAGTGTGGAAGGGCCGGTCGGGCCTGTGGGCTGGCAGCCACCCGACCTAGGGTCAAATCCTGCCAACTCCAATTTTTTTTTCCAAAGTGAAATGTTCAGTCCTGGGGCCACGTGGTAGCCTCTGGGCCTGCCACGTGGCAGATACTGATTGGTCAAAAAAACAAACAGTCAACTGATAACTCAATTCGAAGTTGCCAAGTGTTGAGCTGTGATTTGCTGCTGAAAGAATATTCCATGGAATATTCCTGAAATATTCTTTGGAATATTATTTTTTAAAATATTTTTTTAATCAAAGTCAACCCAAGTCAAACTGGACTTTTTGAAGAAAATTGAGAATTTCAAACTTGAATAACTTTCACATACAGTGTTGGATTTGAGTGCCGTTCATGGCATTAGGATCGTATCGATGAGGCCTATCCATTCATTCTGGTTTCAACCAATTCTGATTAGTTCCAATTTTGAGCATTTTCTTCACTTAGGACATGATCACCTGATCACACCTCCCCATTGGGAAGATTTTGGACCCCAAAAGTCTTCAATTACCTATTAAGAAGATGAGGGTACAGGTCCCTCACCTTTTCCACCTCAATCCACTTTGCCTTACTCGGTTTGCTACCTTTAAGACCAACCCGAACATAATCAACATTTCCCCTCCTTGAAGTGCGTGTCCTTCTATCAAGGATAGCATCCTCTTTCAACTCATCCAAAAATTCTGGCGAGAAATCCTCTATGAATGGCAGCTGAATGTCACTTTCATAATCAACAATTAAAGGAGGTTCATACAAACGTAAATTTTCCACATTCACAATGGAATACATCTACATGTATGAAAGCAAATCTAATTGAAAAGCATTATTTCCAACTTTTTTAAGGATCTTGAATGGACCATAACGAATAGGCTTCAGCTTTTTACCTTCTCCTTGCACTCTTTCCTTACTAATATGCAACCATATCTCATCCCCTTCTTGAAACTTATGATCAATTCTGTGCTTATCATGCCTCTCTTTGTACTTGCCTTGACTTTTTTCAAGCTGTTCTTGAAATTGCTGATGTATGAGCTGAATTATTTCAATGAACATGCGAGCTTTGTCAATGTCACTATGACCATCAATGGCCACATCCTTCTCAAGAATGAAATCTAAAGGTGACTTAGGAAAATACCCAAAACAAGCTTTTGAAAGGTGAAGTATTTGTAGAAGAGTGCCTGGCTTGGTTGTAAGCATGCTGAATGTAATGAAAATTCTCATCCCAAAGCTTGGGATGCTTGCTGCAATAACCTCTCAAAAGATGTACAATGGTTCTGTTCACTAACTCTGTTTGGCCATCTGTTTGCGGATGGAAAGCAATACTCTTCTTCAACTTGGTGTCCATCATCTTCCATAAATTAGACCAAAAATTCCCCACAAATCCAGAATCCCTGTCACTAACAATAGAAGTAGGCAAGCCATAATGAACCCATACATGTTGAAAATATAAATCAACAGTTTTTTCAGCAGTTATAGTTTTCTTACATGGCATAAGAATACACATCTTGTTGAAATGATTAACTAATACATAAAGATAATCATGCTGCTTTCTAGATAATGGTAGCCCTCCAAAAAAATTCATACATTAGGGGAATTTTGAGGTCTAAAATGGTCCTCCTAAGGAAATTATAAAATAATAGTGGAAGTAATAAAAGAATATTAGATTACATCATCAAATTTTAGTGGGAAAAAATAACAAAATAATAAAACTATTTTTTCAACTCATATTTTCAACTTATCTCCTTATGTTTTTACTCAAATTTTGAGCGGAAAAACCCATTGGATGAAAAATTTAATTTCACATCCAAGGAGTACCCATGTTACATACTTTTGATGGACCCTGCTACACAAAAAATGAGAAATACATGAAAAACGTGATTGCAATCACGTTTTTCATGTTTTTCTCATTTTTCGTGTAGGAGGGTCCATTGAAAGTATGCATCATGGGTACTCCTTGGATGAGAAATTAAATTTTGCATCCAACGAGTACTCTCGCTCGAAATTTGAGTCAAAACTTAGGGAGATAAGTTCAAAATACAAGTTAAAAATGTACTTTTATTATTTTATTGTTTATTATTATTTTAACCTTTTTACTCCAAAAATGGTGAATCATCCCCCATGGCTGACATCATCATCTTGAATGTTATTAGTTCTCATAAAGTTTATTTTTGTTGTACATTTTTCTTAGGAGGCCCATTTTAGACCTCAAAATTCCCCTAATGGAAACACTTTCCCATGGTCTAGAAGGTACCGGAAATGGCGTATATAAACCAAGCTTCCTATTTCTAGGCTTGCTTGTAGCACATAATGAACAACCTATAATGAAACTTGAAACACTATCTACCATGCGAGGCCAATAACGATACCTCTGTAAATGTGCCACCATTTTGCTTATCCCGAAATGTCCAGCTATGAGATAAGAATGAGCTTCTCTCATGATGCTTAGTCTCTCCCCCTGTGGTATACATAACTTTCCCATATGAAACAACAAATTATTATGCAAATGATAATCATTCTCCTCAACATGATTCCCTTCACTCATGTTAGCATATACATCCTTAAAATCAACATCTGATGCATACTGTTCGATGTAGCTCTCATGTACAATAGAATCATTCTTAAGAAAAGTACTAGCACTAATAATAGGCCTTGAAAGCATATTAGCAACCTTATTGTAAATACCTTTCTTGTACCTTATTACCAAGTGAAATTTTTGTAGGAAGCCCATCCATCTGAAATGTCGTGACTGCTGCAATTTACTTTGCGATTGCAAGTACTGTAAAGGCTGATGGTTGGTATGAACAATTGTTTCTTTGCCCATCAAATAGTGTTTCCATTTTTTGACACTTTGTACCAATGCATAAAAATCTTTATCATATGTAGGATAATTCACAACAGCACCATCAAATGTCGCAGAATTAAATGCAACATGCTTACCATGCTGTAAGAGAACTGCACCCATGGTGTAATCACTAGCATTTGTCTGAATCTCAAATGGCTGTCTCAAGTCCGATAATGCAAGGAATGGAGCTGAAATTATATTCTCTTTCAAAGACTCAAAAGATTTTTGTTGCTTGCCTCCCCATTGGAAAGCACGCTTCACACTACTCACTGCATGCATAGGAGCTTCTATGGCAGAGAAGTTAGAAATAAACTTCCTCCAATACTGAGACGCACCCAAAAAAATTCTTACCTCTGTAATGGATTTGGGAGTAGGCCAATTCACAATGGCTTCTACTTTGGAAGGATCAATTCTCAAAGCGCCTCATCCTACTATGTGTCCCAAATAAACCAAAGAAGTCTTTCCAAATTCACACTTTGACATTTTAAGAAATAACTGATTTTTATTCAAAATATCAAGTACTTTCTTAACATGCATGACATGCTCTTCTCTAGTCTTGCTGAAAATTAAGATGTCATCTAAGTAGACAATAACGAAATCATCAAGAAAAGGACGTAAGACATCATCCATTACCCGCATGAAAGTTGCAGGTGCATTGCATAAACCAAACGACATAACAAGCCACTCAAAGAGTCCCTGTTTGGTTTTAAATGCTGTCTTCCAAATGTCACTTTCTGCAATTCTAACTTGATGATAACCACTACGTAAGTCTAACTTAGTGAAATATTTAGCATCTTTCAACTGATCCAACAAATCATCTATCCTTGGAAGTGGGTAACGATTCTTTACCGTTATTTTGTTCAATGCCCTGAAGTCCACACACATGCGCCAAGTTCCGTCTTTTTTTGGAATCAACACTATTGGTGACCCACATGGCGAAGTGCTTGGTCTTATGAATCCTTTGTCCAACAAGTCTTTAATTTGCCTCTTGATTTCAGCATTCTCCATGATAGAAAAGCATTACATGCCGATGTTAGGAAGAGGACAATCTTGATGTAAATGGATTTCATGCTGAATCTCCCTTTTAGGAGGTAAACCTGTGGGTTCCTGAAACATCTCATGATGTGCATCAACTACATCATATAAATCTGATTTAAGCTTGGAATCACAATTTTCAAATGACTCATGATTCATATCAACCTTGGGCTTAACCATAAGAAGTACAAAGCTCTTACTAGAATTTACTAGCTGTTTTACCTGTCTTGCATTTACCATCGCTATATTTGTCTTCTTGCGATGTGCTCTGACAATGAACTCCTTGCCATCTTTAAAGAGATGATATTTATTTTCATGGCGATGGAAGATTGCTTTCTTGTCAAATAAGTAAGGACTTCTCAAAACAATTCCTGATATATCAAGCTGTACCACATCAAGTTCAACTGTGTCAATAAAGTGTGCAGTTATGGCAAATTGCAATATGCACTTTCTTGAGACTTGTAAGTTTGCATCCTTGCATATCCACCCAAGTGGATAAGGCTTTGGATGTGGAATGGTCCCAAGTTTTAGCTATTTGACCAAGTCTTCTGATATGAGATTTGCTTGTGACCCACTGTCAAACAGTGTGTCAATTTTAGTATGTTTTGAGACTACCCTCACATGGAACAATTCAATTCTTTCTTCCTCATTAAGAGCTTGTACATGACAGTTTGAAGTACTAGTGCTTGCTTTAATTTCAGTTTCCTTTCCCTTCATAATTTTCAAACCCATGGCTGCAATTTTGGTTTCATCCCCTGAATCATCACCTAAATCTTGAGGTGTAGTTGTAGTAGCTACAATTTTCTTATTTCCCTTGTTTTTGTTAAATTGATTTCTTTTTTCAAGATTTAATTTCCAACAATTTTTCTCTTCATGGCCCTCTCTTGAAAAATGTTTTCAAATGACTTTTTCACCCTCTTGTTTGATATATGCATTCTTTTTTCCTTTTCCCTTAAAGGTTTTATATTTTTTCTTCCCTTTGAAAGGCTTGTTTCTACCCTTATCAAAAGTGTTTTCCCTCTAGCCTCTAAATGCGTAGCTTGTACACAAACTTCGTCTAGACTAGTAGGATTAAACATAAGGGTAGTATGTTTAAGGTAACTGTGCAAACCACCTATATATTTCAGCAAAGTATCTTGGCTTTGTAAGTCTACCCCTAATAAGAGTGCTCTTCTCCTAAATTCTTGGGTATAGTCTTGCACATTCTGTCTCTTAAGCTGTCTAAAGTTTTGCCAATTCATTTTAGCCTTTTGTAGATGAGCTAAAGGATAAAATTGCTTCTTGATTGCAGTAATAAATTCAGTCCATGATAAAGTAATATTAACATGTTTCTTGATTTCATCCTTGGTCTTGGCTTCCCACCATACTAATGCTGCTCCATCCATTCTTAGCGAGGCTAGTTGTATCTTGGTGTCGTCATCATGAAGGTTTTGAATCCTTAAATAAAATTCCAATTGTCTGATCCAATTGTCTAGTTTCTCTACATTGACTTCACCGTTAAACATGGGCAATTCAAATTTGACGTCAAGCTTTAAAAAGGATTTTTACCAGTGGTTTTCGACTTATGAGACTGATTTACCGAAGTCGAGGAAGACGATGTAGAGGAAGAGGATGAAGATGGAGATGGTGGATCACCATTTCCTCCATGTCCTTTCTTAGACTGATCACTACTCTTCTTTCCTCCTGAGGAACGGTCTCCTTTTTTTTGGTTTTTAGACCCTTCTCCAGCAATCCTATCATTTCTTTCTTGATAGAGGATCCTTACCATTTCAGTCATATCCAAGAAAGATTTTCGGAATACCGTTCTTCTTCCTTAGGATCCATCTCTTCGAGAGCTTCTCCTTCTCTTGAAGACATGCTTGAAGCTGCTTCTAGGGCTCTTGGAGGTGGTTCTCTGACCCTTATTGGTTGTGGATTAGTTTGTGCACTAACCAAGTTTACTTCACCTCTCTTGAGTTTTAGCCTAGTAAGCATGAAAACTTGCAAACAAATGACTTAATCTTTGCAAAAAACAAATGTTGAGTAAAAACTATAGCTTCTAAGGCTCTAATCCCAAGCTTTGATACCAAATGATCTGAAAATGAAAGTATTTTTTTTGTTTTTTGTTTTTTTTTGTTCAAAGTATTCATTTCCATTAAATTAAGTGTGCAAAGTGTTTGGATAGTCTTGCAAGTGAAACAAAGTGTTTTTGATAACTGTTTATGAACTTTGGTGTGAGGGAGTGTTGTTTTAATTTACTGTTTAACAACTTTAATCTGAATAACACAGCAGAATAACTTCACCATAAACACACAACAACATGATGAGGCAGTTCACCCCTCCTGGGCTACATTTGCCGGGTCCAAGGCTCCCAATGGGCATTTCCTTGATATATTATGATGCTAAAATTGGTAATACAATGAGAATAAGGCCTAAAAAGACCAAACCGGCTGTGAAAATGAATTCAGAACATAGAAAGAATCTAAGAATGACTCTGATTTCACCTAAAACAGTGAAGTGTAGTCCAATGCGGCTCATTTCCCTCAAGGCCCTAATGGCTCCCCAGGCTTCTCTGAAGTGAAAATGGCTGAAATACACCTATGATGGCTCTGTCACCTATTCCAATGGCTCCAGAATGTTGAGAATACCTGAAATAAAAAAAAAAATTCACTCCAAAAGGTTCAGTAATGTGAAATTTATGACCAACAGAAGTTTTGTCCAATCTGGCCTAAAGAAACTCCACTAATTTTGGAGTAACTGTAGTTAGCTCCACTACATCTGGCACTGGCACCTAAAAAGGCAGACTCCATCCAATCTGTCAGAACCATTAGGGGTTAATATTTATTGTTAGGTGGGCGGGGTCACATGAACCACCGCCCAACCCGCCGAACTGATCGTTTGAGCCAACGATTTACAAACCGTGGCATTAACTGAAACGTAACCTCCACCGCCGAATAACATGTGAACAATTCCGCATTTAACCGCAAGTTCACATAACTGACGGTGGTTTGTAGCCCAAGGTTCCAGACTTGTGGTCTTATGTATAGGGGGCTGGCCCTTAGGGGTTGACCCCCTTTCCGCCCAACCATAACTTTGATATAATTTAAATATGCAATGTGGCCATTGTATAATAAGAACCAAAGTGTGGGCGGGCCAGTCGGGCCTGTGGGCTGGCGACCACCTGACCTGGGGTCGAATCCTGCCAACTCCAAAATTTTTTGCCACAGTAAAATGTTCAGTCCTGGCGCCACATGGCGGCCTCCAGGCCTGCCATGTGGCAGATACTAATTGGTCACAAAAACAAACAGTCAACTGATAACCCAATCTGAAGCTGCCAAGTGTCGAGCTGTGATTTACTACTGAAATAATATTCCACGAAATATTTTGTGGAATATTCCTGAAATATTCTATGGAATATTCTTTTTTTAATATTTTTTTAATCAAAGTCAACCCAAGTCAAACTGGACTTTTTGAAGAAAATTAGTAATTTCAAACTTGAATAACTTTTGTTGAGTCTCAATTCTGCATCTTTTCCATACACTTTTCTATACCTTTTTCACTCACCTGAACCTCCCAAGTTGTCAATATCATTGTATGTTAATTGCAAAAAGAGTATCTAACATGGTTTTTAACTATATTTTTGTGTCTGCTGTTTGATTTAGATTTTGTTCATTTAGCTGCGGAATCTTGCCACTTTCCGCAGCTGCTGCAACTTTCCGTAGCCATTTTGTGAAACTCTATGTTACAGGTGTCTACAGGAAAAACGGGCCACATGGGCAAGTCAGAAATGATGTGGACATGGTTCGTGTCCTATTGGTTCGAGCAAACTCATCTAAAGAAGCTGCGGTCAAAGGCGTCCAAGTGGAAGTCAACCATAGAGTCTCACGGTGACAGGACTCTGTTTCGTGTCACGTGAAGGTTCATATGGCCGTTTCTGAGTTGTGGAGGACAAGTCGACATCTGTACATGGCTCCATAGCCGAATTCAAGCATCCACTCCTCATAGATTTACTTTCCAACACGGCCATGATCCTAGATCCGTGGACGTAATGGTCTACGTGTTTTGTATTAGCATAAACTTTAGGAAATTAGTTACATTACCTTCAGTTATAAATAACGCGTTTGCATACGCATATGAGTTAGTCGATGTTAGTCTCTGTTATCTTTTATTAGTCTGCTCTGTAATGTAATTACGCTGCCTTTGAGCCGTAATACCACCTTACTGTTATGACTACATTTTAATATAAGAAGACTCTGTTTCCAGACTTAATTCGTACTTGAAGATTGTTGCCAAGGCTGGTGTAGAGGGCCCCTGCTCAGCTAAGGTTTTGTGCATTAGTGTGTAGTTCTTGTTTTATTTCTTTAAAGTTCATTGTGCCATAATCCATTCACATGTTTATACACTGCATCTTTCATGGTATATATGCTTCATTTCTGTTTATAAACTTTCATGCTTTCCATTTCACTTCTGTCTTTCATGTTTTATGTTGTTAATCACTGATCAGTGTTGTTGTTTCAGGTTATAGATAGGCAGCCCAGGAATTTTCATAGCTTTTTGAATAATGACATGGAATTAACATTGTTCTGCTGCTAATTTGTTTTTCTTAGTTTCTGTTTAAATTTAGTACTGCTTTGTTTAATTCAGTTTTGCTTATTTTCTTCAGTAGTTAAATTTAGATATATTAAACTGCTCATAACATCTTCAGTTGCCTCCGAAAGCCACAGATGGACTGATGGTGAGGGATTGTATTATGAAATGTGTAGTTTAGTATTAGTTTTCTTTCTGCAAATTTAGATATATTGAACTGCTCATAGCATCTTCAGTTGCCTCCGAAAGCCACAGCTGGACTGATGGTGAGGGATTGTATTATGAAATGTGTAGTTTGGTATTAGTTTCCTTTCTACAAATTTAGATATATTAAATTGTGCATGACATCTTCAATTACCTCTGAAAGCCACAACTGGACTAATGGTGAGGGATTGAATTATGAATGTATGGTTTGATATTAGTTTACTTTCTGCAAATTAGATATCAGTTACTCAAGTTGTTTATGGTTACTTCCGAAAATCATAGTTGGACTAATGATGAGGGATCAGAAGACAAGTTGATGTAATCTGATTTAGATTTACTTTGATGCTATTTTGGATTTCTTTCAGCATAGTTTCTTTTGTGTTTAGACAGCAGCAAGAATAGTTTGGTTTCATGCTCACTAGTTCACTGTTTTGATTTATTAGACTAGCAGCATCTTTTCATTTCAGCAGCGCATTTTCATTTCCTTTCAAGTTTTGTCATTGTAATTTTCAAAATTCCTTTTTAAGTTTCAAGTTGGTAAATCATTATAGAGGATATCATTTCCTTGAACAAACATAACCATACTTGTTTTCATTTTAGAATTTCCATTTCATCTTAGAAAACCAAAAACGACAAAAAGTTAAGAAATAGGTTATCTTGCACATATAGTGCGCCGCACTTCATCAGCTTACGAATCCCGGATTGATAAATTAAATGCAGCAATTTAGGACACACTAAATTGACCAAACATTTTGGCGCCGTTGCCGAGGAAGTGTAACTAGGTAGCCAATTTCTTAAAAAAAAAACACAAAATCATAAAAGAAGGGAAAACTTGATAACTTCTTGAAGTATGCTCTCCTCTTGCACCTAGTGTGATCTGAAGGATCAGAAAAGAGAGTTATTGGTTCAGTAATTTCTTAAGTATGCTCTCTTCTTCCACCTAGTGTGACCTGGAAGATCAGAAAGAGAATTATTAGCCCAACTTTTAAAAATAAAAAAAAATAAAAATGACATGCATAGAGCAAGAGATTCTAGGGGAAGGTTTATAGCTAAAGCCAAGAGTTCGATTTTCACAACTCCATCTTCTTCAAGGCATAGACCAGATTCACCACCATCTACCCCTAGCCTTAAGATTTTTGGAATTCAAGGAGCAGCTGAATTAGAGGATTATCCTATACCACTTACTAAATCCCATTTAGAAAACAAAGAGACTCTCTCTCATCCTCCCTTGGTAGAAAAACTAGAGGACTCTAAGAACTCTAAAGAAACTATCATGGCAGAGGAAGTAATAGATGGAGGTAGAGGTAGAGGTAGAAGAGGAGGAAACAATGGAGACAACAATGGTGAAGGAAATAATGGTCGAAATAGGGAAGGAGACAACTTGTTTGGATTCCCTATAGTTGATGAGGAAACTCATGCAACAATGAAAAATATCTCACCATTCGTCCTCCCTAACTTTTATGGATTGCGAAGTGAGGATCCTGAAACATTTCTGTTTGAGTTTGAAGTTGTGTGCCGAACCTATGACTATATGGAAGACTCTCAAAAACTCAAACTGTTTCCTTCAACTTTGAAGGGATCTTCTTTGAAATGGTTCATGGGATTAGCTACTCAATCTATTAGGACTTGGAATGATATGAAACAAACATTATTGGATAGATACTTGGACTATTGTATGCCCACCAATCACAAGGATGAGTTATTCAAGATGATGCAAAAAGAAGATGAAAATTTGGAAGATTTGCTTGAAAGATTTCAATACAAGTTGAAAAGAGCAAAGATGAGCAACTTAGATGATGAAACCTTGAAAGCCCTCATATTAAAAGCCATTAGAGATGAATGGATAGATATTTTAAACATGATGGGGAAAGGAGACATTTCTCAACTTCCACTTCGTGACATAACAAAACTATGTGTTCATCTCTCAAGAGGAAAATCTAAAACAGGAAAAGGGCCTAGGGATCCTTCTCTTATTAGGGCTAACAAATCTGCAACTGGATCAGTAAGTAGGGCATAGATTGGTAATATGCTTGATGAGTTCAAAACTGATATCTTAGGGAGCCTTAGTGAACAACTAGACACCCTTAAAATCCAAAACAAGCAGAAAGCAGAAACAGATGCTTTAGCCATCTTTTGTCCAAAATGTAGGAAGAAACATGCATTAAGGGAATGTCCCTTGGATGCAAAAGTTGTAGAAATATGTATGATTTGCTCAGAGAATCATGAGATCAAGGATTGTCCTTCAATTCCTGGACTCAAAGCTATCTTTCAAGAAGACCCAAATTCAGTAGAATCTCTCTGTTTTGTTGCAAGAAGACCTTGGCAGGGACAACAAACTCAAGGGTTTAACAACCCTATGAATTTTCAAACCCCACCAAGTTGGAATCCTTGGCAACAACCTTGGCCCCAACATCAGAATACATATCAGCCATGGGTACAAGGGATGCAAAATCCTTATAGGAGATTTACTCAATTTTATCAATATCCTCCATCTTTTCAAAATCAACAAGCTCCACAACTTCCAAACCCAAATCCACAACTTTCATTGCCATTTCCACAACAACAACCTTCTCAACAAAATCCAAATCCTCAACTCATGCTCCCATACCAACAAAAGACAAATCAACTTCCAACTCAGCCATTGCCAAATCCTAACAATAAGAATCCTCAGAATACTTACATGGTAGAAGGACAACAATTTCCTACCTATATGATTGTTCCTCTCAACGATGTACAACTCAGATCTGGTAGAGTTTTAGAAAAACCTTCTATAGATATTCAAGAGCAAGATACCTTTGAGGAGGACTCTCTTCAAGTCAATAAGGGTTCTGAGGAAGAATCTCTTCAAAATTCAAGCATTCAAAAAGAAAAAAAAAAGACAACACCCACAACTCCTATAGTTGAGCAACCTGCATCTTCATCTACACCTCCTTTTCCTGAAAGACTACAAATTGACAAGGGGGTGGAAAAACAAATCTTGTTGCCTAAATATGACTTTCTAGATGAATTGAAGAATGTTTGTATCAAGATTCCCTTGCTACAAGCCATTCGAGAGATTCCTATCCTAGCAAAAACCATAAAGGAGTTGAGTTTCAAAAGACCAGGAAGGAAACTAAAAGACACAAGAAGAATCCACCTGGTAGGAAAGATTGCAGATATTATGATGGGAAAAAATTACCATGCAGAAGTATGTAGATCCAGGAAGTCCAATTGTCAAGACACATATAAATGGGATAGAAATTCCAAACACATTGATTGACTTAGGGGCTGCTATCAACATTATGAGTAGACAGACTATGGACCAACTAAAACTTCCTAACCTTCTTTTTACACCTACTTTACTGCAACTTGCAGATCGATCAATTATTAAACCAGATGGTGTATTAGAAGATATTTTAGCCTCCTTAGATTCTTGGGAATATACAGTAGATTTTATGATTTTGACTCCCAAGAGTAATCTAGGAGGGCACCCACTTATCTTAGGAAGACCTTGGCTAGCCACAACTAATGCTTTTATTAGTTGTAGATCTGGGGACATGTACATTTCTAATGGTAATTCGACAAAGAAATTCAATTTGTATCCTCCAGCAAAAGCAATCACAGAAGTAGGAGACAATGAATGGGTTGATGATGAGGACACTATACAACTTGTCTTTACCATTTCTGAAATCAGTGAGGATAGTCAAATTCTGAACACATTAGAAAATTTTGAGATATCTTCAGAATATGACCCTACACAATTTCAATTGGAATCTGACATAGAATATTTATCATCAAGACAAATGTCTCTTTACTCTATGGAAGAGTTTGGTAGTTCTACTATTGAGATTTTTCCAGGAAAAACATTGAATATTAACAAACATTTGGAAAAGTCACAACAAGAAGAACTAACCAAAATCTTGCAAAAACATTCTACTGCATTTGCATGGGAGTATACTGACATGAAAGGTATTGATTCTAAGACTTGCATCCATCATATCTATATTGAGGAAAACAGTAGACCAATCAGACAACCTCAAAGAAGGATGAATCCAAATCTTAGGGAGATAGTGAAAGAAGAGCTCCAAAAACTACTCAATGTAAACTTCATTTATCCAATTTCAGATAGCCGATGGGTCTCTCCTTTGGTTATAGTACCTAAAAATAATGGTAAATGGAGGGTATGCATTGATTACAGGGAATTGAACAAAGCAAATTTGAAGGATCACTTTCCTTTGCCCTTTATCGATCAGGTATTAGATACATTAGCAGGAAAAAAGTACTTTTCATTTTTGGATGGTTTTAGTGGCTATAATCAAATTCAAGTAGCACCTGAAGATCAAGATAAGACCACATTTACCTGTCCATGGGGAAATTTTTCCTATCGAGTGCTTCCTTTTGGGTTATGTAATGCACCCGCAACATTCCAAAGAGCAGTACTAGGAATTTTTTCTGATCTAATCCATGATTGTGTAGAGGTTTATATGGATGATTTTATAGTTTATGGTAATTCATTTGAAGAGGCGTTAGAAAATTTGGAAAAAGTTCTTATAAGATGTAAAGAAACAAACCTTTCATTAAGCCATGAAAAATGCTTTATGATGTTTACTAAAGGGATTGTTGTAGGACATCATATTTCAGGAGATGGGATTAAGGTTGATAGATCAAAAGTTGAAGTCATCTCCAAGTTGCCTATTCCAAATTGTCAAAGAGATGTTAGAAGTTTTCTAGGATTTACTGGTTACTATAGAAGATTTATAGAAAACTTCACTAAAATTGCATCTCCACTCTTCAAATTGCTTACAAAATACTGTGAATTTAAATGGGATCCTGATTGTCAATCAGCTTTTGAAACTTTGAAAACAAGAATATCTAAAGCACCTATCTTGAGAGGACCAAATTGGAAACTCCCTTTCCATATTTCTACGGATGCTTCAGATACAGCTCTAGGAGCTGTGTTGGGTCAAAAATATTTAGTTCCTTATGCCATTTATTATACCAGTAAAAATTTGACTCCCATAGAGTTGAATTATACTGTGACTGAAAAAGAGTTTTTAGCTGTTGTTCATGCAATTAATAAGTTTAGACATTACATAACAGGCTATGAAACTTTTATTCATACTGACCATTCTGCAATTAGATATTTGATGAACAAACCTGTTACTAATGGCAGAGTGAAAAGATGGCTCTTACTTTTGCAAGAATTCAATATTACTGTGTTGGATAGACTAGGAAAACAAAATACAGTAGCTGATTTCTTGTCTAGGATTCAGAATACTAAAGAAGATTCTCCTGTAGAGGATAAGTTTCCTGATGAATACTTGTTTGCAGTAACTATTAAGACCCCTTGGTATGCAGATATTGCTAACTATTTGGTTACAGGGAAACTACCTTCACATTTATTTCTAAGAGAAAACGAAAAATTATTCAGGAGAGTTCAAAATATTCATGGATTTCTAACGAATTGTTTAAAACAGGGCCAGATCTTGTGATAAGAAGATGTGTCAGGGAAGATGAAATGCCTAATATTCTTAAGGCATGTCATGATGAACCATGCGGTGGACACTTTGCAGACAAAAGGACAGCCTATAAAATCCTCTCTTTAGGATATTATTGGCCTTCCCTCTTCAAAGATGCAAAACAATATGTCAAAAGGTGTGACAGCTGCCAAAGAGTAGGGAAACCTACCCTTTCAAGTGAAATGCCATTGCAACCACAGGTACTCATTGAACCCTTCGAAAAATGGGCTTTAGATTTCATTGGACCTATTAATCCACCATCTAAGCAAAAGAAGTATATATTGGTTTGTACTGATTATGTTACTAAATGGGTAGAAGCCAAAGCATTAGTATCTGCTACTGAAAATTCAGTTGTTCATTTTTTTTATGAGGATATTTTTACTCGCTTTGGTGTTCCAAGAGAAATTGTGACAGATCAGGGGAGCCAATTCACATCTAATTTGGTGGAGAAGTTGATGGAAGAATACAAAATCAAGCACAGAAGATCTACTCCTTACCATCCGCAAGCAAATGGTCAAGTGGAGTCCACAAATAAAGTTCTTGAAAGTATCATCACCAAAACTGCTCATCTACATAGAAGAGATTGGGCAGAAAGGCTTCCTGAAGCCTTGTGGGCCTACAGAACTACATGGAGAAATACAACAGGACATTCTCCCTATGAACTTGTTTATGGGAAAGAAGTCTTGCTCCCCATCGAGTTCCAAGTCAAGACCTTCAAGATAGCAGTTCAGTTGGGGATGGACTTATCAGAAGCCCAAAAGCATAGAATGGAGCAATTGAATGAGCTAGATGAGATCAGACAAGAAGCAATTTTAAGAACTGATCTAGTTCAATATCAAAGAGCTAAATGGCATGACAAGTAAATCAAAGAGAAGAAGTTTCAAGAAGGAGATTGGGCATTGTTATTTGATTCCAAGTTTAAAGATTTCCAAGGAAAATTTCAGACTCATTGGCTTGGGCCATATGAGATTGACAAGATCTTTAGCAATGGAGCGGTAAGAATCAAGACCATTAATGAGTTTCAAACTCCTCTTATTGTGAATGGCCATAGATTGAAAATTTATCATAAGCCACTCTCAAAAGAGGATTTTGTCAAAATGTTTCAAGAAAGTTCTGCAATCAGGCTGGTACAGAAGAATTCTTCTTCTCCACCAGCCTAGCTTTTGTTCTTTTCAGTCTAAAAAAAAAACACACACATATATATATATATATATATATATATATTTGTATAAGCCTGAAAACCAATCACTGATTGGCAGTCTTATACAGAAAATATAGGGTGAAAATCAGGAACACCTGACACTCTATATTTTCCAAAAAAAATATCTCTCTTTCATTTCACAAGTCTTGTGACCACCCACTCCATTCCATCCCACTTCATTCCATTTCATTTCACTTCATTTCACTCCATTCCATTTCATTTTATCTGTTTCATTCCATTTCATCAATAAAAATATTTTTCATGACCATTTCCATCTGGTCATTTTTCATCTGTTCATCTCCATTCATCCAAATAATAGCTGTGTCAGTTTCCGCAGCTGACATCTGTTTCCGCAGCTGACTTCAGTTTCTGCAGCCAGAAGCAGATTCCGCAGCTACAACTCTGTTTTCAAAAGAATGTACAGTCAGATGTTATTTCCATAATCATGAAATAAAATGCAGGTGAGAGGATCAAAAATGAAGACATGGAGCATTCAAGACACCAATGAAGAGCAATTAGTTGAAGACCAAGGGAAAAGGCAAAGGTTCCAAAGGTATGAATAAAATTTATTTCAAATAGCATTGAGAAACACATTTTTATATAGTTCTGAACCATGACCTCTATCCATTATGTGCAATGATTATATTGACAATTCCGTAACCTTTCACGATCTCCATATTATCCTCTCGCATTCATTCTCAAACGGTTCCATCATTAAACCCCCGATCTTCACTCATGTTCCAATATTCCACCGGTGACAGTGAGACATATTTGATTTGACCACGGACTCTTACAGCCACATAAATCCATAACCGTTGTTGAAACGTGCTCATATTTATTGTGCAGCCACCAAAATTCAAAACGCTGCCGGATGTGTTATACTCTGTTAATCTCTCTGTCGTGCTCTCTGTTGTGCTCACGAAAACCCCTCTCTGTTCTGTTCACTCCATTCCGCTCTCTATTACGTTATAATCTGTATACCCACTCTCTGACATTTACCCATAGCCATTGTGCTCATCTCTGTGCATTCAGCCGTTCTGTTTCCATTAAACCCTCACGCAGGCAAATTTGTGAAGAGCAGAAAAGAAGAATGGGAAAATTGCTAAGAGCAGAACCGGAAGGACCTAAGTTTATGGAGGGATATCCGCAAGTAAGGGATATATTGAAGAAAGCAAATTGGCTGCGGTTTATCCAGAAATTCAGAGGTTATCATAAAGAAGTGACGAAGGCATTCGCAAGGTCGTTTAATGGCTTGGAAGCAGAGATTGGAGACCTTAAGTTTGCGGTCAATGAAGCATCTATAGCAACAGCCACGGAACTTCTTCAAGAGGGTGAGCGTTGGTTTAAAAATAAAAGCATCAGTGATGAAGCATGGATAACAATCTTACGAAATCAAAGGTATGGACATAACTGTTTTTAAAAGAGGAATTCCTGTGCATGCATTGAAAGAGGAATGGGCTACTTTGCTGCTAGTTGTTCAGAAATTCATTACATGTGAAGGCCGTTTTGGGTCCATGTATATGTACCATACCAGGTTGATGATGAATTTTCTAGATAATAAAACTCTCAATCTCCCATATTTTCTATTCAATAGTTTGAAGAAAATGTCTATGACTGTTCAGAAGCATTTAGGAGATGTAGAATCCCATCTATATCACCACGGCCTTGTAAAAATTTTGATTGAAAAGGAGTTAAAGGAAAAGAAAGACACATGGGAACAATTTCTGGTTAGAAATTTCTTTGAGGAACCTCAGGAAATTCCTGAAGGTAGTACAACAAGAAGGAGTAGAAGAAAAAGAATAAATGATGAAACCCAAATTACTCCTACTCAAGAAATTCCTGAAGGTAGCACATCAAGAAGAAGTAGGAGAAAAAGAACAATTGATGAAATTCAAAATACTCCTACTACTACAATTGAAAGAACTGATAGGGAAGAGAGACTGTCAAAGAGGAAGAAGAAAGAAATCAAGGGTAAGAAGCCAATAATACCAAAAGAGAGAAAAACTATTGAGGCTATACATAAAACCCCTTCTTCTGAAGAAGAAGATCATCAAGTGTTATCTGAAAGATTAGTTTATCTTCAAAAACAGTCATCCTTGGCCAAGAAGACAGAGAAAGGAAAACAAAAACAAAAGGATAGTGTACCACAGCGTGTGAGAAGAAGCAGCAGACTTAAGGGTAAATTGAGGAAAATGCAAATGAAGGGTCCTCATTTCATTGATTTGGGAGAGGAAACATCTGAACAGTCCCCAGCTGACCATAGTCCATCTCAGTCAGTTAGTGAACCTGGTTCATTTCATTCTCAGTGAGACATTGAACATACTCCATCCCATTCTCAGCAAGATGTTGATGTGAGCCCTTCTCAGCCAGATTTTGAAGATAACTCTCCTTCATGGCATTTTGGAGACAACCCAATAAAAATGACACCTGATATAGACCCCAAGCAGCAGGAAGTATATGACTATATAGAATCTTTGGAAAAGGCAGCTACAGGTCCCAGTACTTCGTCCATTCAGCCTCATACAGTACAGGATGATTTAGTCCAATCACTAAAACAGGAAATCTTTGAGCTAGAGCTTTTAAATAGGCACATCAAAAATGAAAATGAGACATTGAAGGAACAAGGTAAATTGGACAAAATCATTCATGATAATACCATGCTACATCTGGGAATATGGCAGAAAAAGAACAAGAAATTGAAAAGGAAATGCCAGAAGTTAAGCAGAGCACTGGTTAATATCAAATTTAGGTGCTTAATGAAGAAACCCAGAATGTTGGCAGCACCAAGAAAGAGGAGGAGAGGATTGGATGTGCTGGCTGAAGTGTCAAGGCATATGAACTAAGGAAGGAATATCAAAATTTTGGTTGCATGAGGACATGCAACACCTTCACAGTGGGGGTATGTTGAGTCTCAATTCTGCATCTTTTCCATACACTTTTCTATACCTTTTTCACTCACCTGAACCTCCCAAACTGTCAATATCATTGTATGTTAATTGAAAAAGAGCATCTAACATGGTTTTTAAATATATTTTTGTGTCTGCTGTTTGATTTAGATTTTGTTCATTTAGCTGCGGAATCTTGCCACTTTCCGCAGCTGCTGCAACTTTCCGCAGCCATTTTGTGAAACTCTATGTTACAGGTGTCTACAGGAAAAACGGGCCACATGGGCAAGTCAGAAATGATGTGGACATGGTTCGTGTCCTATTGGTTCGAGCAAACTCATCTAAAGAAGCTGCGGTCAAAGGCGTCCAAGTGGAAGTCAACCATAGAGTCTCACGGTGATAGGACTCTGTTTCGTGTCACGTGAAGGTTCATATGGCCGTTTCTGAGTTGCGGAGGACAAGTCGACATCTGTACATGGCTCCATAGCCGAATTCAAGCATCCACTCCTCATAGATTTACTTTCCAACATGGCCATGATCCTAGATCCGTGGACGTAATGGTCTACGTGTTTTGTATTAGCATAAAATTTAGGAAATCAGTTACATTACCTTCAGTTATAAATAACGCGTTTGCATACGCATATGAGTTAGTCGATGTTAGTCTCTGTTAGTTTTTATTAAGTCTGCTCTGTAATGTAATTACGCTGCCTTTGTGCCGTAATACCACCTTACTGTTATGACTACATTTTAATTTAAGAAGACTCTGTTTTCCAACGTAATTCGTACTTGAAGATCGTTGCCAAGGCTGGTGTAGAGGGCCCCTGCTCAGCTAAGGTTTTGTGCATTAGTGTATAGTTCTTGTTTTATTTCTTTAAAGTTCATTGTGCCATAATCCATTCACATGTTTATACATTGCATCTCTCATGGTATATATGTTTCATTTCAGTTTATAAACTTTCATGCTTTCCATTTCACTTCTGTCTTTCATGTTTTATGTTATTAATCACTGATCAGTGTTCTTGTTTCAGGTTATAGATAGGCAACTCGGGCATTTTCATAGCTTTTTGACTAATGACATGGATGTCTTCCTCATCTCGTCGCTAATTTGTTTTGATTAGTTTAAATTTAGTACTTTTGTTTAATTCAGCTTTTGCTTATTTTGCCTTTAGTTAAATTAGATATATTAAATCGCTCATAACATCTTCAGTTGCCTCCGAAAGCCACAGCTGGACTGATGGTGAGGGATTGAATTATGGATGTGTAGTTTGATATTAGTTTCCTTTCTGCAAGTTAGATATATTAAATTGCTCATAACATCTTCAGTTGTCTCCGAAAGCCACAGCTGGACTGATGGTGAGGGATTGAATTATGGATGTGTAGTTTGATATTAGTTTCCTTTCTGCAAGTTAGAAATATTAAATTGTGCATGACATCTTCAGTTACCTCCGAAAGCCACAGCTGGACTGATGGTGAAGGATTGAATTATGAATGTGTGGTTTGATATTAGTTTACTTTCTGCAAGTTAGATATCAGTTACTCAAGTTGTTTATGGTTACTTCCGAAAATCATAGCTGGACTAATGATGAGGGATCAGAAGACAAGTTGATGTAATCTGATTTAGATTTACTTTGATGCAATTTTGGATTTCTTTCAGCATAATTTATTTTGTGTTTAGACAGCAGCAAGAATAGTTTGGTTTCATGCTCACTAGTTCACTATTTTGATTCATTAGATTAGCAACATCTTTTCATTTCAGCAGCGCATTTTCATTTCCTTTCAAGTTTTGTCATTGTAATTTTCAAATTCCTTTTTAAGTTTCAAGTTGGTAAATCATTATAGAGGATATCATTTCCTTGAACAAACATAACCATACTTGTTTTAATTTTAGAATTTCCATTTCATCTTAGAAAACCAAAAACGACAAAAAGTTAAGAAATAGGTTATCTTGCACATATAGTTCGCCGCACTTCATCAGCTTACGAATCCCGGATTGAAAAATTAAATGCAACAATTTAGGACACACTAAATTGACAAAAAACTTTCACATACAATGTCAGATTTGAGTGTCATTCACGGCATCAAGATCATATCGATGAGGCCTATCCAGTCGTTCTAGTTTCAACCAATTCTGAGCAGTTCCAATTTTGAGCATTTTCTTCACGTAGGACATGATCACCTGATCACATACACTCTGAATACAAATGTGATCTTCAGAAAATTATTGAATAATCACTGAAACACTGAAGAATAAGAGTGTATAAGGCTGAAATATATCAGATCTAATGTATATCCCTCAAGGGCTTCCTCCCATGAAAGGATGAACCTCTCAATCACAAGGAAACACTGCAAAGATGCCACTAGACCATCCACTGAACTTGCCTCCAAAAATAATGCATTCCCTAGCTGGAAAAATGTTGGGAATGTTGGGAAATGTGTGTCTTGATGCCACAGATATGAAATGAGCTCAAGATCTATCTCCAAATAGATCTCCCAAGGGAAGGAAACCTCCCTCCAATGAAAAACTAGCTCAGAAAGCGGGATTCCAATCCCTTCCACTGCTGCACCTTGCAACACAACATAATGACTTGCAGAAACTGTGCTGATGAAGTAAGCTGAAGCTTGGCCTGAAAGCCTGATGTGGAAAATGAATGCAAACTCTCCCAAGAGGCTCCTCAAGGAAAGAGGTGGGATTCCCGCTCGGGAACACCCAGTGCTAAATAGCACAACAACCCTGCTAAGCAGCAAGAGGAAGCAAAAAGTCTAAGAAGACCAAAATAATAATCTAAAACATATCCATCAATGGCTTCCATCATCTTCTTTAAATATAATGTGAGTTTTCTTGTCCTTGGCCCCACCCAATTAGGTCATCCCCATCAAGAGATTCTCCAAAACTGCATTATTCCTTCCTTGATTCCTACTCCTCCACATCTGAGCTGTTGACTTGGTCAAAGTAGACTGAATCAACATGATATTAGCCCTGTTCACACATGGAGGTGTTTTATTGAGCTGCAAAGAGGGTATCCTTTCACACTTGAAGTGTTTTTATTCCTTCTTAGGAGACTTATGGGCCTTCCTACCCATTTATTCACCGACTAAAGACACTGCTAACTCTAATGTTCCATTTTAGCTTGAAGCTAAAATTTGGGAACATTACAGTCCTCCCCTCAAAAATATTTGCTTGTCCTCAAGAAAATGTATAGGGAGAGAAAAATTTCTCCCATCCTCCTCTTGTAGCCTCCCATCAATGGCCTCCATCACTGCATCAAGATAATCTGTAATAAAACTGCCACCCAATGTTTCCTCCCAAGTGTGCAAAACCAAATGGCCCACATCAATCAAAGGTGGAAAGTGCGAATGGAAACCTGCTTGCTGTCCCATGGCCTCCTCAAATTAGGAGTGATGAAAAACATGGTGAATGAGTGACCCCCTCATCCATGCTATCATCCAAATGAAATGAGCCATCCTAGGTTGCTCATCAAAAGAATCATCAACCCCGGTTTTATACAATGTGTTGGGGCTACATGGAGAGATTGGATTCTGCCATCCAAATGGTTTCTCTCTCTATTTATGGTAAACATGGGGCTGCCTCTGTCCTTGGGATGAAATAACATGGCCTCCAAGAATGGCCCAATTTCCCCCATCAAAAAATTCAGCCATGAAGTGCCTCCTCAATTTCTTCAAGTGGTTCTTCCTACAAGAAGGGAAAAAGTGTGATGTGGCAATCATGTTTTGCCCATGGTTTCTCCTGAAATTTACAACATGTAAAGTGGGGAGAACCATGCTCCCAATGGGCATCTCTAATACCTCCAACACTCTCCAAACAATGCTTCCCATGAATATAAAAATATCAGCAGTAAATGGAAGCAAAATGCAATAAGAACAAGCTGCCATATGACAACCAGAGAGTGGTTAATAGTCCCATAAAGGGAACCAGCGCAGTGCATCCTTTTCCAGAATCAAAACAAAAAATAACAAGTGCTTTCCTAGCCACTTGTTTGCTGCCACAATCATCCCATAAGATGGAATCATGAATATACAATTTGGTGTCAATGGTGCACACCAAGAATTATGTGGCTTCCCCCACAAACCACCAATAAGGTAGCCAACCTCAGTGCTGCAATTAGCCTCAAGCACATTATAATATAAAGTATAAGAAGGGATGATCCTCCTTAATACAATATGCTGCTCATATAAAGTAAAGAAATGCAAATCATAATGCAAATGTATACCTCCTTTACCATGTACTCCTGTCCTTGAGCTAAAATGGCTCAACTGAAAATGCTCCCTCACTCCCAATGAATAGGAAGGTGGTTGTGACATCCTCTCTATCACCATCTGGGCTTTGCATCTTTCCATATGCTGCAATATATCATGCTGGATGCCTTCCCAAATAAACTCCTCTGCCAAGGAAAGATATGCATCAAAGTACATGGAAAAGAAGTCCTCATGTGCTGCATGTAGCATCTTCTCCTTGAGCTTAGAAGCTCTAGTCAAGAAGACTCTGCGATGAGAATATCTAACCATATCCTCCACCATGTATCTACCTCTCCATCAGGGTCATCAAGAATCATGCAAGCACCAAGATCCTTGGAGTACTCTACCAAGAGTTGAGACCTCCAATATGGATCAATCCTCCTAAGAGATAGCGCTGGTGATCTGACATATGAAGCTCTCCTCATGCTACTGCCTGCTACTTTGACATCCCCCATGCATTAGGGGAATTTTAAGGTCTAAAATGGGCCTCCTAAGGAAAATGTACAATCAAAATTCACTTTATGAGAACTAATCACATTTGAGGGGATGAAATCATCCCTAATGGTTGAGGTGGCATTGATTGAGTTAAAGGTACTTACTTGTCACATTCTCAATGGTGGATAAAAATTCATGGTTAACCATGGTAGTGATTGATAGCCACCTATAAATTCTGTCATACCCCATGGTGGCTAAATTTGTTTTCAAGCCTTCAAGAGATAGTTTCCTTTGAAAACCTATCATATTTTGAAGTCTTATAATGTTCTTTATTCTTTGAATTAATCTTCATTGCTGTTTCACTATAAATCCTCAAAGAACTGTTGTTTACCAAGAGAAAACTGCTTATAAAACTCCATTTCTCACCATTCACCTCTCCATTGTACTCCCACAAACTCTCCATTTTCATCCTTGTTTCCCTCACAAAATCCCTCCATAAACCCTCATTCTAACCTCTAAATCATCCTAACCCTCTTTAAAACCTTATATTTTCCATTTATCTGGTTTAAAAACCCTTTCTTCCCTCTTCTGAAACCCCTATTTTGGCCTTAAAAATCCTTATTTTGGCCTAAAAACAGTCTTCTACACTCTATAGGTTTTAAGCCCCAAGGGCTTATATCCTTAGCCCTTTCCCTCACATAACCTCATCTTGCGACCAAAAGCTAACCCCCATCGTGCAATCACAATCGAGGTTTCCAGTTTCTTTGTTACCTTTTACTTAAAAACTCCGATGCGATGAGATTTCCGCTAAACTCCCCGATGCGATAAGCCCTTTCTTTTTTAAACCCCCGGTCTCCTAACCTTTTTCATGGGACCACACCCCTTTGTCACATCGCAAAAACATAAGTCTTCTTTCCAAAAGCGTTGGTCCTCCGATGGCCCGATCTGCCGATTTGATCTCAGCCGTTGAATCCATAAGAACCAACAGCCAAGATTGCGTCGCACTCCGCCCATAACCCTTCGCCATTGTCCCTCCGATTGAGTCTTGATTGTCGATATTACCCCCAGATCCGATAGACAACGCTCCGTCACATCGCGCAAATCTCAAGTTCCATCCCCTTTTCTCCTCTGATTTGTGATCCCCGATTCAAATCATAACTATCCATTCTATAGATCCAACGGCCAGGATCTATCCCAACCATTCAAACACTCCTGACAACCCACCTGATACACGACAAGACACCTTACGTCACTTACCTGGCCCACCAGTTCCTCCGCCCGCATCTCTGTGCCTATCGCACGCAACCCACACCTTCTGATCAACACCTCATGATCGGACAACTGACACTCCATATCGAAAAATTTTTGTGCCCGAGGGTTAACCCTAATTTTTTTTGCGAAATGGGCGGTATTGGGAGGGACACGCGTCAGACACTGTATGGGATCACATTCCATTCACTCAAAACCACCTCCCCTCATTTTGTTTTGTGAAAACCATTTCCAGTTTTCCGCCATACCGCCGCCCTCTACAAAGTCACTTTTGCTTTTAATCCCTACCGTCGATCTCTGAGATCGCACAGCCCATATTATATCATGATATCAATTCATTTGTTTCACATCTCTCCTCCACTGCGCTCATCGAAAGATATCAACCGTTGATCCCGTTGATCCAACAATCCCTGTTCCACCTTGCGCCTAAACCTCCATTCAAACCATTTTTCGCTTCCGCCATGTTTTTGGCCCTCCATCGCTGCATTTTTCATTTCTTTCGCATAAGCCCCTACGCTTCCATAAACCCTCTTAAATAGTTCTAAACCAAATTTCACAGGTTTTAAATAATATTTGTTTGTTTTTATGCAGGTTTAATGAAGATTATGGTTAAAACCCTCCCGTAGATGATTACAGTGTTATTGGCTAAGGATGACGATCCTTATGGCATTTAGTACAAATTAAAGGGTTTTGAAGTGTTAATTACATGTTTAAGAAGGTTGATAAGTCATGATTATCGGATTTTCAAAACCATTTCTTCAGCAAACCCTCTGCGCACCTGCAAACAACAAACACATTCAAAGTTAATTAAATGAAAGAATATCAGTGTCAAGATGAAGATCAAAGCATTAATGAAAGGTTTAAAGATGTTAATCGAAGCTTAAAAGATCAAGGCATGAACTCTAGAATCAAAGGCCTAATCCACAAATCAGATCCAAAAGACCTCGAATGCCACATCAGAGGGGCTAATTGAATCCCCAGCTACCATAATTGCCACCTGCGGCCTGTCTGCCTCAAAGGAATACCCAGATCAAATCTCAGTCCGAAACATTAAGGAAAAAGACAGTTGAACAGTTATTACAAACAAAGGAAGATATTTAAAACTATCAGTAAAGTTATTGAAAATATAAGAAGAGCCTTAAAGTCAATCTTTTTACCCAATAAGCCTAAAAATCAGAAACAGAGTAAATGAAACAAAGTTGAAATTCAATGCATTCCTGCCTTATGCCTTGCATGGTTTTCAAGGCTAGGAGTTGCATTTAGTATAGAATTAATTACACTTCAACCCTAGGAACTCTTCCACCTCCTCATTTTCTTATAAAATCTCCTTGAGGAGCACATTGTAAAGGGTTGGTTGGTCATTAGTTGTAAACATTGGAACTCCTTGAAATAATACATAGTCTGTTTGAAGTTGAAGAAGAAATTGAAGTCTTGGAAGCTTGATGGTGTTGTGTTATGCTTGTTCTTGAGAAGGCTCTATCATTGGATCCCTGAGCTTGGCTGTTGGTGATGTATTCTGAACTGTCTATTGTTTTTCCTGTTCTCATTTTGTTCCATCAATTCTTACTACAGTAGGGTGAAAATTTTAGGCTAAGAAATGACTCCTGGAAGCACCTTAGACCTGTTTATCCTTCACTGTTTTATGTTTTCTTCTGCTAAGGAATTTTAGAGTCTTTAATCATTCTCTTTAAACCTTATGATTGTTTATTTCTCAAATAGTTAAAATAGTTGGTTCCAACATGATTTATGGTTTTCCCTGCTTGTCTGCTGCCACTTGAAAAGCTGTTTTTGAAGTCTCCCTTTGAAGTACCATTGTTTATAGTTAGCCAAGGAGGTATATTTCGATCATACCCTTTGTCCCTACTTGAATAATTGTTTTAAAGGTCTTTATAGTTGTAATCATAGATGTGTTAGGTGTTCCCTCTTCTATGATTGCAATTATCAGTGAATCTTTCATGTTTTCTAACTCCTTTGAAATAAAATCTTTGAGGAAATGGGATGTGCTCCCGAATCTTAGATTTCATTTTAAAATTTGTCTTAAAGACATCATTTGCTTAAAGTGTGGTTTGTATAATTCATGGTTAGCCCTATCTATCAAATACCTCTTTACGTTGAAGTTATGTTTTTAAGTTCCCTTTGTTGAAAATTCAAACTCTCTTTTCAAATCATTGATGTCTATCTCATTCACAAAAACTAAAGGATCCTGTGGCAAAGTTAGATTTTCCCTTTGATATCCCATATCCATTTATGAGCTTGTTATTACTTCTTCTTGACTCCATTGCCCAATGAACCTGACACTTCTTCTTTCTATCTATACTACCTAGACCTTTCATGCTCTGCTATATCAATTCAACCAAACAAACAAACCAAACAAACACTTGCACTTAATAACTAGTCTAAAATCAATACTTAAAAGCAAACAAGATATATCTTTGCAAAACATTTGAGAGATCCCTCTCTAAGAACAGGAGGAATAGATCCTGGAACTCTAAAGATTGGTTTTGATGTTGTCTTGTCTTTTGGTTAGCCAATCTATCAAAACTTAGGAATCCCAACATAATGGCGATCACGGTGGGACCTATTGAATCCATGATAGCCTAGCAAACTATTATAAACTCTTTAGTCCTACAAATCTTTAAGAAAATCATTAAGTAAGCCATAGAGTAGACCTGTTTGTTTGAGCACCTTAGCTAAGTGTTAGAATCAGACATAGGACATTCTCATAACCATATAAATATACAAAATCCAAAAATATTTTAGATTGGCTTCATAATAAACATGGTGGTGGAACCATAAAACATTTTACCTTCATAAAAGCTAAAACGTTTCCACCTGGCGACTCCATTGGCCCCAGTAGGCTTATTACTCATTTAGGTCTCCAGATCTCTTTAGGACTATGTTAACCAACCTTGAGGAAGTTTTAGAAGCCTAGTCCCATACTAGAATAGACATTGTGAGAGGAAAATTTTTCAAAACAATCCCTAGGAAAAATTCAGCCTCTCTCATTTTTGAAAAAACAGTCTCGCTTCACATAGGATCAACAATAGATCTCATCCAGACCCTAATCCTCCTACAATAGTTGATAATCCAGAAAATATTTTGTGGCAGACTTCTAAGTCTGGAAAATCAGCTGCTGATAGGAGCCTCTTAAGAACAAAATCTATCCTTGAAAACCTTACTGTCTTAGAGGATTCACACTTTGACTTACATCATACAAAGAATATCTTTAGAACCAAGTCTCAAAGTGATTTAAATCAAGCTGATATTGAAACTGCATATTTGCATCAGAGCTTTAGTAGAGAAGCCTCACCTTCTACTCCACTTGACTATCAACTTCTCCATCATTTCAGCTCCTTCCATAATAAATCTGCCCATCATCAGTTTGCTAGCCCAAGTGTTTCTTCCACTCCAATCCATACCACCACTGTCCAAAACACTCCATTCCAACCCACTTTCCCTCTTATCAATCCACTCCTTGTAAATCCACCTTTCCTTCCAAACATGACAACATGGTATGCTTCACTAGTGTTACCACAACCCATGGTTCCCTTACCAAATGATTACCAATCCAAAATTCCTCATTTCACTGGAAATGAACCTACTACTTCCCAATAGCATGTAGATAAAATGAATGATGCCTTTGATTACATGGAGATAGAAGAAGAGACTATTAAAATGAGAATTTTTGCTCAAGTTTAGGAGGAGAAGTCAAGAAATGGTTTAAAATCTTAACTCCTAACACCATCAATGATCTCCCTTCTTTGCATCAAACATTCATAAACAGATGGGAAATAAAAAAGAACCCTCTCCAAATATTAGCAGAGTATAAAAATCTTAGAAGAAATCAAGGGGAGAGTGTTCATGATTACTCCACTAGGTTTAACAGTGTTTACAATGCTCTTCCACCTCACATGAAACCTCCCCAAGGCATGGCCTTAGTAAAATATCCTGAAGGATTTGATGCTGAAATGGCCCATCAACTGAGGGAGAGAGACTACTTAACTCTAGAAGACATGCAGAAGGGGGCTGTAAGTGTAGAGGCAAATTTAATTGAGAAAAGAGCAAGGGTAAGATCAGAAAAGAGGGTAACTTATAAAGATGACACTACACCCTCACCCTCTTCTTTTGATGCCAAGATTGACAACCTAGTGAAGGTGATGGAGAGAATTCTTGAAAAGATAAAATTAAATGATAGAATGCCACAAAGAGACAATCAGAACAACCCCCAAAATAGAAATAAAAACCATAATTATAGAAGAGAAAACAATCAAGATAGACAAAGGGACAATGGCCAAAATATTAGACCTCCCTTCCAACAAAACTATGTAGATCAAGACGATGAAGAAAGGGAGATTGAGAGGTTGGGAGAAAATCATGTAAACTTGATTGGATCAGACAGTGGGGATGATGTTTTCCTCACTGAAGAAGAACAAGGTTTCTTCTCTTCAGAACAAAATGAAAATAATTATGAAGATTCTAAGGACTATAGATTGGGGTTTGAGAATGCAATCATGGAGGTACAGAAGCAATATGATCTTAGAAGCAAGGGTAACCTAGATAATTCAAAAGATAAAAACACTAGCACTGCTGTTAGGAAAAATGCAGAAAATCAGCCTAAGAAAACAATAGAGAAACCCAACATTTTGGCTAAGAAAACAGATTTAAATAAAGAGAAAAGCAGCCAGCCAAATGTTGAAAAAAGCAGCCCTAGCACTTCAGCTAGTGGTCCTAACAAAATTGTCCCAAACAGCAGTCCAAACAAAGTTTAGCAAATGAGAATTGCTGAAAGGAATTCAATTGAAAAAACAGATGTAAATATGACAAAATCAATAGTTCCTTTCAGCCTTAAGGGAGAGATTGCAAAGATAAATATTACCATACCTCTAGCTGAACTAGTAACCCAAGAAGTGTACAAAAACCAAGTTTTGAAAGCTTTGAACTTAGGAAGTGACACTGATACATTAAACTTGACAGATGACAAACCTGAGTTGTTGTTTGGTCCAGAAGTTGAAGGAAAATACCAGGAAGGAGCTGTCCCTCCCTTCTTTGTCAGTTTGAATATACATGATAGAATATTACACAATGCCATGTTAGAATCTAGAGCTTCACATAATCTTATGCCCAAAGTAGTAATGGAAAGCTTAGGCTTAGATATTACTAAACCATACAAGGATCTGTATTCCTTTGATTCAAGCAGAGTCAAATGTTTGGGTTTAATCAAATATTTATGTGTGAACTTATCTCAGATCCCTGCTAAGAGTCTAGTAATGGACATAGTGGTAGCTGACATTCCCCCAAAATATGACATGATTTTATCAAGATCATGGGGAGCCAAACTTCAGGGGAGCCTTCAAATGGACACGTCTTATGCCACTATCCCAGTATTTAACAAAAACAGAAGATTATACAGGGAATGCCACATGAAATACATGGTGAGCAACATAGATAAACCAAACAAATCTCCAATATATTCTATTCAGTCAAGTTTAGATTCCTTTATCTTGTACAATGAAGATGAAATCACTCAACAAGAAAAGGAAAATAAAGAAGAGATCAATTCACCAGAACAATCTAAGCTACCACCAACTTAGATACAAAACAATAGTAATCAGCAGCAACAAGAAAATGAATATGACACAGAATTACTTTGGATAATAAACTTTGATGGGTCTTGTAATAAAATAAGTGCAGGGGTAGGTGTATGGATTCATAATACAAATCAGGGTTATTCATATAAATTAGACTTTCCATGCACCAATAACATTGCTGAATATGAAGCCCTGCTCCTTGGCTTGCAGTTGCTTAAACAACTAGAAGCCCAGAAAATATTAGTCCTAGGAGATTCTGAACTCATCATTAGAAAAATCAAAGGAGAATATTCAGTTAATAACCCAAGACTTAGAGAATATCGAAATGCTACCCTTGATTTATTAAAGACCTTTGAAAAATATGAACTCATTTTCATTCCAAGAGAACAAAATCATCTAGCAAGTGAACTTGCCTTCAATGCCAGCAATTGCCAAGTACCTCAGATAAATGAACATTTTAACATAAGGGTTAAAAACAGGCCTGCAGTGCTTGAAAATGAGGACCATTGGCAAGTGTTTGACACTGACAAACACATAGATGATTTCCTAAAATCAGAGAATGATTTTTCCATACCAACATTAGAAACCAGCCATGAAGAAAACTGTTTTGATAATGAAAAAATCCCAGAAACGGAAATGACATATTCTGCTGATATAAATCACTGTGAAAATCTTTTTAAAGCAGAATTAATTGACAACATAGACCAGAAAGGCTTGGAAGTTTTACAACACAAGAATGATACAATTCCAAGAGGTCTCACACCTTTAGAACACCTTTTTGACTTTAATGATGTAGCCAAAGAACCAAGAATGGAGCCTATGGAAACAAATATAGAAGAACATAACATAGGCAGCCTAGCATAACCCAATATGATCAAATTGTCTAGCACCCTCCTAGCTCATATAAAATTGCAATACATAGAGCTATTCAAAGAATTTAGAGATTTGTTTGCTTGGGAATAAAAAGATCTGAAATCTTATGACACTAGCATCATTCAACACAAAATTCCTCTTAAGGAAAATTAGAAACCTTTCAAACAAAAACTAAGAAGGATAAACCCTGTTTTATTGCCTTTAGTCAAAAAAGAAATTGAAAATATGTATGATGCTGGGATTATAGTACCCCTTAGATATTCAAAATGGGTGTCGAACCTAGTTTTTGTTAGAAAAAAGACAGGGGAAATTAGGCTCTGCATTGACTTAAGAAATCTAAATAGAGCCTCCCTGAAAGACAACTACCCATTGCCCAAGATGGACCATATAATTCAAAGGGTAGTTGGGTCAAAAATAATATCACTGTTGGATGGGTTCTCAGGGTACAATCAGGTGTTAGTGCTCACGAGTGATCAACACAAAACTACTTTTACTACACCTTGGGGCACCTTTATGTATGTCAAAATGCCATTTGGTTTGATGAATGTAGGGCCACCTTCCAAAGGGCCATGGACATAGCCTTCTCAGAAGATACTGGCTATTTTATAATCATTTACCTTGATGACATAACTGTTTTCTCTAAAACTAATGAAGAACACTTGATTCATTTAAGAAAAGTTTTTGAGAAATGTAGGAAATTTGGCTTATCTTTGAATCCCAAGAAGACACTCTTTGGTCTCCAAGAAGGCAAGCTTCTTGGTCATATAATTTCAGAAGAGAGAATCATAGTAGACCCTAAAAGGATTGATGGCATATTGAAAATCAACCATCCAAGAAGCCTCAAAGAATTACAATCTTTCATTGGAAAGATTAATTTTTTGAGGAGGTTTATCCTCAACCTTGCTGAGCTATTAAGAAACATTACAAACATTCTTAAGAAAGAGGTAGGTGTTAAATGGAAAACACAAGCTAAACAATCATTTGAACTGGTTAAAAAAACTCTTACTCAAACACCAGTCTTGATTAGTCGAGATTTCACCAAATATTTTTATATCTTTTCTTTTGCATCAAAACACACAATAGCTATAGTATTACTTCAAAAGAATGATTTTGGGCAAGAACAACCAATATATTTTTTAGTAGGGCCTTAAGAGATGCTCCTCTCAAATATAACAACATGGAGAAGCAAGCCTTAGCATTAGTGAAAGCATTAAAATACTTTAGAGTCTATATTTTACACTCTCACATAATTGCTTTTGTTCCACATACTGTTGTCAAGGATATTCCAAGTCAAGACCCTGATGGTAAAAGGGGAAAATGGATTGCTACTATTCTTGAATATGACTTAGAAATCAGGCCCACCAAACTAATTAAAGGGTAGGGATTAGCAAAACTCATGGCTGAGTCAAAATTCAAAGCACTAGATATAAATATGGTAGATGTCTTGGAAGAAATAGAAGAATTCACTGCTCCTTTCATTGAAGAAATGTTTTTGAATTCTCCTTGGTATGCTGACATCATTTATGTGCTTTTATATCTAAATGCCCCTCCTTCTTTGTCTAAAAATAAAGCTAGATTTTTGAAATAGAAGGCTTTGAATTATTGCATATTAGATGGGGTATTATATTGGAAAAATTCTTTTGGAATTTTTCTTAAATGTTTACTTGAGGATGATGCAGGAAAAATCATGCATGAGCTGCATGAAGGAGAATGTGGAGGACACCTCTACTAGAAGACCACAACAAAAAAAATCCTCAGATCTGGTTACTATTGACCCACCCTTTTCCCAGACACTTAAAATTTAGTCATGTCTTGCCATAAGTGTCAAATTTTTGATGGCAAGAGAAAGCTCCTTCCCTTACCCTTACATCCCATTAGTGTTGAGGGACCCTTTCAACAATGGGGCTTGGACTTCATTGGGGAAATTCACCCATCTTCATCAGCCCAGCATAAGTGGATCCTCATTTCCACTGATTATTTTACCAAGTGGATATAAGTCATCCCATCTAGGAATGCTACTGACTCTGTCATTATCAAGTTCCTTGAAACAAACATCCTATCTAGATTTGGTTGTCCTAGAAAAATCATCACAGATAATGCTACTGCCTTCAAGTCTAAAAGAATGGTTGATTTCTGTTACAAATACCACATCACCTTAGGCCATTCTACTACCTACTACCCCCAAGGAAATGGATTAGCTGAATCCTCCAACAAGAGCCTCATCAATATCATCAAAAATATGTTGAAAAAAAATCAGAAATCATGGCACAGTAAGCTGGTTCATGCCTTATGGGCTGATAGATTAAATACTAAGAAGTCAATAAATATGTCCCCCTATCAGCTGGTCTATGGCTTGGATGAAGTCTTCCCAACATCATTAGGAGTTCCAGTCATGAAACTCCTTCAAGAAGTGCAAACTGAAGAAAATGATATACATAGAAGAATCAACCAAACAATTCATTTACAGTAGTCCAGAGAAGAAGTCTATGAAAGAACACAACTAGTGCAAGAAAACATCAAAAAACTATTTGATAAAAGGACTAAGGCAAAAAATTTCAAAGTTGGAAATGTGGTTCTTAAATGGGATTCAAGAATGGAAGAGAAGGGAAAGCATGGCAAGTTCGAGAATCTATGGAAAGGACCCTATATTATTCATGTTGAGAGGGGTCATAATGCATTTTTCTTGAAAGAATTGAGTGGAGAAGATCTATATGGAGGTCTTGTCAATGGAAGGATACTCAAGCATTACTTCTATCAAGAGTCATGAGTTTCAAAGATTTTTTACTTTCCATTGTAAATTATCATTGTCTAAACATTGCATTCAAAGTTAGAAAAATAAAAATACAAAAACAATAGAAAAGAAAAGAGGGCAAATGAAAACAAGAAAGGTATAGCCCAGACCAAAAAAGAGAGACAAAGTCTGAAAGTGTGCAAGCTCAAAAGCCACTCCTAAAAACACACTTCTAGTTAGTCATACAGCCTAATCATGACTAATTAGCTTTTCAATTTACCGCTGATAGGTTAGTGAATTAGATTAGCCAAATAGCACAATCTTGGCTTATCAGTAAGGTAGATTAGGATAGAGGAAACTAGGGTTCAAAAAAATTCAATATCTGAACCTATGAATATCAAAATAAGAATGGATCTAATTAGATTAAATATTGAGCCAAAGATATAAAACAAACTAGTTCCAATATGCTCAAAAATTGAACCAGATAAGAGAAAAAACACAGCTCAAACAAATTCAAAACAGAGCTGAAGAAATAATGAAGGATGTTTTAGTTTTCAGATCTTAAGCCTTCACATTTTTGTTTTACTTTTTTGCAAATAAAATCTATTTGCAGCTTGTTTTTATGCCATATATTTGTAGCAAGTCAGACTGCTTAACCTTGGCTTGGCTACTTTTAAATTTCCTGTTTTAGAATTTAGAGAATAAAGGTCTGTCAGACAGTCTAATCCTGAAAGATAGTAGTTAGATAGAGAAACTTATGAGTTCAACTTCTTAATTTGAACTCATGGAGAAAAAAGGTTAGACTTAGATTAGTTTCTGGTTTTCAAAGGAATAAAATGTTATGAAAAGAGTTTGCCAATCCAAATGCACTCTGAAAAAAGAAAAAATGTTAGGATCATTAAGAGTGGGTAGGTAAAGATGTTGTTTTGATAGAATTCCATTTTTTCAAATTGTTGCAAATATTATCAGTTCAGAAGAAGGTCAGCTAAGAGAGAAAGACTGCTGCCCAATGGATTAAGGCACTGGTTTACTGAAAATCCAGAGATCAATAGCTGAGGTTCTGGACACCTAAAGAACCAGCTGTCCTCCCCAAGTGGAGCCATTGTTAGCCACCTATAAATTCTGTCATACCCCATGGTGGCTAAATTTGTTTTCAAGCCTTCAAGAGATATTTTCCTTTGAAAACCTATCATATTTTGAAGTCTTATAATGTTCTTTATCCTTTTAATTAATCTTCACTGCTGTTTCACTATAAATCCTCAAAGACCTACTGTTTACCAAGAGAAAACTGCTTATAAAACTCCATTTCTCACCATTCACCTCTCCATTGTGCTCCCACAAACTCTCCATTTTCATCCTTGCTTCCCTCACAAAATACCTCCATAAACCCTCATTCTAACCTATGAATCATCCTAACCCTCTTTAAAACCTTATATTTTCCATTTATTTGGTTTAAAAACCCTTTCTTCCCTCTACTGAAACCCCTATTTTGGCCTTAAAAATCCTTATTTTGGCCTAAAAGAAGTCTTCTACACTCTACAAGTTTTAAGCCCCAAGGACTTATATCCTTAGCCCTTTCCCTCACATAACCTCATCCCGCAACCAAGAGCTAACCCCCATCGCGCAATCGCAATCGAGGTTTCCAGTTTCTTTGTTAACTTTTACTTCAAAACTCTGATGCGATGAGCTTTTCGCTAAAATCCCTGATGTGATAAGCCCTTTATTTTTTAAACCCCCGGTCTCCTTACCTTTTTCATGGGACCTCACCCCTTCGTCGCATCGCAAAAACATAAGTCTTCTTTCCAAAAGCGTTGGTCCTCTGATGGGCCGATCCGTCGATTTGATCTCAGTCGTTGAATCCACAAGAACCAACGGCCAAGATTGCGTCGCACTCCGCCCATAACCCTTCACCATTGCCCCTCCAATTGAGTCTTGACCGTCGATCTTACCCCAAATCTGACGGACAGTGCTCCGTCACATCGCGCAAATCTCAAGTTCCATCCCCTTTTCTCCTCTGATTTGTGATCCCCGATTCAAATCATAACCGTCCATTCTATAGATCCAACGGCCAGGATCTATCTCGACCATTCAAACACTCCTAACAACCCACCCGATATGTGACAAGACACCTTACGTCACTTACCTGGCCCACCAGTTCCTCTGCCTGCATCTTTGTGCCTATCGCATGCAACCCGCATCCTTCGATCAACACGTCATGATCGGACGACTGACACTCCATATCGCAAAATTTTTGTGCTCGAGGGCTAATGCTAAATTTTTTAGAAAAATGGGCGGTATTGGGAGGGACACGTGTCAGACGCTGTATGGAATCACATTCCATTCGCTCAAAACCACCTCCCCCCATTTTATTTTGTGAAAACCATTTCCGGTTTTCCGCCATACCGCCGCCCTCCGCAAAGTCACTTTCGCTTTTAATCCCAGCCATCGATCTCTGAGATCGCACGACCCATATTATATCGCGATCTCAATTAATTTGTTTCCCATCTCTCCTCTGCTGCACTCATCGAAAGATCTCAACCATTGATCCTGCTGATCCAATAGTCCCTGTTCCACCTTCCGCCTAAACCTCCATTCAAACCATATTTCGCTTCTGCCATGTTTTTGGCCCTCCATCGCTACATTTAGAATTTCTTTCGCATAAGCCCCTACGCTTCCATAAACCTTCCTAAGAAGTTCTAAACCAAATTTCCTAGGTTTTAAATAATATTTGTTTGTTTTTTTGCAAGTTTAATGAAGATTAAGGTTAAAACTCTCTCGCAGATGATTACAGTGTTACTGGCTAAGGATGACGATCCTTATGGCCTTTAGTACAAATTAAAGGGTTTTGAAGCGTTAATTACATGTTTAAGAAGGTCGATAAGTCATGATTGTCGGCTTTTCAAAACCATTTCTTCAGCAAACCCTCTGCACACCTGCAAACAACAAACACAGTCAAAGTTAATTAAATGAAAGAATATCAGTGTCAAGATGAATATCATAGCATAATCAAAGGTTTAAAGATGTTAATCAAAGCTTAAAGGATCAAGGCATGAACTTTAGAATCAAAGGCCTAATCCACAAATCAGATCCATAAGACCTCGAATGCCACATCAGAGGGGCTAATTGAATCCCCAGCTACCACAATTTCCACCTGCGGCCTCTCTGCCTCAAAGGAATACCCATATCAAATCTCAATCTGAAACATTAAGGCCAAAGACAATTGAACAGTTATTAAAAACAAAGGAAGATATTTAAAACTGTCAGTAAAGTTATTGAAAAGATAAGAAGAGCCTTAAAGTCAATCTTTTTACCCACTAAGCCTAAAAATCAGAAACAGAGTAAATGAAACAAAGTTTAAATTCAATGCATTCCTGCCTTATTCCTTGCATGGTTTTCAAGGCTAGGAGTTGCATTTAGTATAGAATTAATTACACTTCAACCCTAGGAACTCTTCCACCTCCTCATTTTCTTATAAAATCTCCTCGAGGAGCACATTGTAAAGGGTTGGTTGGTCACTAGTTGTAAACATTGGAACTCTTTGAAATAATACATAGTCTGTTTGAAGTTGAAGAAGAAATTGAAGTCTTGGAAGCTTGATGGTGTTGTGACATGATTGTTCTTGAAAAGGCTCTATCATTGGATCCCTGAGCTTGGCTGTTGGTGATGTATGCTGAACTGTCTATTGTTTTTCCCGTTTTCGTTTTGTTCCATCAATTGTTACTACAGTAGGGTGCAAAGTTTAGGCTAAGAAATGACTCCTGGAAGCACCTTAGACCTATTTATCCTTCAATGTTTTATGTTTTCTTCTACTGAGGCATTTTAGAGTCTTTAATCATTCTCTTTAACCCTTATGCTTGTTTATTTCTCAAATAGCTCAAATAGTTGGTTCCAACATGATTTATGGTTTTCCCTGCTTGTCTGCTTCCACTTGAAAAGCTGTTTTTGAAGTCTCCCTTTGAAGTACCATTGTTTATAGTTAGCCAAGGAGGTATGTTTCGATCATACCCTTTGTCCCTACCTGAATAATTGTTTTAAAGGTCTTTATAGTTGTAATCATAGATGTGTTAGGTGTTCCCTCTTCTATGACTGCAATTATCAGTGAATCTTTCATGTTTTCTAACTCCTTTGAAATAAAATCTTTGAGGAAATAGGATGTGCTCCAGAATCTTAGATTTAATTTTAAAAGTTGTCTTAAAGTCATCATTTGCTTACAGTATGGTTTGTAGAATTCATGGTTAGCTCTGTATATCAAATACCTCTTTACGTTGAAGTTATGTTTTTAAGTTCCCTTTGTTGAGAATTCAAACTCTATTTTCAAATCATTGATGTCCATCTCATTCACAAAAACTAAAGGATCCTGTGGCCAAGTTAGATTTTCCCTTTGATATCCCATATCCATTTATGAGCTTGTTATTACTTCTTCTTGACTCCATTGCCCAATGAACCTGGCACTTCTTTCTATCTATACTACCTAGACCTTTCATGCTCTGCTATATCAATTCAACTAAACAAACAAACCAAACAAACTCTTGCACTTAAATAACTAGTCTAAAATCAATACTTAAAAGAAAACAAGATATATCTTTGCAAAACATTTGAGAGATCCCTCTCTGAGAACAGGAGGACTAGATCCTGGAACTCTAAAGATTGGTTCTGATGTTGTCTTGTCTTTTGGTTAGCCAATATATCAAAACTCAGCAACCTCAACAGTGCTCTATGTACTTTTAAAGTCAAATCAAAGTACTCATAATAAATGTCATTTCACACTTTTTGAATAAAAATATATTATTGTCATTTCATATTTCTTGAAAGAAACAATACATATCCCTATACATTTATTATATTATATTATTTTTATATAGTATATCAATTACATGTTATTATACAATTTAAATAATATAAATTTTAATTAATAGCATATAATAATTAAAAATTTAAAAATTTATATTTATATTTTATTTTAAGTTATTTAAGTACAAAGGACAAATGCATTACTTGTTCAATGACAATGACTTTTTTTTGAAAAACTCATTCTTATTGATAGTCACATCAATACAATTTTTTTATTAATTTTATTTTGGTACAACTTTTGAATTGAGTTTAACTATGGTTACATGGATTGTGGTGCAAAAAGTGGATTTCAAATGCATAAATATTATTTTATTGGTTTATCTATTATTTTATTATTTCCTTAGGAGGCCTATTTTAGACCTCAAAATTCCCCTAATGGCCAAAGTCTCTCTCCCAACTCTTCACCGCTCCAAAACCCAAGAGTGGTGAATCCAAAGACAAGATGTCTCTCATCAACTCTAGATCTGGTGGCCTCCCAGGTGGAATGCCTCCATGTCGTGAGACATCAATGTCAAGAGTATACGATACATATGGTTGGGAAACCTTGCCCTTGCCCTCACAGTGCAAATCAGTCTGCCTCTTCCTTGCATTAGCTTGATGAAATAGAGAAGGGTGTGTGCCTCTCATCAAGTGATGCTACTCTCCCTTCCTATCTTCTCCTTCCATCTGCAATGCTTCACAATCATGCTGCTCACTGACTATGCTTTGAACTCCATGTATGAGATCCTGGGGAATTTCTTGCAATGACACAAGAATCCCTCCTGTTGGAGCCTGTGCTCCTCCTCCCTCTGCATGAGGCACTAGATGTGCTCTATATGTGACAACGTTGTTTCCCTCATCTCCATCAATGTGTATGGGAAACCTTCCAATCATTGGACTCTCTTGTGAAAAAGAGATCCCCATGCCCTCTTGTTTAGGAATGTGAGATAGAGATCTTGCCTCTAACAATGTATAATGCAAGATGTCAACTTCTCCCATGGTTTTCTGAAGTGGAGTCTCCTCCCTCACATGCAAGGTTTTTGTTCTCTCAAGTTTTTCTTGCTCATGTGTCTTAGGAAGTTTCCCATCAAACCTTCCCATCAATGTTTCAATGAATCTTGCATAAGAGGAAGTGCTTGCATTTTTCAAAGAACAAGATTCAAAAATCCACCATGCATTGGCCTTACCTCTGAAATGCAGTGTTGTAATTTTGATGGCTTAATCTTCAGAAATGTGGTGTTGTTGTAAATAGGAGGCTAGCTCCTTCAAAAGTAGGTAGAAGGAATTTATCCACATCCTGTTGCTTGCTTTTCTCCACCCATATCTTGCAAAACTCTTGTAAATTGGTATGATCTCTGAACCTCTCAGTTTGAGATTCATACTCCTGCAACAAATCACTAAGAGTTCTCCTCTTAGGCATTCTTCCTCCTTTCATCCATCTCAAGATAGATCTGGGCACTTGACTGCGATGTGCATCATGGTGTGTAGCTGCATGCTCACACTTACCATGTGCAAATCTAGATCCAGATCTAGATCCAAACTCCTCTGGAGATCCCATCTCCATTCTTATTTTCTTCAGGTCTCCTTAAAAGCTTTGCATAGATATTGGAAGAAGCTTTGTAAGCCTGTCTCCCTTTCTCCCTTCCCATAATGGAGCCTTCTCTTTTCTGTCCATCTCTCCTTCTCCTTGAAGTATAATGGCCTGATATCCATAGGTTGAGCCAAGATTGAAGCTTTGATACCACTGTAATATCCAAAAATATGGAAAATAAGCAGTATTGGGAATATCTTAAAATATTCCAAAAATTGACTGCTCAGCAATGCATTTACAGAAAAATGCATTTCCAGAAATATATGCCATAATAATGTAAATGTAATATTCCTAATTTAGCTTCAGTGAATAGGAATATTAATTTTGCTTTTGAAATCTAGATGCATGAATAATTGAGCAAGGAGGCTCCTAATTTGCTCAAGTATGAATAAAAATCTTTCCTAATGTGAAAGGGGATCATGAAATAACCCATTCAAGCATCCACGTGTGTGAACAAGGTCTAAACTGGACAAGGTCAAGTTTGACCAAGTGAACATGATTTATTATCAAAGAAGTGGATTCTAAATAAAGCCAGCTCAATGTGAATAGAGATCAATCCAACTAGATAAAATGAAGGCACCTTGAGTGTGAAAAGGGACAGGGCATGAAGAATCAGTCAAGGTTGACCAAGTCAACAAAACTGTCAAGATATGTTGCACCATATTGATGGACAACACAGTTTTTGCGGAGGAGCCTTTGCATGGAAGCAACCTCATAGTGGGTGGGACCCTTGGTGAGGAAGCTCATCAATTATATAATGAAGGAGATGGCAAGCATACGGAGATATTGGAGATTATATTTTCATGTGGTCTGCTTGGAATTTCTACATACTTGGCTGTTTATCTAAGTTGCTGCACTCCTTAGTGCAAGGGTTTGCCCGGGCGGGGATTCCCTACTCTTTCTTGGAGATCTTGTCTAAGAAATATAAGAGGAGGTTTCTGATCTGAATTTTCCACTACCTGGTGTTGGGCCAAGCACTTACCTTCAGAAAAAATGCAGTCCCTTCAGAAAACTGCGTTATTTCTTAAGGTGTGCAGTGGAAGGGGTGAAAGTCCCATTTTGAGGAGCTAGTTTCTAAAGAGGAGGATCAGTCTTTCTTTGGGAGAACTAGAAAAGGAGTCTACAACCATTTATTTGTATGTTTACCAATTATTATGCAGATCTACAGCCATACAACATGATTCAACCACATATTTGCAGCAACTTTTTCTTGTATATCTTTTCTGTCAAGAAATCCTTGCCAGGTCTTCTTGGATTTGTATAAAAGAGATTAGATCTCTGTTTTTATGCTTCATTGAGTATTATAATAAGAATATCAGATATATTTATCTATTTTCTGATTAAAACCTCTATTATATTGTGCGGTCTCTTATGCAGCAGCTCCGACATTTTGCAGCCTTGGGGTTTTGTCACTTTTAAGCTGTTTTGAGCATGGGAGACCTGTTTAACTAAGCTAAAGGCATTTTTTTTGAAAATATTTTTCATGCATGTCCTATATTGTCTATTTTAAGTTAGAAAACTGTTATTTTTCACTGTTATAACTCAATATTCAGAAAATAACATTTTTGAGGCAAAAATAGCTGTTTTTCCCCCACTTGGTGAATTGTATAAAGGCATAGTTTGTTGTTGTGATTGTTATTATGTTGGCTATGTGTCCAAAAACACTACATGAGTTGATTAATTTATGTTATCCAACTTTGGAATACCTTAAGGTATTCTTATTGTTGTAGAAAATTCCAGATTTGGGATATTACAGTTGTATTAGAGCAACAATCTTGGCTTAGCATGTGATCTCAAGAATTATGGAGTCTTCTCATGGGGAGGGGGATATTTGTAGAATAAATCAAAGCAAACCCTTGTTTTCTAGAGAAAAGAGGTTCTCAAAACTTCTCTTCTCAAATCTACAGGGCAAAGGCAAGGGCATCAAAGAAATGAGGAGGGAAACACATGAAGATCCCTCAACAAAATCTATACAAGAGGAAGATTCTAAGTCCTCATATTTTGGGTATGAGCACTCATCCATATCATCATATATACCATGTTCTATCAGAAATTTCTTCATGAAGAGGAATAAAGGAGATGTGCCAAAGAGAGATACTCTTGGTGATTATTAGCGGGAATATGAAGCTCAATTTGAGGAGTTCAAAGATCACTTGAATTTCGAAGGGTTTTTCCAAATGAAGGAGGGAAAGAGCACAAGGATAAAGAAGCAGGGTGAGGGTAGATTCTTTCTATCCACTTTCAATGGATCACCTCTATGTCCAGCTAGGGCTTGGGTGAAGGATCCAGACACCTTTGTGCAGCAACATCAAGTTTCAGAATTTGAAGCCATCAAAGTAGCAGTACTGCATTTTCAGGGTAAGGCCTATGCTTGGTGGTTGTTTTAATCATTTTCCTTAAAGAATGCAAATACATCTACTTATGCAAAGTTCATTGAAATATTAGTAGAGAGGTTTGATGAGATTTCATGTGAAACATCTTGCATTGAAACTATCATACCCTATCAGATAGAGATTTTGCATGGGTTGGGAGGGTCTATGAATCCAACTCCATTTTTGAAAACCAATGAAGAGGAGGTGAGCTTGTTTTATACTTAGCCAAGGGCAAGATCTCATTTGGATGAAGGGCTTCCTTCTCAAAAGGAAGACATGAAGATTCCTTCTTCAAAAGAGGACCAAGATCTAAGGTCTCTTGTTGAAGGTAAGGCAACTTCAACTAGTGAAGAGGAGAAAGGAGAGAATCACGCAGTCATGACAAGGGCACCCCAAGCACCTCATGGAGAAGAGGATGGAGCACTTTCTCCAAGTAAAGAAACTCTTGCACTCTTGCAAGGAGTTCCAAAAGGTCTCACACATAGAGCTCTTGGCATAACACATGAACAACATGTACTTTCATTGCCAAGTGATGGGATCTTGAAGATAGGAGAAGGAAAGGAGGAGGAATGGCATCACAAGATGAAGAGCATGCAACCTTCTATATTTCAAAGTTTGAAAGAACAAAGAAGGCAAGAGGACCTATGCAATAAAGGTAAGGGCAAATCTATCCACCTACATTCACACCCTACTCTATGCCTTGATGCCTCTTTGCAAGGAGGCATTTCAGCAGGAAGACCTCCTAATGGGAGGAAAAATAAAGTGTTCGCTCAACTATAAGCAAAAACAACCTATTTGTTTAAAAAGGGAACCTTGGAAGGTGCCACTACAGCGCTGAAAATCATTGATGGAAGGCTAGGGAAATTTCTGAAATTGACCTTGCTTTCTTCCACTCATCTATTTGCGTTGGAGGGAATAGATTTAGAAATTTATGTTGATATGAGCATAGTATCAAAAGGCTACTCCATAGCTTTAGAGCAGAAAAGGATACTCCAATATATAATGAAGATTTCTGAACATAACAAAAAAATAATTTCATTTTTGTATGCAGGAGCAAAATTGTGGAAGTTTTTGAGAAAGAGAACCTTTCAAGGGGAGGGTGACTTTCCTAAACTTCAATCTTGTCTTGAGCAAGATCAGCTGCAAGAAAGGCAGAAAAAGAAAGTTGGGAATACTCCAACATGTGACTTTGACATCAAGCATGTCAAGGAGGAGAGCCATCATATGACAAATGCATCATTTCATATTTCTACAACGCTGTCAATGTTGGGAAGCCTAGACCCTTATTGGGAGTCCCAACTCTTGATGGAATATTCTAAGGACCTATTCACATGTAAGGTTCTTGATGGGAAAACAATGGATGAAAAGTATAAGGTATTTAATGGAATCATTTATGTTCATGATCAGATCTACTTAACTAAAGATTCCAAACTCAAGAATAAACTACTTGATACAACTTATGAGGTCTTGCTTTCAAATCCCACTAGTTTCATTGGAAAATATCATAATATCTTAGATGGATTCATGTGGGAAAATTTCAAAGAGGAGATGCACTCTCATATGAGTAAGTGCATGGATCATTTGCTGGTTGAGTAGGAACATAGCTCTTGGGAAGAGTTATCATTATCACCTCCTTATTCATTGAGTGTGAGAGAGAGCTCATCCATGAGCTACCTTGGTGATTTTAAACAAGTGTATATCAAACATTGTATTTTTGAATCTCATAATGTATTTATTATATACTTGTATTTTCTTAACACTCATGTGTAGGTCTTGGCTCCAAGAGGGGGCACTTTTTCTGATGGGCTTCATGAGCCACTTTGCGCCATGAACAATGGTGATGCTAGCCATTCCTTGGGAGAATTTGGAGAGGTGATGTACTTTCATGGTGTGATTCATCAACACCAACCATAATACACCTTCTCCAAGCATGCAAGAAGGATGGGGCAGCAAACAAGTGTTGGGGAGAACGCTTGTCATATCATATTCTATGGCAGTTAGGAGGAAAACTGCGTTGGTTGCACATGAGGGACCATTGTCCTTCTCCCTTATTGTATATGGCAGCTAGCATGATCTTACTTATGATCCCACATGCTGAAGATGTTCTCAATTTTGTTGGGAACATGGTTGGAGAAGAGACACATTTGTTGGGTGTGTCTTTGGGGGAAGAGATTCCCTACTTTTTCTGCACTACATGTTCCAAGGGGAGCATGAGAAACTATATGGCCACCATTTCATACCACTTGTTTCTTTATGATGTGGACCATATGTTTGGTTGGAGCACTTGGGGCATGCCTCTCATGAGCAATTGGGAGAAGCTTTTATATGAATTACCAAGCTGGAAGGTGATTCATTTTATTTGGATGATAGCATGGAGAAGGGAGGCCTCCATTGATGATGAAATTCCCCATGATTGTCATCACTTCTATCTTGAGGAGGCCATGTATCAGTAAGAAGGTTTCCATAACAACCTTCCATTCTTTCATGATGAGAGCCATTGGGTTTATTCACTAAAGGCCAACTTGTACACTTGGGAGGAGCCACTGGGAGATGGAATTTTTGCAGAAATTCTGAAGCAATGGAGGAGACTATGGGATGAGAGGGCCACAAGAGGAAGAGAGGATATTTTGCAGCACCCTTGCAGTTTCTTGAGGACAAGCAACATTTTGGAGGGGGAGACTGTAATATTCCTAATTTAGCTTCAGCTAATAGGAATATTAATTTTTCTTTTGAAATCTAGATGCATGAATAATTGAGCAAGGAGGCTCCTAATTTGCTCAAGTATGAATAAAAATCCTTTCTAATATGAAAGGGGATCATGAAATAACCCATTCAAGCATCCACATGTGTGAACAAGGTCTAAACTATGTGGAAAAGGTCAATTTTGACCAAGTCAACATGATTTATTATCAAAGAAGTGGATTCTAAATAAAGCCAGCTCAATGTGAATAAAGATTAATCCAACTAGATAAAATGAAGGCACCTTGAGTGTGAAAAGGGACAGGGCATGAAGAATCAGTCAAGGTTGACCATGTCAACAAAGCTATCTAGATACATTGCACCATCTTGATGGACAACACAGTTTTTGTGGAGGAGCCTTTGCATGGAAGCAACCTCATAGTGGGTGGGACCCTTGGTGAGGAATCTCATCAATTATATAATGAAGGAGATGGAAAGCATATGGAGATATTAGAGATTATATTTTCATGTGGTCTACTTATAATTTCTGCATACTTGGCTATTTAGCTAAGTTGCTGCACTGCTTAGTGCAAGGGTTTTCCCGGGCGGGGATTCCCTACTCTTTCTTGGAGATCTTGTCTAAGAAATCTAAGAGGAGGCTTCTGATCTAAATTTTCCACTACCTGGTGTTGGGCCAAGCACTTACCTTCAGAGAAAAATGAAGTCCCTTTAGAAAACTGCATTATTTCTTAAGGTGTGCAGTGGAAGGGGTGAAAGTCCCATTTTGAGGAGCTAGTTTCCGAAGAGGAGGATCAACCTTTCTTTGGGAGAACTAGAAAAGGAGTATACAAAAATTTATTTGTATTTTCAACCATTATTATGCAGAGTTACAACCATACAACATGATTCAGCCACAGATTTTCAGCAACTTTTTCTTGTATATCTTTTCTGTCAAGAAACCCTTGCCGGGTCTTCCTGGATTTGTATAAAAGAGATTAGATATCTGTTTTTATGCTTCATTGAGTATTCTAATAAGAATATTAGATATATTTCTCTATTTTCTGAGTTTAACCTCTATTAGACCGCGCAGTCTCTTATGCAGCAGCTCCGACATTTTGCAGCCTTGGGGTTTTGTCACATTTAAGCTGTTTTGGGCATGGGAGACCTGTTTAACTAAGCTAAAGGAATTTGTTTCTGAAAATATTTTGCATGAATGTCCTATATTGTATATTTTAAGGGACACAACCGTTATTTTTCACTTTTATAACTCAATATTAAGAAAATAATGTTTTTGAGGAAAAAATAATTGCTTTTCCCCCACTTGGTGAATTGTATAAAGTCATAGTTTGTTGCTGTGATTGTTATTATGTTGGCTATGTGTCCAAACACACTACATGAGTTGATTAATTTCTGTTCTCCAACTTTGGAACACCTTAAGGTATTCTTATTGTTGTAGAAAATTCCAGATTTGGGATATTATAGTAAACCATCACTTGGATCCATTAGATATATCCATCTAGCATCTAAATGCAAGAGGAGATCAGAAAAAAAGAAAAATAGGTGAGGTAAACAAACCTCCCACCACCTAGTGTAGCTGAAAAACACTAAAACCCCAAACACTGCTACTCAGAAATGATGCATAAAGGAAACTACGTAGTCTTAAGAGGGTTTCAACTCAGAAATTAAGAAGACAAATAGATCTGCTCATATATTAGACAATCATGCTCAAAAACTGAGATCTAGTCTCCTTATTACAATTACAAGGAAGCTTGGAAAGGGTTTATTGTCATACACTCTGAATACAAATGTGATCTTCAAAAAATTACTGAATAATCACTACAACACTAAAGAATAAGAGTGTAGAAGTCTGAAAGATATCAGATCTGATGTATATCCCTCAAGGGCTTCCTCCCATGAAAGGATGAACCTCTCAATCACAAGGAAACACTGCAAAGATGCCACTAGACCATCCACTGAAGCTGCTTCTAAAAATAATGCATTCCCTAGATGGAACAATGATGGGAATGTTGGGAAATGTGTGGCCTGATGCCACAGATCTGAAATGAGCTCAAGATCTCTCCAAAATGATCTCCCAAGGGAAGGAAACCTCCCTCCAATGAAAAATTAGCTCAGAAAGTGGGATTCCAATCCCCTCCACTGCTGCACCCTGCAACACAACACAATGACCTGCAAAAACTGCGCTGATGAAGTAAGTTGAAGCTTGGCCTGAAAGCCTGAAGTGGAAAATGAATTCAAACTCTCCCAAGAGGCTCCTCAAGGAAAGAGGTGGGATTCCCGCTTGGGAACACCCGGTGCTAAACAACACAGAAACCCTGCTAAACAGCAAGAGGAAGCAAAAAGTCTAAGCATAACAAAATAATAATCTAAAACATATCCATCAATGGTTGCCATCATCTTCCTTAAATAGAATGTGAGTTTTCTTGTCCTTGGCCCCACCTAATTAGGTAATCCCCATCAAGAGATTCATATCCATCCAAAACTGCGTTATTCCTTCCTTGATTCCTACTCCTCCACATCTGCGCTGTTGACTTGGTCAAAGTAGATTGAATCAACATGATATTAGCCCTGTTCACACATGGAGGTGTTTTATTGAGCTGCAAAGAGGGTCTCCTTTCACACTTGAAGTGTTTTTATTCCTTCTTAGGAGACTTATGGGCCTTCCTACCCATTTATTCATCGGCTAAAGACACTGCTAACTCTAATGTTCCATTTTAGCTTGAAGCTAAAAGTTGGGAACATTACAGTTATTTCTGAAGATGTATGGGCAAATAAAGTAGGAATAATGTGGAGCCAATGCCTGATGATGAATGTAATTCAATATAAAACCTTCCCAGAGTAGGCACTCAAAGTCCCCCGTGGGTTAGGGTGGGATTTCCGCTCGGAAACACCCTATGCTAAACATCACTGCAGAATTAGCTAAATAGCTCAAGAATGCTTGGAATGTCAAATGAAAAATCCAGATCTAAACAGATCATACGTCAATAATAATCTAAAGCATGCCTTCTATTGTGCCTTCATCTTCTTTATATAGATTATGAGCCTTCTCATGCCTTGGCCCACCTCATAACTGCACTGTACATGTGGACATATGTCTCCATGTTGATTGTGCTGTCTCTCCATGATCTCCATCATGTGTGCATTAATGCACCAATTCCTCCACCATCTCATCATGAATGCTCTATGATATTACATTTGATTCTTTCCATTATCTTAGTTGACTGCTTCAACCTCCATGATATATCTCATTAATGAGACATGATCTCCACTCCTTTTACATTAAGTAGCTACTCCACTACTCCATTATGTAGATCTAGATCTGAAATATCCACATACAATCAAAAGTGTATTTTAATTATCTTTGGGGTTTGTGGGACCCTCCATCCTCTTATTTACTTAATTAATTATGGAAATTGAGAACTCTAATATTCCAATTATCTTGTGGAAAAATTGGGAATATTACAGTCCTCCCCGGCAAAATGTTGCTTGTCCTCAAGAAACTGCAAAAGTGGATGCTACAATAAACATCCTCCCTCCAAATGGCATCCTCATATGGAAGGTCTTCCCATATGTCACAATGTGTCATGCATGTCCAACTCCAAAGCTACCTCTCTAGAATTTCTAGAATGGCTTCCAACTAAAAATTTAGATACCCATCCTCATCAATGAGTCTCCAAGTGGCAACCATATGATGACCAAAGATTTCCTCTACACATGAGATACATAAAATGAAGTGGTTTCTTCCGAAAGTGGAAAGTTCCAACTCATGAATTATCTCTCCAACCCATGATACATAGAGTAGATTTCATATATCAATGCTCACATCATTAGCCCTATTGGCCATGTAGGAATCAAACATAAGATCAACATAGTGAAAAATAAGAAGCAGAGACATATGGATGATTGTGAACAATATCAAACCATATTCTCCCAATAACAACCAACGCAGTAAATCCTTCTTCTACCATGATAGATCATCATGAAAACAAACAAGAGAGCCATACTCTCTCAAAAGGAGCCACCACAACAATGATTCTTGTTTCCATGCCACATCAATGTCAAACCAAGTATGAGAGCCATACTCTCTCAATAGAAGCCACCGAAACAATGCCTCTTGCTGCCATACCACATCATCATTGTACCAAATGTAGCGACCATATTCTCTCAATAGAATCCACCTTAATAAGGCATCTTGATGCCCCATCACATCATCATCACACCATGTACACTGACCATGATTCCCCAACAGAAGGCAACGCTGTAAGGCCTCCTGTTTCCATTCTCCAACAATGTCATGCAATGTATGGGAAGAATTCAGTCCATACTCTCCCAATAGTAACCATAGCAACAAGGATTCTTGCTACCACCTTACACCACCATGATGCAAGTCATGGAGCAACAATATAGTAATGGGCATGTGAAATGTCCCATCAACATAATACAAACAAGCTACCTTATGCCACATCATGTGAGAGTTATAATATCACCCAAACCCAAGTACATACATGAACATGAGATATATCCCAAACATAAATACATGTAAAGACATGAGACATATCCCAAACAGAAGCAAATACATGGAAATAAGATATATCTTGAGATGTCCAAACTCTCTCATCAACAACCAAAGTAACCATGCCTTTTTCTTCTGCATTCTTCCAGTGATGTGAAAGGCATGAAACATAAAAATATGACCCATTGAGTGGTAACCATACTCCCCCAAGAGCAACCAGTGCAACCATGCTTCTTGCTGCCCTGTATCATATATATGCAAGTGGTTTGGTAACCCCTTGCTCCATATCATCAACCATTCATCCCAATGTGGATGATGGATCTCATTCTGCAAAAACTTGGTATCCTCCCACTGTAGGACACCAACCTCCTCAAACCATTGAAGAAATTTGCACTCCATGATATGTTGAAGTGCACCTCCAATGATATCTCTCCATGAGATTCTCTTCTCATCAATGGCCCTCCAAAACCAATAAGGTTCTGGATCTGCTTCAGGTAGAAGTTTCTCTTTGAGCTGTGTGATGCTCAATGAGAAAGAGTCACCTTGAAAGAGGAAAAGGTTGCCCACCTCAATATGTCTGCCATCTATCATCTTATTCTCCATTGGTTCATGAATGAAGCTGCCATTTGATTTCTCCCATAAGGAATGGGTCCTCTTCTTCTCACTGCTGCTCATTAACAGCGTTGTAGATCTGCAAGGTGATGCATGTGCTATCTCAAAGCAAGGCATAATGCTGAACTCATAGACATCAATTTTACATAGTATCATACCCATCCCATATTTTGAAACTATACACTTCAACTCAAAGGGTTGAATGTAGTCCATCAATGAAAAACTAGGATGGTTCTTCCTTCCTTCCATGATTAGATAAGGGGTCCTCTGCACAGTGTTATGATGCTGCTCCAAATCAACATGTTGTTCTAACCATTGGTCATGCATTAGACTTGATGGCATATGCTCATAAGTTTCAACAAGAGGTATCAAAACAATATGAGATGAAAGTGGATGCATACCTTGGATCAAATGATACTAAAAAACATCTTGCAAGAGCATAAGAGTTTCCTCTTCCGGTGCAATAATATCTCCAACTGCTGGTAAGAGTGATGGCTGCTCTTCTATCAATGTACCAACGCTGGAATATACCTCCTCTTCCTCATGCATCTCCTGAATCATGAATGGAACTCTATGTGTCAAGAGCACAAGACTATCTTGCAAATATGCAAGTGCCTCTCCTCTGGATATAAGTACTTCTGCAAATGGTGGTGAGTGTAGTGAATCTTTGTCCAGAGTGACAAGAATAACATCCTCCTTTGACTTCTCAGGAAATATCTCTTGGTGAAGTATCTCTGGTTTTCTCACATCAAACTTCTTCCTCAACTTGTGAAATAAATCTGAATACTTAGTCACCTTTGCATGCTCCATGTGACAAAACCACCAATCATTGGCTTCACCTAGAAGATGAAGTGTTGTAATCTGGACAACCTATTTTTCAACCACAGGATGTAGCTTGAAAAATGCATCTAAATCTTTCCTCCAAGCCTTAACAGTGCTTGAGGAAGATCCATCAAATGTAGGCAAATAGAACCTATTGTGCCTCTTCCTTCTATTGCTACTATAGGATCTTCTTTCTTCTTTAAGTTTGAAGAATTTTTGAAGCGTTAGATTATGCTTGAATGCTCTAGACTGTGACTTGCACTATTCAATATATATTGAGAGTCTCATGAGTCTTAGGTTCTCTTCTTTCTTCATTTATATACCATTCACCTTCTTCAAAGAAAGTGGGCATGGTAGTGTTGGTGAGGTAAATCCCCTCTGCGGACAGAGGCGATTCCACTAGCCCTAGAGTGGGTCTAGCCACAAACAAGACACGCTATGACATCAATTCCTAGTTAAAAAATGGACAAAGACTTGGTAGATAACTTACCGGAGGTCCTGCGCTGTTGTGTCATCGCGAAGAGTGGCTGCCTCTTGCTCTTGGTTCGACAGATCACAATCCGATCGTTCTCACGCTCGGATACCTGCACATACACAAGAAAAAAAGATGATACACAACATACTATTCACATCCGTAACTATCAGTCAGTTGAAGAAGACTAAATCAAATGCATTAAATAAACATAACACAAATATGGAACTAATACCATAGTCGAGTATATTAATTAAAATAAGGAAGAGTACAACCAGGCTTCGACGTTGCGGTCTCCTCCAACAGGGTTCCAACGGAGCACGTCTCACAAAACTCGTTGGGAATTTGGACGAGGCTCTCTCTATGGAATTCTCCTTGGCTCTACCTTCTCTATAGCGATTACTCAACTATAGTATCTCTTCTCCAAGTTCAGCTTCTTGGCTATATGTTCAGCTAGCTTTTGTAAAGGGAGAAGGCTTGTTTATATAGAGGGATAAGGAGAGGTTAGGATCCCTATAATCATGGAGGGGAGTCCTATCCTCAAAGAATGTTCCATGGGAGTTAAAACCATTACCTAAAGGGAGAGATTCGTGGCTTATCAAGTTTAACCATTTCTAATGAGTCATCCCTGAGGTGGTTAAAGGAAACTTCCGCCTCTAATTTGTTAAAAAAAATTCCCAAAAAGGCTGGCATAGGCACAGCAAAGAGACAGAGCGCCAGTTGGCACGACCTCTAGTGTACATCCTCCACACTGGTGCGAGGGGTAAACTGGCTACCCATGCCAATGCCAAAACATAGGTTTTTGTGGGATTTCTGAGGAAATGTTCAACAGGAGAAATGAGGCCCTTATGTAGAAGGATGAAAAGAAGGTATTTGTAGAGTATGACACTGCTCATAGGTCACAGGAAAGACCCTCCAATATGCAGGGTGAGGGATTGCATGTACGGTGACAAAATTATGTGTAACAAATGCCCCCTAAAGCATGAGGTCTGAGAGAGAGGGAGGGGTGAAATGATTTATGAGAACGCATTCGACCCAAACATTTCTATTGGAAGACCTACAAGTATAAGTACAACTGATACATCAGATAAATGACATGTGGCATGGGCACAACCATCCATAATAGAGTACATAAACAGTGAGATCCAAGGTATGGTCACATCAATCCAGTAGTAGGGATCAACAAAAGAGACTCAGGTATTGGCGCAACCATCCAATCAGAAGAGTCATATATAATAAGTCATAGTAATCCACAAAAGAACCCGTAGCCTGGATTTCATCAGATAAAACCCAGGGTCTTGCGCTCCATCTTGACCTGAACAAAGTACAAATTCAAGCATGCGAATATGTGAGCTGAAGTCGAACATGCAAGAAAGTCGTCTGATTACCAGCCAATGATGAAAACTGTTAATAGGCACGAGATAAACCACCAATAATGACAATGGCTCTCAAGGTACGAAAGGTATAATCCACGAAGTGTGAACAGTGATCTGATATCGAACACCCGCAGAGTCAATCGATCGAAGGCCAATGATGTAAGCCTTGCATAAAATGCGAAGAACCTGCCATTGAGGCATGCAGGCTCCAAGGTACCTGAAGGGAGTCTCTAGATCAGCTTCCTGGATAATGAGCTGGAGTCGACAGGAAGTGACCTTGATCGAAGGTGGGCCATAATATTTCCCACATAATCGACACAAGACAGAGGAATGTGATGTTTGTGAATCAAGACCAATAGAGAATCATAGGGAGGTTGAAAAATTCAGAGGCAAACTTCTCTTGAACATATCGGCGGCACGACACTGGATTTGGAAGTATTTGACATCAAGAGATCTGAGGTCATGGTGACGTGGCAAAGAGCAGATGAGAGGTCAAAAGAGATTACCAAAACTCAAGGAGGCAAATAACAAGATGAGATGTCCCCAACCCAACACGAATGCAGACAAGTGCCATGTTCAAGAGTGACATACTACCAACACGACTACAATCTTGGTTCCATTTTCCCCCACCATTTCTGGTGAGTACCCCAATTACTTTTGAAAAACAAGCTTGAAGGGGATATCATATGCTTGCGATGTAAGTTTGTCCTTCGGAAAAATCCAACCTAGTACATTTTACGAGCCCTAGGAAGGAGGAACTCGAGTAACGTCATGACGACAGAGTCTGATGTCATAATTTTTAACGAGTCTGACAAAGGAAGAACTCGACATATTTTCATGTTTAGAGAGTTTGAAAAGAAAGTGGAAAAGAAAACTCTAGCAAGGCCCTTTTCATAAATAATCTCTTAGATCCGAAAAGGTAGAAAACTGTGTCCAAGAGAACCTCTTAGTCGTGATAGGCTAAGGTATTCCTTTTTCGTAAATAATCTATCCCAGCCAGAAAAAGGGGTAAACGTATACTGGGTAGATATCGTTTCACAGCCAATTTAACGAGTTTAAAACGATAAGTGACTCGACGATCTTTTCAGTTTTAGGGAGTCAGAAAAGAGCTGAAAGGTGACTCCAGTAGTGACTTTTTCGTGTTTTTACTGAGTCCAAAAAAGTATAAAATACAACTCGTCTCTTCGTCATAACCATGTGAAAACCTGTCGCTGCACAAAAAGACGTGTGTAAAACGTATTCCTCGAAAATAATATGAAAATAATAGACAAATATGTTTTAAAACCTAATTTTAGATTTTGAAAAGTTATAAAAGACCATAAATGGTAAAAACTATTTACTTTTCACTTTTACCTCTTTGTGGAGCAACAATGGTCCATTTACCTTGTGATCTTGTGGCAACGATTGCGAGCAAACCATTGAACCAATCCGGATTCTGTCAGTTTCAGGTAAGAGCCGACACCATTTGCCATCTTTTGAACTAAATTTCATTACCTTTAATTTTCATTTTGAATTCCATAGGGGAGGAATTGTAAAACTAGGGCATCACGGTTGGCGTGGGTTTCGGGCACGGACCTGCGCCAATCAGCCCTTTTTTACACAGGGATCGCGCCAGGTGGCACGACTGCTAGTAAAATAGTCGCGCCAACCACGCAACTCAAAATCCGCTTCAATTTCAAGAAAATGCAACCGTTTGATTACATATTTTAATGCCCAAGGGGTCTTACAATGTTCATATGGACAATGCATGCAAGTACCAAGCAGAAAAATATGGTAATTGAGTGGAAATAGAGAGAACATAGTGAGGAGGATGAATAGGCCATGGAAAATGAACAATGCATAAACGCCCTCAGAAATTGTGGGCTCAAGAAGTTCTTCCTGACACCATGTATCCGGGCTCAGGCCGAATTGCTTCAATATTTGATAAGCATTTAGGACGAAGATTAGGAAAAGTTTTTAATTCGAGATCAGGAGCTTGAACTCGAAGTCTCTGATGTGTATTTCATCACTGGATTGTTACGTAGAGGTGCAGTCCCTATCTTGACTGATACCTGTCCTTCCGGGGAAAGCATGGGAATGGTGATTGACAGGGTGTGCCCAGGGGCACAAAAAGAAATAGGGAGTGGCAAAGTGGACATCCAAACCGTCCCTAATCTGGCACTAAGAGTAGTGTTGCACATTATCACGCGGGCTGCGGGATCGCAAGCACCGCATGAGGCCATGAAGACACAATTACTTCTTGCCTCAGAGTGCATGAACCCGACTATCTTCAACTAGGCCGAGGCCATGACTGTCAACATTAAATGGAAAATCACTAAGTGCAAGAAGACCAAACTAAAGCAGTTTTGGTATGGATTGATTCTGGTATCATTCTTCTTGGAACGATTACCCATATTCCAGTGTCAGGAGGTTATTGTCCCGATGCTGCCACCCACAGAGCCACGGATGGCCCGATGGGCTGCACTGATGCCTAGAGCAGGGGTGGCCAACAGATGTCCTGGAGGCTAGAGTTTTTTGATTGGCTTTGACAACAACTGATTGTTGTGGAGGACTGGCTCTACTCCGGCACAGACTTCACCGGAGATCCCGAACTCCCGCTCCCGGAGGGAGAGGATTGGGACGAGGAGCTAGGTGAGACTCATTTTTTATTTTCATGAGTTTATAATTTTTTGGTATATATGCATGTTCTGACAGTTAAATTATATATATATGTAGATGTCGGCCTAGAGCGTCTTGCAGGCATGTCGCTGGTAGCGAGGCAGATTCCTCGCGATTTTGATCCTCATGGTGAGGGTGGCGAGGAGGAGCTAGTACAGAACCTGGAGGGGATCGCCCGTGGGGTCCCAGACTATGCTCGCTTGGATGATGTGCCTCGGGCCTGTCAGAGGCACATTGTAGGGGTGCCGAGTCATATCCACCGCTTACTGAGGCAGTTGGTACAGGTGGTGACGTGCTATCATGAGAACCACGCCGATTAGGCACTTAGGCTTTTATTTCAACACATTTTTGAGAGACATGTTGTCTCACGATGTAACTGAAACATACACATATATTTTTTGGGTTTTATGATGCACACATTGAAAACAATTGATATATATATATATATATACATCTATTTTCTTACATGGGTCTATTTACATATGATGATTTTTTATAAATTGCGCAAATGTCTATCTAGCACAATGTTAGCTATTGCATCTGTTAATGTGTTCATTCATCTTGGTATATGTTGATATGTAATGAAATCAAAGTGTCTTTCAAGTAAACGAATATGCAAATACAATCTCAAAATTCATGGGTTTTGAACTAAATAATGACCATTAAGTTGAAGAACAACAAGCTGCGAATTCAAATTCACAAGCAACGGGCGTATGCCGAGGTTAACTGCCTCGGTTAATAGTTCCAAAATAACACTATATTTAGCGACATTGTTTGTAGCTAGTCCTAGACAAATACCTTGTAATTTAATCAACTCACCAACAGGATCGTAAATTACCTAGGCTGCCGAAGACAAGTTCCTAGTACTGCGGGAAGCACCATCCGCAAAACCGACATAAGGGGAAATAGACATTTGCATAACAAGCAAGACCCAATAAATAGAAAAATCTCACAAAGCACATCAAACCAAAAAATGCACAAAAATGAAAAAAATCACCTATGTACACATATCATGCATGAATGACTCAAGCATACTTCTTTTTGAGATACAACCCATTTCTGAGCTGCGATAAAGGATAACCTTCATAATCAATAAGCTCATAAGCCCCATTTTGTAACACATGTTTGACGATGTAGGGCCCATGCCACATGGGTTGGAATTTGGCTGCCCCTAGCTTGTCATGAACTTGGTCGTATAGGAGAACGAGATCACCTTCGATAAAAGAGTGAGGGGAAAATTTTTGGTCAAAATGAGATTTGACTCACTTCTTCTGTGCTTTGATGACCAAGGCAAATAAGCGATGAGTTTCATCCAATCTCTTTAAGTAGAGGAGACGCTCTTCTTCAGGCGAAGTATCAGGCAATAATTCCACAGCTATTTTGAGTGAAGGGATTTCACATTCAATCGAAAGAGTGGCTTCCAGACCGTATACCAACTGAAACGGGGTAAATCCGGTTGCAGTTTTAATCGATGTTTGGTAAGCCCAGAGAGCTGAAAACAACATGAGATGCCAATTTGATTTATGGATCCCAATTGTTCGTTGAAGCATGGTAACAAGGAATTTGTTGACGGCTTCAACATGGCCATTATATTGAGGGTAATAAGGCGTTGAGCTGTCGTGATGTAGACCCAAATTAGATGTCAAATCCGCCATCATATAGTCCCGAAAATGAGAACCATGATCAATAACAATGGCCTAAGGGACACCAAACCGAGTAATAACGTGATTGAATATGAATTTTTCTGTTGTCTTACCGTCCACAGCCAATGTAGGCATCGCTTCGGCCCATTTTATAAAATAATCGACGACAATGATAATATAGGCATGCCCCCCAGCTGAATGAGGGTTACACGTCATAAAATCGATGCCCCATTTGGCAAAAGGACCCATGTTAATGACAATATGTAAAGGAACAGGTGGTGCACACATCTTGTGTTGATATATCTGGCACACATGACATTTTCTTACTGCAACAATGCAGTCTTTAAAGATGGACGGCCAGAAATAGCCAGTACGAAGGATCTTCTATGCAGTGGCATAACCAAACATGTGACCACCACAGGTGCCACTGTGGAAGTCATTTAAAACCTTTTCAGCTTCCTCGAGGGTCAGACATCGGCGAAGCACGAAATCGAATCCAACACGATAAAGGGTATCTCTGACAATATGATAGGGTTGCGACTGATGCCGAATGCGGCGTCAGGCATCCTTCATCAACTTGGAACTACAAGTAGAGGTCTGGAGGTACACGATGATATCACCGTACCACGGATCAAGGGTGCTAATCAAGAAAAGAGTTTCGTCTAGAATGTGATCCTCGGAATGAGAAGGAGCAGAGTCGGTGGGGAGAGAAAAAATAAAATCAGCGAAGACAAGTGATTTCTTCGATATGGCAGTAGTAAACTCCAAATCAAACTCTTGGAGGATAACGATCCACTTCGAGTATTTTCCCCCCCAGCAACTGCTGAGATAGAATACAGGTCATGGGGTTACAATCAGAAATCACGGTCACCGTGCGTAAAAGGATATAATGATGAAAATGTTGGACGGCTTGGACCGCAGCCAACGCTAACTTATTGACATGTGCGTAACGTGTTTCAGGGTTGAGAAGGTTCCGAGACAAGTAGTAACGACATGCTCAATACCATCATCATCATCTTGAACCAAAACCATGGCGATCGTACTGAAGGCGATAGCCAGATAGAGGGTGAAATCATGATGGTAATTCAGAGGACGTAATAGAGGAGCATTGAAAAGCAACGTCTTAAGCCTATCAAAAAGATTTCTGAGAAATCTCATCCCAATAGAAAGGGATGTCCTGCTTTAAAAGTCGAAACCCTTTGGCTACTTCAGCGTAGGTTTGGGATAAAACAATGCAAAAAAATTTCTTTCCTTTGGAGACTTTGAAACTGGTGGAACAAGGATGGGAAGGGGAGATTAACAATAGCCTCAACCTTAAGTGGGTCAAGGCGAATTCTGTCTTTAGATACGATAAACCCTAAAAGTCTACCAGAATCGACACAAAAGACACATTTATGTAGATTGAGTCAGATGTTGTAGCATCTACAACGAAGAAAGATCTGGCGGAGATGGTTCGGGTGGTCTTTTTGCGCAGCTAAATGAGCCAGAAGGTCATCCAGGTATGGTTGAACAATATGACAAATATCGTGAAAGGCATAAGACATCGCGCGCTGGAATGTAGCCCCAGCATTTTTCAAGCTGAAAGGGAGTTTCTTATACATGAACATACCCCAAGGACAGATAAAATCAGTCTTGTGTTGATCGGCTGGGAGAATGTTGATCTGATTATAGCTAGAAAAACCGTCCATAAGGGAAAAAATTTCACTCCCCGCACAATCGTCAATGATTTGATCGATGAAAGGGGTGGGATAGTTATCCTTAAGAAAGACCCAATTAATATCGTGGTAATCAACACAGGCACGAATTCCCCCCTGCTTCTTATCCACAGGAACAATGTTAGAAACCCACTTTGTCATAGGAATTGGATAAATGAAACCTGCTTTAAGAAGTTTTTCAACTTCAGCTTTTATGGCTGCGGCTTTCCAAGGATGCATTGGACGCAGGCATTGGTGAACAGGCTTCACACCTGGGTAGGTGGGGATCTTGTGCACCACAATAATGGGATCAATTCCAGGCATCTCTTCGTAAGACCAGGCGAAAACATCACGGAATTTGCGAAAGAGGCTAGTATACACTTGGAATTCATCGGAAGAGCAAGTGACTCCCACGTGGATGTTCTCGACAATTCTCGGTTTCACGAAAATTTTGATAGGCATCGTTTGAGTAATGTTACCCAAGTTACCTTCAGCGAAGACTTCATGAGTCAAGATAGGCATTTGACTTAGTGGAGAAGGAACTTGAGATGTAAAATGCTCAAGACAGTCAGACATTGCCCCGAGGCATGGCATAAACAAGGAATGATGATGCCCATTGCTCCACGGTAGATCTTCAAGAGACATGACTTCCATTATAGCTTCATCGGATGGAAACACTTCTTTCAGAGGATCATGCGAATCCACATGGCCGAGCCAGGGGGATTGAGAATAAACATCAAGAGCCATGCTCAAAGGAGCACCTTCAGAAGGGGGAGAACCAGATGCAGCTGTAAGCTCACAATAATTGATTTCAATAAGACTAAGCAGCATCGAATCCCCAAATGAATCAACTTGTTCAGGTAAAGGGACGATCCATGGGTCACCTAACCGAGAGATCATATTGACTTGAACGGTATTTGGTGGTGGAAAGGGAAAAATACCCATGAGAGTGGGATCTTTGAAAAGACCCGGCCCTACACTATCGGGGGGAGACGAAATCTGATCCAAGTATAGCACGTTGTTATCAGAAGACGAGGTAAAGAACAACAACTCATCGAAAATAATGATTTTTCCCTCATGTGGAAATTTAAGAAATTGAAAGAGGGTGGATGGAACGCACATCATAGCGTGAGTCCAACTGCGACTGAGTAGAAGATTGTAATTGAGTTTAGCGTCAACGACTTCTACTTCAACGTTGCTCGTCTTTACTTGTAACGTGATCGGTAAGCTAGCAAGAACACCCAAGGGTTTTGATTCCCTTCCATCAAATGCCTCAAGGACATTAGGTGACGAAGAGAGGGCTGGAGAGCCGATAGCCTTCCAGAAAGTAGATGACATGACACAGGTAGATGCACCTTTGTCCAAAATGGCCCTATGGATATTCAGACCATTAATGTCGAATTGTATGAAAAGCACAATCTGGTGCGGAAGTCAGGGGACAAAATTTTCTAAGTCAAAAGAGAGAAGAATAGAATCAGTAGGATCAATCCTGCCGATTGTAGATAATAACGCTTTTCGTTGAGATGGACAACTTTGAAGCACTTCTAACGCGGACATCGCAGATGGAACCTATGCTAAATCCTCAACAATATTGTAATGCTGAGCAGCACGAGTGTTAGGATTATAAGAATATTTCCAGAAAAAACCTTTGGAAGGTGGCCGTAAAACGGGTTCAGCACTGGGCCTTTCAATCTCAAGAGGACCAGAGGCAGGTGGGGGAAGAGGACCATCATCAATATCTTTCCCGCCTGCCTGTCGTGATTTAGCATAATCCTTCGACCGAGTAGCGATGGAAACAGGTGCAGAACCGTTCATCATGAATACTTGAGAGACAAACGATGCAGACAGTGCAGATTGATCAACCATCTAAGTCTGTTGAGATGGGAAAGGTTCTTTAAGGACCACCGGAGTTCCCTTAGTGCCGTTGAGTAGTTGACTAACCTCGGATCGTCTAGGACAATCCTTAGTGTAGTGTTCCTCTTCAAAAATTAGACAGGGATACTTCGACTTTCGCTATAAACCATCATCAGCACGAGGTTTAGATGATTCCAGTTTGGGGGCATCAGCTTTGGCCTTGCCTTTGCCCTTCTTTTTCCCCTTGGAAGTCTTGTTTGCAGGATTGGCCTGAACGACGTTGATCTCCAAGGTTTTACCAAAATTCGGGGTAGGCTGAGGAGCATAAGTATTGGAAGAATTTTATTTCTGCTTCCCATTGGAAGACTTGCAAGAATTCTGAGACACGGAACCAATAATGCCATTGAATGATGGGGTAGTTGGTGCTTTAGAGGTCCCAGGTCGTGGAGCCTCAATCAAGATGTCATACAAAATTCTCGATTGGGAGTACACTAAATCAAGGTATTGGGCACGAGCAATGGCTTGTTCCTTAGTTACACATGCCCCCATAGCGGTGTCTTTTGCAATATTATTAACAAAATAGGTAGTGAAAAAATGAGTAAGAAGCTGATTAGGAATTTCGAACTTGATCAGGAAACGACAACGTCTCCATTCATGAATGTGGTCCGAGATATGGGTAGCCCGGTCCTGTTTCAAGGATGTTAGGAGATGTGTCCCGACTTCATAACGAACCGACAACTGGAAATGAGTAAGGAATGCCATAGCGAGAGTGTTGAAATCTTGAAAGATACCATGAGGTAGTTCGATGTACCACTTAGAAGTAGCACTGGTAAGAGTGCACTGGAAAAGACAGAGTCAGACAGAGTTATCCACCCAAGAATTGGAAGAACACCATAAATGGTATGTCATGACGTTTGCTTGGGGGTCTTCTCCAGATTTTCCTTCAAACTTGGGACAATCACCAGGAACCTTCGTTGGGACCGGAGGCCAATATGGATTATGAAGAATGGGATCATTTGTAAATTTGGACACATTCGATAACTCCAACGTGGTGAGAAAAGGTAATTGAGGATTAAAAGGCATAGCGGGTCCGCAATAAGGACCTATACCCATACTCCATCCTGGTTGAGTATAACTCTACCCCAATTGGTTCTGTCCCAGAGGATTCTGACCATAAGGGGAGTAAGCCGGATAATTCAGTTGATATGGCGGCTGAGGACTAGGATACGGGGGTTGAAAACTAGGATACTGATTCTGAGTATACTGTTAGCCCCCTATGAATTCCTTGACAAGTAAGAAAGGGGCTATTTTTTTTTATGAGCCTTCAAGGAATGCATTTCTCTTGAAAACACATCATCCTTGAAGCCTCTCCATGTTCCTTGCCCTTTGATTATTTCCCTCTGCTGTTCTTGAGTCAATAAGCCTCACTGATGATGAAAAATTGTGCTCCAAAAAGGCCTTTATTTGCCCCTTGTATCCCTGCAGAATATCCCATTTTAACCCCTTTTTCCCTTTGTCAAGGTTCCCCTTCTACCCTCTAAATCCTCCCAAAATCCCCTTTAATCCTTCATTCACCCCGTGTTTGGTCTAATTCCCCTTTTTTCCCTCTATCGTTACACTTTCTCGGCCATGAAATGCACTAAAAATGGGAAAAAACCCACTTTTTAACTTATATAGGGCCTAGCCCCTTTTCCGCCAGCCCTTTAAACCACTTCCCCATGTAACGCAGTGCCAGAACCAGGCGCAAAGACTCAAAGCGCTAATCGCAATCGCAACTTGCGGGCGGGCACATCTTTGTGTTAAATAAAAAAAATCCGATGCGATTGAGTTTTGGTCCATAAGGCCTCCGCCGCGATCTCCACCGTTGATCTATCGTTTTGATCGGACGGTCCGACGCTAATCGCACTCCCGCTCCGATCACAATCGGAACTTTCACCGTGTCACTCCTTGTTTCCCCCTGATTGCGATTCTCCAATCAAATCACAGCCGTCCATCAATTCGGAATCAACGACCCAGATCCTGTCGTATCGTGTCCCGTCGCCCCATTCTTTTCCCTGCCGATTCAATCTCCGCCGTTGATCTAGACTCAGATCAGACGGCCCAACTCTAATCGCATCTCCGCCTCCATAGAAATCGCAAAGGTTTTTCCATTTCACCGATTGCGATCTGCCAATCCCATCCTAGCCGTTGATTCCCCCTGTTGATCCAACAACCATCGCTCTCCCGCCCCAATCGCAATCACATTTTCCAATTGCTGCCACCTTCCGCCCTTAGCGATTGCGATTTCCCGATCCAATCTCGATCGTCTGTTTAATCTAATATCTAATGGTCATGAACTAATCACACTATCGTCCATCGGATTGTTGATCCTCCCATTTCTCCCCTCTGATTGGATCGTAACCGTCGATCTCCTCCTGAGATCCAACAGTCCTAAATGAATTGCCCTCCACCCATGCCGGGTCCCACCACACACGATCATTTTCATTGCATTTCCACCTATGTCCAAACTCTCATGATTTGCATTAAAGTTTAATTATTTACATTCTAGTCTATGCATTCCACCCACTTTCATAAGCCAACCCACTGTTTAAATCTCCACCGTCGATCTTCGCCACCGGACCATGATCGAACGGCCCACGCTCATTTCTCCACCGAAAACCTATTAGTCAAGGTTTACACCATATCACTCAAATTTTCACCATTGTTTCATCTAAAACCACCGTTTCTACCACCGCCGTGCTATCATCCTTCCTGCCCTCCATAGCCATCCTTCCCTATGCATGGATTTCATAACAGAGTTGCGTGTTTTTGCAGGGTACGAGCGGCGGAAAACCGCCATGATTCACAGTCTTTGTACAGTTACAGAGAAACAGGAAAGGACCATTTTCAGGAGCTAAAATCATGAAGAAGGGTCTGAGAAGACGTTATGACAGGGCTTGCATTAAAATAACAGAGTTTAAACTCTCCAAAATCTTCCCCAGAGCCATTAAAACACAGATTTCGCAGTCAGAGGCAAACGAGGAAGCGGCAAAGAGTATCAGTGGAAAAACAGAGTGTTTAAGGTCTGTCATTGAATATTTTGAGCCTTAAACCAATGATTTGAAGGTAGAGTACCAGATCGAAGACATCATGGATCACACAAAAGGCCCAGCGCACATAAAACTATGTCATCAGGGTAGCTACATCACCAGAACGTTCCTACCTGTGAAAGGACAAAGCGCCCATATTGTTTCCTTTATTTACCGTGTTCCTGAAGAAAATTCAGCCTTAACCATAGTCCTAAGCTACAAGAACATTTGTTATGTAGTATAGTGGACTTCAATGTCATTTATTTATCTTTTGTTTATTCACCAAAGGTACTGCAAAGTACTCCGGTCAGAGTACATCAGAAACATACTAGAGTAAATGGAAGCCTGGAGAAGACCACTCTTTCACCCAAAGAGTGCCAGAGATAAATGCACAGGATTTAAAATAGAATGGGCTTCGGTCGTCTTCCTCTTCTAAGTTTTAATGCTCCATTTAGTTTTTCACCTACCTCCTTTGCTTATCTTTCAGCTATAAAATTTAGGAAGAAACTCATTGTAAAGGTTGTTTTTGATCAGTTATCAGTGAATTGCAAGTTGTTTCCTTTGAGACATGTTCTCTGTGTAAAGTTGTAAGATAGGCTGAGGAAGATGTTTTCAGACTGAATATCAAGCTATTGGTAATGTTGTACCTGACTGGTGTTGCTCTTTAATATGACAAGCACATTTCTTTGGATCCTGATCTAAAGCAGCGGTGATGTTTTCCTATCTCTGTATTTGTTTTATTTAGCAGTTCACCTCATTTCATTTCTACTAGCTTGCATTAGAAATCTGGCATAAGATTTACCCTTGTTAGGTACCCTATGTTTCTGCTCTCCTTGCCTTTAATGTTTTCTACTAAATGTGTTATCTAAGAGTTGATTTTAGTTAATTTAACCAGTGTAGTAGATGTTATTGCCTACTAGCTGATGTATGAATTAATGAATCTGTTCTTAGATGTTCTTGTTAGGATTTAATTGAATGAATTGGGAACACTGGGAGGTCTAGAACTCTGTCTCTATCTCACTAGGATCCTTTTAAGTTAATTGAACCTTTTCTAAGATCCCTCAAGCTGGAGGCTGAAGCATTGAGAGTTCAAAGTCTCTCTTTGATCTCAGGTCTTTAACTTTGTGCTCTAAATCTCTAATGTTTCTTGTCTGAAGAGTTAGCCTTTGGATTTTAGAATCACAGGTGTTCAATGGTATGCCCTGTCCCTGGATCTGATTTCTAAAGGTCACCTTGGATGGTTTCCTTGCTGTCGCCCTCTCTCTTACCATTTCATATCACACAATCATCTTTAAGATCCAATGTTTTAGATGAATAGCCCAACTGAAAGCTTGCACATTGAATAACAAGTAAACCCTTTCTTGACTCCATTTCCCAATGGTCTTGAATGTTCCTTGAATTATCCCTCCTTTGCCTAGAATCCTCTTTGCTCAGCCTTGTCATATATTGAACCCTTATTTCCTGATTCCCAGCAACCAAAAAAACAACCAAACAAACAAACCCCGTGCCTATAAATAGCCTAATATCTTAACCTTTTGAGCTTCAAAGACATAAAAAATTTTCTTACATAGAGAGATCCCTCTCTGGACCTAGGAGGGCTAGATCTTGAGGTCCGAAAGTGGTTTGATGTTGTCTCATCTTTTGGTATTGCCAACCTTGCCAAAACATGGGAACCCCAACATAATGGCGACTCCGCTGGGGAAATTCTGAGTATTTCTCACCTTACTACATCATAAGAGCCTCAGAAACCTACAATCTCTAGTTAGGTTCGAAGTTAAACACTCCTATTTACAGATCAACCTCTATACAATTTTTTGTGTTTCTCCCACACTCTTAGACAGAGTCTGGAAAGGGCTAGGTAGCCTCCAGATCTCACACTCTTTCAGAGGTGACATATGTGGTAAAATCCCTCCTAGTCAATCTCTGGTTAGATTTTGCTGTTTTTGGAAGTTTCCCTTGAAAAGGGACATCTCATAAGCACTGTGGTGGACAGTGTACCCTCCAGAAGCATCCTAAAACCTCTACCTGGCGACTCCATAATTCCTAAACGATTCAAAGACTCCACTGGTGATCAGTAGGCCTGCTGATTATCTTGGTTCACATAAGACTCCACTGGGAGACCAGAGCCCATTACAACATCAGCCATAATAGAAGTAACAAGTAGGGTTAAGCTGTTTTGTTGGAAAACAACATTTTGGCTTTAAGAACCATTCACACGATAGCTTAGCCTGACCCAGACCCCCCTGAAATAGTTGAAAACCTTGAGAGCATCCTCAAGAGATCTCCTGCACCTATAAGACCAACTATTTATAGCCACATTCATAGATCTAACTCTACACCCAAAGAATTTACAGCTCTATCAGACCCATTTTTTGACCTAGGCACTCAAGACAATTTACCAAGAGCTAGGTCATTCAATGTCCTAGACCAGCCAGACTTTGAGCTCCCTGGTTCACCACCTCAAAGTGGTAAACACCCCTGGGATAGACAGACCCCTCCATATACACCTCCTGATATTCAATTCATTCAAAACTTGGGGTTCAGTCACCCTAAATCTGCTCATCAGTCTTCTGTTGGTCACAATATCCCTGTCATCCATATATCAGCTGCCCAAGTCAACCCTTTACCTCATCAAAACATCATCATGGCAGCCTGGTATGCACCTCTGGTTTTACCTCAGCCTATAGTACCCTTACCCAATGATTATCAGTCAAAGATCCCACACTTCACTGCAAAAGAGTCTACCACAGCCCAACACCATGTAGATAGGATGGAAGATTCTTTTGACTACATGGAGATAGATGATGATATAGTCAAAATGAGAATCTTTTCCCAGAGCTTAGGAGGCGATGTGAAGAAATGGTTCAAAGGCCTACCTCCTAATAGTATCCAAGACCTTCTTGCTTTATATCATACTTTCATAAAAAAGTGGGAAGTTAAGGCCAACCCTCTCCAAATCCTAGCAGAATACAAGAACCTGAAAAGAAACGTAGGAGAGAGTGTCTAGGACTACTCTACAAGGTTTAACAATGTTTATAATGCTCTTCCACCACACATGAAACCCCCCCAAGGTATGGTTATAGTGAAATACCCTAAAGGCCTGGATGCTGACATGGCCTACCAGCTTAGGGAGAGGGATTACAACACATTGGAAGACATGCAAAAAGGAGCAGTGAGTGTAGAGGCTAATCTGATTGAGAAAAAAGCTAGATTGAGAGCTGAAAAAAGGTTAACATATAGAGATGATAATGTAGCTTCCACATCTGACCCCAATTATGACCGCATATCCAAAAATATGGAAAAGCTACAGCAAATGATGGAAAAAATGGTTTTCATAGTTAGCAATAAAAAAAAAAACCAAAGTCATAAAAAGAACCAGAACTTTAGAAGAAACAACATCACTCTCAACAGACAAAGAGAGTCAGATCAACAAGTTATTCCCCCATTTCAAGAAAAATTCCTTGATGAAGATGAGGGAACCATAGAAGAGTCTGAAGGGAACACAATAAGCATGTTTGAAATAGAAGATTCAGTCCATAACTGTTACTCGGAAGAAGATTAGCCCTCACCCTCATATTGGGATGAGGAAAGATTAGAATCTGAGGATTACAGACTTGGATTTGAAGATGCCATCATGCAGGTCAGAGAATAGTATGAACTTAGGAGCAAGAAAAGCCTAGATATTTCCAAACCCAAAACTTCTGAGATTACCATCAAGAAAGGGCCTGAGAAATATTCTAAAGCAACTGCTGAAAGTAACAAATCAACAGCTGAGAGTTATGGGAAGAACAAAGAAAAGGACAACCAAAATAGTGAGAAACAAAGCCAACCAACTAGCAATACTAACACTGCAGTTAGTGCTCCTGATAAAACTGTCATCAATACTGTACATAACGAGAATCAACACACTAATTCAGCCACCAAGGTAGTGGCTAGCAAAACAGAGTCGAACACTCCAAAGAGTCAGTCCACTTTCAATCTGGAAAGTGAGATTGCAAAAATTAAAATCTCTGTCCCACTCTCTGAGTTGGCCACTCAAGATGTATATAAAGGCCAAATTTTGAAAGCATTAAATCTAGGTGAGAACAATGACACAGTCAATTTGAGTGATGATCAACCAACCCTTCTTTTTAGTCCCAATATTGAAAGGAAATTTCAAGAAGGGGTAGTGCCCCCTTTCTATATCAGTCTCAATGTCCATGATAAGATCCTCCACAATGCAATGCATGACTCTGGGGCCTCGCACAACCTAATGCCTAAGATAGTTATGGAAAGATTAGGCCTAGAGATAACCCGTCCCTATAAAGACCTATATTCATTTGACTCTAGCAGAGTAAAGTGTCTTGGCCTGATCAAAGATTTATGTGTAAGCCTAACCCAGATCCCAGCAAAGTGCATGGTCATGGATGTTGTGGTGGCCGATGTGCCACCTAAGTATGGTATGCTACTTTCAAGGTCTTGGGGAGCCAAGCTGCAGGGTACCATGCAGATGGATGGGGTATATGCCACAATCCCTGTATTTAGCCAACTGAGAAGACTATACAGGGAGGCACAAATGAAATTCCTGGTTAGTAGCCCTGAAAAGCCTGAAAAATCCCCTCTATACTCTATACACATAGACCTGGACTCCTTTATCTTCTGGAACGATGAATCTTTGGGAGAGTCAGAACCAGAAGACATAGATACAAACAGAGGGGTGAAGACTACAGACCTTAACATAATGGCTACTCTCGAATTAGAGGAACACGAAGAAGAAAACCTTAGATAGTGCACTGAAACAAAGATTCAGACCAAACACAAAATCAAATATAATCAGCCGGTTAGTCACCCCTCACAAACTCATACACCACACGAGGAACGAAACCCTCCACAACACAACACAGGACCCGTAATACGACAGACCAGTGAAACTCACGATAGGGAGGGAAATGATAATAAAACAAAAAATGGACCCCTGTGGGAAATGAACTTTGATGGGTCATGCACCAAGAGAACTGCCGGAGTAGGGGTGTGGCTACGTAACACAGAGAGCGACTACGCAGAGAGCCATGCCTGCAACCTGCATTTCAAATGTACAAATAATATTGCAGAGTATGAGGCTCTTATCCTAGACCTAAATCTGTTGAAGAAAATAAGAGCCCGTAGGATAGCCATGCAGAGAGACTCTGAGTTGGTTATAAAACAAATAAACGGTGAATACACATCCAAACACCCTAGGTTGAGAGCATATAGGAACGATGTCATGGATATATTGAAAAATTTTGTTGAATACAAATTAGTGTTTGTTCCTAGGAGTCAAAACGTCATTGAAAATGGATTAGCTTGCCTATCTAGTTCATACCCTAAGACTCCAAGCGAATAGAAAATCATCATACAAACCAAATTCAGACCTGTAGTGTCGGATAACGAAAAATATTGGCAGGTCTTTGAGGGCGATAAGCAGATTGAAGATTTCTTGATGGGCAGGAACGGGTTTGAATTTTCTGATTCAGACTCGAAATCTGATGATGGCTGCCTAAGTGAAGAGCCCTCAGATGAGGAAGAACCACCTTGTAACATATAAATAAACGCTTTGAACGAACAGATTGGAAATCCAAACGAAAAATGTAAAAAACACAGATAGTGAAGAAGTAGAGGTGCCGCAGACCAAGGATAAGAACATACCTCGAGGTCTGTCACCTTTAGAAGACCTTTTTTACTTTGATTATGTAGCAAAAAATCCCAATATAGAACATTTAGACTTTGATGTCGAGGAATGCAACATAGGCACTGAGGATAAACCCAAGATGATCAAATTGGCTAAGTCCCTTCCTGCAAACATGAAAAAGAAATACATTGACCTATTCAAGGAATTCATTGATGTGTTTGCTTGGAGTTATGAGGACTTAAGGGCCTATGACACAAACATCATACAACATAAAATACCCTTGAAAGAAAATCATCAGCCCTTCAGATAAAAACTTCGCAGAATAAACCCAAAACAATTGCCTATAGTGGAAAAAGAGATTAAGAAGATGCATGAGGCAGGTATAATTGTGTCTGTGAGGTTCTCTGATTGGGTATCAAATCTAGTGGCTGTGAGAAAGAAAACATGGGAGATCAGATTGTGCATAGATTTCAGGAATCTTAATAGAGCCTCACTCAAAGACAATTACCCTTTGCCAAAAATGGAACATATTCTTCAGAGGGTAGTAGGCTCAAAAATGATTTCCCTGCTAGATGGTTTTTTAGGTTACAACCAAGTCTTAGTAATCCCAAAAGATCAACTCAAGACAGCCTTTACCACTCCATGGGGCACCTTTATGTATGTTAAAATTCCCTTTGGATTGATGAATGCTGGTGCAACCTTCCAAAGAGCGATGGATATAGATTTTTCCGATGAGATAGGGCACTTCATTGTCATTTACCTCGATGACATAACAATTTATTCCAAGACTGAAGAAGAAAACCTAAAACATCTGAGAAAGGTCTTTGAAAAATGTAGAAGGTTCGGTCTTTCATTGAGTCCTAAAAAGACTGTATTCGGGCTGAAAGAAGGTAAGCTTCTTGGCCACATCATATCTGAGAAAGGGATTAGGATAGATCCACAAAGAGTTGAGAGAATACTACAAATCACACACCCAAGAAACATCAAAGAATTGCAGGCCTTCATTGGGAATATCAACTTCTTAAGGAGGTTTATTCCCAATCTAGTTGAACACCTTAGGAATATGAAAAACATGTTAAAGAAAGGTGCGGGAGTTAAATGGAATGTAGAGGCCAAAAAGTCTTTCGAATCAGTAAAACTTGCACTCACCCGGGCTCCTGTCCTTATTAGCCCTGATTTCTCAAAAGATTTTTTGATTTTCTCATTTGCATCCGAGCATACAGTAGCTGCAGTTCTACTGCAGAAAAATCCAGAGGGAATGGAACAACCCATTTCCTTCTTCAACAAAACACTGAGAGATGCACCCTTGAAATACAACATAATGGAAAAACAGGCCTATGCCTTAGTCAAGGCCTTGAAAGACTTTAGGGTGTACATTCTACATTCCCACACCATAGCCTATGTGCCTAACATAGTGGTCAAAGATATCTTGTCCCAAGACCTAGATGGGAAGAGGGGCAAATGGATTGCTGTGATCTTAGAATACGACCTTGAGATAAAACCCACCAAACTGATCAAAGGTCAGGGCTTAGCTCGACTAATGGCTGAATCAAATCTACAAGCCCTTGAAATTAACATGGTAGATGCCTTGGATGAGCAGCAGGGATTGCCTGATCCCACTGTTGAGGAGAAGTTTCAGAGCTCTCCTTAGTATTCTGACATTCTGTATGTGCTTACACACCTCAATACCCCTCCTGAAATATCAAAGACCAAGGCCAGATTCTTAAAGCTAAAAGCCAGAAGCTATTGCATAATGAATGAAGGCTTATACTGGAAAAATGCAAATGGCCTATTGCTTAAATGTTTGCCTGAGTCTGAAGCAGAAAGGATTAAACAAGAATTCCATGCAGGAGAGTGTGGAGGTCACCTGAACTGAAAAGCCACTACAAATAAAATACTCAGAGCTGGCTACTATTGGCCTACACTCTTCAATGATATCCATAAGATGGTAATTGCCTGCCACAAATGCCAAATTTTTGAAGGCAAAAGAAAGCTCATCCCCTTACCTTTACAACCCATCACTGTTGAAGGTCCCTTTATGCAATGGGGCCTACATTTCATAGGAGAAATTCACCCTGCTTCTTCTGCACAACACAAATGGATCTTAACAGCCACAGACTACTTCACTAAGTGGATAGAGGCCATACCTACTAGGAATGCCACAGATTCAGTCATCATCAGGTTCCTAGAAGATCATATCCTCTCTCGGTTTGGCTACCCAAGGAAAATAATCACTGATAATGCTGCTACCTTTGGATCTAAGAAAATGGCTAATTATTGTCACATGTATCAAATAGCACTTGGTCATTCAACTGCCTATTACCCATAAGGTAATGGCTTGGCTAAATCATCAAACAAGAGCCTGGTGACCATCATCAAAAAGTTGCTATAAGAGAACAAAAATTAATGGCATAACAAGTTAGTGCATGCCATGTGGGCCGTTAGGCTTACAACAAAGAAATACACTGGCATGTCACCATACCAGCTTATCTATGGAACAGAAGCAGTGTTTCCTACCAGCCTTGGGGTGCCAGTGATCAAGCTGGTCCAGGAGATTCAGACAGAAGAAGACAGTATGGTGAGAAGGATAAACCAAGTGATTCATCTCCAGCAAACAAGGGAAGAGGTATATAACAGAGCTATCAAAGTTCAGGAAAATATAAAGAAGTTATTTGACAAAAGAACTAAGGCCTCTGATTTCAAAATTGGAGACAAAGTTCTGAAGTGGGACTCAAGGAGAGAGGACAAAAGAAAGCACGGCAAGTTTGACAGTTTGTGGCAAGGTCCATACATCATCTAGGCCACTATGGGTTCAAATGCCTTTTTTATACAAGAGTTAGATGGTACTGAGCTATTTGGGGGTCCTGTCAATGGCAGGATGCTCAAACACTACTTCTACTGATTTCCAATTTCCAGTTTCCATTTCCATTGTACATACCATTGCAGTGTTTTGTTTTCAAGAAAAAGAGAAAATGTTCTAAAAAACAGAGAAAAAGGAGAGGTTCAGACATGCTCAAAACATGAACCTCTAAAGCGAAAATATTGGCTCTAACATGATAAAAAACTGAGCCAAAGGAAGTAAAGATAGCTGGTTCAAACATGCCCAAAACCTGGACCAGCAAAGAAGAAAGAAGAATCAGCTCTAACAAGCCCAAATCAGAACTGAAATGAAGAAGAGAAAGTGACTATAACAAGCTCAAAACTTGAGTCACAAAGACGAGAAGGATGCTTCAAACTTCAAATTTCAAGCCTTCAAAGTTTTGTTTTCAGTTTTCTGCAAGTTTCTGTCCATGTGCAACTGTCTTTATGCCTTGGATCCACAGCAAACTAGACTGTCTAATCCTAGTTTGACTATTTTTAAATTTCTGTTGTAGAATGTAGAGAAGAAATCTGCTGGACAGTCTAATCCTAGCAGATATTAGATTAGGTAGAGAAACATATGAGACCAACAGTATAATCTGGTCTCATGGAGTGATAAGGGTAGAATTAGAATAGGTTTATTTTCTGTTTATAAAATAAACGATGTAAAGGGCCAGCTAGTCCAAATGCACCCTAGAAGAAGAAAAAATGCTAGGATTGTAGGATGGGTAGGTAGATTGTTTGGGTGATGTTTCTGCTAATTGATGTCTTCACAATTGTGGCAGCTGAAAACCAAAGAAGAAATGTGGCTCAAGCAGCAGGCATCTGGCCTACTCCAAAGATCATTTCTGAATTCTTGACTCCTTCAAGAAGAAGCCATCCCCATGTGGAGCCACTGTTAGCCACCTATGAATTCCTTGACAAGCAAGCAAGGGGCTATTTTGTTTTATGAGCCTTCAAGGAATGCATTTCTCTTGAAAACAAATCATCCTTGAAGCCTCTTCATGTTCCCTGCCCTTTGATTGTTTCCCTCTGCTGTTCTTGAGTTAATAAGCCTCACTGATGATGAAAAATTGTGCTCCAAAAAGGCCTTTATTTGCCCCTTGTTTCCCTGCAGAATATCCCATTTTAACCCCTTTTTCCCTTTGTCAAGGTTCCCCTTCTACCCTCTAAATCCTCCCAAAATCCCCTTTAATCCTTCATTCACCCCATGTTTGGTCTAATTCCCCTTTTTTCCCTCTATCGTTACCCTTTCTCGGCCTTGAAATGCACTAAAAATGGGAGAAAACCCACTTTTTAACTTATATAGGGCCTAGCCCCTTTTCCGCCATCCCTTTAAACCACTTCCCCACGTAACCCTGCGCCAGAACCAGGCGCAAAGACTCAAAGCGCTAATCACAATCGCAACATGCGGGTGGGCGCATCTCTGTGTTAACTAAAAAACTCCGATGTGATTGAGTTTTGGTCCATAAGGCCTCCGCCGCGATCTCCACCATTGATCTATCGTTTTGATCGGACGGCCCGACGCTAATCGCACTCCCGCTCCAATCGCAATCGGAACTTTCACCATGTCACTCCTTGTTTCCCCCCGATTGCAATTCCTTGATCAAATCACAGCCGTCCATCAATTTGGAATCAACGGCCTAGATCCTATCGCATCGCATCCCGTCGCCCCATTCTTTTCCCCGCCGATTCAATCTCCGTCGTCGATCTAGACCCAGATCGTACGGCCCAACGCTAATCGCATCTCCGCCTCCATAGAAATTGCAAAGGTTTTGCCATGTCGTCGATTGTGATCCGCTGATCCCATCCTAGCCATTGATTCCCCCTGTTGATCCGATGACCATCACTCTCCCGCTTGATCCGATGACCATCACTCTCCCGCCCCAATCGCAATTGCATTTTCCAATCGCTGCCACCTTCCGCCCTTCGCGATTGCGATTTCCCCGATCCAATCTCGATCGTCTGTTTAATCTAAGATCCAACGGTCATGAACTAATCGCACCATCTTCCATCGGACTGTCGATCCTCCCATTTCTCCCCTTCGATTGGATTGTAACTGTCGATATCCTCCTGAGATTCGACGGTCTTAAATGAATCGCCCTCCACCCATGTCGGGTCCCACCACACATGATCATTTTCATTGCATTTTCGTTCATTTCTTTGAATTTCCACGTATGTCCAAGATCTCGTGATTTGCATTAAAGTTTAATGATTTACATTCGAGTCTATGCATTCCACCCACTTTCATAAGCCAACCCACTGTTTAAATCTCCACCGTCGATCTTCACCACCAGACCATGATCGAACGACCCACACTCATTTCTCCATCGAAAAACTATTAGTCGAGGTTTAAACCATATCACTGCATTGGTCACCATTGTTTCATCTGAAACCACCGTTTCTACCACCACTGCGCTATCATCCTTCCCTCCCTCCATAGCCATCCTTCCCTATGCATGGATTTCATAACAGAGTTGCGTGTTTTTGCAAGGTACGAGCGGTGGAAAACCGCCATGATTCATAGTCTTTGTACAGTTACAGAGAAACAGGAAAGGACCATTTTGAGGAGCTGAAATCATGAAGAAGGGTCTGAGAAGATGTTATGACAGGGCTCACATTAAAAGAACAATGTTTAAACTCTGCAAAATCTTCCCCAAAGCCATTAAAACACAGATTTCTCAGTCAGAGGCAAACGAGGAAGCAACAAAGAGTATCAGTGGAAAAACAGAGTGTTTAAGGCCTGTCATTGAAGATTTTGAGCCTTAAACCAATGATTTGAAGGCAGAGTACCAGATCGAAGACATCATGGATCACATGGAAGGCCCAGCACATAGAAAAATATGTCATCAGGGTAGCTACATCAGCAGAACGCTCCTACCTGTGAAAGGACAAAGCGCCCATATTGTTTCTTTTATTTACCGTGTTCCTGAAGAAAATTCAGCCTTAACCATAGTCTTAAGCTACTAGAGCATTTGTTATGCAATATGGCGGACTTCACTGTCATTTATTTATCTTTTTTTTATTCACCAAAGGTACTGTAGAGTACTGCGGTCAGAGTACATCAGAGACATACCAGAGTAAATGGAAGCCTGGAGAAGACCACTCTTTCACCCAAAGAGTGCCAGAGATAAATGCACAGGATTTAAAACAGAATGTGCTTTGGCCATCTTCCTCTTCTAAGTTTTAATGCTCCATTTAGTTTTTCACCTACCTCCTCTGCTCATCTTTCAGCTATAAAATTCAGGAAGAAACTCATTGTAAAGGTTGTTGTTGATCAGTTATCAGTGAATTGCAAGCTGTTTCCTTTGAGACATGTTCTCTGTGTAAAGTTGTAAGATAGGCTGAGGAAGATGTTTTCAGACTGAATATCAAGCTATTGGTAATGTTGTACCTGACTGGTGTTGCTCTTTAATATGACAAGCACATTTCTTTGGATCCTGATCTAAAGCAGTGGTGATGTTTTCCTATCTCTGTATTTGTTTTATTTAGCAGTTCACCTCATTTCATTTCTACTAGCTTGCATCAGAAATATGGCATAGGATTTACCCTTGTTAGGTACCCTATGTTTCTGCTCTCCTTGCCTTTAAGGTTTTCTACTAAATGTGTTATCTAAGAGTTGATTTCAGTTAATTTAACTAGTGTAGTGGATGTTATTTCCTGCTAGTTGATGTATGAATTAATGAATCTGTTCTTAGATGTTCTTGTTAGGATTTAATTGAATGAATTGGGAACATTGGGAGGTCTAGAACTCTGTCTCTATCTCACTAGGATCCTTTTCAGTTCATTGAACTTTTTCTAAGATCCCTCAAGCTGGAAGCCGAAAAATTGAGAGTTCAAAGTCTCTCTCTGATCTCAGGTCTTTAACTTTGTGCTCTAAATCTCTAATGTTTCTTGTCTGAAGAGTTAGCCTTTGGATTTTAGAATCGCAGGTGTTCAATGGTATGCCCTATCCCTGGATCTGATTTCTAAAGGTCACCTTGGATGGTTTCCTTGCTGTCACCCTCTCTCTTACCATTTCATATTACACAATCATCTTTAAGATCCAATGTTTTAGATGACTAGCCCAACTGAAAGCCTGCACATTGAATAGCAAGTAAACCCTTTCCTGACTCCATTTCCCAATGGTCTTGAATGTTCCCTGAATTATCCCTCCTTTGCTTAGAATCCTCTTTGCTCAGCCTTGCCATATATTGAACCCTTCTTTCCTGATTCCCAGCAACCAAACAAACAAACCATGTGCCTATAACTAGCCTAATATCTTAATCTTTTGAGCTTTAAAGACATAAAACCTTTGCTTACATAGAGAGATCCCTCTCTGGACCCAGGAGGGCTAGTTCCTAAGGTCCGAAAGTGGTTTGATGTTGTCTCATCTTTTTGTATTTACAACCTTGCCAAAACATGGGAACCCCAACATATACGAGGGCCCCGATTGAGCAGCATAAGGATTTTGCTGTGGAATATAAGTATTGCCTGGAAGTTGATGGTAATAAGCAGAACCTTGAGGTGTGTTGTATACTGGTCGATATTGACCTTAAGGGTAATAACCGCCTTGGGGTCGAACGGGCTGCTGATAAGTAGGTCCCTACTGAGCTGGATAAGTCGGGTGCACAAGTTGATTTGGCTGTGGCATAGAGTAGAGCAGTGGCTGAGCAGGGTTAATAGGATGTGCAGGTTGTCCTGGCTGAATAATTTGACCTGACTGATGAGGGCCACTAGGTTTCCCTTGCTGAGCAGGTTGGCCTGATGGTTGCGGTGGGCTAGGTTGTGCCTGACAACCAGGTTGACCTGTGGTAGGACCATAAGATGGTCCTGGATGTGCAACATTCAAACCAATTGAAAAATATGGCTGTTGTGGTTGCACCAAAGGTTGAGATGAATGGATTTTCCCCCAAGGACTGTATGAAGGTCCAGGTTGATATATCGGCTACCCAGCCAGTCCTTGAGGTTGCCCTGGTTGGACCACAGATTGAGCTTGTAAAGGTTGACCTTGAGGATTGTAAGGCTGCCCTTGCGGGCCATAAAATAATCCCTACTGGATTGAAGGTTGTCCCTATAAGGGTTGCCCTTGTGGGTCATACACATACCCTTGCTGGGCCGAAGGTTGCCCCTGAAAGGGTTGTCCTTATGGGCCGAAAGTATACCCTTGCTGAACCGAAGGTTGTCCCTGAAAGGGTTGTCCTTGTTGGTTAGAAGGTTGCACAGGCAAGGTAGGTATAAAACTATTAATGAACTGATAAGCCTCAGGAGCAGGCAAATAGATAGGGTTGCCGTGCTCATAATATTGGAACGGAAGCGAATAAATCGGGGTACCATCCGCTGCATAGTGAGAAAAATAAGGACGATTAGGATCCTGAGGGGACTGATGGGTCTGGGAGCTCTGCTGCTAAAAAACCATCCGATACTCCTCAAAAGAAAGGCCATCAGGGATTTCCATGGAAATCAAAGTCTCTATCGAAGCCGAAACTCCTGACAACTGAGCGGTGACGACCAGTGCCGATGTGACCACATAGACAATATGCCTAGTGGGGACAGACGTTACAAAAAGTGTCAATGAGACAGGTGTCGTTGGCGACATCCCTAATGATGGGAGAACTGGCCCCCTCAACGGAGTTGAAGTTTCCATGGAGGCAATACCAGCTATAATCTAACCCAAAGACCTATATTTGGCTAGAAGTGACACCGATGGTGAATATTGAGCAGGTTCTTGATAGATGTCTTCTGGGAAAAGTTGGTATTCTTCATCAGAAACTGAAATTCCCTCATTGCGATTAGGACCAGATGAGTCCATGTCTGAATCCACCGTGATATCTTGCAAAAGAGTACGGGGGCTAGGAGGTATGATAGCAGCCAAAAATGGTGATTCCAATGTGAGAGGGGGAAAATGCTTCCCGACCCCAAACCCAAACCAAGCGTTGGAAAGAGGCCAATGGAACTCAACTGATTCTCCAAAGGGGTACTCTGACATGATGATGGGCTGCTCAAGCTCGACAGACCTAGAGGTTTGAGAAGTTTCATATGAATCATCTGTGAAAGGACTACCAGTAGAGGAAACTGATGGTTCTGCCATTGTGAATGTAGCACACCAAAAAAAGGGAAAAAGATCGAAAATGAAGACTCTTGGATCAAAACCAAGGGAAAAAAATATAGGCCAAGTAATCAAACTTTAAAGGGCGTGTAATCGTAGGTAGTTTATTTTACCACATTGAAACCAAACATTTGCTGTTTCATGTTTTAAGAGTCAAGAAACAGTCAAAGATGACTCTAGTCTCTTTCAGTTGTAAGCGAGCGCGAAAGGACAAGTGCTCGGTGATCTTTTCAAATTTATGGAGTCAGTAAAGATCAAAAAATTAATGCTTAGGTAGTCTAGGTAAAATAGTGTACCAGGTTCCCGTGAACTTCCATATACTCCTTGGTTATAAAATTAAAGAAAAATCAACCAAGGACTTGACGTACGTGCAAGTAGTCTCCCCGAATGCTGTGTTTAGTGTATCATGGTTATGAGGCGGCAGACTCGGCTTCCTATGGATAAAATGATTGCAACCTAGAGGGGTCTCCCTTTATATACTCGACGATACGGGGAGCACAAGCCTGTACTAGCACTGTCTGAAGCCAAATGGTGAGCGACAGCTGCTAGGTTTAAAGACGCCAGAACATGTCTCTAACTTAGACCACTAAATATTTTGTTAGGTTTCAATGTTGCCTTAAGTTAATTAAATAAATTTTAAGTTGATCTTGTATTTATGTTTCAATTCCAAGGTCCTACTGAATGTTGAATCTCACGTATCCATAAATGCAAGCTACATGCCATAAAATACCATTTCGTTCGATGAAAAGCTATCTACGAGAAAGTTTAGGAGTTTCCAAGCGATAGAAAATAATGAGAACACATAGAAGCATTCACTACAGAATCTAATGCAAGCTAATGAAAACGAGAAATCTTTCCTAGAATGCCCAATGCTAGTTATGCGAAAGATTTTCCAATTCCACAATGCAAGCAAAAATATTATTTTTATTTTTATTTTTCAATGTAATAGAGCAAAGAATTCACTAAATTACATGAAAAATGAACCTCCACACTAGTTCGAGAATGTTAATGCGGGAGTCAAAATGAAACAATTCAATCAACTCAAAAGCAAACAAAACAACAACTCAAACCAATGTCACAATCTCTGAAATTGAAGAAAGATGTCGAAATAGACCCATACAAGCAATGTGAGTTATGCTTGGAGTGACAAGAAGCAAAACTGAATGAAAAAGGCAAGACTCATCCCACCAAATGAAATCACTCAAAATGGATCCAAGGAGCTGAAACTAATCAGGCAAATAATGAAGGTGGCTGTGAAACAAAATACCGAAGCTCCTACAGGAGGCTCAGCATACCAAGGCACTAAAAAACCATAAGGCTATCATTTTGATAAGAAATGGGCAAAAAACCAAAGGAAGGAGGCTGTTCATAGTCACAAACAATCCCAACAGACTCAAATCAAGTCAAGAAAACACCCAGAGGCACCAATACTGACAAAAAAATTCAAAATAGGGGAAACCCTAACACCTACAGAAAATGGCGCGACTATTTGGCTGTAATCCGCGCCAGACAGGGGATGGCGCGGGTGATGAAATGGCAACAAGCGCCAGTGGGCGCGACTGTCAGACTGGAAACTGTGCCAATCAAGCCAACCCTAAAAAAATGAAAATTTTGGAAAAACATAGGTCATATCTGATCCTATGGGGATGACCAGGGGTCTTAGACTTAGAAAAACAATCAGAAAAGGCAAGCTAAGCAAGCAAAGACCAAGAATAAGACCTAATGGATGAAAGAAAAACTCGCATTGATCCCCAGTGGAGTTGCCAATTTGTTGGTGAGGTAAATCCCCTCTATGGACAGAGGCGATTCCAATAGCCTTAGAGTGGGTCTAGCCAAAAACAAGACACACTATGACATCAATTCCTAGTTAACGAATGGACAAAGACTTGGTAGATAACTTACCGAAGGTCCTGCGCTATTGTGTCGTTGCAAAGAGTGGCTGCCTCTCGCTCGTGGTTCGATAGATCACGATCCACTAGTTATCACGCCTGGATACCTGCACATACACAAGAAACAAAGACGATACACAACATACTATTCACATCCGTAACTATCAGTCAGTTGAAGAAGACTAAATCAAATGCATTAAATAAACATAACACAAAGATGGAACCAATACCATAGTCGAGTATATTAATTAAAAGAAGGAAGAGTACAACCAGGCTTCGACGTTGCAGTCTTCTCCAACAGGGTTCCAGTGGAGCACGTCTCACAAAGCTCATCGGGAATTTAGACGGGGCTCTCTCTATGGAATTCTCCTTGGCTCTACCTTCTCTATAGCAATTACTCAGCTATAGTATCTCTTCTCCAAGTTCAGCTTCTTGGCTATATGTTCAGCTAGCTTTTGCAAAGGGAGAAGGCTTGTTTATATAGAGGGAGAAGGAGCGGTTAGGATCCCTATAATCATGGAGGGGAGTCCTATCCTTAAAGAATGTTCCATAGGAGTTAAAACCATTACTTAAAGGGAGAGATCCGTGGCTTATCAAGTTGTTAAAAAACATTCCCAAAAAGGCTGGCGCAGGCACAACAAAGAGACAGAGCACCAGCTGCTGCGGCCTCTAGTGTACATCCTCCACACTAGCGCGAGGGGTGAACTGGCTACCCGCACCAATGCCAAAACATAGGTTTTTGTGGGCTTTATGAGGAAATGTTCAACAGGAGAAATGAGGCCCTTATGCAAAAGGATGCAAAGAAGGTATTTACAGAGAATGACACTGCTCACAGGTCATAGGAAAGACCCTCCAATATGCGGGGTGAGGGATTGCAGGGACGGTGACAAAATGATATGTAACAGTTAGATCTATGAGGATATCTATGATTCTCCAGTCTTCATTGTTGCTGATAAGAAGTAATGGGACCGTCTTCATCTTGAAACCTTCTTGAGGTTTCTCTTTGCCTTTCTTTCTTCATTTCATTGATATCCTTGGAGAGATCCTTCGTAGTTCTAAAGAAATATGCAACAAAACTTAATCCCTCCATTATAGTAGATATCTACTATCCGATTTTCATATTTTGTCAAAATGTCCACAAGCTGAGCCAAAGATCATGATCTGATACCACTGTAGTATCCAAAAATGGAATAATGCATTGATACAAAACACAATAGCTGAACAAAAGCAAAGAAAACCATTAATCTAAAGACAAAATCAGAATGCACAGAAATAACTGAGCCATTTTAATATATGGAGGTGGATAAACCAGTACAACAGTGCTCAAAATATGAGACACTTAAGCCAAAGAGATGGCCCAGAATGACCTTGCAAACATGCCACAACAAGCACTGCGTAACTAGAGAGCTGTAGGAAGTAGTACTATGCTGTCCCTTCAACAGATGATGAACATATGACTGCTGGGTGAAATGGAAATGCATATCTATGGAGCTCAGGAGATCTGATGATGCCAATATTCAAGAAATGGGCTCTATGATGGCAACCCAAGATAACCCAGAAAGGAAATTCCAGATCTATGAGATTGAAAATTTACCCTCTTGGGGTTTGATCCCTTGTCTGTTGGGTTATGTAGATCTGAAGCTATATCTGAAAAATAGATGGCTGCAATATGTCACAATATCAGATCTAAGCTTGAAGGGTTGATCCCTTCACTAGATCCTCAAGTTAGAAGCTCAAGATCTAGCTCCTCAATCCTCCTCCGAAGATTGCAGCCCCTGCTACACAACTGCTCACAAAAACTGCGTTGTAAAGGAAGGAGGGTATCTAGCATGTTGCTAAGATATTCAAATCAGCTCTGGAATGATTTAAATAATTAATACAATGTGAAGGAATAGTCCTCCACTGGATTACTAGCTGAAATACTAGCAACTTCCCTTCTCCCTTGGATCTACAAGACTGGACTGCACAATTCATGATGGAAATTAAGCTGTTGGGAGATGAATAATAGATGGCCTAATGCCTGATATAGATCTGAAGTACTAGAAGGATAATCTTGAAGCTCAAGGTGAAAGGATGAATCCTTCACCGGTTCCTCAACTGAAATATTGAAGGACAACCTCCTCCTCTTGAACCCTGATGCAGAAATGCGTTATTTCTGAAGATTTATGGCCTGCAGAAAGTAGGAAAAATGTGGCACCAATGCTTGATGATGAATGTAGCTCAATATAAAATCATCCCAGAGTAGGCACTCAAAGTCCCCCGTGGGTAAGGGTGGGATTTCCGCTCTAAAACACCCTGTGCTAAACAACACTGCAGACTTAGCTAAACAACTCAAGCATGCTTGGAATGTCAAATGACAAATCCATATCTAAACATATCATACATCAATAGTAATCTAAAGCCTACCTTCTATTGCGCCTTCATCTTCTTTATATATATTATGAGCCTTCTCATTCCTTGGCCCACCTCATAACTGCGTTGTACATGTGGACATAGGTCTCCATGTTGACTGTGCTGTCTCTCCATGATCTCCATCATGTGTGCATTAATGCACCACTTCCTCCATCATCTCACGATGAATTCTCTATGATCTTACATTTGATTCCTTCCATGATCTTAGGTGACTACTTCAACCTCCATGATCTATCTCATTAATGAGACATGATCTCCACTCCTTTCACATTAAGTAGTTACTCCACTACTCTATTATGTAGATCTAGATCTGAAATATCCACATACACACATCAAAAGTGGATTTTATTTATCTTTGTGGTTTGTGGGTCCCTCCACCCTCTTATTTACTTAATTAATTATGGAATTTAAGAACTCTAATATTCCAATTATCTTGTGCAAAAATTGGGAATATTACAAGGTGTCACTTTTGTGTTTTCACTCCTGCATGTGTCACACCTTTTCACATCACCAAAGTTAGCTCTAGCACACTTTTCTGCATTAGACAATCTTACGTATCATTGGACATCTGCCATACACAATCGTACAACTTAGTGCACCTTTTGGTCATAGTCGCCACAATTTTCATAACTTGGTTTTTAAGTGTTGTGATGTGTATTTTCAACTATTGCACTTAGAAATATGTGTCGCTTTGTTGTTGTTTTAAGGTGTGACAATTGTTCATGAGTCTTGTGCATTCCATTGGCTTGTATTTATGGCATTTAAGTGTGTAACCTATTTTTGATTCATGTTTGGATGCATTTATTTCTCCTACTTTTTTGGTCCCACACGTAGCCATTGTGAGAGCTCTTCTTGGTCCCTCAGTGTAGATCATGAACTGCTCATGAAATTTACTAAATCACAAGACTAGAATCTACTATACTAATCTGCAGAAGAAAATTCACGATTGAGAACACAAATAATTAACTTTCATCAATATTCAACACATACAGAAATATTTATCTAGGGGAAAGAAACTGATCAAAACCCATTACTATATGTATTGCATTAATCAAATAATTTGGATGAATACAATATGCTCAGATCAAGCTTTAGCTCAACTTGCATCTGTATCTTCTATCCTCTGCATAAATAACTAAACCTGGCCAATACTTATCAAATTTTCGATCCTCCAAGATCCTATTTCCTTGCGTTGTTCCCTTAGGAAATTATCCCTATTTCTAAGGAATTTCTCACCAAGGAATTGCATTATTACCATAGGTCAATTGTTTGATTGCTTGCACTACTTATACAACTGATAATTCACTTCCCTTGAACTCCAATCTCAACTAGGTAACTCAAAGTCTCTCCATGCATTAGTTATTTTGGTTTGATTAATCAGTTAACTGGATGAACACTAAGTGTGGCTGAAGTTACACTGCAAAAATTTAACCTCCGCTAGTTTCTCCAACAATTGGAACTAGTTTAATCGACAATAACTCAATTAACTGAATTAGATTTCTACCAATTATAAATCAATCATGTAGAATTGAAATCAAGTGTCTCCAACTCAAATTAACTGAGTTAACTGAGTGACAAAAGCCATGTCACCTTAGTTGACTACCTCCAAGTATTCTGCTGAAATTGAAATTCGAATTTTAATCAAGTTTGACCAAGAGAAAGTCAAACTAGATTTTCTTACTATATTTTCAACACTCCCTCTCAACAAGAAAGGGGTTATCATATACCCCAATCCTGCTTCTATGGAACTTGAATTTACCTCTTGACAAGGCTTTTGTCAAAATGCCTGGATCATGTTCCTATATTGGAATGTACTGCAACAACATGATCCACCTCTGCACACAATCTCGTAGATGGTGGTACTGGATATCTATGTGCTTGGATCAATCGTGAAAAACTAGATTCTCAAAGATTTTGATACAACTCTGATTGTCACAGTAAATCACAGTAGGATCCATCATCTGACCAAATAACCCAACAAGAAACTTTCTCATCTAGATAGCCTCAAAAGTTCCTTTTATGGAAGCCATGTACTCTTCTTCTACTGAGCTGAGTGCCACTAATCTATGCTTCATGTTGTACCAAGAAATTGTTGCTGAACCAACACTGAAAATTCCTCCTGATGTGCTCTTCCAGTCTGATGGAATTCCCACCCAATCTACATCTGTGAAGCCTTGCAACTTCACTCCCTCTGCCTGGCTGTACCAAAGTCCAAATTGAGTGGTGCATTTGAGGTATCGTAGTACATTTTTAGCTGCCCTTCAAAATAATTTGGTCGGTCGAACCATGGCTTGGCTCAACTGGTTGACTTCATAACACATGTCGGGTCGTGTGTTGACCAGATACATGAGTGAACCAACCAACTTCCTGTACATGGTAGCATCCACTTCCTCACCTAAAATGGCATCCTCTTTCCTCCAGTTGGTCTCTAGAGGAGTCTCCATGGGTTTGCATATGTCCATGTGGAACTTCTGAAGTATCTCATTGGCATACTTTCCCTAAGAGAAAAACAATTCCTCTTCTCCCTGCCATACTTCCAAATCGAGGAAATAGTGCATAAAACCCATGTCCTTCATTTCAAACTCTCTTGCAAGGCCCTCCTTGTAAGACCTAATAAGTTTTTCATAATCAGTTAAAATCAAGTCATTAACATATAAGACTATAATAAAAAATTTACCGTCTTCCAAAATGTGGTAAAGGTTTGCATATGCTTCAATTTTGGTGAAGCCCAAGTAGGTGAGGTACCTATCGATCCTGGTGTACCAAGCATAGAATGCTTGCTTTAACCCATACAATGCTTGCTTGATTCTAGACACATGTAACTCTTTGTCAAAGGTCTCCAACCCTTCAGGTTGTTCAATGTACACCTCCTCCTCAATAACTCCATTGAGGAATGCTGTCTTGACATCCATCTGGTGGATATTCCACCCCATTTGTGCAACCAGAGCGAGAATTGATCTGATTGAAGAGTACCTTGCTACATGAGCAAAGGTATCTTCATAGTAAATCTCTTCTACCTGAGAGTACCCCTTGGCCACAAATCTGGCCTTGTGATTTTAGATGCTTCGGTCTGCTGCATGATTTACCTTATAAATCCATCTCAAACCTACCATTGATTTGTCTTTTGGTCTTGGGACCACTTCCAAAACACTACTTCTAACAATGGAATCATATTAATTTACCATAACATCAAACCATACATGATTCTCTATTTCATCCTCGAATGAGGTTGGTTTTGTCTCTAGTAGCTCGGTCATTAGATCCATGTAGCTAGTGTATTGATACAGTGACCTCCTCTACCTGCACTGTGATGTGGGTGCTCCCATATTATATTTAGCATCTAATAATAATATGTCAGCTTCCCTGGTTCATTTTCTTCCTTCCCTGGACATCTATTCTTGAGTGGTTGTCTCCACTCTCTGCTCCTCCGCATGTGGCTTCTCCACATCTTCTTGAGGTTCTTCCTTTGGAGTCAAAATCTCATGATTTGCATGCAACTGAAGCTCCGTCTCAAGAGAGCAATTTATTTCCTTTTCTTCATAGAACTTCACATATCTACGAACAATTGCCATTGTGAGGCATATCAGTGTACCCCACAAATATGCCCAACTCTGTTGTCGGCTCTAGCTTTTTTCCTTGCTTCCTTGGAGACATGGCAATATATTGATGCGCCAAAGATCTTGAAGTGTGAGATATCTAGTTTCTTCCCTGAAAAAACTTCTTCTGGTGTACTCATCCCAAGAATCCAATGAGGACTTATGTTCTGCAAATAGACTGTTGTGTTGCATGCTTCAGCCCACAAGTGCAAAGGTAGGCCCTGGTCATGCAACATCGCCCTTGTTGCCCTCACAATACTCTTGTTCTTCCTCTCAGCCACCCCATTATGTTGTGGGTTATGGGGTGTTGTCAACTCCCATCGAATGAAATTTTTAAACTCATTCGAAACGTACTCACCACCGTTATTGCTCCCGAGAGCCTTCACTTTCATGTTCGTTTCTTTATCAACAAGTGCTTTAAATTCAAAAAACTTAGAGAATATATGTTCTTGGAGAATGTATGTTAATTTAGGTTGATTGATCAGTTAACTGGATGACCACTGAGTGTGACTTAATTTACACTACTCAGCTTGACCCTACACTAGTCTTTCCAATAGTTGGAACTAGTTTAACTGACAATAACTCAAATTATCTTAATTACATTGCTACAAATTTGCAATAAATCATACTAAAATGAACTAAATCTTCCCAAAATCAAACTTACTGAGTTAATTGAGTGAAAATTTCCATGTCACCTCAACTAACTACCTCCAAGATTCTACTGATGTGGAAATTTGAATTTTCTCTAGTTTGACCAAGGCAAAGTCAAAACTAGATTTTCTTGCTGCATTTTCAACACTCAACCGAACACAAGTTCTAAAGGCATTAATCCTCTTACTAGGTGACGATCACAACTTATTAATGAGCCTCATTGACGTATCTTCCTCCCATACTTGTGCACTAAGTATTTTCTAAGGCCTCCTCTCTCTCATAATGCATCAGTACTTCCCAAGGATAAGTCACCTAGCCTTGCGCTTGTTGGAAAACTTAAAGCACTACTGGGGGGGGGGGGGGGGGGGTGGGGGTGAATCAGTAGTGCGTTATTCATAACAAATTTTCCTTTTATTTACTTTGTTGAATCACATACACTAATTAACAACAAATAATTAAACATTTACATATCTATGGATAAATCATAAGCGACAAATAACCATATGAGCAACATAACCATGAACAAGAATGATAGGAAATCATTAATGCATGATACACAAGATATCTAGTGGAAAACCCTTCAATGGGAAAAAACCCACCCTTGCTATTTTTGCACTAATCTAAAGCTTCTATTAAGAAAAATATGTCTTGTACATATATTTGTTGAATCCCATTAGCATGGAGACTCCCCTCATATACAATCAATTGACTTTGATCAACCTGGAGACTTGATTCTAATGATCAACTCTACAGACTATTTTCTCTAGGGATCTATGAACTACCATTCGTTGAAGGCCACCATGATAAAAGGTCCTTGCCAAAATCCGATTGGAATATCTGTTACATGTCATTTTCTCACCATGGAAAATGACTGTCAAACTGAATATTTCACTATCCATCAATGTGTTGAAAAAAATTCCCCTGCAAGTCTAAAACTTAAAAATCCTAAAGAAAATGAGAATTCTGGGTAACAAGGTCCAAAAGCCTACTTTTGGTCACCTGCGCATTTTCCTAACCATCTTCTGCACATACAAAACTCTTACCATTAAAGTCTGTGCAGAAGTGCACTCTATCTTCTAGGCATGCGGATCTAGCTTCTAGGCATTGAGGAGTTGCAAAAACTCATAGTAGGAATCTTCATCAGGAATTTCATGAAAGGTATGGATTCCATATATTACCACTCATATTTATGATTCAATATAGATAAAATTAGGGAAACAATTGCTTTCTTGTCTATTTTTTACTGGAATCGGTCATTGAATCTAGGGAGATTGCTTAAAAATTTTTAAAGAGTCCTTCCAGTAGAGAGGAGAACAAAAAAAACATGTGACACTTTGAAGAAGAAAATTGTAAAAACTACACCAGATTTTCCACAACCATTTGAAATCAAAACTGATGCTAGTAGGTATGCAAAAGGAATAGTGATTCATACAAATCATCAACCATTTCAATACCTTCAAGCTCAAAATAAGTTGCAGCAATATAAACATTATAGATATATGGGTATTTTGCAGCAGGTCCACTTAGTAATTCAGTATAAGGAAGGTACAATAAACAAAGTATATGATATGTTGTCAAACTCTTCTTTGAATATTTCATTTAATTTGCAAAATAGTTCTTTAGGGCATAAAAGTTTCAATGAACAATATTATGCAGATACTATTTTCAAAGAAGTTTATGATTCACTAACTTACAATGCCCAGGTGGAAGAAGAAAATTATCATGTTTATGACATGTTATTGTACCATCTTGGCAAGTGGTGCATACTGCAGGGAGAAAGCGCACATGTTTGTGTTGGAAAGACAGTGGCACAACTACAAACATTTTGCTATTTTCCACAGTTAAATGAAACTATTCACAGGTTCAAAATGCGTCATGATAAGCATCATATGAATCATCACTTTTAGGTTGGTGATCCGATATGGCTTTACATCAGCAGAGTAAGGATGAAATGTGAAGGCCCACACTTCTAGATGGATGGAGATCGAAAAGGTGAGGGAATTGTACCCTTACCTCATGTCTACTTAAAACTAACTTTTGGTGGTCCAAAAAATTTCAAGTGGAGAGGATTGATCCAGGAGGATCTTGCATAAGATCAATTTGACAGGAAGGTCCTAAGGCCAGCAAGTCAAAAGACAACACCAGGAAGGCTAGTAAAGTGTTCAAGTGCTCCAGTGATATTCAGATGAGAGGGAATCTTCATTTATTTCATGGTGAAAGATTACAAGGTTTTAAAGGTTCAAATAAATATTTGTGGTGCAATGTCAAATGGCAAGGTGAAATGTCAAAATATTATATGGTAATGTGACATTAAACCTAAGTTACAAAAACTATGGTGGAAATAGTGTAAAACCATGTAGTAAACATTATATGGTTAATAAACTATGTAATAACCCTTTGTATAACACTTAACCACACAGGAGAATATTGTCAGGCAGAATTGACCACAAGCGCAGGCATCATATCAACAAAGGATTGACACCGCACAGTTTGGAGCTGACTGCCAGGAAGACCGTAGAGCAGTTAACTGTCGGAGGAATTCATTGTCACATGTTAATGTTTTTTTTTCAAACATCCCTTAACCATTGGATGAAGCCGCTAGAACAGAGCCATGATGTGGAAACCTGCCACTAGACCACCAACCTATCACATGAGTTAATTAAAACGACGCCTGAAGGTTTCTGCATGACCATCGGTTGCTATTATAAAGTTTCAAAATCAGTTTTTTTATTTAAATGCACCATGTATTAATTTCCACCATGTAACCTTATCCTAAGTCTTAAAACACTATTGCACTGAGAACATTCAATCCACATAATGCAAACTAATTTCCATGTTAGGCTTGGGAGGTTCAAACCTGAACCTTTCTCGAGGCACTATAAAAGGTTTACCATTACACCGGTGTAGGTACATTGGAGTTTGGAGTCAGAGAATAGTATTTTGTAGGTTTGGCAGCAAATATTCTTTTGGGTGTAACTTGAGCGTCCTTGGGCCCTTCAGTGAATGGAGACAGGCGTTGGAAAGCTAAGACATAGATATTTATTCTTACAGTAACCAACAATTCCTGCATGCATAGACCAGTTGGTAAAATATCTTATAAATATACTCTTTGTATCATTTACTAATAAAACGGGCACCCACTTGAAGGCAGACCTGGATATGTAGTTCAGGAGGGACGAACTCCGTAATAAATGTTTGCTGTGTTATGCGTCATTATTTTATGTTTTTTATTTCTTCATTTCAGTCTCTAAGTTTATGTTTAAGGAATAAAAATAACTCATTTTAGATCACTGAGGGGAAGATGTCCTTCAATTATGGGGGTGGAAAAAGGAATATCCAATGTAGTTAGCTCCACCTGTTCGTTGAGATGATGTTTTTGTGCCAAGGTCTCTTTAGCTTCTTTGATGGCTTCCTCTTGTTCCCCTTTTTCTTCCTCTTCCTTTTTCCTTTTCTCTGCTTCCAAAATTTTCTTTTCATGTTCTTCTTCTCTTCATTTCTTTCATTTCTCCTCCTCTTGTTTCTTTATTTGTTCATCCTCTTGTTGCTTCCTCTATTGCTCTTCTTCCTTTTGTTTTCTTATTTCCTCACTTTCCTTTTCTTGTTGCTGATGATCTTCTGATTCATGTGACCTTTTGAGTTATTATTCTCTATTCGTTTTGAACTCCTACTTCTTCCCTTCTAGAGACATATTTCTTTGTTTGAGTGTCTCATCATCTTATTTCTCCCCTTGGCTTCTTGGGGACTCTTCCACTTATTTGGAATTATACTTCTTTATCATACGAAGTCCACTTGGTGACTTTGTTGAGGATGCATGTGGTGTATCCATAAATGGGAGGTGGTGACAGGATCTGACAACTCTCCTAAGTGCTGACCTCAGGTCTCTTTTGAGGATTCATGATCATTGGTGGTGCCATTTCATCCGAAAAGGAGGAAATCGAGATGTAGTCGAGATCTACATTACTTGGCATGTCAAAAATACAATCCCACGATAAGAAATATGACATGAATAATATAGATATTGGCAGAGAAATTAACTAATCAAGGCCATTGAATGCTTAACATAGTTTAAGGAAAGATTCTATCTGGGACAGGTCACAGGGTCACACAACTGGGAGAGGCCGGAGGGGTTGAAGTGGAAATATCTTTGAATTATCCAACTTGGAAGGTAAGTCTCAGGGAGGAACATGTCATAAGGTCACGAGAGTCATGGGGTCACAATATCGTGGGAGGCATGGGGTCACAAGGTCATGGGAGTTGTGAGGTCACAAGGTCATAGGAGTGATGAGGTCACAATACTTCTCCTATCACAATTTTTATCTATGCGACCGATTTGTCAGGGAGGCTCACAAAGGGACTGATAATAAATCTTTGGCTTAGGGGTTTCTCATGGCCAAAGGGACTCAGGAAAAGGGAAAAATAGGTCGAGTGTATGAGGAATGGGCTTAGCTATTGAGGCATAGGGGATGCAAAGGTTAGATACAAGGCTAGAAGGGTTTTAGGAACAATAATGATTTTTGGCAGAGTTATTGAGGTAAATAAAACCCTCCTCTAGGGAAGGTGGAAGGTCAGGAGTAGGTATAGGACACATGGAGAAATAAAATAATTATCGGGAGGTGAAAAAACACCTACCTAGAAGAAGTCACACTCTTGTTGGGCTACCCAGGCTCTCAATTTCTCCGCTAAATTGAACAAATGACCAAATGGGCAGAGCGACTATATTTAAGAGAGTCGCACGTGCAGGAAATTAATGAGGTCACAAGGGTTGCAACTTCAAATTTTTTCCATTTTACGACCTTTGGGACCCTTGTGAAATTTGTGACCTTTGCGACCTTTGCAAGGTCACTAGGTCGCTAGGTCTCGAGGTCGCGGGACTTGAATCTAAAATGGCTTACGACCTGTGTGACCTATGTGACTTAGCGAGTTGTGCGAGGTCGCAAGGTCACGAGGTCGTGGGAGTCAAACATCAAATGGATTCCAACTTGTGTGATTTAGCGAATTGTGTGAGGTCTCTAGGTCACAACGTCACGATAAGAGCGAAAGGTCGCAAATTTCACTGATGCGACTTAGCGACTTGACTTAGGAAAAATTAAGAGGTCACAAGGTCCCAAGATGTTAGGCTTAAACATATACACTTGATGCACCTTAGACTTAAGCAAAAAAATGGTATTCAAACATCCAAGATTTGGACTTGTGAAAGAGTTGAAGGCAGGAAAACCTACTAGTAAGAGTCTCAAGTTGAACATTGGGATGAAAGGGCTTCAAAATTTAGAAGGGCCAAAAATTTTGGATGATTTTTGCAGTGGCTACAACAATTTGTGATTCATTGGTATAACATTAGTATCATTGCTTGCACTTGACATCAGGGTTGGGGCATAACTCTTAGGAATGTTACATTTCCATACTATGGGTTCCACTGGCGTCTCCTTATTACCCTTAGTATAGACTAGTAGGCCCTAGCCATCCTAACTCGACTTGTTAACACACAAGGCAAGGATATCTTTGACGGTTTGAAAAAGGGGTTCGAATAATGTTATGGGTTGTATATATTTTTTGTATATCTGTTACATGTCTTTGGTGTTGCTCCGCTACTAGCGAGCCTGAACAGTACCCTAGCGGAGTCAATTATCTACAAACCACAAATGTTGCTCTGCTGCCAACGAGCCTGGACAGTACCCCGAAGAAGTCATTGCATCTCCATTCCCTACAAGAAGCATTTCTCTATCCTTTTGCCCTTATTTGATTTTATTTAAGTTCTCAAGGCACTTATTCATGCGTTCTTATTAGCACTTATTATTATGCCATTTATTTTCTTGGGAAGATGAGGGATCCTGACTTATTTCACTTGCAAGGGAGGTTGTTTCTAGTTTTTCAGAGACTTTATTATTTTCCTTAAATACGATTTTGCCCATTAAAGTTTGTTCTTTACCCTTTTTCAAGTTTCCTCAATCAACCAATTCATTCAAAATGAATAGCCAATTCAAAATTTTGAGTCTATCGTTTAAATATAGGATGTCTTGGATGACCCAAGTTCCCCACTAAACTGGATTTCAACATTCTTCCTTAGTCGAGACTTAAGGGATAATCAAGTGCAGGTGTAGAACGAAAGTAAAACTTGGCCATTACTGTAGAGGCTACCTCAACCCTAAATTTTCATATTCAAGTGAAGCTCTAGAATGGATTCATTCATGGTGAACCCTTTATCGAAAATGGAAAACCAAAATAACACACACGAAACAAAGAAAGGGAAAAAAACTATCATTAGAGGAAATTTTAGCCTAAAAGTGGCCTCCTAAAAAAAATAATAAAATAATAGTTAAAATGGTCATAGATGAAATGACTTACTTAACTCAGTTGAATCCCAAAAATGATATCTAATAAAATAAGAGTAATGAATTTTAGCGGGAAAATAAGAAAATTACTTTTTTTAATTGTATTTTTGGCTTTTCTCCTTATAGGTTTACTCAAATTTCAAGTGTATACATCTGTTGGATGTGGAATTAAATTCCACATCCAATGAGTACCCATTATGCATACTTTTGAGAAGGACCACATTGACAAAAATTGAAGATACATTAAAAATGTGTGTTGAACATGTTTTTTTAATGTATCTTCAATTTTTGTCAATGTGGGTCTTCTCAAAAGTATGCATAATGGGTACTCGTTGGAAGTAGGATTTAATTATGCATCCAACGAGTGTCTACATGTGAAGTTTGAGTAAACTTGTAAGGAGATGAGCCAAAAATACAATTCAAAAAACATTTTTTTCTCATTTTCCCTCCAAAATATTTACTTGTACATCTTTTTAAATTTAAAGTATTTTGATTGGTTTACATAGTATGACATGGAAATTACATGAAAATTTCATGGGAACTTTTAGGTTGAAATTTCCTCTAATCGGTACAATTATGGGGTAAGAAGCTTCGAGAGCTGCTAAGTGAAGTAGAACTTGAGGTCATGGCCATTTATAGGGCGGGGTTAAATCCTCCCTTCTAAGGTCTGCAATATATAGGTGTGTTGGCCAATCTTCTCTCGAACCTGAAAAGAACCAATCCACAGGACTTGAAATTTGGTGTGATTCCCTTTGTCTTCATGGGCTTTACCCCATTTGAGGATGAGATCACCTACATTAAACTATTTATTCCCCGCAGACTTCTTATCGAACCACTTCTTGATTCAACTTTGGTGAAAAACAAATTTCTCCCTTGCCTTTTGTCTCTCTTCCTCCAATTTGAGAAAAGTGTTAATATGGGTCGTATGGAGGGACAGGGTGAGCCACAAGATTCTTGTGACAATTAGAGGGTGGGTAGGTATAGGTTTTACGGTAAAATGGATTCTTCACATGGACTAGGAAGAAAGGGGACGTCCCAAGTGATGACTTTGGGGTGACTCAATCTTCCCATGGGGCGTTGTTCAGGGCATTATGCCAGTTTCACTGGTGTGAGAGTAAGTTTTTCTTGATGATGCGAATCATATTTTTGTTGGCAGACTCTATTAAGTCGTTGCCTTGGGGATAATAATTAGCTGAGTTATTTAAAAAAATACCATTCTCTAGAGAGAAATAATACAACTTAAAAGATGAGAAATATGTAGTATTATCAAACACAAGAGAGGTTGGAACGACAAACCTGGTTATGATGTGCTGGTTTATAAAAGATATTACCTCTTGATCATTGACTTGTCATAATGGGACAGCTTCAACCAACATTTAGAAGAAATCAGAAGCTGTGAGAATGTACCAGTGTTGTGTATATGAATGTGGCACATCTCCCCGATGGCGTCCATACCCCACTATTGGAAAGGTTCTTCTATTGCTATGGACAAAAGTGGGGTAAATGATTGAGATTCTTTGTTGGTGCGTTTATGAAAAATAACGCATTTGTGATAATATGCATGGGAATTCCTAAATAGGGTAGGACAGTAGAAACCAAGCTTCATGATCTTATGGGCTATGGTGTCACCAACATAATGGCCCCCTACTGGCCCATCATGCAATTATTTCAAGACTAGTTGCGCGTCATCGAAATCTAAACACTTGAGTAGTACTCTGTTGTGATGTTTATTGAATAATTGTCCTTGTACTAACTTGTAAGACACGACTTTAAGCCTCACAACCCTTTTTTGTCTTGTGGAAAAGGTTGGAGGAAAGGTCCCTTATCCTAAATATTGGTTTAGATCGGCGTACCAAAATGGAGAGTCAATTACAGTCGTGAGCTCAGTTTGGTACATCTCGATCTCATGATCCCATCCTTTTGATTCCTCGTTGTGTGGATCTATAGCTTTAGCGGCTAACTTACACAATACGTATCATTTGATTGTGTGAGTTGGCTTAAACTCCATGTTGTATTCTTGAAGGCAAGTCATCCAATTTCCCCTTCGCTCATTGAGTTCCTATTGAATGAATAATGATCTGATGACAGGGAGAGGGACAAATATTATTACATGGTTCTTCAGAATGTATGGCTTGAAACTCTTTATTGCTTTGTATAATACGCATGCATGCTTTTCCATGTCTAGGTGATTAATCTCTACACCTTGCAGTCTCATGCTCATAAAGGTTATGGGCTGCTCGTCACAACTATAATCCTTTTGTATAAGCACAATGACTAATGAAGAGTCTGAGGCGAAAGTATAAAGGATGAAGTCCTTATTGAAGTCTCTAATTTATATAGATGGGGCTTCTGTGATGGATTTATTGATTCAACTAAAAGCTTCCTTATCTTCTTGATTCCACTTAAAAACTAAGCCCTTATTAATAATATTATGCAGTGGTTTGACGATTTGGGAAAAATCTGAAATAAACTTGCGAAGGAAGTTGACCTTTCCAAGGAAATACTGCATACCCTTTTTTCCATTTGGGAGAGGAATCTATGCGATACATTTCACGTGGTTAGGATCAATGGTGATCTTGTCCTTTATTATGATATGAACTAGGAGATTATCTTTTGATGCTACAAAAATTCTCTTCTTGGGATTCAGTGAAATCCCATATTTTCGACATCGCTCAAATATTTTCTTCAAGTGACGAAGGTATTCGAATGTATTCCTTGAGAATATCGTGACATTGTATAGATATACCACCATGCTCTGACCCATTAACCATGTGAAGGCGATGTCGATTTCCCTTTTGAAGGTTGCTCCATCATTAATTCAACCGAAGTTCATGCGTTGAAAAGAAAAAGTTCCCCAATTTATTCTGAAGGTCATCATCAAATGATCCGGTTCGACAACTAGGACCTAGTTGTATCTAGAGAAGCCATCGAGTAAAGAGAACATTTCTGAACTAGACATAGTTTAAAGAATATGCTCCATAGAGGGAATAAAATAGTTGTCTTTTTCTGAAGCCCAGTTGAGATTCTGGAAATCGACGCATAACCAAATTTCACCAGACTTCTTTTGGATAGGACCCAGTTTCAAGACCCAGGCATAATGCTTGACTTTGAATATAATATGCACATCGAGGATATTCTTCAGTTCCTTTTGAATAAGAGGCTCCAGGGTAGGATGTACCTTCCTTAATTTATGTTGGAAAGGATTGACCCCTTGTTTTATCGGTATTACATGTTAGATAATCTTGGTGTCATATGTTTTGAGGTCATCATAAGTCTAGGGGAACACTTCCTGATACTGCTTAAATAGGCTGATGAATGAGTGTCTTTCCTCGGGTAAGCATCCTCTACCAAGATTGATGAACTTCGAGTTAGCCTAAGTCCTGAGATTGATTTTCTCATGCGAGAGTGTGGATATTTGTGTCTTGGTATTCAATGGGCCCTAGAAACAATTATTTAGATCAAAAATATTTTCCAGTGTGACTACACCTTTGGGCATGGGGCTACCCTTATGCTCATTTTCTTCCTTTTGCAAGGCATTTTCATGCTCTTCCTCTTCTATAGCCGCATCCTTAAATATGTTGGTATTCAACATGAAGTCAAGAATCTATTGATCATCATTAAAAACATGTACATTAGTTACATTATCTGGAAAAATGGGTTTATACACAATTTCAATAGAAAAACAACATCTTAATAGTGTAAACCTAGCTACGACATTAGCTAAAGTTTCGGCGATAGTATCGTTAAACCTAGGGACAAAATTAATTCCAAAATATTTAAAGGAAGAGATGAATCACCATGCCTCTTGTTGGTAACCTTTTAAGTGTAGTGTTGTCAGTGCACTGAAATTATAACCTACAAGAAAGTAAAAAATTATTTTTTTGGGGGGTCCACAAGGATGCAACGGGCACCGAATCCATCTTGTGTCTTGGACCCGTCATAATATAATGTCTGTTGGTCGCTTTAATTTTTTTAACAATTCAAGATCCAAATAAATTGTCAACCCGGGAAGGTCTGTTTATTCCAAAGACAATCACGCACTGGATATGCTCAATTCCAAAAGCAAGATAATGTTGTAGTAGAAGTCACAAAATTATCAATCATACAAATCTAACTATTCACACCCTTCTTTAACAAAGCTGAAGTCTACTTGTGTTACAGCAGAAGAAATTCCTCTATTGTAGTCTTTTATTAAAATAATCCTAGGAAAAGATAATGAAAGGAAATCACCCTGCAGGAAAGAAAACCAATCAACCATAACAGGGAACAGGACCCTATTCCTCCAAACAGGAACTTCAGCACCTGTTGCCTGACACTAATCACACTGTAGAAAAGATCAATCCAAGAAAACAGGACCCTATTCCCATGAACACGAACCTTCAGCACCTGTCTCCTGATACTAATCACACTGCAGGAAAAAGAGAGTCAACCTATGGGGAACAGGACCCTATTCCTCTGCACAGGAATATTCAGCACCTGTTTCCCGGCATCAATCATACATTCAAACAGATAACAGAAAAAGATCTCTTGGCTTCTTTAAGAATGAATGTTACCGAACTCATGCAGCATTAAAGAAAACAGAGTGCTTAAAGAACTACAGAACTATGCAAATGATGATTCCGTAAACAGAGTTAAATTAAGGTGCGAATATTATAAAGAAATTCAACAAACTATAGGAGCAATCGGGTGAATCTTGTGATGAAGGCGGGCCCTTTCCTTCTCACAAGATTCCCCAGGGGAAAGAGTTAAATTGAAGCGCTCAAAAGAAACCTTTATTCATCTGTCAAAAAGGAATGATACATTACAATGGAGTCTTGCTCCTTTCCGCTAAAAATAATGTCTCTCCTGTAGTCTCTAACTCCCCTTCTAATGATGATGTCTCCTCTTTTTAAATAGGAGACATCTATTACAGTTACATCAGAGAAAATCTATATTTATCCAAATCTGTTCTTCTATCTTAAAACAGGGTCCTTCTATTCTTCCATAGAAAAATATTGTTACAACAGATACAGAAAAAGTACTGGCTTCAGAACAATCCGTGTAACAACTTTCTTGCTTGTCTTCGTCTTTTTGCCATTGTTCCAAAAATACTCTTCCGAAATCGAAAATCACGAGTAGTGACGGAATTTACGTGCCCGCTGACTGTTTCAGCAACGGAGTCGACTGTTTCAGCAACGACAGATTGTTTCAGCACAACACGTTCCTTATTATAAATTTATCTGCGATCTTTTAGACTTGTGTTAGCAACAATATACCTTCGATTAATGATGAAATATAAGAGTAATGTGGAATTATATGTAAACAGATTAAATATATAGTAAAGAGAAGGATTTCATATACCTTTGGATAAAATGGATGAAAATGATAATGTAACCCTTTTTAAATATAGCTATAAAGGGTAAGGTGGTGTCAAAATGTATGGCAGAAATGGTACATTGTAAGGTCCTAACAATGTCCAAATTTTATTTTTAGTTGTATCTATGCTAAAAATATTCACATCTATGGTACATGATTATTTAGCATCAAATGGAGGGCAAGGAAGGAGTTCTAGCTGGGTGTCAGGTGTGACGGGTGATGGCAAGGCTTGATAGCACCCAAGGTTGGTCTCCAAGAAACACATTTCAAATTATTCTTTAGAAAATATAATGGGATCATTTGGGGTGTCCATATTTGTGACTGTCTATTTCATGTAGGGTTCATTGTTCACTCTGATCTGGTTATTATTGCATTTGTAAGGGAGCCATAGGTGGGACCAATCAGTGGTGAAATACCCCTAGAGTTTGCTTGAATAGTCTCTACTAAGAAATAAGTCGTATGATTTTTGGATGTGTACGATGACTATGTCAATACATTGGTGCACTCTAGAGTCTGAGGAAAATATAATTATCACATTATTCAACTCACCGAAGACGGGGACTTGGGATCCATCTAGTTGAATGATTTTAGCGTTGATCTTTTCCGATTGAATGTTCATATTTTTACACATAGATAAAGGCATAACATTCGTTGACGCACCCAAGTCAAAAAAGCTAGTTGTGCACATTGAAGTTGAAAATTTCAAAGGGCAAGAGAAACACGGGGGGTTGAACCTCTTGAATTGGCATTAGTAGCGTTCATTATGGATTAGAGGTTGACCGAGACCCGAGGTTGCATAGAAGAGCTTGTATTTGAAGAGGGAGAAGCCTCGTTGGCTGAGGATGTGGTAGCGAAGGCTTTATTGATCAGTTATCATTGGATAGCTATCCTGGAAAGCTCGTAGAGCAAAATTTTGTCCCATGTATTATTCTTGTCTTTAACGATATTATACCCTAGGTACGATTGGTGATTCCTTCTTAGGGTGACTGTAGAATAGAAGGGGATTGCGTAGACTTAGAAGTAGTTCCAAGAGTGAAGGGGCTAACCTTCTTGTGGGCCAAATAATCCTTTGGGTTATGGATAGACAACGTCTTAGGAGTAGGGGCCGGGGATTGGATCGAGTTGTTAGGAGGAAGGATCCTTCTCAACAATGCTCTTTTTTTCTCCTCTAGTATAGAATCAGGAATCAACCCTTTACTCCAAATGTTATAGGTCTTCAGCATTTTGGATTAGGGAACGTTGCCTATGTTGGCTTCTTGGAAGGATTAAACCTCTTCCCCGCATATGACTTCGAAAGCTAAGATGTCAGAACCTGTTTTTTATTCAAGGGGTGTGGTTTCTTCCTCAGGATCATTAGCCTCTTCCTCAAAATATCCTATAGTTTGGTCCTTAAGGAGTTGAGTAACTACTGCCATCATGCTATGTATCCATTACAGACCGGTCTTTTCATAATGGGAGGCTTGGTGGAAGGTGCATAAATTGTCTTTACCAATCTCCTAACCATTGAAATTTGTGTTATAGCTCCGTGCCAACCATACGGGAGCATTGTTGTTCTTCCCGAAAAATGGTTGAGGCGGCCTATTACCTAATGAGGCTTCACTATTTTTCCTCTTAAAATCCAATACCTCATTCATTAGTTGTTTCAAGGATTTGGCTATACTTTCGAAATCAAAGGTGTCCTTATCCTTTTCGCCAAACTTACTAGTTGATGGTTGATTTTTCTTGTTTGTGGACTTAGAATCGTACTCAGTGTCGTGGTCAAGAACTCCTAGAGAGAGCATATCATTTTCCATAGTGAGAGCTTTTGAAAATTCCTCCACTAGGGTGGCCTTAGTTTCGGGTTTGACAAACAAAGCGATATCGCACAGAATGGCCCTAGTGTAATAATCCACAAGAAGCATTGCTGCCAATTAGGTATCCTCTTCCAAATAAAGAAGTCTTTCTAGCAAAGATTTTTAATGCAAATGTTTTTAGTAAATTTGATTTGAAAAGTGGATTTTGGAAAATTGGTATCATCCCTGAAGACAGGTACAAAACAGCTTTTTTTGTTCCCCATGGACAGTATATGTGGAAAGTTATGCCATTTGGGCTAAAGAATGCTCCTTCAGAATTTCAAAAACGTATGGAAGATATATTTGGAGAAGTTGAGTTTGTAATTGTATATATTGATGATCTATTAGTCTTTAGCAGAGATATATCACAACATAAGACTCACTTAGAGAAATTTTATGATCTTGCATATAAACATGGTTTGGTTTTATCTGATTCTGAAGAAAAATTCCAGATAGGCAAAGTCTCCATAGATTATCTTGGTCTCCATATATCTCAAGGACGTGTTCAACTTCAACCTCACATTTTGACCAGCCTTTTAAAATTCCTAGATCAGTTGAATGATTTTAAAATGGTACAGAGATTTCTTGGCTGTTTAAATTATGTCCGACAATTTTATGAAAAGCAAGCTAAAGATACAAGGATCATACAACAAATATTGAAGCCAGGAGCCAGTTGGACTGAAGCAATGACTACAACAATCAAGAATATCAAAGCAAAGATACAACATCTTCCAGGATTGAAACATCCTGATTCTAACCATGTGTTCATTCTTGAAATAGATGCTTCTGATCATACTTAGGCTGCAGTTTTATTACAGAGGCAGGGAAGAAAAGAACTAGTTTGTGCTTATGTCACAGGTTCTTTTGATAGCACAAAAAGAAAATATCCTTCATCTCATAAAGAAATTTTAGCAGTTAAAAGAGGCATTAATAGATTCAGACTATTTCTCAAAAGCACAAAATTCATAGTTAGAATTAAACACATGAAAGGCATGTTGACCAATAAAAAGTTGCTTGAAAAAGGAAGTTCAAGAGTTCTTAGATGGGCACTTTGGTTAGATGGATTTGATTTTGAGATTGTTTATAAAGCTGGTACTGAAAACTGTCTTGCTGGTATGTTAACCAGAGAAGGAGCTGAAATTATAACAGAAGTCAAAATGTTTCATTTTGGCTGGAGAAAACCAGAAAGGGATGATGGAGCCTCTTCTTCTAGTACCTCAGTTGCAAGACTGCATGTGAATATTTGTTCAAATTGTGTCTATAAATATTTCTGGGATTTCCTTGTGGAAAAAATTAAAGCTTTACCTCCAGAAGTATTGCAGATTATTTTACAGAGATATTTTGATTCTGCAGAATGTCAAAATGGCTATACTTCTGAGTTACCATACAGAGATATGGTATGGAGTATCTTTTTTAATTTGGTGAATAGAGAAGGAAGGGAAATATTCTATGCATACATACACAATCCAGATTTAACATGGAACGACTATTTTCTACTTCATCAAAGGTGCAGGATCAATGGAATAATGAAGATCTACATATTCACAGAAGATGTGATATCACCATTCAAAACCTGGAGTCCATGGTTCAAATTATTCATGTATAAGTACCTTCCATGCACTAATTATTTGGTTGATTTTACACCAACTAAATTTATTAGTACTCTTAAATGGGAATTAAACATGGCAAGCAGACAAGGAAATATTGTAGAGTTTGACATGGTGCATGATGACACTATTGTAGATCTGACTGAGAACAATGATGGATCACCAAATTTCAGTATGTTCGTAATCTTTCGTGGAGATATCTCAGTTCCAGAATTTCACAGAGCTGAAAGAGAATTTTCTACTCCTTTCAATAGCTGTATCAGAGATAATCCACCTATTTGGATTTATAACACACTTCCCATCATTTATGATGATAACTTTGAACAAATATTATTGGATGCTTAGATTGCAGATTATGAATCTAATCTAGAACCTTGAGAAAATAGTGATTAGATTCCAAATATTTCCTTGTAAATATTTGATGGATCCCTCAAAGATATCCATATCTTATTTTAATTATTATATTTAGAAAAAGGCTTTCGTGGAGTTCATCCTTTGAAGAATATTCACTGTGTATTGTCCTTAAAGGCTTTCATGGGGTTCTTCCTTTGAAGAATCTTCACTGTGTATTGTCCTTAAAGGCTTTCGTGGGGTTCGTCCTTTCAAGAATCTTCACTGTGTATTGTCCTTAAAGGATTTCGTGGGGTTCGTCCTTTCAAAGAGTCTTCACTGTGTATTGTCATAAAAGGACCATAACCTTTAGACAGAAATGATGTGTGATGTAAAGTAAAGAGCCGATGTCCTAGATTCTAGCTGAAAGTGGTTTTAGAAACAGTCCCAGTTAATAGGTAAAAGTTTTTACCGGATAACTGGTAGACATATCTATAAATTGTATGATCATGTTTGATAACAGCATTCGAAAGTTTGGGAGTTCTTTCTAAGTTCTGTGTTTCTGTGATCGTTATGTGTTTCTATGATCGTTATTCCATATTTAAATCTTGTCCAAGTAGGACATCAGACCCTGAATCAAAACTATACAAAGTAACAAATGTTAAAACTGAACCAATATAAATTGGAAAATCTGGTGCAATATGACTAATTTCTATTGACTCCTTATTGATAGCTTTAAAAAGGATTTTTGTGGGTTGCCAAAAATACTCAGGGATTGCACCATGCTTGCAACAGCTGCTCATTTCTCCAGTATCAATTTGAGCATCAAGGGTATATGTTTTCAATCCTTCTAGTTTGATCTGTATAGGAATCACCACACGATCACCAATACTATGCATTTCTGCAAATTCAATCCTTTTAGACTTGTCTATTGAATCTTGATTAGCTTTATTCAATAGGAGTTGAGTTAATTTTAATGTACATTCTTCATAAACAGCCATATCCTCTTGAAGCTTTGTAGAAAACGTTAGCATTTGTTTTTTACTTTCTTTCATTGATTTTTCAAGTCTTTCAATCTGTTTTATTAATTTCTCTTCTTCATTTTCAAGAGCAGTCTCAATAGGAATTTGCTGCAAGAACCAACTTTATTCCTCTGTATCTGATCCTTCCTTATCAAAAATATCAACTGATGATTTCTTGGGAAGCTGATCTTCCAAAGTTTTTAATCTTTCTTGCAATCTCCTTTTCATTGTTAACTGAACAGACTATAAATTAGCAAGCTGCTGCTTAACTTCATCTATCTGATTTTGCACGGGATAAGAACGAAAAATCTTGCATTCTGACACAAAAGTTTCATCAGAGTCAGAATTAGACATAACATTGAATTCATCAAATCTTTTAATCAGATCATCAAAGTCATATTCAGAACTTGATATTTCAAAATACTCTCCTCCAGAATGAGATGTAAGATCCCATTCATCTGGTTTGTGAATGGTGGTGAAAATATCCATAATTTTCATTTGCTTCTTCCCTTTCTTTTCTGGGAATTTTTTTGCAAAATGTCCTTCTTTGCCACAAATAAAATTTTTTGGCTTATCAGAAGGTTTAGTTCTTCTTCTGAAAACATATCTTTTGCGGCCAAATTTCTTTTTTGAGGAATGTTTCTTAGGATAGAAGCTTTTCTTATGATAAGACTGCTTAGGCATATCATAGTTACAAGTTTTACTAACATGCTTGTTTTTCTTTTGTTTAAACTTGTGACAGCCAAAATCATAAGTCTCATTGAAATTATTACACAATTTCTGACTAAAATTCATCTGCTTCTTGAAATTTTTCTTGACTTTTGTTGTAGCACATTCTTTCTGCAGGATGGTAAAAATATACTGATGTAAAGAAGAAAATGATAGTCCTTCAATCTGAACATTGTTTGCCTGAAAATAAGTTTCAATCAACTCTGGAATCCTTCCAGGAAATGAAGCAACATAATATCTTAAATATGCTATATTATGTGAATCAGTTGTCCTGTAAAGTAATGATTGCATAGTGCAATAATATTCTTGCAACTGATCAATATCACAGAGTTTCTATGAAAGAAACATCTGAGAATTATGGGAGGAATCAGTTGGCAGAGCGCCAAGAAATACATGAATCAAAGCTTCAAACAAAGCTTGTAGGGGATCTTCATTTTCTATGATTGCATTTTTATCCCCTTCTGGTAGATGTTCCCACCAAAGTTTTAAAATACCAGTAAAAGCCCAAGTGATTTGTGTGGCAATGTATGACCATGTGGCTTTAGATTCTGCTTTTCTTTGCAAGGCCCATGCATGCACATTTTGAAAGACTGTTAACACACTGTCATGAGATAAACAGTCTATATTAAACAATAAAGTATTTCCATACCCTTTTTGTGCATTATTTTGAAACCTCACATTGATGTTCAAAATTACTGGCATATTTGGAAAATGCAGAAGTTTTCTTATGCTGGTCTCCCCTCTTTGGAGATTTATTAGTAAAATAAAAAGTGTCTTCTCGTGGTCTTTTATTACTTTCTCCTTCTACTTTAACTCCTGGGATACATGTTTCGTCCTTCAGATTATTATCTTTCAGGTTGCCTTCATCATCATACATGGATGACGAACACATATGAATGGCTTTTGCTTGGGAATCACACTGATCTTTAAGATTGACATAACCTTTTGGTAAATATCTCATAGGTGGAAGGGATTCTAACCTGGATCTCATTAGATCAATCTTTTCTTTTTCCACTTTAATTCCTAGAGCAACCTTCTTTACTGTTTCCTCATTTGGTAAATTCATCCATTTAAGAAATAGGCTCCTAAGTCCCTGTTTGGGTTGGTTAGTGCTTGGAACAGGATACTTCAACTTATAACTGGACCTTTTTGTTTCTCTGTATTTAGGAGGAGACTGTTCATTTTTCAGAACAGTGGACAGATTATTAACTGCTTTTGAAATAATACCCATATTTGACTGGATATCATTCAATGCCTTTGTATTTTCATGATGCAAACCCAAGGTATCTAAATAGCCAATATTCAGCTTCTTAATATGTTCTTTAATCTCTACAAAATCATTTGCTAGATCATCAAGATTTTGTAACATACATGTAATCTGATAATTGGCAAAATTTTGCATCTTTACTGACTCTTTAGATTCAGGTTCTGATAAATGCTTCATTTGTAACCATTGAAAATCTGATTTCATGGTTCCATTCTTAAAGGTTCTGCTTGAGTTGCCACGCTTGAGGTATCTTTCAGGAACTAACATCCTCTGACCTTATTTTCCTCTGGGTAAGGTGAAAATTTTGAAATCTGAAGTCATAATGGTTTTTACACACTCATGACAATCTTTATGCTGGCCATTATGTTCTGAGTCATCAACCTGGTATATTGAAATGAGAGTATCCTGTTTTGGAGATGGTTGACATAAATCACCATCGAAAGTAGAAGCTTTAGAAGATAGAGACTTTAGAGGAAAAGTCTTTTTTGGTGTTTGGAAGTATCTAAGAAGACTATTCTTCTCACGAAACATGGGATTAATAGAATAAAATGGTTTAGAAATAGAGCTAGAACTTGATCGAGAAATCTTTGGTTTGAAAAATTGTAGACTTTTAGTACCATCAGCCTTACTAACTAGTTCAAGCTTTTGGGGTAACTGTGACGGATTTTTTAGTTGAGGATATCTTCTTGACAGAGGAACATATGTACTGTCCCATTCAGGTGGTAAAGTACATTCAGAAAACCCGATTTGCAGTGGAACAACATTACCCAGTCCAACAATAACTCCTTCTTTTAAAGCTCTATCCTTTAATTTAGGATTTAATGGAGGCATAGTGGTGGATAAAAATCTAAGACATAAAGTGGTATGCAACTGGGCTATATGTGATTGACTAGCAACATCAAACCCAGGAAACTAGATAAATTCTTGAAGAAAGTCATTAATATATGGATATGATAAAGAGACTTGGTATCTTGGAACTAATGAAGACCAAGCGAGACCATTTTTCAAAGGAGTTTGAAAGCCTCCTAACAAGGCATCTTGAAATTGGTTCAGACGGGTGTGTAGAACACAAGTTAGACAGGAAGTGTTTAGTCCTGCTCTCACGAAAGGATTAATTCCAAACTGAATCATTCCTATATGGATATAGTTATAACCATGATATATACTCCATTTGACATCTTCAAATTTAATGAGAGGTATTTGATAAACAGACTGGTCTACTGAGATAGGAATATTTACTGACGTAAATCTAAACAACTGAGCAGACTTGAATTGAAATGCAAGAAGATGATAAATAGTATCTATGTCAATTTCTAGCAATTTCCAGTTTGGTTGTGGTTCAAATTATTGAGTAAAAATCCTTTCATCATACAAACTCATATTGGAAGGAAGATTAATATATTTAGATAAAAACGCCCAACGTTTCTGATGAGCTCATTTCTTTTCTTGTTGAGTACTTAAAATAAATCTACCAGCATTTTCAGCCATGGAACTAGAACAAGAATGAAAAGTGCACCTGCAAACTCCTCGAATAATTATCACGCCTCCAGAAATAGCAGCACACGACTCTCCTGGTCTCCTCGTCACGTCAACAGTGGCCTTACACTCTAATTAGCAGTTATGAGCAGGTTCGCCAAACACTCTTCTCTTAGAAACAAAGTAATAACTGATGGATGTAACTGAGCAATAGACAGACTTAAGAGAACCAAACCAAGACAAAGAACCAACTTGGCTCTGATACCAAAATATGGAATAACGATCACAGGACATTGGCTCTTTACTTTAAATCACACATCATTTCTGTCTAAAGGCCATGGTAATTTTATGACAATACACAGTGAAGATTATTTGAAAGGACGAACCCCATGAAAGCCTTTAAGGAAAATACACAGTGAAGATTATTGAAAGGACGAACCGCACGAAAGCCTTTAAGGACAATACATAGTGAAGATTATTGAAAGGACAAACCCCACGAAAGCCTTTAAAGACAATACACAGTGAATATTATTCAAAGGACGAACCCCACGAAAGCATTTTTCTAAATATAATAATTAAAATAAGATATGGATATCTTTGAGGGATCCATCAAATATTTACAAGGACAGATTTGGAATATAATCACTATTTTCCCAAGGTTCTGGATCAGATTCATAATCTACAATTTGAGCATCCAATAATATTTTTTCAAAGTTATCATCATAAATGATGGGAAGTGTGTTGTAAAGCCAAATAGGTGGATTATCTCTGATACAACTATTGAAAGGAGTAGAAAATTCTCTTTGAGCTCTGTGAAATTTTGGAACTAAGATATCTCCACGAAAGATTATGAACAAATTGAAATTTGGTGACCCATCATTGTTCTCAGTCAGATCTACAATATTTTCATCATGCACCATGTCAAAATCTACAATATTGCCTTGTCTGCTTGCCAGATTTAATTCCCATTTAAGAGTACTAATAAATTCAGTTGGTGTAAAACCAACCAAATAATTAGTGCGTGGAAGGCACTTATACATAAAAAATTTGAACCATGGACTCCAGGTTTTGAATGGTGATATCACATCTTTTGTGAATATGTAGATCTTCATTCTTCCATTGATCCTGCACCTTTGATGAAGTAGAAAATAGTCGTTCCATGTTAAATCTGGATTGTGTATGTATGAATAGAATATTTCCCTTCCTTCTCTATTCACCAAATCAAAAAAGATACTCCATACCATATCTCTGTATGGTAACTCAGAAGTATAGTCATTTTGACATTCTGCAGAATCAAAATATCTCTGTAAAATAATCTGCAATACTTCTGGAGGTAAAGCTTTAATCTTTTCCACAAGGCAATCCCAACAATATTTATAGACACAATTTGAACAAATATTCACATGTGATCTTGCAATTGAGGTACTAGAAGAAGAGGCTCCATCATCCCTTTCTGGTTTTCTCCAGCCAAAATGAAACATTTTGACTTCTGTTATAATTTCAGCTCCTTCTTTGGTTAACATATCAGTAAGACAGTTTTCAGTACCAGCTTTATAAACAATCTCAAAATCAAATCCATCTAACCAGAGTGCCCATCTAAGAACTCTTGAACTTAATTTTTCAAGCAACTTTTTATTGGTCAACATGCCTTTCATGTGTTTAATTCTAACTATGAATTTTGTGCTTTTGAGAAATAGTCTGAATCTGTTAATGCCTCTTTTAATTGCTAAAATTTCTTTATGAGTTGAAGGATATTTGCTTTCTGTGCTATCAAAAGAACTTGAGGCATAAACACAAAATAGTTCTTTTCTTCCACGCCTCTGTAGTAAAACTGCAGCCCAAGTATGATAAGAAGCATCTGTTTCAAGTATGAACACATGGTTAGAATTAGGAAGTTTCAATCCTAGAAGATGTTGTATCTTTGCTTTGATATTCTTGACTGTTGTAGTCATTTCTTCAGTCCAACTGGCTCCTGGCTTCAATCTTTGTTGTATGATCCTTGTATCTTTAGCTTGCTTTTCATAAAATTGTCGAACATAATTAAAATAGCCAAGAAATATTTGTACCATTTTAAATTCATTCAACTGATTTGGGAATTTTAAAAGGTTGGTCAAAATGTGAGGTTGAAGTTGAACACGTCCTTGAGATATATGCAGACCAAGATAATATATGGAGACTTTGCCTATCTGGAATTTTTCTTCAGAATCAGATAAAACCAAACCATGTTTATATGCGAGATCATAAAATTTCTCTAAGTGAATCTTATGTTGTGATATATCTCTACTAAAGACTAATAGATCATCAATATATACAATTACAAACTCAACTTCTCCAAATATATCTTCCATACATTTTTGAAATTCTGAAGGAGCATTCTTTGGCCCAAATGGCATAACTTTCCACATATACTGTCCATGGGGAGCAACAAAAGCTATTTTGTACTTGTCTTCAGGGATGATACCAATTTTACAAAATCCACTTTTCAAATCAAATTTACTAAAAACATTTGCATTAGCAATCTTTTCCAGAAGGAGTTATTTATTTGGAAGAGGATACCTAATTGGCAGCAATGCTTCATTTAATGCTTTATAGTTGATTACTAACCTCTTTTTTCCCCTCTTCTGCTCGCTGTGCTTGTTGACATAGAATGTTGGACAAGCCCAAGGGCTTTTGCATGGCTCTATCAATCCTCGTTCTAGCAATTGTGTGATCTCCTTCTTACACAGTTCTTGTTCTGATGGGCTCATGTAATTAGCAGACGATTTTTGTGGCTTATTAGAGAAGCCTTCTTTGTAAGGAAAATTCACAAAATAATTTTCTCTGGTCCAGAATGCATTTGAACGAATTGATGTTCAATATTTTTAAACTTTTATACCACATTTAAAAGGGTTTTTTCTCCATGTAGTTCTGCATTTTTTACTATTTTCTAGATTTTGATCAAATCATTCAAAGAATGCTGAGCTAAATCTGGCTGATCTGGTTCAATGACTACTTTGTAGTCACTTTTAGATGTTAAAGTGACAGGTCCTTCAGAAGAGTTGAGAATTAATGAATCCTAAGTAAATGTGACTAGAAAATGATTCTTCAGAAAATCTTGTCCAAGTAGGACATCAGACCCTGAATCAAAACTATACAAAGTAACAAATGTTAAAACTGAACTAAAATAAATTGGAAAATTTGGTGCAATATGACTAATTTCTATTGAATCCTTATTGACAGCTTTAAAAAGGATTTTTTTGGGCTACCAAAAATACTCAGGGATTGCACCATGTTTGCAACAGCTGCTCATTGCTCTAGTATCAATTTGAGCATAAAGGGTATAGGTTTTCAATCCTTCTAGTTTGATCTATATAGGAATCACCACATGATCACCAATACTATGCATTTTTGCAAATTCAATCCTTTTAGACTTGTCTATTGAATCTTGATTAGCTTTATTCAATAGGAGTCGAGTTAATTTTGATGTACATGCTTCATAAACAACCATATCCTCTTGAAGCTTTGTAGAAAACGCTAGCATTTGTTTTCTACTTTCTTGCATTGATTTTTCAAGTCTTTCAATCTGTTTTATTAATGTCTCTTCTTCATTTTCAGGAGCAGTCTCAATAGGAATTTGCTACAAGAACCAACTTTCTTCCTCTGTATCTAATCCTTCCTCATCAAAAATATCAACTGATTATTTATTGGGAAGCTGATCTTCCAAAGTTTTTAATCTTTCTTGCAATCTCCTTTTCACTGTTAACTGACCAGACTGTAAATTAGCAAGCTACTGCTTAACTTCATCTATCTGATTTTGCATGGGATAAGAATGAAACATCTTGCATTATGACACAAAAGTTTCATCAGAGTCAGAATCAGACATAACATTGAATTCATCAAATCTTTTACTCAAATCATCAGAGTCATATTCAGAACTTGAGATTTCAAAATACTCTCCTCCAGAATGAGATGTAAGATCCCATTCATCTGGTTTGTGAATGGTGGTGAAAATATCCATAATTTTCATTTGCTTCTTCCCTTTATTTTCTGGGAATTTGTTTGCAAAATTTCCTTCTTTGCCACAAATAAAACATTTTGGCTTATTAGAAGGTTTAGTTCTTCTTCTGAAAACATATCGTTTGCGGCCAAATTTCTTTTTTGAGGAATGTTTCTTAGGATAGAAGCTTTTCTTACGATAAGACTGCTTAGGCATATCATAGTTACAAGTTTTACTAACATGCTTTTTTTTCTTTTGTTTAAACTTATGACAACCAAAATCATAAGTCTCATTGAAATTATTACACAATTTCGAGCTAAAATTCATTTGCTTCTTGAAATTTTTCTTGACTTTTGTTGCAGCACATTCTTTCTGCAGGATGGTAACAATATACTGATGTAAATAAGAAAATGACAGTCCTTCAATCTGAACATTGTTTGCCTAAAAATAAGTTTCAATCAACTCTGGAATCCTTTCAGGCAATGAAGCAACATATTATCTTAAATATGCTATATTATGTGAATCAGTTGTCCTGCAAAGTAATGATTGCATAGTGCAATAATATTCTTGCAACTGATCAATATCATAGAGTTTCTGTGAAAGAAACATCTGAGAATGATGGGAGGAATCAGTTGGAAGAGCACCAAGAAATTCATGAATCAAAGCTTCAAACAAATCTTGTAGGGGATCTTCATTTTCTATGATTGCATTTTTATCCCCTTCTTGCAGATGTTCCCACCAAAGTTTTAAAATACCAGTAAAAGCCCAAGTGATTTGTGTGGCAATGTCTAACCCATGTGGCTTTAGATTCTTCTTTTCTTTGCAAGGCCCATGCATGCACATTTTGAAACACTATTAACACACTGTCATGAGATAAACAGTCTATATTAAACAATAAAGTATTTCCATATCCTTTTTGTGCATTATTTTCAAACCTCACATTGATGTTTTCCAAATTACTGGCATATTTGGAAAATGTAGAATTTTTCTTATGCTGGTCTCTCCTCTTTGGAGATTTATTAGTAAAAGAAAAAGTGTCTTCTTGTGGTCTTTTACTACTTTCTCCTTCTACTTTAACTCCTGGGATACGTGTTTCATCCTTCAGATTATTATCTTTCATGTTTCCTTCATCATCATACATGGATGACGAATGCAAATGAATGGCTTTTGCTTGGGAATCGCACTGATCTTTAATACTGACATAACCTTTTGGTAAATATCTCACAGGTGGAAGGGCTTCTAACCTGGATCTCATCAGACCAATCTTTTCTTTTGCCACTTTAATTCCTAGAGCAACCTTCTTTACTGTTTCTTCATAGGCTCCTAAGTCCCTGTTTGGGTTGGTTAGTGCCTGGAACTAGATACTTCAACTTATAACTGGACCTTTCTGTTTCTCTGTATTTAGGAGGAGACTGTTCATTTTTCATAATGGTGGACAGATTATTAACTTCTTTTGAAATAATACCCTTTGTATTTTCATGATGCAAACCCAAGGTATCTAAATAACTAGTATGCAGCTTCTTAATATGTTCTTTAATCTCTACAACATCATTTGATAGATCATCAAAATTTTGTAACATACATGTAATCTGATAATTAGAAATTTTTTTCATCTTTATTGACTCTTCAGATTCAGGTTCTGATAAATGCTTCATTTGTAACCATTGAAAATCTGATTTCATGGTTCCATTATTAAAGGTTCTTCTTGAGTTGCCAGGCTCAAGGTATCTTTCAAGAACTAACATCCTCTGACCTTCTTTTCCTCTGGGTAAGGTGAAACTTTTGAAATCTGAAGTCATAATGGTTTTTACACACTCATGAAAATCTTTATGCTGGCCATTATGTTCTGAGTCATCAACCTGGCATTTTGAAATGAGAGTAGCCTGTTTTGGAGATAGTTGACAGAAATCACAATCGGAAGTAGAAGCTTTAGAAGATAGAGACTTTAGAGGCAAAGTCTCTTTGGGTGTTTGGAAGTATCTAGGAAGACTATTGATAGAAACACAGAACTTAGAAAGAAATCCCAAACTTTCGAATGCCATTATCAAACATGATCATACAATTTATAGATCTGTCTACCAGTTATCTGGTAAAAACTTTTACCTATTAACTGGGACAGTTTATAAAACTACTTTCGGCCGAAATCTAGGACATCGGCTCTTTACTTTAAATCACACATCATTTCTGTCTAAAGGCTATGTTCCTTTTATGACAATACACAGTGAAGATTCTTTGAAAGGAAGAACCCCACGAAAGCCTTTAAGGATAACACACAGTGAAGATTCTTGAAAGGACGAACCTCACGAAATCCTTTAAGGACAATACACAGTGAAGATTCTTGAAAGGACGAACCCCACGAAAGCATTTAAGCACAATACACAGTGAAGATTCTTCAAAGGATGAACCCCACGAAAGCCTTTTTCTAAATATAATAATTAAAATAACATATGGATATCTTTGAGGGATCCATCAAATATTTACAAGGACAGATTTGGAATCTAATCACTATTTTCCCAAGGTTCTGGATCAGATTCATAATCTGTAATCTGAGCATCCAATAATCTTTGTTCAAAGTTATCATCATAAATGATGGGAAGTGTGTTGTAAAGCCAAATAGGTGGATTATCTCTGATACATCTATTGAAAGGAGTAGAAAATTATCTTTGAGCTCTGTGTAATTCTGGAACTGAGATATATCCACGAAATATTACGAACAAACTGAAATTTGGTGACCCATCATTGTTCTCAGTCAGATCTACAATAGTGTCATCATGCACCATGTCAAACTCTACAATATTTCCTTGTCTTCTTGCCAGATTTAATTCCCATTTAAAATTACTAATAAATTCAGTTGGTGTAAAATCAACCAAATAATTAGTGCATGGAAGGTACTTATACATGAATAATTTGAACCATGGACTCCAGGTTTTGAATGGTGATATCACATCTTTTGTGAATATGTAGATCTTCATTCTTCCATTGATCCTTCACCTTTGATGAAGTAGAAAATAGTCGTTCCATGTTAAATCTGGATTGTGTATGTATGCATAGAATATTTCCCTTCCTTCTCTATTCACCAAATTAAAAAACGTAATCCATACCATATCTCTGTATGGTAACTCAGAAGTATAGCCATTTTGACATTCTGGAGAATCAAAATATCTTTGTAAAATAATCTGCAATACTTCTGTAGGTAAAGCTTTAATTTTTTCCACAAGGCAATCCCAACAATATTTATAGACACAATTTGAACAAATATTCACATGCGATCTTGAAACTGAGGTACTAGAAGAAGAGGCTCCATCATCCCTTTCTGGTTTTCTCCAGCCAAAATGAAATTTTTTGACTTCTATTATAATTTCAGCTCCTTCACTGGTTAACATATCAACAATATAGTTTTCAGTACCAGCTTTATAAACAATCTCAAAATCAAATCCATCTAACCAGAGTGCCCATCTAAGAACTCTTGAACTTCCTTTTTCAAGCAACTTTTTATTGGTCAACATGCCTTTCATGTGTTTAATTATAACTATGAATTTTGCGCTTTTGAGAAATAGTCTGAATCTATTAATGCCTCTTTTAACTGCTAAAATTTCTTTATGAGATGAAGGATATTTGCTTTCTGTGCTATCAAAAGAACCTGAGGCATAAGCACAAACTAGTTATTTTCTTCCATGCTTCTGTAATAAAACTGCAGCCCAAGTATGATCAGAAGCATCTGTTTCAAGAATGAACACATGGTTAGAATCAGGAAGTTTCAATCTTGGAAGATGTTGTATCTTTGCTTTGATATTCTTGACTGTTGTAGTCATTGCTTTATTCCAACTGGCTCCTGGCTTCAATCTTTGTTGTATGATCCTTGTATCTTTAGCTTGCTTTTCATAAAATTGTTGGACATAATTTAAACAGCCAAGAAATCTCTGTACCATTTTAAAATCATTCAACTGATCTGGGAATTTTAAAAGGCTGGTCAAAATGTGAGGTTGAAGTTGAACACGTCCTTGAGATATATGCAGACCAAGATAATCTATGGAGACTTTGCCTATCTGGAATTTTTCTTCAGAATCAGATAAAACCAAACCATGTTTATATGCAAGATCATAAAATTTCTCTAAGTGAGTCTTATGCTGTGCTATATCTTTGCTAAGGACTAATAGATCATCAATATATAAAATTACAAACTCAACTTCTCCAAATATATCTTCCATACGTTTTTGAAATTCTGAAGGAGAATTATTTAGCCCAAATGGCATAACTTTCCACATATACTGTCCATGGGGAACAACAAAAGTTGTTTTGTACCTGTCTTTAGGGATGATACCAATTTGCCAAAATCCACTTTTCAAACCAAATTTACTAAAAACATTTGCATTAGCAATCTTTGCTAGAAGGAGTTCTTTATTTAGGGGAGGATACCTAATTGGCAGCTATGCTTCATTTAATGCTTTATAGTTGATTACTAACCTCTTTTTTCCCCTCTTCTGCTCGCTGTGCTTGTTGACATAGAATGTTGGACAAGCCCAAGGGCTTTTGCATGGCTCTATCAATCCTTGTTCTAACAATTGTGTGATCTCCTTCTTACACAGTTCTTGTTCTGATGGGCTCATGTAATTAGCAGATGATTTTTGTGGCTTATTAGAGAAGCCTTCTTTGTAATGAAAATTCACAAAATACTTTTCTCTGGTCCAGAATGCATCTGGACGACTTGCTGTGCAATATTTTTTTAACTTTTCCGCCACATCTAAAAGGGTGTTTTCTCCATGTAGTTCTACATTTTTCACTATTTTCTGGATTTTGATCAAATCATTCAAAGAATGCTGAGCTAAATCTGGCTGATCTGGTTCAATGACTACTTTGTAGTCACTTTTAGATGGTAATGTGACAGGTCCTTCAGAAGAGCTGAGAATTAATGAATCCTGAGTAAATGTGATTGGAAAATGCTTCTTCAGAAAATCTTGTCCAAGTAGGACATCAGACCCTAAATCAAAACTATACAAAGTAACAAATGTTAAAACTGAACCAATATAAATTGGAAAATCTGGTGCAACATGACTAATTTATATCGACTCCTTATTGAAAACTTTAAAAAGGATTTTTGTGGGCTGCCAAAAATACTCAGGGATTGCACCATGCTTGCAATAGCTACTCATTTCTCCAGTATCAATTTGAGCATCAAGGGTATAGGTTTTCAATCCTTCTAGTTTGATCTATATAGGAATCACCACACGATCACCAATACTATTCATTTTTGCAAATTCAATCCTTTTATACTTGTCTATTGAATCTTGATTAGCTTTATTCAATAGGAGTCAAGTTAATTTTGATGTACATTATTCATAGACAGCCATATCCTCTTGAAGCTTTGTAGAAAATGCTAGCATTTGTTTTCTACTTTCTTGCATTGATTTTTCAAGTCTTTCAATCTGTTTTATTAATTTCTCTTCTTCATTTTCAGGAGCAGTCTCAATAGGAATTTGCTGCAAGAACCAACTTTCTTCCTCTGTATCTGATCCTTCCTTATCAAAAATATCAACTGATGATTTCTTGGGAAGCTGATCTTCCAAAGTTTTTAATATTTCTTGCAATCTCCTTTTCACTGTTAACTGACCAGACTGTAAATTAGCAAGCTGCCGCTTAAATTCATCTATCTAATTTTACACGGGATAAGAACAGAACATCTTGCATTCTGACACAAAAGTTTCATCAGAGTCAGAATTAGACATAACATTGAATTCATCAAATATTTTACTCAAATCATCAGAGTCATATTCAGAACTTGAGATTTCAAAATACTTTCCTCTAGAATGAGATGAAAGATCCCATTCATCTGGTTTGTGAATGGTGGTGAAAATATCCATAATTTTCATTTGCTTCTTCCCTTTCTTTTCCAGGCATTTTTTTGCAAAATGTCCTTCTTTGCCACAAATAAAACATTTTGCCTTATCAAAAGGTTTAGCTCTTCTTCTGAAAACATATCTTTTGCGGCCAAATTTATTTTTTGAGGAATGTTTCGTAGGATAGAAGCTTTTCTTACGATAAGACTGCTTAGGCATATCACAGTTACAAGTTTTACTAACATGCTTGTTTTTCTCTAGTTTAAACTTGTGACAACCAAAATCATAAGTCTCATTGAAATTATTACACAATTTCTGACTAAAATTCATCTGCTTCTTGAAATTTTTCTTGACTTTTGTTGCAGACATTCTTTCTGCGGGATGGTAAAAATATACTGATGTAAAGAAGCAAATGATAGTCCTTCAATCTGAACATTGTTTGCTTGAAAATAAGTTTCAATCAACTCTGGAATCCTTCCAGGAAATGAAGCAACAAAATATCTTAAATATGCTATATTATGTGAATCAGTTGTCCTGTAAAGTAATGATTGCATAGTGCAATAATATTCTTGCAACTGATCAATATCACAGAGTTTCTGTGAAAGAAACATATGAGAATGATGGGAGGAATCAGTTGGCAGAGCACCAAGAAATTCATGAATCAAAGCTTCAAACAAAGCTTGCAGGGGATCTTCATTTTCTATGATTGTATTTTTATCCCCTTCTAGCAGATGTTCCCACCAAAGTTTTAAAATACCAGTAAAAGCCCAAGTGATTTGTGTGGCAATGTCTGACCATGAGGCTTTAGATTCTACTTTTCTTTGCAAGGCCCATGCATGCACATTTTGAAAGAATGTTAACACACTGTCATGAGATAAACAGTTTATATTAAACAATAAAGTATTTCCATACCTTTTTTGTGCATTATTTTCAAACCTCACATTGATGTTTTCCAAATTACTGGCATATTTGGAAAATGCAGAAGTTTTCTTATGCTGGTCTCCCCTCTTTGGAGATTTATTAGTAAAATAAAAAGTGTCTTCTCATGGTCTTTTACTACTTTCTCCTTCTAATTTAACTCCTAGGATACGTGTTTCATCCTTCAGATTATTATCTTTCAGGTTGCCTTCATCATCATACATGGATGACGAATACATATGAATGGATTTTTCTTGGGAATCACACTGATCTTTAAGACCGACATAACCTTTTGGTAAATATCTCATAGGTGGAAGGGCTTCTAACCTGGATCTCATTGGATCAATCTTTTCTTTTTCCACTTTAATTCCTAGAGCAACCTTCTTTACTGTTTCTTCATTTGGTAAATTCATCCCTTTAAGAAATAGGCTCCTAAGTCCCTGTTTGGGTTGGTTAGTGCTTGGAACGGGATACTTCAACTTATAACTGGACCTTTCTGTTTCTTTGCATTTAGGAGGAGACTGTTCATTTTTCAGAATGGTGGATAGATTATTAACTGCTTTTGAAATAATACCCATATTTGACTGGATATCATTTAATGCCTTTGTATTTTCATGATGCAAACCCAAGGTATCTAAATAGCCAGTATGCAGCTTCTTAATATGTTCTTTAATATCTACAGCATCATTTGATAGATCATCAACATTTTGTAACATACATGTAATCTGATAATTAGGAAAATTTTGCATCTTTACTGACTCTTCAGATTCAGGTTCTGATAAATGCTTCATTTGTAACCATTGAAAATCTGATTTCATGGTTCCATTCTTAAAGGTTTTTCTTGAGTTGCCAGGCTCAAGGTATCTTTCAGGTACTAACATCCTCTGACCTTCTTTTCCTCTGGGTAAGGTGAAACTTTTGAAATCTGAAGTCATAATGGTTTTTAAACACTCATGACAATCTTTATGCTGGCCATTATTTTTTGAGTCATCAACCTGGTATTTTGAAATGAGAGTAGCCTGTTTTGGAGATGGTTGACAGAAATCACAATCGGAAGTAGAAGCTTTAGAAGATAGAGACTTTAGAGGAAAAGTCTCTTTGGGTGTTTGGAAGTATCTAGGAAGACTATTCTTCTCACGGAACATGGGATTAACAGAATAAAATGGTTTAGAAACAGAGCTAGAACTTGATCGAGAAAGCTTTGGTTTGAAAAATTGTAGACTTTTAGTACCATCAGCCTTACTAACTAGTTCAAGCTTTTGGGGTAACTGTGACAGAGTTTGTAGCTGAGGATATCTTCTTGATAGAGGAACATATGTACTGTCCCATTCAGGTGGTAGAGTACATTCAGAAAACCCGATTTGCAGTGGAACAACATTACCCGGTCCAACAATAACTCCTTCTTTTAAAGCTATATCCTTTAATTTAGGATTTAATGGAGGCATAGTGGTCGATACAAATCTAAGACATACAGTGTTATGCAACTGGGCTATATGTGATTGACTAGCAACATCAAACCCATGAAACTGGATAAATGCTTGAAGAAAGTCATTAATATATGGATCTGATAAAGAGACTTGGTATCTTGGAACTAATGAAGACCAAGCCAGACCATTTTTCAAAGGAATTTGAAAGCCTCCTAACAAGGCATCTTGAAATTGGTTTAGACGGGTGTCTAGAACACAAGTTAGACAGGAAGTGTTTAGTCCTGGTCTCACCAAAGGATTAATTCCAAACTGAATCATTCCTATATGGATAGAGTTATAACCATGATCTATACCCCATTGGACATCTTCATATTTAATGAGAGTTATTTGATAAACATACTGGTCTACTAAGATAGGAATATTTACTGACGTAAATCTAAACAACTGAGCAGACTTGAATTGAAATTTAGGAAGATGATAAATAATATCTATGTCAATTTTTGGCAATGTCCAGTTTGGTTGTGGTTCAAATTCTTGAGTAACAATCCTTTCATCATACAGAATCATATTGGAAGGACGATTAAGATATTTAGATAAAAAAGCCCAATGTTTCTGATGAGCTCGTTTCCTTTAGTACTTGTGACAGGATTTTCATAAATAAACTCCTGTTGGGTTTCATTTTCATCTAAGGGAGATACTATCCTTTCTACTTGGTGTTCTTCTTGTTGATGAAAGGTATTGTCATGAAGGGCTTCTAAAATTTCTCATCCATGAACTCATCATCTTCATAACAAATCTCCAAATATTCAATAAAACTCTCAGAGTGTTTACAACAGTCTTTGAGCATCAACAAAGAGGGATGACACTCTTAATACATCTCATAAAATACATCTTGGAAATCAACAAGAGAATATAATGAACCATTTGGCAAGATTTCATACCAAGACCATGCTTTTCCTTCTAAAGTGGCCATAAACATCTTCATGAGACAATCTTCAGGGAACTGAACCTTAAGACTGTGTACATGCATATGGAACCTAACCAAATGAAGGGCAACATTTTATTTCTTTTCATTGTTAAATATTGGAAGATCATCTAACCATTCAACCTTTGGCATGGGATTTGGAAAACCAGGGATATGAGACCGATTCATAGGGGCATACCTGGAATTTATTCTTGCAATGGAATTCATCTTGAAACTTCATTAAGCTACTGATCTTCAAGCAGTGGATTCACCTTCCAATTTTTTATTTGATGTGTGGAGTCGCCAAGGTAGATGCAGCCTCGAAAAGCTTCTTGAGCTCCTGCTACCTTCAGAAGTTCAGCTTCTTGATTTCATGAATGAGTAATCTTCAGGCTCCCAGCAGACGCACCAAAATTTTATCACAAAATCTGACCCTGATAGGTTGCTCATCAAGTAGACTCTGAATAACTCTTTCAAACCAATCTTTTGGCTAAGGCTTAGCCTCCTCAACCTGAGAGGGCTCTCTCAATAGGTTTAAGATTTTTGATTAATGATTAGATGGCTAACTCTAGGAATAAAAAGGATAAAAATGTATAACTGGTTGAATCAAAGATTAGCAAACACTCATTCGACCATGGAGTCAAGATAGTCTTCAACAAAACATCATAATCTGTCAAACATGAAAGTCAAGGCACTTGGAGTCTAGGTTTATGAGAAAAAAAGTAACACAGTGATAAAACACAGTCTCTTTACATGTGAAGGAAGTTAGAGCATTGTCAAATGAATTCTAAGTAACACATACAAATACTACTGCAAGTAGGTAATTGAAAAAGCCATAGAAAAATGATACACTTAAACTCCTTGTGAATCTTTAGTAGTCAAAAAAATCTCTGTATTAAGTTGAGAAGAACACAGTGACATACAGTAACACCATTTCCTTGCCAATGAAAAATGCCAACCATTGTAGAATTCGAACTCATGCTTCATATAGATCATTTACAATCTTGGATTCCATGATCCATCATTAGGAGAATTCGAATTTCCATTCTTGGCACCTATTCTATTCATAAAACAAACTATTAATTACAAACTGACAACTAAACTGTCTTTTAAGAGTCCTAATACAAATAGGAGTGAAACTCATAAACATGTTTGAAACAACCTTATATAAACCTTTAATGCTTTCTTGACAGCTAAAAATTCATGTTTTCGAACTTTGATGATGCCTCCAGCCTTGTTGTAAACCTGCTCATTCATGACCTAACTGTCCTAAAAACTAGGAGACAGAGTTCCTTATTTTTAGCCCTTAACCTCCATGTTTATCTTCGAGCAGCTTTGTTAACATTGATGACTGTTTCATATGTGTCACATGTGCTTATATTCCCTTGAAAACTTTAATCCTCCACCTGGGCAGAGAAAATCTTCGAAAAAGTGAAAAAGGCATGAAATATGACTGCGCTACGAAAGTAGCCTGTTTTCGTAGCGCAGATTTTACATTACTGTAAAACATTTCCTTTAACCATTCTTTCTACTGTTTTGGAATTTGAGTCTTCACCTGTGATCTTCATCTTACCACCAAAAACATTAAAACTTGAAACCCATCAATCCTTATCTCCAAAATCTATATATAAAGTACCAAAAAATCATCTTCAGCAGTTTTGTAGCACGCTACAAAACTGCTGTGCAGGCTCTTTTTTTAACACAATCTTCAAAAATTTAAAGTTTGAGGATATTCAAAGCTTCTCCAGGATTGATACCAACATCAAAAAGCAAAAAAACTTAACTTTAAAGGTGTTTTCCCTCAAAATGGTCTTCTTCTTAATGACAAACTGATTTAGGATTTATCATTTACTACCCTGTTTCATTACCTTGTTTCACTGTTGCTGTAGTTTCTCTTGAGATCTTGTCAACTCAATTTCTAGGTCTTCAACCTGTCTCCTTAGCTTTGTGTTGGTGGCTCTCAACTGAGTATTCATTACTCTCACAAATCTGGCTTCTTTTATTGCTGGTATAGTCCAAGTGAAATATTGTGTTTCACTGCTAATGATTTCAGGTTTAGCAACCCTTTCAACTTCCCAGAGGGCTTTCATCCTCTTGAAATTTGTCTTTTCAACAGCATGCTTTCTTGCTCTCTTCCTTAGCCTAGAAATTTCAAGATTGGTTGTTTTCAACCTTTCCTCCATCTCTGCATAATTGATTTTTTCTATTTGAGTGGGGAATACTCTGTTTTTTACCTTTTCTGGTACAGGTGATGAAAGGTTTATAATTTCTTCATGAACAGTGGAAGCTTCCTCTGTTTTCTCTAGCTTAACATGCTCTTGCATCTTTTTGGACTGTCTGGTTATAGGCTTCCTTGCCTTGAATGAAAATGCTGCAACTTCATGATTATGACAAACTGATTTAAGATTTATCATTTACTGCCTTGTTTCAATGTTGCTGTAGTTTCTCTTGAGATCTTGTCAACTGAATTTCTAGGTCTTCAACCTGTCTCCTTAGATTTATGTTGGTGGCTCTCAACTGAGTATTCATTACTCTCACAAATCTGGCTTCTTTTATTACTGGTACAGTCCAAGTGAAATATTCTATTTCACTGCTAATGATTTCAAGTTTAGAAACCCTTTCAAATTCCTAGAGGGCTTTCATCCTCTTGAAAATTTTCTTTTCAACAACATGCTTTCTTGCTCTCTTCCTTAGCCTATAAATTTCAAGATTGGCTAATTTCAACCTTTCCTCCATCTCTGCATAATTGCTTTTTTTCTATTTGAGTGGGGAATACTCTGTTTTTTACATTTTCTCGTGCAGGTGATGAAAGGTTTATAATTTCTTCATGAACAGTGGAAGCTTCCTCCGTTTTCTCCAGCTCAACATGCTCTTGTATCTTTTTGGACTGTCTGGTTACAGGCTTCCTTGCCTTGAATACAAATGCTACAACTTCATCATTGAATACTAGTTTCTTGGATGACTTCATCTTTTTCTGCTTTCCTTCATCAATTTTTATGAGATCATCTTGAACCAAAGGGGACTCTTCTATATAAATGGCTTGTAAGATATCATCCAAGTTTCCCTTTAAGCCTAGAGTATCACTTGCTCCTAAAATCACTGCTTTACCCTTTTCTTTTGCAATTTGACTCCTATTAAATCTCTGTTGAACCTGTTTATTAGCTGACTGTTCTTGTGCAATCTCTTTAACTTCAGCTATCCTTTGTTTTGCAGGTTGAGGAATTTCAACAATAACCACTGAAGCTTTTCTTACTGGCTCTATCACCTGTTTCCTGGGTTTTAGCTTAACAAACCTTTTTGACCTTGTCACTAGAGGCTTGTTGGATTCTGTAGGTGGAGTTACTGCCTGTAGTTTGTGATTCCACTCCAAAACCACATAAAAAAAAAATGATGACTATTCTCTGTTGATCTTTCGGAGTTCATGTAAGACCATAAACTTGATTAAACCATGGTGGAATAAAGAGGTTTCACACCCTTCAGACTTCATTTGAACCTTGTCTCCCATCTTAGCTATACTTCTATACAGAAAAAATGGCAAATCTAAAGATATCATGCCAGTAAAGTGCAACAGAAGTTTAAAATGATATGAATATACATTATGATACCTTCCCTCACAGGTAAAATACCTCTGGATGTTGTATAGCAAATTGGCATATGAATCTTTGATGCAGCTCCTGGGAATTTCGTTGTTTAAATCCATTTATGCAAACTATGGCTTTAGAAACACTTTGCATGCCTCCATGTCAAATATGAAACCTTTGAACCATCTCTCTTTCCCCCTAGGAATCTCTGTTACTAAGGCAATAATCTCCGGAGTAACTGACAAGTTTAAGATTCCAATTTTTGTGTTTGAGCCAATAAAATGTAAAGCAAAATCCTTTGTCACCTGACTGTGTCCTCCTAGTAACTTTTCACAAAATTTCAAACACCCTGCCTTCTTGAAAGCCTCCAATACTGATTTTTCTTTAGCTAGGGTTCCTATGCTTTCAAGCTCTGTCCTGAAACAATGTACTAACCTATGATTTTTCTTCTCCTCAGTCATTTTTGTCTTTGAATTTCTGAAATTTTCTTGTGAACTCTGATTATCAGCCTCGCTTGAATTCAAAACAATCAGCCTCGCTTGATAATAGATAATAGAAGCTTTGGTGTGAGATTACCACAAGCTTTACTGTTGAGTCTCAAATCTGCATCTTTTCCATACACTTTTCTATACCTTTTTCACTCACCTGAACCTCCCAAGTTGTCAATATCATGTGCAAAAGAGCATCTAACATGGTTTTTAATTATATTTTTGTGTTTGCTATTTGATTTAGATTTTGTTCATTCAGCTGCAGAATCTAGCCACTTTCCGTAGCTGCTGCAACTTTCCGCAGCTATTTTGTGAAACTCTATGCTACAGGTGTCTATAAGGAAAACGAGCCACATGGGCAGGTCAGGAATGACGTGGACATGGTTCGTGTCCTATTGGTTCAAGCAAACTCATCCAAAGAAGCCGCGGTCAAAGGCGTCCACATGGAAGTCAACCATGGAGTCTCATGTCGGCAGGACTCTGTTTCATGTCACATGAAGATTCATACGGCCGTTTCTAAGCCTGCGGAGGATAAATTGACATCTGTACAGGGCTCCAGAGTCGAATTCAAGCATCCACCTCTCGTAGATTTACTTTCCAACACGGCCATGATCCTAGATCCGTGGACGTAGTGGTCTACGTGCTCTCCACCAGCATGAACTTTAGGAGACAGTTATATTTCTTTTGTTATATATAATGCGTTTGCATACGCATATGTAGTTAGTCGATGTTAGTCTCTGTTATCTTTTATTAGTCTGCTATGTAGTGTGATTACGCTGCACTTGTGTCGTAACATCACCATTCTGTAATGACTGCTTTTTAATATAAGAAGACTCTGTTTTCCAACTTAATTCGTATTTGAGGACCGTTGCCAAGGCTGGTGTAGAGGGCCCCTGCTCAGCTAAGGTTTTGTGCATTAGTGTATAGTTCTCATTTCGTTTCTTTAGAAATCATTGTGTCATAATCCATTCATATGTTCATACATTGCATTTGTTTCATTTCTGTTTATACACTTCCATAATTTCCATTTCATTTCTGTCTTTCATGTTTTATGTTGTTAATCACTGATCAGTGTTCTTGTTTCAGGTTATAGATAGGCAGCCCGGGCATTTTCATAGCTTTTTGACTAATGACATGGAACTAACATTGTTCTGCTGCTAATTTGCTTTTCATAGCTTTTGTTTAATTTCAATATTGCTTTGTTCATTTCAGTTCTGCTTATTTGCTTCAGTAGTTAAATTTAGATATATTAAGCTGCTCATAGCATCTTCAGTTGCCTCCGAAAGCCACAGCTGGACTGATGGTGAGGGATTGTATTATGAAATGTGTAGTTTAGTATTAGTTTCTTTTCTGCAAATTTAGATATATTAAGCTACTCATAGCATCTTCAGTTGCCTCCGAAAGCCACAGTTGGACTGATGGTGAGGGATTGTATTATGAAATGTGTAGTTTAGTATTAGTTTCTTTTCTGCAAATCTAGATATATTAAGCTGCTCATAGCATCTTCAGTTGCCTCCGAAAGCCACAGCTGGACTGATGGTGAGGGATTATATTATGAAATGTGTAGTTTAGTATTAGTTTCTTTTCTGCAAATCTAGATATATTAAGCTGCTCATAGCATCTTCAGTTGCCTCCGAAAGCCACAGCTGGACTGATGGTGAGGGATTGTATCATGAAATGTGTAGTTTAATATTAGTTTCTTTTTCGCAAATTTAGATATATTAAATCGCGCATGACATCTTTATTTGCCTCCGAAAGCCACAGCTGGACTGATGGTGAGTGATTGAATCATGAATGTATGGTTTGATATTAGTTTACTTTCTGCAAGTTAAATATCAGTTACTCAAGTTGTTTATGATTACTTCCGAAAATCATAGCTGGACTAATGATGAAGGATCAGAAGATAAATTGATGTGATCTGATTTAGATTTATTTTGTTGCAATTCTGAATTTCCTTAAGCATAGTTTCTTTTGTGTTTAGTCGGCAGCAAGAATAGTTTGGTTTTCATGCTCAATAGTTCATTATTTTGATTCATTAGATTAGCAGCACCTTTTCATTTCAGCAGTACATTTTCATTTTCTTTCAAGTCTTGTCATTGCAAATTTCAAATTTCTTTTCTTTTAGGTTTCAAGTTGGTAAATCATTATAGGGGATATCACTTCCTTGAACAAACATAACGAAACTTGTTTTCATCTTAGAATTTCCATTTCACCTTAGAAAACCAAAAACGACAAAAAGTTAAGAAATAGGTTATCTTGCACATATAGTGCGCCGCACTTCTTCAGCTTACGATTCCCGGATTGACAAATTAAATGCAGCAATTTAGGACACACTAAATTGACCAAACATTTTGGCGCCGTTGCCGGGGAAGTGTAACTAGGTAGCAAATTTCTTAAAAAAAAAAAAAAACACAAAATCATAAAAGAAGGGAAAACTTGATAACTTCTTGAAGTATGCTCTCCTCTTGCACCTAGTGTGATCTGGAGGATCATAAAAGAGAGTTATTGGTTTAGTAATTTCTTAAGTATGCTCTCTTCTTGCACCTAGTGTGACCTGGAAGATCAGAAAAAGAATTATTAGCCCAACTTTTTAAAAATAAAAAAAAATGACATGCATAGAGCAAGAGATTCTAGGGGAAGGTTTATAGCTAAAGCCAAGAGTTCAATTTTCACAACTCCATCTTCTTCAAGGCATAGACCCGATTCACCACCATCTACCCCTAGCCTTAAGATTTTTGGAAGTCAAGGACCAGCTGAATTAGAGGATTCTCCTATACCACCTACTAAAACCCATTTAGAAAACAAAGAGACTCTCTCTCATCCTCCCTTGGTAGAAGAGCTAGAGGACTTTAAGAACTCTAAAGAAACTATCATGGCAGCGGAAGTAATAGATGGAGGTAGAGGTAGAGGAAACAATGGAGGAAACAATAACAGTATCAGTAATATTCCACCATCTGCTCTCCCTACTTTATGGATTTAAGCAGGATCTTTAAACATTTCTCGTTTGGACTTTGAAGAAATAATCCAGACTATATATGGAAGACTTTCAAAACTCAAACTGCTTCAACATTGAAGGATCTCGCTTTGAAATGGTTCATGGGATTAGCCACTCAATCTATTAGGACTTGGAATGATATGAAACAAACATTTTTGGATAGATACTTGGACTATTGTATGCCCACCAATCACAAGGATGAGGTATTCAAAATGATGCAAAAAGAAGATGAAAATTTGGAAGACTTACTTGAAAGATTTCAATACAACTTGAAAAGAGCAAAGATGAGAAACCTAGATGATGAAACCTTGAAAGCCCTCATATTAAAAGCCATTAGAGATGAATGGATAGATATTTTAAACATGATGGGGAAAGGAGACATTTCTCAACTTCCACTTCGTGACATAACAGAACTATGTGTCCATCTCTCAAGAGGAAAATCTAAAACAGAAAAAGGGCCTAGGGATCCTTCTCTTATTAGGGCTAACAAATCTGCAACTGGATCAGTAAGTAGGGCAGAGATTGGTAATATGCTTGGGCAGAGATTGGTAACATGCTAGATGATTTTAAAACTGATATTCTAGGGAGCCTTAGTGAACAACTAGACACCCTTAAAATCCAAAACAAGCAGAAGGCAGAAACAGATGCTTTAGCCATCTTTTGTCCGAAATGTAGGAAGAAACATGCTTTAAGGGAATGTCCCTTGGATGCAAAAGTTGTAGAAACATGTATGATTTGCTCAGAGAATCATGAGATCAAGGATTGTCCTTCAATTCCTGGACTCAAAGCTTTTTTTCAAGAAGACCCAAATTCAGTAGAATCTCTCTGTTTTGTCGCAAGGAGACCTTGGCAGGGACAACAAACTCAAGGGTTTAACAACCCTATGAATTATCAAACCCAACCAAATTGGAATCCTTGGCAACAACCTTGGCCCCAACATCAAAATTCATATCAGCCATGGGTACAAGGGATGCAAAATCCTTATGGGAGATTTTCTCAGTTTTATCAATATCCTCCATCTTTTCAAAATCAACAAGCTCCACAACTTCCAAACCTAAATCCACAACTTTCATTGCCATTTCCACAACAACAACCTTCTCAACAAAATCCAAATCCTCAACTCATGCTTCCATACCAACAAAAGACAAATCAACTTCCAGCTCAGCCATTTCCAAATCCTAACAATAAGAATCCTCAGACTACTTACATGGTAGAAGGACAACAATTTCCTACCTATATGATTGTTCCTCTCAACGATGTACAACTCAGATCTGGTAGAGTTTTAGAAAAACCTTCTATAGATATTCAAGAGAAAGATACCTCTGAGGAGGACTCTCTTCAAGTCAATAAGGGTTCTGAGGAAGAATCTCTTCAAAATCCAAGCATGCAAAAAGAAAAAGAAAAAGAAAAGTTAACACCCACAACTCCTATAGTCGAGCAACCAACATCTTCATCTATACCTCCTTTTCCTGAAAGACTACAAATTGACAAGGGAGTGGAAAAACAAATCTTGTTGCCTAACTATGACTTTCTAGATGAATTGAAGAATGTTTGTATCAAGATTCCCTTGCTACAAGCCATTCGAGAAATTCCTATTCTAGAAAAAACCATAAAGGAGTTGAGTTTCAAAAGACCGGGAAGGAAACTAAAAGACACAAGAAGAATCCACCTGGTAGGAAAGATTGCAGATATTATGATGGGAAAAATTACCATGCAGAAGTATGTAGATCCATGAAGTCCAATTGTCAAGACACATATAAATGGGATAGAAATTCCAAACACATTGATTGACTTAGGGGATGCTATCAACATTATGAGTAGACAGACTATGGACCAGCTTAAACTTCCTAACCTTATTTTTACACCTACTTTACTGCAACTTGCAGATCGATCAATTATTAAACCAGATGGTGTATTAGAAGATATTTCAGTCTCCTTAGATTCTTGGGAATATCTAGTAGATTTTATGATTTTGACTCCCAAGAGTAATCTAGGAGGGCACCCACTTATCTTAGGAAGACCTTGGCTAGCCACAGCCGATGCTTTTATTAGTTGTAGATCTGGGGATATGTACATTTCTAATGGTAATTCGACAAAGAAATTCAATTTGTATCCTCCAACAAAAGCAATCACAGAAGTAGGAGACAATGAATGGGTTGATGATGAGGACATTATACAACCTGTCTTTACCATTTCTGAAATCAGTGAGGATAGTCAAATTCTGAACACATTAGAAAATTTTGAGACATCTTCAGAATATGACCCCACACAATTTCAGTTGGAATCTGACATAGTATATTTATCATCAAGACAAATGTCTCTTTACTCTATGGAAGAGTTTGGTAATTCTGCTATTGAGATTTTTCCAGGAAAAACATTGAATATCAACAAACATTTGGAGAAGTCACAACAAGAAGAACTAACCAGAATCTTGCAAAAACATTCTACTGCATTTGCATGGGAGTATACTGACATGAAGGGTATTGATCCTAAGACTTGCATCCATCATATCTATATTGAGGAAAACAGTAGACCAATCAGACAACCTCAAAGAAGGATGAATCCAAATCTTAGGGAGATAGTGAAAGAAGATCTCCAAAAACTTCTCAATGTAAACTTCATTTATCCAATTTCAGATAGCCGATGGGTTTCTCCTTTGGTTATAGTGCCTAAAAAGAATGGTAAATGGAGGGTATGCATTGATTACAGAGAATTGAACAAAGAAACTTTGAAGGATCACTTTCCTTTTCCTTTTATTGATCAGGTATTAGATACATTAGCAGGTAAAAAGTACTTTTCATTTTTGGATGGTTTTAGTGGCTATAATCAAATTCAGGTAGCACCTGAAGATCAAGATAAGACCACATTTACTTGTCCATGGGGAACTTTTGCCTACCGAGTGCTTCCTTTTGGGTTATGTAATGCACCAGTAACATTCCAAAGAGCAGTACTAGGAATTTTTTCTGATCTAATCCATGATTGTGTAGAGGTTTATATGGATGATTTTACAGTTTATGGTAATTCATTTGAAGAGGCATTAGAAAATTTGGAAAAATTTCTCATAAGATGTAAAGAAACAAACCTTTCATTAAGCCATGAAAAATGCTTTATGATGTTTACTGAAGGGATTGTTTTAGGACATCATATTTTAGGAGATGGGATTAAGGTTGATAGATCAAAAGTTGAAGTCATCTCCAAGTTACCTATTCCAAATTGTCAAAGAGATGTTAGAAGTTTTCTAGGATTTACTAGTTACTATAGAAGATTTATAGAAAAATTCACTAAAATAGCATCTCCACTCTTCAAATTGCTTACAAAAGACTGTGAATTTAAATGGGATCCTGATTGTCAATTAGCTTTTGAAACTTTGAAAACAAGAATATCTGAAGCACCTATCTTGAGAGGACCAAATTGGAAACTCCCTTTTCATATTTCTACAGATGCTTCAGATACAGCTCTAGGAGCTGTGTTGAGTCAAAAAGATTTAATACCTTATGCCATTTATTACACCAGTAAAAATTTGACTCCCATAGAGTTGAACTATACTGTGACTGAAAAAGAGTTTTTAGTTGTTGTTCATGCAATTAATAAGTTTAGACATTACATAACAGGCTATGAAACTTTTATTCATACTGACCATTCTGCAATTAGATATTTAATGAACAAACCTGTTACTAATGGCAGAGTGACAAGATGGCTTTTACTTTTGCAAGAATTCAATATTACCGTGTTGGATAGACCAGGAAAACAGAATACAGTAGCTGATTTCTTGTCTAGGATTCAGAATACTAAAGAAGATTCTCCTGTAGAAGATAAGTTTCCCGATGAATACTTGTTTGCAGTAACTATTAAGACCCCTTGGTATGCAGATATTGCTAACTATTTGGTTACAGGGAAACTACCTTCACATTTATTTCCAAGTGAAAAACGAAAAATTATTCAGGAGAGTTCAAAATATTCATGGATTTCTAACGAATTGTTTAAAACATGGCCAGATCTTGTGATCAGAAGATGCGTCAGGGAAGATGAAATGCCTCATATTCTTAAGGCATGTCATGATGAACCATGCGGCGGACACTTTGCAGACAAAAGGACGGCCTATAAAATCCTTTCTTTAGGATATTATTGGCCTTCCCTCTTCAAAGATGCAAAACAATATGTCAAAAGGTGTGACAGCTGCCAAAGAATAGGGAAACCTACCCTTTCAAATGAAATGCCACTGCAAACACAGGTACTCATTGAACCCTTTGAAAAGTGGGCTTTAGATTTCATTGGACCTATTAATCCACCATCCAAGCAAAAGAAGTATGTATTGGTTTGTACTGATTATGTTACTAAATGGGTAGAAGCCAAAGCATTAGTATCTGCTACTGAAAATTCAGTTGTTCATTTTCTTTATGAGGATATTTTTACTCGCTTTGGTGTTCCAAGAGAAATTGTGACAGATCAGGGGAGCCAATTCACATCCAATTTGGTGGAGAAGTTGATGGAAGAATACAAAATCGAGCACAGAAGATCTACTCCTTACCATCCACAAGCAAATGGTCAAGTGGAGTCCACAAACAAAGTTCTTGAAAGTATCATCACCAAAACTGTTCATCTACATAGAAGAGATTGGGCAGAAAGGCTTCCAGAAGCCTTGTGGGCCTACATAACTACATGGAGGAATACAACAGGACATTCTCCCTATGAACTTGTTTATGGGAAAGAAGTCTTGCTCCCCATTGAGTTCCAAGTCAAGACCTTCAAGATAGCAGTTCAGTTGGGGATGGACTTATCAGAAGCCCAAAAGCATAGAATGGAGCAGTTGAATGAGCTAGATGAGATCAGATAAGAAGCAATTCTAAGAACTGATCTAGTTCAATATCAAAGAGCTAAATGGCATGACAAGTATATCAAAGAAAAGAAGTTTCAAGAAGGGGATTGGGCATTGTTATTTGATTCCAAGTTTAAATATTTTCAAGGAAAATTTCAGACTCATTGGCTTGGGCCATATGAGATTGACAAGATCTTTAGCAATGGAGTGGTAAGAATCAAGACCATTGATGAGTTTCAAAATCCTCTTATTGTGAATGGCCATAGATTGAAAGTTTATCATAAGCTACTCTCAAAAGAGGATTTTGTCAAAATGTTTCAAGAAAGTTCTGCAATCAGGCTGGTACAGAAGAATTCTTCTTCTCCACCAGCCTAGCTTTTGTTCTTTTCAGTTATTAAAAAAAAAAAAAAAAAAAAAAAAATGAAAAATGGTATAAGCCTGAAAACCAATCATTGATTGGCAGTCTTATACAGAAAATATAGGGTGAAAATCAGGAACACCTGACACTCTATATTTTCCAAAAAAAATCCCTCTTTCATTTCACAAGCTTTGTCACCACCCACTCCATTTCATCCCACTTCATGCCATTTCATTTCATTTCCATTTCACTTCATTCCACTTCATTTTATCCATTTCATTCCATTCCATCAATAAAAATCTTTTTCATGACCATTTCCATCTGGTCATTTGTCATTTGTTCATTTCCATTCATCCAAGTAATAGCTGTGTCAGTTTCCGCAGCTGACATCTGTTTCCGCAGCTCACTCCAGTTTCCGCAGCGAGAAGCAGATTCCGCAGCTACTACTTTGTTTTCAAAGAGAATGTACAGTTAGATGTTATTTCCATAATTATGAAATAAAATGCAGGTGAGAGGATCAAAAATGAAGACATGGAGCATTCAAGACACCAATGGAGATCAATTAGTTGAAGACCAAGGGAAAAGGCAAATATTCCAAAGGTATGAATAAAATTTATTTCAAATAGCATTGAAAAACACATTTTTATATAGTTCTGAACCATGAGCTCTATCCATTACGTGAAATGATTATATTGACAGTTCCGTAACCTTTCACGATCTCCATATTATCCTCTTGCATTCATTCACAAACGGTTTCATCATTAAAATTCCGATTTTCACTCATGTTCCAATATCCCACCGGAGACAATGAGACGTATTTGATTTGACCAAGGACTCTCACAGCCGCATAAATCCATAACCGTTGTTAAAACGTGCTCATATTTATTGTGCAGCCACCAAAATTCAAAACGCTGCCGAATGTCGTGTCTCTGCCGTGTTTATGAAACCCCACTCTGTTCTGTCTCACTCCATTTCGTTCCTTGTGCTCATTCTCACTCCTGGATATCTACCCACAGTCTCACTCCATTCCGTTTATGGTGCTCATTCCCATTTTATGATACATTCCCACAGTCATTGTGCTCGATCCTGTGCATTCAATCGTTCTATTTCCATTTGAACCCTCACGCAGGCAAAGTTGTGAAGAGCAGAAAAGAGAAATGGGTAAATTGCTAAGAGCAGAGCCGGAAGGACCTAAGTTTATAGAGGGATATCCACAAGTAAAGGAGATATTGAAGAAAGAAAATTGGCTGCGTTTTATCCAGAAATTCAGAGGTTATCACAAAGAAGTTATGAAAGCATTTGCAAGGTCATTTAATGGCTTGGAAGCAGAGATTGGAGACCTCAAGTTTGCGGTCAATGAAGCATCTATAGCAACAGCCACGGAACTTCTTCAGGAGGGTGAGCGTTGGTTTAAAAATAAAAGCATCAGTGATGAAGCATGGAGAACAATATTACGAAACCAAGGTATGGACATAACTGTTTTTAAAAGAGGAATTCCTGTGCATGCATTGAAAGAGGAATGGGCTACTTTACTGCTAGTTGTTCAGAAATTCATTACATGTGAAGGCCGTTTTGGGTCTATGTATATGTACCATACCAGGCTATTGATGAATTTTCTAGAAAATCAAACTCTCAATCTCCCATATTTTCTATTCAATAGTTTGAAGAAAATGTTCGTGACTGTTCAGAAACACTTAGGAGATGTAGAGCCCCATCTATATCACCACGGCCTTGTAAAAATTCTGATTGAAAAGGAGTTAAAGGAAAAGAAAGATACATGGGAACAATTTCTGGTTAGAAATTTCTTTGAGAAACCTTAGGAAATTCCTGAAGGTAGTTCAACAAGAAGGAGTAGAAGAAAAAGAATAAATGTTGAAACCCAAATTACTCCTACTCAGGAAATGCCTGCAGCTAGCACAGCAAGAAGAAGTAGGAGGAAAAGAACAATTGATGAAATCCAAAATACTCCTACTACTACTATGGAAAGAACTGATAGGGAAGAGAGACTGGTAAAAAGGAAGAAGAAGGAAATCAAGGGTAAGAAGCCAATAACACCAAAAGAGAGAGAAACTATTGAGGCTGTACATAAAAATCCTTCTTCTTCTGAAGAAGAAGATCATCAAGTGCTATCTGAAAGATTAGTTTATCTTCAAAACAGTCATCTATACCCAAGAAGGCAGAGAAAGGAAAACAAAAACAAAAGGATAGTGTACCACAGCGTGTGAGGAGAAGCAGCAGACTTAAGGGAAAATTGAGGAAAACACAAATTAAGGGTCCTCATTTCATTGATTTGGGTGAGGAGACATCTGAACAGTATCCAACTGACCATAGTCCATCTCAGTCAGTTAGTGAACCTGGTTCATTTCATTCCCAATCAGACATTGAACATACTCCATCCTATTCTCAGCAAGATATTGATGTAAGCCCTCCTCAGCCAGATTTTGAAAATAACTCTCCTTCACGGCATTTTGGGGACAGCCCAATAAAAATGACACCTGAAATAGACCCCAAGCAGCAGGAAGTATATGACTATATAGAATCTTTGGAAAAGGCAGCCACAGGTTCAAGTACTTCTTCCATTCAGCCTCATACATTGCAGGATGATTTGGTCCAATCACTAAAACAAGAAATTTTTGAGTTAGAGCTTTTAAATAAGCACATCAAAAATGAAAATGAGACATTGAAAGAACAAGGAAAACTGGACAAAATCATCCATGATAATACCATGCTACATTTGGGAATATGGTAGAAGAAGAATAAGAAATTGAAAAGGAAATGCCAGAAATTGAGCAGAGCACTCATTAATATCAAATTTAGGTGCTTAATGAAGAAACCCAGAATGTTGGCAGTACCAAGGAAGAAGAGGAGAGGATTGGATGTGCTGGCTGAAGTATCAAGGCACATGAACTGAAGAAAAATTATCAAAATTTTGGTTGCATGAGGACATGCAACACCTTCACAGTGGGGGTATGTTGAGTCTCAAATCTGCATCTTTTCCATACATTTTTCTATACCTTTTTCACTCACCTGAACCTCCCAAGTTGTCAATATCATGTGCAAAAGAGCATCTAACATGGTTTTTAATTATATTTTTGTGTTTGCTATTTGATTTAGATTTTTTTCATTCAGCTGCGGAATCTAGCCACTTTCCGCAGCTGCTGCAACTTTCCGCAGCTATTTTGTGAAACTCTATGCTATAGGTGTCTATAAGGAAAACGAGCCACATGGGCAGGTCAAGAATGACGTGGACATGGTTCGTGTCCTATTGGTTCAAGAAAACTCATCCAAAGAAGCCGCGGTCAAAGGCGTCCACATGGAAGTCAACCATGGAGTCTCATGTCGGCAGGACTCTGTTTCGTGTCACATGAAGATTCATACGGCCGTTTCTAAACCTGCGGAGGATAAATTGACATCTGTATAGGGCTCCAGATTCGAATTCAAGCATCCACCTCTCGTAGATTTACTTTCCAACACGGCCATGATCCTAGATCCGTGGACGTAGTGGTCTACGTGCTCTTCACCAGCATGAACTTTAGGAGACAGTTATATTTCTTTTGTTATATATAATGCGTTTGCATACGCATATAGAGTTAGTGAATTTTAGTCTCTGTTATCTTTTATTAGTCTGCTCTGTAGTGTGATTACGCTACACTTGTGCCGTAACATCACCATTCTGTAATGACTGCTTTTTAATATAAGAAGACTCTGTTTTCCAACTTAATTCGTATTTGAGGACCGTTGCCAAGGCTGGTGTAGAGGGCCCCTGCTCAGCTAAGGTTTTGTGCATTAGTGTATAATTTTCGTTTCGTTTCTTTAGAAATCATTGTGTCATAATCCATTCATATGTTCATACATTGCATTTGTTTCATTTCTGTTTATACACTTCCATAATTTCCATTTCATTTATGTCTTTCATGCTTTATGATTGTTAATCACTGATCAGTGTTCTTGCTTCAGGTTATAGATAGGCAGCCCGGGCATTTTCATAGCTTTTTGACTAATGACATGGAACTAACATTGTTCTGCTGCTAATTTGCTTTTCATAGCTTTTGTTTAATTTCAGTATTGCTTATCTGCTTCAGTAATTAAATTTAGATATACTAAGCTTCTCATAGCATCTTCAGTTGCCTCCGAAAGCCACAGCTGGACTGATGGTGAGGGATTGTATTATGAAATGTGTAGTTTAGTATTAGTTTCTTGTCTGCAAATCTAGATATATTAAGCTGCTCATAGCATCTTCAGTTGCCTCCGAAAGCCACAGCTGGACTGATGGTGAGGGATTGTATTATGAAATGTGTAGTTTAGTATTAGTTTCTTTTCTGCAAATCTAGATATATTAAGTTGCTCATAGCATCTTCAGTTGCCTCCGAAAGCCACAGCTGGACTGATGGTGAGGGATTGTATTATGAAATGTGTAGTTTAGTATTAGTTTCTTTTCTGCAAATCTAGATATATTAAGCTGCTCATAGCATCTTCAGTTGCCTCCGAAAGCCACAGCTGGACTAATGGTGAGGGATTGTATCATGAAATGTGTAGTTTAATATTAGTTTCTTTTCCGCAAATTTAGATATATTAAATCGTGCATGACATCTTTAGTTGCCTCCGAAAGCCACAGCTGGACTGATGGTGAGGGATTGAATCATGAATGTATGGTTTGATATTAGTTTACTTTCTCCAAGTTAAATATCAGTTACTCAAGTTGTTTATGATTACTTCCGAAAATCATAGCTGGACTAATGATGAAGGATCAGAAGATAAATTGATGTAATCTGATTTAGATTTATTTTGTTGCAATTTTGAATTTCCTTAAGCATAGTTTCTTTTGTGTTTAGTCGGCAGCAAGAATAGTTTGGTTTTCATGCTCAATAGTTCATTATTTTGATTTATTAGATTAGCAGCACCTTTTCATTTCAGCAGTACATTTTCATTTTCTTTCAAGTCTTGTCATTGTAAATTTCAAATTTCTTTTTAAGGTTTCAAGTTGGTAAATCATTATAGGGGATATCACTTCCTTGAACAAACATAACCAAACTTGTTTTCATCTTAGAATTTCCATTTCACCTTAGAAAACCAAAAACGACAAAAAGTTAAGAAATAGGTTATCTTGCACATATAGTGCGTCGCACTTCATCAGTTTACGATTCCCGGATTGACAAATTAAATGCAGCAATTTAGGATACACTAAATTGACCAAACATTTACTCTTGAAAATGGTCTGTTGGAGTGTTTTGCATGAAAAATGGAATAAGAAACCAGCCAGCCCTTTTAAATTTGAACTTAGATTTCATAAATGAAACCTCTACGAATGAAATGATGATTTTGAATGGCTGTTTGTCTTGGAAATGGCCTCTAACAGACACCTAATGATGAAAAACTAACAAAATTTGAATGATTTTCTGATTTGAAATGACCCGATATGAATCCACGCTTTCGTAGCGCACTTAGTGTATTTTCAGAGAAATGCGCTACGAAAGTAGCAGCGCTTTCATAGTGCAAAATAGCTTTTTTCCATTGACTGCGCTACGAAAGTGTGGTTTCGTGGCTAATTTCAAAAAAAAATTCAAAGGGTTAAAATATGACTTCTAAACAGAATATGGGACCTTTAAACCATGGAATGAGGTTGTCAAACTTTATTTGGAAATGAAAATGACACTTTTGAGACTCTAACCCTATCACTTGCCCCTTAAAACATGAAATGACTCAACACTTATCTAAGACCATGACTAGGAACAAGGTAAACTGTCAAAGTTTAGAAAAAAAAATTATGGTGATAATAGTGGCTCCACTTAGGATAGTGTGCCCCTGTGGTACAGTAAGAACCCGTAGTTCTAGTGCTGCTATCCATTTTATTTAGAATAAAATTCTGAAATTTTTCGAAGTTTCTCATCAAACTTTTAATGGCCTTTACCTCGGGCTTAAGCTTGATGATTTATGCAAGAAGCACTCAAACTGTACCTATTAAAAAATGCTCAGTCAACCTTGAGCTTATTTACACATTGCTAACTACCTTATCAGCTGCAATCTCCACTTTAACTCAGGCAGCATGAAATTTCCAATGAAGCCAATCATTTGTCTTATCTAATATTTGAGGCTCTTGACTACATTCGAACTCAAAGTAACCATGATATTGAGATGACCAATGCCACTGAAAATGTATCTGATCTTTATAATAAAAATGAAACTAAAACACTGGGGAGAAAATCTCTTCCATGTATTTAGCTATAGGGTCCCAGAAAACATGATCAGTTTGATGATGCTCATAAAATTCTGTAATTTCAGACAACTGATTCTTAGCCACACAAGATTTATTTTGTATGCTATCCAACTATTTTTCAAACTGATTCCCACAAATAATTTATTCTTTCTCATTAATATAATCATTATTTGATGTGAGCTGCTGCAAGGAATGATATAAAAAATCAAATTCTTCCTGTACCTTAGGATTGTAGCAAGCATTTTCCAATATTTCCTCTTGTTATTTGAAATGATTCTCATACTCCTGATGATCAAAGGATTGACAAACCTGCTGCAAATTCTCCTCAAACCTAGAGGATGTGACATGATTTTCATAAATAAACTCCTGCTGGGTTTCATTTTCATCTAAGGGAGATATTATCCTTTCTACTTGGTGTTCTTCTTGTTGATGAAAGGTATTGTCATGAAGGGGCTCTAAAATTTCCTCATCCATGAACTCATAATATTCATAACAATTCTCCAAATATTCAATAAAACTCTCAGAGTGTTTACAACAGTCTTTAACCATCAATAAAGATGGATGACACTCTTTATACATCTCATAAAATACATCATGGAAATCAGCAAGAGAATATAATGAACCGTTTGGCAAGCTTTCATACCAAGACCATGATTTCCTTCTAAAGTGGCCATAAACATCTTCATGAGACAATATTCAGGGAACTGAACCTTAAGACTGTGTACATGCATATGGAACCTAACCAAATGAAGAGCAGCATTGTCTTTCTTTTCAACTTTAAATATTGGAAGATCATCTAACCATTTAAACTTTGGCATGGGATTTGGAAAACCAGAGATATGAGACCGATTCATAGGGGCATACCTGGAATTTATTCTTGCAATGGAACTCATCTTAAAACTTCATCAAGCTACTGATCTTCAAGCAGTGGAGTCACCTTCCAATTTTTTATTTGATGTGTGGAGTCGCCAAGGTAGATGTAGCCTTGAAAAGCTTCATGAGCTCCTGCTACCTTCAAAAGTTCATCTTCTTGATTTCAGGAATGAGTAATCTTCAGGCTCTCGACAGACACACCAAAATTTTATCACAAAATCTGACCATGATAGGCTGCTCATCAAGTAGACTCTGAAAAACTCTTTCAAACCAATCTTTTGGCTAAGGCTTAGCCTCCTCAACCTGAAAGGGATCTCTCAATAGGTTTAATATTTTTTATTAATGATTAGATGGCTAACTCTAGGAATAAAAAGGATAAAAATTTATAACTGGTTGAATCAAAGATTAGCAAACACTCATTGGGCCATGGAGTCAAGTTAGTCTTCAATAAAACATCATAATCTGTCAAACATGGAAGTCAAGGCACTTGGAGTCTAGGTTTATGAGAAAAATAGTAACGTGATAAAACACAGTCTATTTGCATGTGAAGGAAGTTGGAGCATTGTCAAATGAATTCTAAGTAACACAAACAAATACTACTGCAAGTAGGTAATTGAAAAAGCCATAGAAAAATGATACACTTAAAGTCCTTGTGAATCTTGAGTAGTCAAACAAATCTCTATATTAAGTTGAGAAGAACACAATGACATACAGTAACACCATTTCCTTGCTAATGAAAAATGCCAACCATTGTAGAATTCGACCTCATGCTTCATATAGAGAATTTACAATCTTGGATTCCATGATCCATCATTAGGATAATTCAAATTTCCATTCTTGACACCTATTATATTCATAAAAAAAACTATTAATTACAAACTGACAGCTAAACTGACTTTTAAGAGTCCTAATACAAATAGCAGTGAAACTCCTAAAAATGTTTGAAACAACCTTATATAAACCTTTAATGCTTTCTTGACAGCTGAAAATTCATGTTTTCAAACTTTGATGATGCCTCCAGCCTTGTTGTAAACCTACTGATTCATGACCTAATTGTCCTAAAAACTAGGAGACAAAGTTCCTTCTTTTTAGCCCTTAACCTCCATGTTTATCTTCGAGCAGCTTTGTTAACATTGATGATTGTTTCATATGTGTCACATGTGTTAATATTCCCTTGAAAACTTTAATCCTCCACCTTTGCAGAGAATATCTTCGAAAAAGTGAAAAAGGCATGAAATATGACTGCGCTACGAAAGTAGCCTATTTTCGTACCGCAGATTTTACATTACTGTAAAAAATTTCCTTTAACCATTCTTTATAATGTTTTTCAATTTGAGTCTTCACCTGTGATATTCATATTTCCACCAAAAACATTAAAACGTGAAACCCATCAATCCTTATATCCAAAATCTATATATAAAGTGCCAAAAAATCATCTTCAGCAGTTTCGTAGCATGCTACGAAACTGCTGTGCAGGCTCTTTTTTTAACACAGTGTTCAAAAATTTAAAGTTTGAGGATATTCAAAGCTTCTCCAGAATTGATATCAACATCAAAAAGCAAAACAAATTAACTTTAAAGGTGTTTTTCCTCAAAATGGTCTTCTTCTTAATGACAAATTGATTTAAGATTTATCATTTACTGCCCTGTTTCATTACCCTGTTCCACTGTTGCTGTAGTTTCTCTTGAGATCTTGTAAACTCAATTTCTAGGTCTTCAACCTATCTCTTTATCTTTCTATTGGTGGCTCTCAACTGAGTATTCATTACTCTCACAAATCTGGCTTCTTTTATTGCTGGTATAGTCCAAGTGAAATATTGTGTTTCATTGCTAATGATTTCAGGTTTAGCAACCCTTTCAACTTCCCAGAGGGCTTTCATCCTCTTGAAATTTGTCTTTTCAACAACATGCTTTCTTGCTCTCTTCCTTAGCCTGGCAATTTCAAGATTGGTTGATTTCAACCTTTCCTCCATCTTTGCATAACTGATTTTTTCTGTTTGAGTGGGGAATACTCTGTTTTTTACCATTTATGGTACAGGTGATGAAAGGTTTATAATTTCTTCATGACCAGTGGAAGCTTCCTCTGTTTTCTCCAGCTCAACATGCTCTTGCATATTTTTGGACTGTCTGGTTACATGCTTCCTTGCCTTGAATACAAATGCTACAACTTCATCATTGAATACTAGTTTCTTGGATGACTTCATCTTTTTCTGGTTTCCTTTATCAATTTTTATGAAATCAGCTTGAACCAAAGGGGAATTTTCTATATCAATGGCTTGTAAGATATCATCCAAGTTTCCCTTTAAGCCTGGTGTATCAATTGCTCCCGAAATCACTGCTTTACCCTTTTCTTTTTCAATTTGACTCCTATTCAATGTCTGTTGAACCTGTCTATTAGCAGACTGTTCCTATGCAATCTCTTTAACTTCAGCTATCCTTTGTTTTGTAGGTTGAGGAGTTTCAAAAATAACCACTGATGCTTTTCCTACTGGATCTTTCACTTGTTTCGTGGGTTTTACCTTAACAAACCTTTTTTACCTTGTCACTACAGGCTTGCTGGATTTTTCTTGTAGTTTGTGCTTCCACTCCAAAATCACATAAAAACAAAAATGATGACCATTCTCTATTGATCTTTCGGAGTTCATGTAAGACCATCAACTTGATTAAACCATGGTGGAATAAAGATGTTTCACACCCTTCAGACTTCATTTGAACCTTGTCTCCCATCTTAGCTATACTTCTATATAGAAAAAAATGCAAATCTAAAGATATCATGCCAGTAAAGTGCAACAGAAGTTTAAAATGATATGAATATACTTTATGATACCTTCCCTCACAGGTAAAATACCTCTATATGTTGTATAGAAAATTGGCATATGAATATTTGATGCAGCTCCTGGGAATTGCGTTGTTTAAATCCATTTCTACAAACTCTGGCTTTAGAAACACTTTGCATGCCTCCATGTCAAATCTGAAACCTTTGAACCATCTCTCTTGCCCCCTAGGAATCTCTGTTACTAAGGCAATAATCTCAGGAGTAACTAACAAGTTTAAGATTCCAATTTTTGTGTTTGATCTAGTAAAATGTAAAGCAAAATCCTTTTTCACCTAACTGTGTCCTCCATGTAACTTTTCACAAAATTTCAAATACCCTGCCTTCTTGAAAGCCTCCAATACTAATTTTTCTTTAGTTAGGATTCCTATGCTTTCAGGCTCTGTCCTTAAACAATGTCTTGACCTGTGATTTTTATTCTCCCCGGTCATTTTTGTCTTTGACTTTCTGAAATTTTCCTGTGAACTCTGATTATCAGCCTCGCTTGAATTCAAAACAGTCAGCCTCGCTTGATAATGGATAATAGAAGCTTTGGTGTGAGCTTACCACAAGCTTTACTCTTGAAAATGGTCTGTTGGAGTGTTTTGCATGCAAACTGGAATAAGAAACCAGCCAGCCCTTTCAATTTTGAACTTAGATTTCATAAATGAAACCTCTACGAATGCAATGATGATTTTGAATGGCTGTTTGTCTTGGAAATGAGCTCTAACTAACACCTAATGATGAAAAAATAAAGGAATTTGAATGATTTGCTGATTTGACATGAACCACTACGAATCCGCGCTTTCATAGCGCACTTAGTGTATTTTCAGAGAAATGCGCTATGAAAGTAGCAGTGCTTTCGTAGTGCAAAACAAATTTTTTCCATTGACTGCGCTACAAAAGTGTGGTTTCGTGGCTAATTTCAGAAAAATTTTCAAAGGGTTAAAATATGACTTCTAAATAGAATATGGGACCTTTAAACCATGGAATGAGGTTGTCAAACTTTATTTGGAAATGAAAATTACACTTTTGAGACTCTAACCCTATCACTTACCCCTTAAAACATGAAATGACTCAACACCTATCTAAGACCATGACTAGGAACATGGTAAACTGTCAAAGTTTAGAAATTTTTTTTTTTATGGTGATAACAATAGCCATGGGATTGAAGAACATGAAGGGAAAATAAATTGAAACTAAACACAGTACTAGTACATCAAACTGTCACATAAACTCTTCAAATGAAGAAGAAAGAATAGAATTGTTTCTTGTGAGGGTCATATCCAAGCATACCAAGATTGACACATTGTTTGACAGTGGGTCACAAGCAAAATTAATCTTTGAATACTTGGTCAAGAAACATAACCTTGAGATCATACCACATCCAAAACCATATCCATTAGGTTGTATTTTTAAGGATGAAAATTTACAGGTTTCAAAAAAATGTTTATTGAGGTTTGTAATCACTGCAAATTTTGTTGACATAGTTAAATTAGATGTGGTTCCGCTTGACATCACTGGTATTGTATTAGGGAGTCCTTACTTGTATGACAGGAAAGCAATCTTCTATCACCATGAGAACAAGTATCATTTATTCAAAGATGGCAAGGAGTTCATTGTTAGAGCACATCACAAGAAGACAAACATTGCAATGGTAAATGCTGGACAGGTAAAGAGGCTGGTAATTTCAAGTAAGAATTATGTTATTTTTATGATTAAGCCTAAAGCTGATGTTAATCATGAATCATTTGAGGGATTTGATCTTAATTTGAAATCATATTTATATGATGTGGTTAACGCGCATCATGAGATGTTTCAGGAGCCTATGGGATTGCCTCCAAAAAGGGAGATTCAGTTGCAGCAAGATTTTCCTCTTCCAAACATCGGTATGTATCACTTGTCGATAATGGAGAATGCTGAAATAAAGAGGCAAATCAAAGGGATGTTTGATAAAGGAATCATAAGGCCAAGCACTTCGCCATGCAGTTCACCCATAGTCTTGATACCAAAGAAAGATGGGACTTGGCGCATTTGTGTAGATTTTCGAGCTTTAAACAAGATTACAGTAAAAAATCACTACCCATTCCCCAAAATAGATGATTTGCTTGAGCAGTTGAAAGAAGAAATTTTTTTCACTAAGTCATATTTACAAAGTGAATATCATCAAGTAATAATTGCAGAAAGTGATATATGGAAAACTGCATTCAAAACCAAACAAGGACTCTTTGAGTGGCTAGTTATGCCTTTTGGTTTGTGTAATGCATTGAAAACTTTTATGCGTGTTATGGATAGTGTTTTGCATCCATTCCTTGATGAATTTGTGATTGTGTACTTCGATGACATATTTATTTTTAGCAAAAAAAGAGAAGATCATGTCTTGCATGTGAATAGAGTGCTTGATATTTTGAAGAAAGAGAAATTGTTTCTTTAGATGTCAAAGTGTGAGTTTGGAAAGAATTATTTGGTCTATTTGGGACATATTGTAGGAGGAGGAGAATTGAGGATTGGTCCTTCTAAAGTGAGGCCATTTTGAATTGGTCCACACCCAAAACAGTAACTGACGTAAGAAGTTTCTTAGGTGAAACTCAATATTAGAGAAAGTTTATTGCTAAATTTTCTTCCATCGCAACTCTTATGCATGCAGTGATAAGTGTGAAGAAAGTATTCCAATGGGGAGGAAAAAAAAACAAGCTTTCGAAGCTTTAAAATACAAGATCAGTTCAGCTCTAGTCCCTGCATTACCAAATTTGAGATAGCCATTCAAGATTCAAACCGATGCTAGTGATTATGCCATGGGCGCTGTACTTTTGCAGCATGGTAAGCCTATCGCTTTTCATTCTAAAAATTTTAATGGTGATGTGACTAATTATCCTACATATGACAAAGAACTATATGCGTTGATACAAAGTGTCAAGAAGTGGAAACACTACTTGATGGGTAAAGAGACTATTGTACATACCGATCACCAACCATTATAGTACTTGCAGTTGCAAAAAAAAATTCAGCAATCAAGACATTTCAGGCGGATGGGATTTCTTCAACAGTTTCACTTAGTTATAAGGTACAAGAAAGGTATTTTCAATAAAGTTGCAGATATGCTTTCAAGATCAATCATTAGTGCATCTACTTTGCTAAAAAATGATTCTATTGTATATGAGAGTTACATAGAAAAATATGCACATGAGATTGATTTTCAAGATGTGTATGCTAGTTTGAGTGAAGGGAATCAAGTTGAAGAAAAATATTATCACATGCATAACAATTTGTTGTTTCATTTGGGCAAGCTGTGTATTCCATAAGGAGAGAGGCTAAGTGTCATGAGTAAAGCTCATTCATATCTAATTGTTGGACACTTTGGGGTAAGCAAAACAGTGGTGCATCTACAGAGGTATTGCTATTAGCCTCACATGGTAGATAGTGTGTCACGTTTTATAAGAGGTTTTTCTATGTGTGCAACAAGTAATCCTAGTAATAGGAAGCAAAGGTTGTACATGCCACTACTATACCATCAAGGCCATGGGAGAGTATCTCCATGGACTTTTTTGGAGGTCTACCTATACCAAGAAAGTAGCATGATTATCTTTATGTAGTTGTGCATAGATTCAGTAAAATGTGTATACTTATGCCAGGTAAGAAAACCATTACTACTGAACAAACTACTAAACTTTATTTTCAACATGTTTGGGTTCATTTTGGATTGCCAACTTCTATTGTTAGTGACAAGGATTCTAGGTTCATTGGGAATTTTTGGTCAAACCTATGGAGAATGATGGACACAAAGTTGAAAAAGAGTACTGATTTTCATCCACAAAAAAATGGACAAACCGAGGTGGTGAATAGAACCACTGTGTATCTATTGAGAGGATATTGCAGCAAACATCCTAAGTTATGGGATGAGCAACTGCGTTATATTCAACACGCTTACAACTGAGCAAAGCACTCTTCTACACAAACGTCACCTTTTGAAGTATGCTTTGGGTATTTTCCAAAATCACCATTAGACTTCATCTTTGGAAAGGATGTTGCAATTGATGGCCATAGTGACATTGACACTGTGTGCAATGTCGACCAATTTTTCTGAAATTGGACCTTCCATTATGGCCGTGACACTCTCCAGAGTTTGGTTTAGCTACTTAACATCAATATCAGCATCCTGCAAAAGTTTGAGGGCTTCAGTAGCCCAAGGCTTCAGACGGTCACCAAGGATCTTATTATTTTTTCGGAGGTCTTCAATATCAACTTGGAGCGCTTGAGGGGTCCTGACCTAGGTTCAGAGGTTAAGGTTTGCCAAAAAACCCCTATACTACTGGCCCTTTCAGTAGTGACTTGCTTGCGCAAGCCAAAGTCTCACCCAAAACAGTATGGGAGGGTGTTGGAACCAGGTTTCCGCACCCTGAGAGAGAGCAGGTAAGTTAAGCAGGTCTGTAATTATCAGATCTACACAGAAAGAGGTTATTCACATGGTTTTCAATATATAAACAGAATGCGGCTTATCAGATCTACTTAATAGGTTCACATCCACATGCGTACTATCAGCTATAGTCACATAACAGAATAATCGCAGCAATTTAACATATCACAGATACGCAAACCAGAAACACAGATAGTTCACAGCTATTAAACAGATACTTCGTACTTAATTACATAACCCAAGTTCGTATCAATCATAACGGAAAAGATCCAGATAACATCAGATGTCCAACAATACTTTCGCATATATATTACTACCAAAATACTCTTACATTCCTAGAATACTGCCTATGCACATAGCCAGCAGGGTCCGCACACAGTAGGACAGAGGATCTCTGTGCACACAGCCAGCAGGATTCCTAACCCAAACAACCCTACCACAGATCTAAAAATTCGCACTTAGCATCAATCTCTATCTTTCCCTTCCTAAGACTCAAAAAGGTTCATCTGTTTATACCGATTTAGCCTACGCATCCAATGGTCAGAAAACCATGGTTTGTGGACTCTTGGTCTACCCTTGACCCATTTTCAATGCTTTAGGGGCTTTGACCCACCCCAAAACCCCTGCGTTAGACTAAAAAAATACAAAAATATGCAAAAATGGATAAAATTCATAGCTCTTTAGGAGACCCTACTCCAACAATCCCCCAGCACAATCTTGTGACTCGTCCCAAGTCACTTTACTGGTGGGGTCTCGACCTGTGCCTGCAACAATCTGATCGCCTCAGCTAATGGGAGAAGCATGCCTTCACTTTGGGCAACATAATTCTGTGCAATGTCGATCAATTTTTCCAAAATCGGTCCTTCCGTCGCTACGGTGACACTCTCGAGAGCTTGGTTTAGCTGCTTAATAGAAATATCTGCATCCTGCGAAAGTTTGAGGGCTTCGGAAGCCCAAGGCTTCAAACGGTCACCGAGGATCTTCTTATTTTGTCGAAGGTCTTCAATATCAACTTGGAGCGCTTGGCTAGTGCACAGCCGTTACAAGCATTGAGTAGGTACCAAAGTGGGCAGGGTGGCTTCTAACGTCTCGAACTCTTCTTCTTTTTGCCGCAGGTCCTGGTTTATTCCTTCCAGGATCAGGTCGTGCTGGACCTTGGTCCATAGCTGCATGGCAGTCTCCAGTAATTGGGCACCCTGCACGATCTACCCTATGCTGACGTTCATAGCTGCGGTGACCAACGCAGTTCACTGAGCCCGTAACTCCGGAGTTGTTTCGGCTGCAACTTAGCCTGGAGGTCAGCGATTTGCTACTCCATCCGTGTCTTGACCATCTGAACTTCATCCTGGGAGGCCTTTAGTGCTGCGACCAATATTTCAACCTTTGCCCGAGGGGTGGCTGTGGCCGGGATCTCTGCGGTAACATCTGCGCAAAGTTGGTGAATCACATTTTCGAGCCCCGTGTGCTTCGCGGTGGTGAGGCGTGCTTCAATGTTCTTTGCATCAATTGTATGTTCATCCACTCTGAGTTATTGGTGCACTTGTTGGTCTCGATGGTGAATTTCCTGAAATACAGAGGTGTGGAGACCCTCCAAGGCCTCATAAGGTAGCTTAGTTAAATTCAGCTAGACTTCTATACTGGCCTGGACTTGGATTCGCAGGTCGGGTGGACTGATAAGAAGAGCTGTGCTAGGTAGAGAGAAGAGGCAATTTTCATCTGTAACTAATGCTGCACTCCTGGCGGTTGAGGGTGTGCGTACCTGAGTCACACTGGTCTACGGTGTGTCTATCTTCAGCTGTAGTGCACAGAGCTCAGCCTTGATTGTGTTGACCGCAGCTTTCTACTGTTCTTCTAAGGCTACCCATTTGTCCTTCGTGGCTAGAGTGACCGCATCAGTGATTTTTTCAAGGTCTCCATCAGTCAACGTGACTATCTCGTCTCATTCCATTCGCTTAGAGCACTACTTCTTGCAGGGCATTTTGACAGTCTCGCTTGTTCGCTTCGTGCCACGGGGGGAGGCAGGTCCTCCTGCATCTAGACCTTCTGTACCCTGTTGCGAATCTACCTAAGTCTCTGCCTCGACGTCCTTCTCAATGGTCTGCTTCAGCTGCGCATCCTTTTGTGTGGCCACGCCTGTGTCTTGTCTGGTACTCTTGGTCACACCTCTGATATCCTTGATGATGACAGGGGGGTTGGCTTTTGATGTGTTGGATCCTTCGACGCCCTTCATGCAAGTTCTTAAGCTGATCTTCCAGTTAGGAGGCCAGAGCGCAACGACGTTGTCAATTTCTTCATCCACCACCATATAAGGGAGCAAAGTCTGGGCTTTATCCTTGTGTGCCCTGATCTAGACGTTGTGCATAGTGATTTGAAATGCTGCAATTCCCTTGTATCTATCATACATGGCAGGGGATAACCGTGGTCGGGAGTTAATGGCGGCGGCCACGCTACTCTGAAAGAGGAACCAGAAAACCTGGTTGTCCTCGAGACTTTGCGGATCTTTCGAATTCCATAAGTGGGCATAGCAAGCCCCTTCGCACATGTCGGAGGTAAGCTCAGGGAGGACGAACTCCGTAGGGGCTTCCTAGGCAACCAATGCTATGAGGAACAGTAACAGGGAATAACAAAAGGTGTGGTCCTACTTCTGGGACTCGCAGACATTAGTCAGAAACTCATCACACAAATATTGTGCCCAGTTAAAACATACCCCTTTCCCGCATTGGACGGCTAACTAAATTATGTAGGCCGGGATAGAGGTGACCTAAAATTTCCTCATCATTTTGCATGCCAACAACATTGTGCCCAACTGCGTACCTTGGTCATTGATGGACTTGATTATGAAACCCCGAGTGTTTCACTCCACACAATATTTTTGGCGCACATATTCAGTAGTCTCCCCCTCATATTTCTTACCCACGCACTCCAGAGGGTTCGGTCCAATCATAGGGAGACCAGTAATCCGATGAACAAGCGCAGCATCAATGGGGATCTTATCCTAGATCCACAGGCAGCCATCATGAATCAGGGTTAGCAACTGTCGTTTGAGCCGGTCCGTGACCTTGTAGTGACCGAAGTGTGGCATCCTGAGCAAGTTTAGGAGCTCGGACCCAGCCAAACCACACACCCAGCGCTGGGGGACAACTTTGACCCCATCAGATCCATGAACTGCGTCAAGGCATAACTAAGGTGCCAGCTTAGGGAAGGCCTCGAAATTGGCCATGTTGTGATCATCAAACTTGATTTCATGAAGCCTTCCAACAGGTTCACCAATGACAGGGACCTCCCCCGAGCTCAGTGGCATTTGCAGGTAGGTGATCAAGCCATCGAGGTTATTTGGTGTGCATGTTGAGGTCCTGCGTGGTCGAATGAAGGGAGGTAACCAGTTGATCGACTTGGTGGGCGGGGCCTCCTCCTGAGCAACACATGGGGATTTTACATTTCGCGAGGAAGTACGGGGCTTCCCTGCAGCCCATTTCGTGGGTTTCGGGGGCTTCCTTGAGCCTTGTACTTTCTTTTTTCCTTTCCTCATGGTTGGGATGGGCATGTAGAGGACCTCTTCGACGTCGAACTCGATCTCCATCACTTCCTCAGTTTCTTGTTCCACCAAGGTCACGAGCTCTGAAGGTTCAGCAGGATTTGTGGCCATCATCTTGGCGCGAAAGAAAAACTCAGGATTGCTACTATCATATGGAGTAAGTTTCTCAAACATGAAAGAGACGCTATAGGCACATAAATTATTACATCACAAATTGGCCAAGGAAAAATATGCTAAGCACAAACTACTCGAGTAATACGGAACCCGTGTCTAATGTAGCCTGTCGGTTTTATAGCCTTGGCAAGCGCCCAACGATAGGGTAAAATTCATGTGGAACTTACCATCAAGTAAACGGTAAAAAATCCCCAGAAATAGCCTCATTAATTGCCGGCCACCCACTCCATCCAACGGTAATTTTTTTCTTTTTACCTGATTTGACTGTTCTAACAGCTAGTTTTCACACCTGGGGTGCGCTCGACATACCCCTACGCTCCCAGCGCACCTCTACGCTTTGATCATACCTCATGTACACCTCTGCGCTTTGATCATACCTCTTGCATTCCCAAAGCACCTCTGCGATTTGATCATACCTCCTGCGCTCCCAGCGCACCAGCTGCAGTTTGAATCTATTCCTTCCCAATGTAATTCTAGGTTGCCATAGCCCAGCCCGCAAGATATTTTGTGCCATTGCCTTGCCTACATAGTGACCTCCTGTTATGCCTTCATGAGCTTCTGCTAAGATAGTGTGCCATTCATGCTCCAGAACGTATCTGTGCAGCACTTCATCAGCGCCTATTTTATATAAATGACCTGCAATAATGGTAAAATCTGCCGCCCAGGTAACCATCTCCTTCGGGAACTGAATGATATCAACAAGTTTCACATCAGGAAATCCTTCCTCCAAGTTAGTGGTTTCTTCGCCTGTCTCGATTCGGGACAAGTGATCTGGCCTCCCTGGCTTGGCTATGATTTCAAAATCGTATTCCTGAAACAACAACAACCACCCGCATATTCCCCCCCCCCCCCAACACAGGGTTATTCACCAGGTACTTTAAAGCCGAATGGTCTGCGAACATTTTGAAGTGACCCCTGAATAGAGAATATCAATACTTATGTAATGCATAACCAATGGCCCATCCTTCCCACTCCATGGTTGCATAGTTTTGATTCGCACCAAAGATTTTTCGACTAACCAATGCAAGTGGGTGATCAAGGTCTCCCTCTCCAGGTTGCGTAAGGACCATGCTCGAGGCGATTTCGGATGCATCAATGTGAACGTGGTAGACCTTCGTCCAATCGGAAAAAGTAAGGATAGGCGTAGATACCATCTTCTCCCTAAGTAGCTCAAAGATCTTATAGCACGCATCATCCCAAAGGAATGCAACATCCTTCTTGAGAAGCTTTTCCAGAGGTGTTGTGATCAGTGCGTATCCCTGAATGAATTATTTGTAGTAGCCCGCATGTCCAAGGATCAAATGCAGCTATTTCTCATTCGTCGGTACTCCAATTTCTGCAGAGGAGATGGATTCACCAAACAAAAAAGTATCTATATCCTACAGAACTTCGTCAAGTGCCTTCGAGCCCCTTGTGAGTCCAAAGGTACCATTAAATTCATCTGTCAAAGTTTCCTAGTGGTAGGTGCGTTGATGTAGCTTTGCATCCAAGTACCATGCAGTAGGGATTGATCCCAATGCATGAATAAACAAATGAACCCACTCTTCCGTAGTTCGGTCATACCACTTCTTCGTCCAAGTGAATAAGTGTGCGCGTAGGTCCCTTAGGCCAAGGGACGTCTTGACATGTACCTCAGCCAGAGGCTCGAATCATAGGATCATCATATTCTAACATTCCTCCCAGTCCTAGAATGCCTCCTTATGTGTGTCCTACCATCTTGCAGGTGTTGCGCACATAGCTAGGTTAAGGGCCCCTAGCCTTTGTTCTTTGGGCACCTCAGCTTCAAATGTTTGTAAAAATTATTTTACACTACCAGAACCATTGAAGTAGGGTAGCTCTCTTACCTCAGAATATATGCAACGAAAGTCCCTGGTAAATCGTAGGCAGCGCAGCGCAGAGACATCATGCAGTCGGTTTTTCCAAATTTCTATTTCTTCGTCAGAGTCGAAAAAGCATTCGCTATCCTTTTCCCAACAAAGCACACCATCGGTCGTAGGATTGATCCAGTCTTCGTCCCTCGCAGTCAACTTATAGATGTGATCCACCTCTTCTTCCTCGCGCACTGGCTCGGTATACATTTCTCCTTCTGTGGGGTCTAGTGGTACAATCACCCGTGTTCCTCACTTTCAAACACCATGCTTCGTTTATTCAAATTGATAATACCACCCATATCAATGGCCCAATCCAATCCTAGGAGTGTCGGATAGGGGTCCGCATCTTCTACAATCTAAATGGCTTCAAAGTTAGCCCGTACCTTAACTCCAGCGATATCTACTACAATATTTGATAACCTTCCCAATGGTATCTTCTATTGATTAGCCATGCACAGTTGGATAGTGGACCATTCCAACTTAGGTTCTCCCATTCACTGTTGAGTCTGTTTAGGTAGTACATTCGCATCCGATCCTAGGTCTAGAATAAACTGGTCCATTTTGTAGTCACCAATCTGCGTAGTTAGTCACATCTCTCAACCAATGCGTCTCTTCTGATTATATAGTTTGTGCACATCCTTAACTTTCATGACCGGGTCTACTTTTCTTGCGCAGCTATCGATTAGGGCTTGGAGGTTTTCCACAGCCCACTGATTATGCAACAGTTTCATGCATGCCTGCAAGAATGGTTTGACCTCATCTTCAACACTACTGTCAGTGGGGTTCTAAGGAGCAGATGTTTCGTCCTGAGCAAAGTCTTGCCGAGCTGCGACAAAAGTCTCCTTCTCCCTTTGTAAGTCTACGCCTTCCTATTTAGTGGCTGCTTTACGGATAAGAGGCTCTACCTTAACTTTTTCCCCAGATCCTCCGGTGGCCATGCCATTGCACATTATCACATTAAAGCTTGGCCCTTTCTCTCGAGGTTATGCCTTAACCCTTTGTATATTCTGTGTAGGTGTCTGTTGTTTTTCCTGCACCTTGGCTATTAGAATCTGGCAGTCCTTGATCACATGGTCCAACTGTTTGCAATATTTGTAGTATTTTCGTGTTGGTTTCGTGCATTCCCTTGCAAAGTGACCTACCTCCCCACAGTTATAGCAGATCAGTTGGCCTCTACCCCTACCTGTGCTTCCACCTCATTCCCCTCCCCTGCCCCTAGCTGGGGAACCTCCTGTACCTACGGGGGATCTAGGTGATGAGGGATCCAACTGTACCCTATATAGGTTTCCTCGGTCTATCATCAGATCATAGGTTTGGCAGTTTTGTTCATCATGTCCTATAGAACTGCAAAACCTACACCATTGTTGCTTTACTTATGGGATATATGTGGCAAGGCGGGGGCAGTGGTTGGTATCATGCAGCCCAGCAATGTGACAGTCATCACACCATAGTGCCGGCCCACTTGGTACTGCAACTTCCCTAGGGTGCAGCGGGCTAGGTCCCCCAGCCTGCATGTAGTCTGTGAGCAATAGACAATTATCCTAGGTGTGGCCATTCACCCTGCATCGTATGCACCATCTTTCAAGGCTAGCCTCTATTCCTCGTTCCTTTCGCAGATTTTGAATCTCTATGTGCATTGATTCTAGATGGCCCTGTATCTGCTGTACCCCTAAATGGGTATCATCTTTTGGTGTGGCCTCCAGCTTCATGGAAACCTCCAAGGCCTTCTCCTGTGATTCAATAGCTTGATAACCCATTAGCACGCGCAAGTGGGGCAACAACATAGCAATGAACCATTTCATGTGTTGCTTGTCATCATACTGGAAGCCACCTTCTTTGATTACTTTCTTTAATCCTTGATCAACTTCCCATACAGACTTAGATGGTCCTTGCTTGAAATCTTTCAGGTTGTTTACTATCTGAGAGTAGGACTTAGGCTTCTTGAACTGTTGTTTCAAGGCATTCTTGATTTCCTCAATAGTCGCATTCGCATGTTGGTCAATATATCCCATGTACTAGTCCAAGGCTCTTCCTTCAAAGGCAAGGGATAGTTGCGCCCTTTTCATCGCATCGCTAGTCACGTTCTGCGCAATCCATACCGACCATGCAACAAACTAGAACCGATCCATGTCTTCATCTCCCACGTCCTTGAAGGTAGGTAGCTTCATGTGTGAGGCCATATCGTCTTTTAGTGGAGGTGGAGGTGAGTTCTTACCCCTATGAGGGTTTGAAGGTGGCGTAGATGGAGATCTATGCACAGTAAAATTTCTTACTAGACTGTAGATAGATCGATCCCCTTCTTAATTAGTTCTATAGTACTTACCACTGTGCGTTGTACCCTCACTTTGATCGGAGCTCATTCACTCTGTATGGCTACATAGAATACTTTTTTTGCACAATAAGATCTTAATCAATAATGGCAAAGTTTTCAGAAACTTACCCCGGAAACCCTTGAAGAACATCCGCTCTACTTCTGAGTAGGACACAAATTGGTCGACTGCAAATTCTATCACAAATCCTCCTAACACACTGTCCACCCAGTGATCTACCGTGCGATTAATGGTGTTATCAGTATTTTCTAACTGTTGGATCTGCTCTGGGGTCTACTGCGTGACCCATTTGTCTTTCGAACACTTCTAAAAATTGAAAACCCTTGTGAGCCCCTCTTGGAGCTTGATCACAATCATCACAAAGAAAATCTCATAGATCTCCATGAAAATGTTCTTATTCTTCCACTCCTCTGTGTCAACTTCGCACTGCGATTTTCTTTTACTGCGAATTCTTGAACTTGATTTTCAAACCACTCGTCAATTTATTTCTTCTCAGGTTTCCAATATGGCCTTGGCATTACTCGATCTCTCTCAAAATGCTCCTGGTCCCCGTAACGGAACCATTTGTTGGCTAAAGGGGTCCTGACTCAGGTTCGCAGGTTAAGGTTTTCCAACAAACCCTTATACTACTGGCCATTTTGGCAGTGACCTGCTTGTGCAGGCCGAAGTCTCACCCGAAGCAGTATGGGAGGGTGCTGGAACCAAGTTTCCACACCCTGAGAGAGAGTAGGTAAGTCAAGCAGGTCTGCAATTATTGGATTTACACAACAAGATGCTATTTGCATGGTTTTCAGTATATAACTAGAATACAGCTTATCATATCTACTTAATAGGTTCGCATCCACGTGCGTACTATTAGCTATAGTCACAAAACAGTATAATCATAGCAATTTAACAGATCGCAGATACGTAAACCAGAAACACATACAGTTCACAGCTATTAAACATATACTTCGTACTTAATCACATAACCCAAGTTCGCATCAATCATAACAGAACAGATCCAGATAACATCAGATGTCCAACAATACTTTTGCATGTATATTACTACCAAAATCCTCTTACATTCCCAGAATACCGCTTGCGCACACATCCAGCAGGGTCCGCACACAGCAGGACAGAGGATCTCTGCGCACACAGCCAGCAGGAGTCCTAACCCAAACAACCCTACCACAGATCTAACAATTCGCACTTAGGATAAATATCTATCTTTCCCTTCCTAAGACTCAAAATGGTTCATCTATTTATACCGATTTAGCCTACACATTGTTACAGGTCAAATGACCTCCTCATCAGCACAGAGGAGAAGATAAATATGGAAGGAAGAAGGAGACCTAAACTAAACCTACTTCTGCCAAGGTAACGCGCCCCTATAACAACCAAAGTGCATTATAACGCTCCTGATCTATGAAAAGGTCGTGTTAGTGGCTAGGGAAATGCTCTGTTTAGCCTACAGGGCAGCGTTACCCATGTTTTGAGTTTGAAACAAGAAAAACCCGCGGAGAATGATTAGAAACTCCAGATTTTTCTCATAAAGAGTCAGTGCAAAATGGAAACTGCAAGGCACTAACCTCTTATTAGGTCTTGCCAAAAACAACTAGACTCTCAAGAAAGGCAAAAGCATGGAAAGTTGGGGAAACATCTTGGTTTTTTCTATTTAGAACTGGTGGAAGGAGAAAGGCAAAGTTTTCCCTCTTCATCTCCTATAAAATGGAGCTGTGGGCTCTTGGTCCAAGGTCGAAGGTTTTTTGAATACATGTGAAGCAGAGCATTTATTTTTGTAGTGTGAAGGTCAAAGATTAAATAGGTTCATTGAGAACTTGTTGATTAAGACATCAGCACATTTAGAGAAAGAGAGAGAGAGATTGGAAGACTGAGGAGGGCTTGGTACAACCGACGGTTGTAATCCTCCTTTTTATAAATCAATAGAACTGTATCTATATTGACGCATTGAATGGAAAAAAAAAATACAGTTCTATTGATTTATAAAAAGAAGGATTACAACCGTTGGTTGTACCAAGCCCTCCTCAGTCTTCCAATCTCTCTCTCTCTTTCTCTGAATGTGGTGATGTCTTAATCAACAAGTTCTCAATGAACCTCTTTTCACATGTATTCAAAAAACCTTCGACCTTGGACAAAGATCCCACAACTCCATTTTATAGGAGATGGAGAGGGAAAACTTTGCCTTTCTCCTTCCACCAGTTCTAAATAGAAAAAACCAAGATGTTTCCCCATCTTTCCATGCTTTTGCCTTTCTTGAGAGTCTAGTTGTTTTTGGCAAGACCTAATAAGAGGTTAGTGCTTTGCAGTTTCCATTTTTCACTGACTCTCTATGAGAAAAAGTTGGAGTTTCTAATCATTCTCCACGGGTTTTTCTTTTTTCAAACTCGAAACACGGGTAACGTTGCCCTCTAGGCTAAATAGAGTGTTGCCCTAGCCACTAACGCGACCTTTTCATGGACCAGGAGCGTTATAACACACTTTGGTTGTTATAGGGGTGCGCTACCTTGGCAGAAGTAGGTTTAGTTTAGGTCTCTTTCTTCCTTCCATATTTATCTTCTCCTCTGAGCTGATGAGGAGGTCATTTGACCTATAACACACATCCAATGGTCCGAAAACTGTGGTTTGCTAACTCTTGGTCTGCCCTTGACCCGTTTGCAATGCTTTAGGGGCTTTGACCCACTCCAAAACCCTTGCGTTAGACTAAACAATACAAAAATATACAAAAATGGACAAAATTTGCATCTCTTTAGGAGACCCTACTCCAACAATTGATAAGGCTCGAAATTTCATTGAGAAAATTCAGATTATACATCAAGCAGTTCAAGAACAACTTGAGAAAATTCAAAGAAAATACAAAGAGAGGCATGACAAACATTGGGTTGATCACAAGTTTCAAGAGGGAGATGAGGTATGGTTTCACATTAGCAAAGAAAGGATGCAAGGGGAGGGTAAAAAGCTCAAACCCATTTGCTTTGGCCCATTCAAGATCATAAAACAAGTTGGTAATAATGCATTCCAGCTTGACTTGCCTTCTTATATGCAGATGAATTTAGTTGTTAATGTTGAAAAATAACATTTGTATGAGCCACATTTGATCGATGATCAGGGAAGTGATGTTCAACTACCTTCTATTGAAGATTTCTCGCCATAATTTTTGGATGAGCTCAAATAAGATACAGTTCTTGATAGGAGGACAAGAGTATCGAAGAGGGGGAGTGTTGAGTACCTTCACGTTAGGCTCAAAGGCACTAAACCAAGCAAGGAAAAATGGATGGAGGTTGGAAAGATGAGGGAGTTGTACCCTCATCTACTGAATAGGTAATCAAGTCTTTTGGGGTCCAAAATATTCCCAATGGGGAGGAGTGATCAGGAGTTCATAAATTTTGCTCAAAATTCAAAGTTACAGGATTGGGTCGAAATCAGGATGGTTGTGTAGATCTCGTTTTCCTAATTCCAGCGCCGTGAATGGTTCAAAAAACTAATGTCATGTGAGGGATATATCGCTTTCTGATCGAAATTCCAAACAAGTAGATTTTCGACAGTTTGACCAAGTTTGACTGGGATGCATAGTCAGTAGGGTGGAGGTACAATCAGCAAAAAAGGAATATTCTCGAAATATTCCTTTCCTCAGAACCAATCAATGAATGACAAGTGTTGATTTTTCATTTGGTACGGTGTTTGAGAGGACCAATTAAAGGGTGCCATGTGGCTAGCCCTGAGTTTGCCACGTGTCCCCTAAATGGTGTGATAAAATTTTGCTGGAGGCCGCAAGAATCGACCCTCGAACATCTCGCGGGCACGCACAGGGATTTACCATCCGAGCTACGTTTGTTTCTTAACATATATGGATGTCGGCTTCTATTTAATGTTTATAACATTCATGTTTGGGGGTTGGGAACCGCTAGCGGACCCAACCCGCCAGCGGTTTCCTGGAGCAGTTCACATGGCAGCATACAATCGTCAACCAACTACACGATCTCCGCTAACCTGTCAACCTCAACCAGTGTTCAAATGTTCCGCAAAATTTGTCACATGGCGATGTCAACTCTCTGCGTGGTCTATGAATCCTCCAGCATTCAACCGTAGTATCTGCCAATGTTCTCGTTGTATGGTTACATGGCAGCATTTATATGCCAACTCCTCCACATAGTTATCACTAACCTCTGATGGCTCTTACTGCAGTTCAAGCTTCCAACCAAATTTTATGCCTTGGGTTCTGCCCAACGGTTTTGTAACCGTGGGTTTGGGGTTGGCATATGGCCACCCCAACCACAGCATTTAATATGCAATTAGATTTGGCAGTCAATTTAGGAGCGCGCCTAAAAAATGGTGAAATTTGCTATTTTATCTCCAGTTAAGTGGAGTTCTCCACTTTTAATGCAGCTTTTCTAGGTGAAACTGGGAAAAAGAGTAGGCGACTCAATGTTTTCCCATTCTGAGTGAATCAAGAGTCATTTTTGACTAATTGGAGCATTTTGGAGCCATTGGTGCAAATAAAACAAACATTAGAGAATTGTAACTACATGTAATAGAAAAATTTTCAGCATAATGAAAGATGGACATGCCATTGGGAGCTGGACCAACAGATGTAGCCCAGGAGGGGTGAACTGTTTCATCATGCCTGTTGTGTAAATTTCATGTGGTGACTTATTTCTCTATTTTACACTATTGTTCAGTGTTATTTAAGCTTTTTTATGCTTCTAATTCACGAAAAATCATCTAAAATTCATGGACAAACTCATCAATCCTTATGCAAACTAATGAACTGATTATGCACATGTTTTTAAACTGAAAAGACACTTAGCAAAAAAAAACTAATACATTCATTTCATATCAGCTCCAAAGTCTGACCGATTACTGCTTGTTCTCAAACTTTATTCTTATTTCCTTATGCATAGAAGTAGACCTAGGGATAATAAAGGTAGATTTATTTCCAGTTCTCAATTTCCTGAAAATTTTGGTTCGATAAAAATCCCATTAACTAATCCCGCTGATCGTTACGCAGGTATTAAGCACAAAAAATGGAGCACCAGTGGAAAAGATATTTTAGAAGGGGAACTTGCAATTTTGGAAGAAGTAAGGTTGTCCATTGGATCCTTCTCCACTAACATCGGCACCAACATGGAGAACGACGAAGGAGAGAACAAAACCAATGAGGAAAATCATGAAGAAGGGGAAGGACCAACTCAGTTTGGAGGAAATAGGGATGGACCAAGGAGAGAAAACATGGATGGACCAAGGAGGGAAAACACTGATGGACCACAAGGAGGACCAGACGACGACGAAGAAGAAACTAACTTCGGGTTCCATATCCTCGATATCACTAGGAACATTACAATGAAGAGCATTCCAATGACCTCCCTACCGCTCTTTTATGGTAAGTCCTCCGAGGATCCTGATGCTTTTATTTTTGAATTTGATATTCTATGCATAAGCTATAATTACTACGATGATGCACAAAAACTGAAATTGTTCTCGGCCACCCTGAAAGACGCCACACTTAGATGGTTTATGAACTTAGGGGAAAACACCATGTACACTTGGGATGACATGAAATCTATATTCCTTAGGAAATACAAGGATTTTTGAAAAACTAGGGACCTCAATGATATTCTAAGAATGCAACAACTAGATGATGAGAGCTTAGAAGAATATCTTGAGCGATTCCTGTATCATTTTCACAAGTCCCAAGGGGCCCATCTAGATGAGAAAACTGTCAAAATGGTCTTTCTGAAAGGATTAACAGACGAATGCATCAAAACCCTACACTTTTTAAGTGGTGTGGGGACATTTACAATTTGTTTTTTGTTGAAATAGCCGAACTTTATCGAACCTATTCTAGAAGCTAGGCTAAAGTAGGTAAGAAGATTCACGATAGTATCTAAGATGCTACATCTAGAAACCAGAAACTTGCTACTATTGCTATCACTAAAGTCGAACTAGGGAACCTGTTGGAGAATTTTAAAACTGACATCTTAAACACCATTGGAAACCATCTTGACATAATGAAACATAAGAAGAAATAAGAATATGAAAGGGTTGTTATGGCAATATTTTGTTCCAAATGCAGAAAAAATCACATGGAAAGAGAGTGTCCCATCAATTTCATTGAGGTATGTGGAGTTTGCACCTTAGAACATTCAACCAACAAGTTTCCATCTCTTCTAGGCCTGCAGGCTATCTATAAAGGGAATGCTGAAACAAATGATCTATCACAAACAAGTAGGAAACCCTTTTTGAGAGGCCCCGATCAAAACATGTTCCCAGAACCTAATCACCAAGGGTATCGCCAAACTCAACCCTGGACCTTCCAGGAAGCTTACCCCCCTTGGGCCACCCCTAAAACGCAGAACACTCGATGGAGCCAAAACTAGAGGGAAAACCTTTATACCAACCCTTATTAGCCCCAGAACCAGTTCTATGCACCTTACCCAAATATGCCAAGCAACTCGTACAACCCAACTATGAAATCCTATCAGCAAGGGTATAACCCTCACACATATCAACAACCATTGCTTCCACCCCCTTCCTTGCATCAACTTTTACCTGCACCATATGATCGATCATCATCTTCGCAGGCACCTCAAAACCCACCTTGCCCTACATTATTTCTTGCGCAACCCGTACCAAACCCAAATCATAATAGACCACCTCAACCTACACAGAACATAAACATCCAGCCTTTTCCTACATACATGATCACTGCCATCCCCATGAACGAAATTCAGTTACAATCAAGGAAGACAGTTAACAAAGGGAAATAAACTGTTGTCATTGAGGAAGAGGTTCCATCCACATCATCTGAAAACTATATACAAAATGAGAAAAAAAAACAAACACAAGAAGAAGAATAAAAAAACCACCCTACCCAGAAAGACTCCTTGTAAATAAAAAGAGATTCCACTTGAATACAACCTGGAAAATGAATTAAGGAATGTCTGCATTAAAATTAAACTCTTGCAAGCTATCAGAGACATCCCTATTTACACCAAAAATGTCAAGGATATCTGCATCAAGAAGCCAAGTAGGAAGGGGCATAAGAACTAAAGCATAAATATCATAAGCCAAATGTCCACCATGATTTCTGACTTGCCTGTGAAGTACCATGACCCTGGGAATTCCATTGTCACCATTGAAATAAACAGAGTACTTATGCCAAACACACTTGTAGACTTAGGGGTGGCAATAAATGCCATGACATACGAGACAATGACATATTTGCAATTACCTGGGCTTAAACCCACCCCTATCATTTTAGAAATTGCAGACAAATCCGTCATCAAACCAATGGGAACTCTAGAAGACATAGTGATCACTATTGCTTCCTGGAAATATCCTATAGAATTTATCATCATTTCCATGAAAATATCTAGACTTGGACATCCTGTAGTTCTGGGACACCCATGGTTGGCAACTGTTGATGCCTTCATATGGTGCAGAAACAAATAAATGATAATTTCCAATGGTTCCCATAACCAAACCTTGTCTATTTCCGCCCTTGCTCAGATAGTTGTTGAAGTACCATTATGGCGTGAGAGCCCCTATGGAGATGAAGACTGTATGTTTCCTTTGCTAACATTAGAACAGTCTAGAGGTCTCTAGGAGCAGTCCAATGAAGATATTTTTCACCAACTTTTATCTCATAGTTCTTGTATCGATTATCCTATTTCTTTTAATGGTCACCAACATGTTTTTAGTGATGAGTTCCAGGAGGCTTGCCATCCAGCTGTGTTCGCATCTTTTGAAGCAATAGAGGAAAGCCATGAACTCATCACAAAGCCTGTAGAAATCACTGAAGGAAAGACCTTACACATTGGTATAGAATTGACTACGGAACAAAAGCTGCAGTTGATGGGCATGATTCGTGAGAAATCTAGAGCATTCACTTGGGATTACCTAGACATGAGGGGCATCCATCCGAACACCTGCATCCACCATATTAATACTAATGAAGAAATGAGACACGTCTGATAGCCACAAAGACTAATGAACCTAGCAGTAAAAGATATTGTCAAAGAAGAGCTTCAGAAACTTCTGGCTATGGAATTAATCTACCCCATTTTAGATAGTAGGTGGGTGTCACCTCTGGAGGTAGCGTCGAAAAAGAATGGCAAGTGGCGTATTTGCATCGACTATAGAGAACTAAACAAGGCCACATTGCGCAACTACTTTCCACTGGCATTCATCGATCAGGTACTCGACACACTTTCAGGTAAGAAGTATTTTTCTTTTTTAGATGGATACAACGGTTATAATCAAATACAAATAGCTGAAGAAGACCAAGATATAACCACCTTCACATGCCCGTGGGGTACTTATGCATTTATAGTCCTCCCCTTCAGCCTTTGTAATGTCCCAGATACTTGTCAAAGAGTTGTACTTGCCATTTTCACCTATTTGATCCATGACTGTGTGGAGTTCTATATGGATGATTTCACAGTCTATGGAGATAATTTTGATCATGCTTTGGAAAATCTAGAAAAAGGTGTTGATTCGTTGTCAGGAAGCCAATCTAGCCCTTAGTAGTGATAAATGTAGAATGATGCAAACTAAGGGAATTTTTTTCGGCCATCATGTGTCTCTTGAAGGAATTAAAGTTGATCCGAAAAAAAATGAGGCAATCTCGCATATCCCTATTCCTAGTTCACAAAAGGAGGTGAGAATTTTATTGGGACATGCCGGTTATTATCGTCGTTTTATTGAAAATTTTACTAAAATTGCAGCACCATTATTTAAATTGTTGACTAAAGATGCTGACTTTATGTGGAATTTCAATTATCAACAGGCTTTACAGACATTGAACGATAGGTTTTCCACTTCTACAGTATTGAGAGGATTGGACTGGTCCTTACCATTTCACATTTGTACATACACTTCAAACACTACACTAGGAGAAATCTTGGGACAAAGGGAAGATCACCACCCCTATGCTTTTTATTTTGTTAGCAAAAATATTTCCCCCACCGAATTAAATTATACTGTCATGGAAAAATAATTTTTAGCAATTGTACATGCTATAGGGAAGTTTAGGCATTATTGTAATATCCCAAAATGGGATTGCACAGCAGTGCCCGCTGAAATAATGCACTTCTGAGAAATATGTGCACATAAATGAGTTTGCAGCTCCTGGATCCCTCAGATCAGTAGATTTGGGGTATAGATCCAAAAGGAGAGAAAAAAAAATCAAACTAAGTGTGGTAAACAGATCTCCCACCACGTAGTCTAGCTGGAAAACCCCCAAAGAGAGGGGCTGCAGCTATGTACAAAAATTGCTACAAAAATAACGCAGTTTTGGAAAGCATGGGCAGGAGGCCATCAAATAAGATCAAATTTTAAATATATAGTAGAAAATTAGAGTTACATTGATGCTCTTACATTATACAGTAGAATAAAGAAGACAAGAGAGAAGGAAATCTTCAAAAAAGAGGGCTGCAACACATGTATATACTGCAAAATAGCTTGACAACATTATTTAATGGAGCTGTAGTAGCTGAATATTACACTTCAGATCTAGAGTAGATCTGTGTACAAAATATTAGATCCATTTCAGATCTGTACACTAGAAAGGCTCTATTACAAAATCCCCTTGGGGTTTTGACCAAATCATGCAATACAAAGAGTAGATCTGAGTTTTAAGTAGCAGATCTGCCATATTATTTAGAAATTTATGAAGATGATTTTAAATTAGAAATAGATCATATCTATACAGAACATGGATCAGCAAGCTAATCCATGGATCACCAAAGTGAAAGGCAAAGCCCAGCACCAGAGATCTCTCATAAAAAATGGGGTCAAAACACCTTACAAAACCTCCACTGAAAATAGTGCAGTCCCTGAAGGGAAACTATGCTGTAGCTTGAATAACTGAGTTGGATTGATGCCAAGATAAAAATATGAAGCTCCACAGCTAATTCACTCTTCCAGGAGGTTAAAAGACACACTCACTGAGAAGAGGCACTAGTAAAGTCTAGATTTGAGTAGATCTAGTGTTTCCACTTGCTGCAGCTTACAAGAGCAACCAAACCCTCACTAGATCTGCATTGTAGTTGGAAGTAGAGCTTGGCCAAATTCCTGATAGTGGATGAAATCAACAAGACTCCTCCAAGAAATCCTCAAGGGAAGAGAAGGGATCCCTACATACGAACTCCCAAGTGCTAAGCAGCATTATTCTCAGCTAAACATCAGAGAATGGTATTTGTCTAAACAGACAAGATATTCAGAAAATATACATAATAAAAAACCTTCTCTTGCTGCCTTACCCTTCCTTTTATAAGGTGAAAGCCTTGGCAAACCCTAAACCACCTTGATGAATTAGCACCTTTCACATGAGGGGCCTCCTTCTAGAACTGCGCTATCCCTTCATGAGGTGCATTGTATGTAGTCAACGTTGTAGATTTGGTCAAGGTTGACAAAGTCTCATAGCTCAAACCCCTTTCACACCTGTAAGTGATTTGTTTACATGGCCTAGATTTATCCTTGTTCATATGGGCATTGATTTATTCATTCTTTTTAGGAGTTTTACATGTCCTCCTTTATTCATTTATTCATGCAACAAAGAATAAAACAAAAATGTATATTCCTCTTAGCTCATGCTAAGTAGGAATATTACAGTCCTCCCCTCCAAAATGTTGCTTGTCCTCAAGCAACTGATAAGGTGAGTGTTGTATTCCTTCCACTCCTCCCTTGGTGACATCATCAAGGATCAAGTCCTCCTCATAAGCCAAGTGTTCACCAAGCCAACACATCATGCATTTTTCTTCCAAGGTCATCATAAGAGGTGCATAGTTCATTCCACAAGGAGTGAAAAATTCAATAGAAATAAACATGGCTGGAGAAATGCTTTCTATAAAACATGTAGCATGAGGTACATAGAGAATTTCCAGTCGATGTGGTACATACAAACTGCCCATCCTCCCTCCATACAATCCCATAAATAGTACAACTATGTCATCCATGTATGGGAGCAAGACTACATATATGCAAACAGAAATTTGGGCTTGAAGAGGTGGGTCAAAGTCCCACATGTGATGCCAGCACAGTGCATCTTCTGCCTACATTAGATCAAGGTGTGGCTAGTGGATTTCCCACCACACATTTTCTGCATGAGTTATCTTAACATAGCTGAAGACGTTAGATATTTTGGTGCCTCTTGGAAGCACCCATCATGAAAAGGAATCTCCCTTTGCAAAACAAGGGAGTGGCCAAGTTCAGAATTTCTATTGGCCCTCCAAAAAACATGAGATCCACATGATCTCTCACTTCCTTTAGGAGTCATAACCTAAAAAAACATGGTAAAATAATGTGATAGATCAGAAAATAAAACTTTCTTTGCATGATCAGATCCTTTACCATCATAGTTCCTCATACACATGGAGTTGTGCGTGGGCATTCCCCCTCTCTCAAAAGAAGGAAGAACTGGCTGAAATGACTCTTACAAAGAGTCCATTGGATGTCCCAATTCCTCATAGCTAATGCACTCTCGAAATTTCTGATGTACTTCCTCTCTCATCCCTTCCCAATCAAATCTCCTCATGATTAGGGTGTAGATCTTCATGGATTGCATATGGCTGAGAAAGAATTATTTGTGTGCCCCTTGTAGTATATTCTTCTTGAGCTTGGAAGCTCTAGATAGGAAGACCCTACCATGATAGTAGATGAATCCCCCTTGGACTAAGTAGCCCTCTTCCTGCTGCAGGTCATCTAGTATCATACAGGTGTGGAGATCTTTGGAACACTCTACAAGCAGTTGAGATTTCCAGTACAGATCCACACTGCTCAACAATGACAGCGCTGATGATACCTCCATGGAAGTATCTGTCATGTTGCTGATCTCTTCTCTGACATTTCTCATGCCAAATATGTGTTTTGGAAGGCTGATCCTTCCATTCTCCTCCTCCCACATCACAGATCTGGAAATGAGAGGAGGTGATAGTGGTGAAGGGAGAATATCCCCCTTACTCTTGAGTTTTCCCAAGCCTCCCAACGCTGTAGCTTGGTCTTCCATTGCCCCAATCCCTCTTGGATCTAAGTTTGGAGCAGCCCTTTGTGAGGCCTCCCCCACAATATTTGAATCTGGTGGCCTCCTAGGTGGTCTGCCACTAGATAGGAATTTCCCATGCAGAATGCTCATGAACATCAGAGAAGGGACTATGAGATCCTTGCTTCCATTGAGAAAATCCATCTCTATTGTTTGGGTGGAAGTTCTAGGAGAAGGGTACGTATGCATGCCTTGGATCATTTGAGGTTTACCACTCTTCATGTCCACCACTCCATCTGCAAAGCTTTCCAATCAGTGGTGACTTTACCCAATGTAATCAACCATTGGACACCCAAAATGATATTGGTGTCTGGTATGTCAACTACAAAAAAGTGATCCACCAAAGTGTAGGACCCCATAGTAACTAAAAGTGATGGGACATAGTGCATGCATTGCATTGTCCTATCTCCTAGGACCAAAACAGAGAATCCCTCAAAAGTATCAGTGGGGATTGCTCTCCTATGCACAAGATGAGCATCAATAAAGTTGTGGGTTGCCCCACTGTCAATCAATACAGATACCCTCTGATTCATGATTGAACCTTGTACTCTTAAGGTCAAGTACTTAGGTACTCCTCTCAAATATGCAAGAGTTACTCCTATTGGAGCAAAGGCTCCATTCCCATCTCCAGATGGTGTTGGATCTCCCTCAAAATTGTGAGCATTGTGACCTCTTCTTGGTTCATCATCTTCATCTTCCTCCTCAAAATATGAGAAGACTTCTATGTAGTGTGCTTTCCCAGTAGCACATCTATGTCCAGGTGCCCATGACTCTTGGCAAGTGAAACATAGTTTCTTCTTTCTCAGCTCCCTCCTGAATTCAATATCAAGAGGCTTCTTGAATGCGCTCTCCTTAGAAGGAGCAGATTTCTCTTCCTTCCCTTTAGAAAGGTAAGGGGCCTTGCTCTAAAAATTTTCCTTTGCTTTTGGCAAGGCATATTGGAGGTATCTAGCCCTCTCAATGGCATCATGCAAAGTGATGGGCTTGGTAGATTTAACAAACCCATGCAAAGGTTCATCCAAGCCATCGATGAACATGTACACCCTCCTTGCTGTAGACAGATGAGGAACCATAATAGATAATCTCAGAAACTCAGAGATATAAGTTTCTCCATTTCCTGATTACTTCAACTTTGCAAGGCTCATAAAAGGTGCTTTTGGATTCTTTCTGTCAACCCTCTCCTCGATTCTTCTAGTAAATTCAGAATAATAAGTCACATTGGCATGGCCCAATGTAGACAACCGATGGAATCACCAATTGTGTGCTTCACCTTCAAAGTGCAGCGCTGCAATCTTGATGGCTTCTATCTCAGGGACTTTGTTCAACTGAAAGTAGATGTACAAATTTTCTACCCAGGCCTTGGCAGAACTGGTGGAAGATCCATCAAACTTGGGCAAAACGAATTTTCCCATAGAGTGATGTATATCATGATTCTGAAAGAACCCACCATCTCTATGATGATGCCTTGGTCTTCTTTTGTCCTTGAGGTGACAAAACTCTTGAAAACTCAAGTGGTCTTTGAATCTCTGATTTTGATATTCATATTCCTCAAAGTAGTCTTCAAGGGATGCTTGCTCTTGTGACCCTTCATTCTCCACATCCAAGAAGGTAGGCATAGTGGAGCTTGTGGGGCTAGTGGCTGGTTCACTGGTTGACCATTCCAGTGGTGAGACATGCCAGAGCTTTCCCCAAGATGAAGTCTCCCAGGAGATTTCCTCATATTTTCCATTCTCATCTCTTTGATCTCTCTAGCTATATCTTGCATGGCTACCAAAAGAGTTCTTGCAAACTCTTCTCCTTCTTTATCACTTCCAGTTTCAGGGGCTTTACCCTTGTCTTGATCCTTAGTCGTGTAATCAAACTTCTTGTGGCTTATGTTCTAATACCTCTTCTCCCTCTCAGTAAGAGGCTCATCTTCCTCTAAATGCAACATGGCTGTGGTTCTCCAATGAAATCACAGGCTGTGCCAAGAAAGGAGCTTTGATACCACTGTAATATCCCAAAATGGGATTGCACAGCAGTGCCTGCTGAAATAATGCACTTTTGAGAAATCTGTGTACATAAATGAGTTTGCAGCTACTAGATCCCTTAGATCATTAGATTTGGCATCTAGATCCAAAAGGAGAGAAAAAAAAATCAAAATAGATGTGGTAAACAGATCTCCCACCACCTAGTCTAGCTGGAAAACCCCCAAAGAGAGGGGTTGTAGCTATGTACAACAACTGCTTCAAAAATAACGTAGTTTTGGAAAGCATGGGTAGGAGGCCATCAAATAAGATCAAATTTTAAATATACAGCAACAAATCAGAGTTACATTGATGCTCTTACATTATACAGTAGGATAAAGAAGACAAGAGAGAACGAAATATTCAGAAAAGAGGGCTGCAACACATGTATATACTGTAAAATAGCTTGATAGCGTTATTTAATGGAGCTGCAGCAGCTAAATGTTACACTTCAGATCTAGAGTAGATATGTATACAAAATATTATATCCATTTTAGATCTGTACACTAGAAAGGCTCTATTACAAGATCCCCTTGGGGTTTTGACCAAATCATGCAATACAAAGAGTAGATCTAAGTTTTAAGTAGAAGATCTGCAATATTATTTAGAAATTTCTGAAGATGATTTTACATTAGAAACATATCAGATCTATACAGAACATGGATCAGCAAGCTAATCCATGGATCACCAAAGTGAAAGGCAAAGCCAAGCACCAGATATCTCTCATAAAAAATGGGGTCAAAACACCTTACAAAACCTCCACTGAAAATAATGTAGTCCCTGAAGGGAAACTGCGTTGTAGCTTGAATAACTAAGTTGGCCTGATGCCAAGATACAAATCTAAAGCTCCACAGCTAATGCACTCTTCTAGGAGGTTAAAGACACACTCACTGAGAAGAGGCACTAGTAAAGTCTAGATCTGAGCAGATCTAGTGTTTCCACTTTCTGCAGCTTACAAGAGAAACAAAACCCTCATTGGATATGCGTTGCAGTTGGAAGTAGAGCTTGGCCAAATTCCTGATAGTGGATGAAATCAGCAAGGCTCCTCTAATAAATCCTCAAGGGAAGAGAAGGGATCCCTACAGAGGAACTCCCAAGTGCTAAGCAGCACTATTCTTAGCTAAACAACAGAGAATGGTATTTGTCTAAATAGACAAGATACTCAGAAAATATACATAATAAACAACCTTCTCTTGCTTCCTTCCCCTTCCTTTTATAAGATGAAAGCCTTGGCAAACCCTAAACCACCTTGATGAATTAGCTCCTTTCACATGAGGGGCCTCCTTCTAGAATTGCACTGTCCCTTCATGAGGTGCATTGTATCTAGACAACGCTGTAGATTTGGTCAAGGTTGACAAAGTCTCATAGCTCAAACCCCTTTCACACCTGCAAGTGATTTGTTTACATGGCCCAGATTTATCCTTGTTCATATGGGAATTGATTTATTCATTATTTTCAGGAGTTTTACATGTCCTCCTTTATTCATTTATTCATGCAACAGAGAATAAAACAAAAATTCATATTCCTCTTAGCTCAGGCTAAGTAGGAATATTACAATTATATTACTGGCTATGAGACCTTCGTCCATACTGATCATTCTACTATTAGATTCTTAATGAATAAACATATAACTAATGGTAGAATAACTACATGGTTGTTGCTCTTACAAGAGTTCAATATAACCGTAATTGATAGGCTTGGAAGTGATAATTTGAAAGCTAATTTTTTGTCTCATTTGAATATTGGACAGGGAAGCATGTCAACACCCGATTAATTCCCAAATGAAGCACTATTCTCCACTTCTTCCATCACTCCTTGTTTCACCAATGTTGAAAATTATTTGGTGTCCTGGAAATTACCTTAGAGCATGTCTGCCAGGGAAGAACATAATATTGTGCAGCGCAATCCCAATTAATCTTGGATTGAGGGGGATTTTTTCTACACTGGGCCGGATTTGATCATGAGGCGATTTGTGCGAGAAGATGAGATGTACGACGTTTTGAGAGCTTGCCACAATGAGCCTTGTGGGGGGCAAGTTGCTGATAAATGGACCGCATACAAGGTTCTCCATACTGGGTAATATTGGTCTTCACTCTTTAAGGACGCCAAGAAGTTTGTTTCTAATTGTGACGCTTGCTAGTAGATGGGGAGACCGGTTTCCTCTGACGAGATGCCTATTCAACCAAAAATAGCCATTTAAACTTTTGAGAAGTGGGCATTGGATTTTGTAGGACCCATCTCCCCGATGTCCAAAAAGAGAAAGTATATCTTGGTATGCACCGACTACGTCACCAAGTGGGTGGAGGTTAAGGCATTATATGCTGCTACGGAAAAGGCAGTAGTATATTTTTTGTTCAAGGAAATCTTCACAAGATTTTTTGTGCTGCACGATATTTTCATTGATCAAGGCACACAATTTACATCAAAATTTGTCAAGACACTCACAGAGCAGTACCATATTAAGCACCTTAAATATACCCCTTACCACCCCCAAGCTAATGGGCAAGTGGAGTCCATGAACAAAGTCCTAGAATCCATCCTCACAAAAACCATTCAATTGCACCATATAGATTGGGCAGATAATTTATTAGAGGCACTATGGGTTTACAAAATTACTTGGAGGAACGTGACAGGGCACACACCTTATGAACTAGTCTACAAGAAAGAAAGTTATCTTGCCCATTGAATTCCAAGTAAAAACATTGAGGACTGCCGCACGATTGGGAATGAACCTCAATAAAGCTCTAGAGCAGAGATTGATGCAGTTGAATGAGCTGGACGAAATGAGACAATATTCCTATCACAAAACCTCATTGGTGCAAGACTAGAGAGCTTGATGGCATGACAAGTTCATCAAGAATAAAGTCTTCCTTCCACGCGACTGGGCCTTGTTATATGACAGTAAGTTTAAGCACTTCAAAGGTAAGTTTTCTACTAGATGGTCAGGGCCCTATGAAGTAGCTGAGGTTTTTTATAACGGTTTAGTTTGTGTTAAGACCATCAATGATGACCAGACTTATTTTTTAGTGAATGGCCATCGGCTTAAATTTTATCAAAAACCAATTTCACATTATCATGTTTTGCAGGAAGTTCAGAAGGATCCACGATTAGAGCTGGTTAATGCAAATGACCAGCCTTTTACTAGTTCGGTCGATTGATTATTTTACTTTTACACACACACACACACACACACACATATTAACCAGTGGGCCATTGATTTTTCATATCTATAGGTGGTTCTCCCCACAACCCATGTATAATAAAGGAGAAATTCGTCAGGAGTTAGCTTATTGCTTTATCTAAGTCTAGCGGATTATTTATGGAAAAGGAACATTTTGGAGTCTTTTTTGGATGCCTTCAGACTCTCAAAAAGTGAAGCTCTCAAGAATTGAATGATCCAGGCTCGTAACATTCATGGGCCAGTGGTATTATAGGGATTCCTTGAGCATAGAACAATTATTTTTTGGACTCAAGGAAATAATTATAGAAAGGAAACCCTCTGGAGTATTCTACGGGCAACTCAAAATCTCTAAACATGAATTCCTCAAGCAGAAACTACCTTAGGCTCGATAAAACAATAAGGTAGTGGTAGCTGGGCCCACTGGAATAACTACGGAAAAATAAGCCCATGGAGCCTTCTTTCAAGACATTTCAAGCTCCCTAAACATAAATTCCCTAGGCAATTATCATCTCAGGCCTGGTCAAAATCCATGAGATGATGAACAGGTTTCTAGTGCCACTACACAGAAACTCAGTGACAGTTTTTCAAATAAGTTAAAGATTTTATGTTCTGTTCTTTATATTAACCAGTTCTATACCTAAATTATTCTAGATTTTTCATCTTTATACTTGAACATTCAATACTGGACTGTAACTCTCTTCTGGAAATCTATTGTCTAAAGACTATAGTGTGGTCAAAAATATCTGTGGTATTAATGAAATGTGAAAAGTTCTATTCTTCACAATAGTTCAGTTCTTGGAAATCTTAGCCTAAGCCTAGAAGTTATATTGGCCTGGATGCCACTCAGTCTACTGCAAATCTCATTGCTTTTCTATGATCAACTTCTACATTAGGAGCCACATTTTAAATAGCGGACCCATTCCTATACTAGTGGGATATTCACACTATTTTTATTCCCAATATCATTTAAGTAATGCAGGTAATGTGCTCAATTTACTTAATTTGGTTATAGGAAGTTTTAATGATTACTACGAGTAATTGCAATTTACCAAAATTCCCTATATATCCCTATCTTCATTCTCGCATCCTAACCTATTATAAGCCTAGATTAGCTCTTAATTCTAGAATGACCCATTCCCCTTCAGTATTCGACCATTATCCTCATTTTCAGTCACCCATGTTCCTGATTGCACATAATTTCATATGGTGACAAGTGGATAGAACTCGAAGTGGTTTCATATAGTAATGAAGACTACATAAAAATGATGGTAAGGGGATAATATGATGGTAAGGGAAGCCTTAAATGATAACGAGGGAAGAAATCATCCAAGCATGAACTAAAATTTTGAGTATGATGGCATGAAGTTAACACAAGAGTTTTTGCATCTATGGCCTTCATCATGAGCATAGGTGTCATCATTGTTTAATACAGATGAATGGATACCCCTGACTCTCGACTAATAATGAATCGATTGGGAATGATTGTAGAGTTGGTGGAGCATGGAGTTATGATAATGAAATTTCTCGTCACGATTTCAAAATTTGTGGGTATGGAAATATGATGATTGCATTCCTGGGCAGATGTATCCATAATGAAACCATCCTCATAACCTGATCACTGGACCATATTTACATTACAAAGCCACGATTGTGACATTATCTCTCCTTCATGTTTATACAATATGGCATCTCTGTGCAAGCTGGGGAATGTTACGATAAGGTGAGGGAATGTCTAAGTAGAGTCACTCTTTATAAAGACTATGGGCATCTGTGTGTTTTTTTTCCTATGTGCCGCATGGATGCCAATTACCAAGACTTCCGAATTATGTAATGAAGTTCTACGTGATGTCTGTTATCACTCATAAAAATGAAGCATCATTTGAAAAAATCCTAGAGGTCCATGTGTCAAAGGTAGGGTCATAGAATTCATTTTTCATTACTTGGTCAAGGAAAATTTTTAATTTTTCTTATTTAGCCTATCCTAAGGTCTAAACTCACCCTCATTCAAATCCCCTCATGTCACATTAATCATGAATTTCTGACGTTTTTCATTTCCCAAGCTTACAACTCTGAAAAGGTCATTTTAGCCAAGAATCCCTACTTTCGTAGCAAATTCAGTGTAAAATAGGCAGAAAACACCATGAAACTGCTGAAAGTTTCGTAGTGAAATATGAAGCATTTCTCTGTTTTCCAACTTTGAGCAGTAAACTTCAAATGTGGTTTCTAAGAAAACAGAAAGGTATTTTAAGCAACTGAGAGAGTTTATTTTCAAGAACATATCCAATAACAATAACCTCTCTCACTTATCTCACAGGTGTTACCAGTTGAGAGATACAAGGATTTCTTTGAAGCCCTATTTTTAGAAAACAGAGTTTTCCTGTTTTACACATGTTTTTCAAATGCAGTTTCTGGACATATGGAGATGGTTTTCAAACCAACAAGAGACATTTTTCCTAAAAAAAATCTTATTGACAAAAACCGCCTCCTGTTTTTCAAAATACAACATGTATTTGGAGATATAAGCTCTGTTCTAGGACCTATTTTTCAGAAAAAACAGGAAAAATCTGCAAGGATGTCATAAATATGAAAGTTGAGATGGACACCTCAAAACTCTTAGTTTGAATTGATTTATGATTTTAAAGGGTAGTTGCATGTTGGAAAAATTTTTTTTACAGTTGGAAGACACATTTTGCAAGTTATATAAAAATCTGGAATTTCAACACTTTTCAACAGTTTCGTAGCGTGCCTGGGCTTGAACGACAACAAAACGCTACGAAACTACAATAGCTTTTCTTCTTTCTTTTCAATCCAGTTTTTGCAGCTGTAAAGAGGTGAAATTGGTGTGGGAGATGTGTCTAAGCATGATGAATACCATTCCAAAGGAAAGAATCAAAATTTTTGAAGGTAAATGGCATTTTTGAAGCGCTACGAAAGTAGGCTACGAAACTGCCTTACTTTCGTAGCGTACTGTGTGGGAGCCTTTTAAGCAGAGTTTTGAGCATTTATGGATAGCTGGGTATTATCCAAGTATTAGAGGAGAATGAAAATGGTCATTCATCACTTAAATACCAAGAAATGAAAATAAATTAATAGTCAAAGCATTCGTGGAAGAAGAAGACCATTTTGCCTAAAAAACAGGGTTTTGTTTCCAGTTTTAGAGGAGGTTAGTTAAGTGGTCATGTAGTGATGAGTCCCATCACCCCAATTCAAAAATAATACTTGTCAAAGATGTAATTGATTTATAGGATAAGGTTGTTAAATGTAATAATGAGCAGTTTGAGTCCTAGTAGGATAAGGATTGTCAAGTAGGTTAGCTGTCATTTTGTAATTAAGTGGATGTTTTATGGTTATGCAAGGTGTCATCAAGAAAAAATTCAATGAATCTAGCCAGGAGGCAGATCATCTCATGATGTAACAAGTCTATTAAAGGCCATTGAGTTGAATTTGTCAAGGGTTGAAGAATTTTGGCAAAATTGCAGCTTATTGTAAAATGATTGTTTCAGCAATACAAAGATCTATTACTTGACCAACCTGAGATTCTGAATGAGTTTTTAGTGCTTTCCTATCTTATATATACCTTTTATGTATCTCATTTGCAGTGGTTTTCATTTATAATACTCAGAATTCATTATTTCAATGCTTTGACTTCCTTTATATATGAATTGACTGTGTAGTTTCCTGTTTCATGTGTGTGTGTCCTACTACTAAAAACTCAGACCTGCCTCAACTTCCATGTCAAGTGAACTCACTGAATCACTGAAATGTTGACTCCATAAGCCCAATGTTTAAGTACTAATATTATTTTCAACCTACACTCATCATAAACAAGCTTTTTCCTAAATAGAGTTAGTCGTCTACATCTTTATTAAATATCATTAACCCTTGAGAAAGCCCTCTCAGACTGAGGAGGCTAAGCCTGAGTCAAAAGATTGGTTTGAAACAGTTATATGAGATTGTCTGATTAGCAACCTATTAGGTGCAATTTTGTGATAAAATTTTTGTGTGTCTACCGGGAGTCTAAAGATATACATCTCCTGAAATTATGAAGCTAAACTCTTGAAGGTAGTAGGAGCTCATAATTTGTTCAAGGCTGCAACTACCTTGGCGAATCCATTGTTGAAGAATTCAAAATTTCATAGATTCATGGTGATTCCACTGGACATATGAAGAACTGAGATGCTTCCATTCTTGTTTCAAGGTATGCATGTATACATTTTTCAGGAATATATGGTTTCCCAAATCCTTTTCCCAAGGATGCATATTTTTTAAGGAATGGTCCAAAATTTAATGGAGAAGATTTGAGTTTTAACTTGAAGCATATATCAGATTTTTGTGACTTTACTGAGCTTCTTAGAGTCAAACATGAAGATTTTTGCATTATATTGTTCTATGATTCATTTCCAGGGGAATATAAACAATGGATTGAAAGTTTTCCTGTCAGATCTATTAAGTCATTTGCAGATTTTTGGCTTATGTTTTTGGAAGAATGGATAGACAGAATAGAGTTGGTGGCAGACTCTCCTTCAATTCAAGGTTTTGAACAATGGAATGATGATCATACTAATGAAGAAGTAGATGAAAATTTTTCTTTGTCCCTGTCTTCTTATCTAAAATCATTTGAGTGCAAGTCAGAAGATAAGATTCAATTTTTGGATGAAGTTGCTAAGAAAATTGAGAAAGACATTGAAGTTTTAGAAGGTCAAATACAATCTTATAGGCTTCATGATCAAGATCAGTATTTTCAAAAAAATTTCATGCCAAAATACAAAGAGATGGTGTTGTTACCTTTCTCTTTTGATATTGAGGAGGAAAACCTTGTTCTTGAAAATCAGTTTGAAAATGAGTTTGATAGCACACATCTGAAATCTAATGTTTCTAAAGAAAATGTATATGAGTTGTATGAAACTACAAAATGTCTTGAGAATCATCAAACAGAATATGTCTTCTATGATGTTATAGCTGACTACATGGAAGAGTTCTACAGTTCAAATTTCCAGTTATGTTTTCATTATGAAGATCAGATCCATTTTATGTTGCCTTGGTCATTTCAGTATCATGCTTACCTTTGGTTCAAGAGTAGTCAAGAGGTTCAAATATCAGATCAAATCAATGACTGGTTTCATTGGAAGTTTCATGTTGCTTGAAATAAAAATGGAGATTGCAGCTGTTAGGGTAGGTAGGAGTGTGTGAATAAGCTCAAAGTTGATTGAGCATCTTTTCAGTAGGTACAAAGTTGGTTTTTCAGCAATAATCATCAAGCTTGAGCCCGAGGAGAAAGCCATAAGAGCTTGGCGAAGTTTTCATAAATTTTAGAGTTTTTATTTCCAAGAAGATGGATGGCACTGGAACCACAGGTTCTTTGGTGTACCACAGGGGCACACCATCCCAAGTGGAGCCACTGTTATCACTCATAAAAGTGAAGCATCAGTTTACAAAATCCTAGAGGTTCATGTTTCAAAGGTAGGGTCATAGAATTCATTTTTCATTACTTGGTCAAGGAAAATTTTTAATTTTTCTTATTTCCTTAGGTCTAAACTCGCCCTCATTCAAATCCCCTCATGTCATATTAATCATAACTTTCTGACATTTTTCATTTCCCAAGCTTACGACTCCAAAAAGGTCATTTTAGCCAAGAATCCATACTTTTGTAGTGAATTCAGTGTAAAATAGGCAGAAAACACTATGAAACTACTGAAAGTTTCGTAGCGAAATATGAAGCATTTCTCTGTTTTCTGACTTTGAGTAGTCAACTTCAAAGGCGGTTTCTAGGAAAACATAAAGGTATTTTAAGAATTTTAGAGAGGTTATTTTCAAGAACATATCAAATAACAATAACCTCTCTCACTTTTCGCACAAGTGTTATCAGTTGGGAGATATAATGATTTCTTTGAAGCCCTGTTTTCAGAAAACAGAGTTTTCATGTTTTACACATGTTTTTCAAATGCATATTTTGGGCAATTGGAGATGGTTTTCAAAACACCAAGAGAGTTGTTTCTTCAAAAAATTCTTATTGAAAAAAACCTCCTCTAGGTTTTCAAGATACAGCATGGATTCGTAGATAAAGGCTCTGTTCTAAGACCTATTTTTCAAAAAAAACAGGAAAAATCTGCAAGGATGTCTTAAACATGAAAGGTGAGATTGACACGTCAAAATTCTTAGTTTGAATTGATTTATGATTTTAAAGGGTAATGGAATGTTGGAAATAATATTTTTACAGTTGGAATACACATTTTTCAAGTTATACAAAAATCTATAATTTCAGCACTTTTCAGCAGTTTCGTAGCGTGCCTGGGCTTGAAGGACAATAAAACGCTACGAAACTACTGTAGTTTTTATTCTTGCTTTTTGATCCAATTTTTGCAGCTTTAAAGAGGTGAAATTGGTGTGGGAGATGTGTATAACAATGATGTATACCATGCCAAAGGAAATAATCAAAAATTTTGAAGGTAAATGGCATTTTTGAATCGCTATGAAAGTACGCTACGAAACTGCCTTACTTTCGTAGCGTACTGTGTGGGAGCCTTTGAAGCAGATTTTTGAGCATTTATGGACAACTGGATATTATCCAAGTATTAGAGGATCATTACAACAGTCATTCATCACTTAAATACCACGAAATGAAGATAAATTAGCAGTCAAAGCATTCGTGGAAGAAGAAGACCATTTTGCCTAAAAAACAGGGTTTTGTTTCCAGTTTTAGAGGAGGTGAGTTAACTGGTCATGTAGTGATGAGTCCCATCACTAAAATTTGAACATGTGAAAGCATACTTGTCAAAGATGTAATTTATTTAGAGGATAAGGTTGTTAAATGTAATAATGAGCAGTTTGAGTCCTAGTAGGATAAGGACTGTCAAGTAGGTTAGATGTCATTTTGTAATTAAGTGGATGTTTTATGGTTATGCAAGGTGTCATTAGGAAAAAATTCCATGAATCTAGCTAGGAGGCAGATCATCTCATGATGTAACAATTATATTAATGGCCATTGAGTCGAATTTGTCAAGGTTTGGAGATTTTTGGCAAAATTGTAGCTTATTGTAAATTGATTGTTTCAACAATACAAAGATGTGTTACTTGACCAATCTGAGATTCTGAATGAGTTTTTAGTGACATCATATATTATCTATACCTTTTATGTATCTCATTTGTAGTGGTTTTCATTTATAATACTCAGAATTCATTATTGCAATGCTCTGTCTTCCTTTATATATGAATTTACTGTGTAGTTTTTTGTTTCATATGTGTGTGTCCTACTACTAAAAACTCAAACATGCCTCAGCTTCTATGTCAAGTGAACTCACTGAATCACTGAAATGTTGAATCCATAAGCCCAATGTTTACTTATTGATATTATTTTCAACCTATACTCATCATAAATAAATATTTTTCCTAAATAGAGTTAGCCATCGACATCTTTATTCAATATCATTAACCCTTGAGAGAGCCCTCTCATACTGAGGAGGCTAAGCCTCATCAAAAGATTGGTTTGAAACAGTTACATGAGATTGTCTGATTAGTAGCCTATGAGGTGCAATTTTGTGATAATATTTTGGTGCGTCTGCTAGGATTTTGAAGATATACGTCTCCCGAAATTCTGAAGTTGAACTCTTGAAGGTAGTAGGAGCTCAGAATCTGTTCGAGGCTGCAACTACCTTGGTGACTCCATTGTTGAAGAATTCAAAATTTCATAGATTCATGGTGATTCCACTGGACATATGAAGAATTGAGATGCTTCCATTCTCGTTTCAAGGTATGCATGTATAGATTTTTTAGGAATTTAGGGTTTCCCAAATCCTTTTCCCAAGGATGTGTATTTTTTAAGGAATGGTCCAAAATTTAATGGAGAAGATTTGAGTTTGACCTGGAAGCATATATCAGACTTTTGTGAATTTACTGAGCTTCTTAGAGTCAAACATGAAGATGTTTGCATTATATTGTTCTATGATTCATTTCAAGGGAAATGTAAACAGTGGATTGAAAGCTTTCATGTCAGATCTATTAAGTCATTTATAGATTTTTGGCTTATGTTTTTGGAAGAATGGATAGACAGAACATATTTGGTGGTAGAATCTCCTTCAATTAAAGGTTTTAAACAATGGATTGATGATCATACTAATGAAGAAGTAGATGAAAATTTTTCTTTGTCTTTGTATTCTTATCTAAAATCATTTGAGTGCAAGTCAGAAGATGAGATTCAATTTTTGGATGAAGTTGCTAAGAACATTGAGAAAGAAATTGAAGATTTAGAAGGTCAAATACAATCTTATAGGATTCATGATCAAGATCAGTCTTTTCAAAAGTTTTTCATGCCAAAATACAAAGAGAGGGTGCTGCTACCTTTCTCTTTTGAGATTGAGGAACAAAACCTTGTTCTTGAAAATCAGTTTGAAAATGAGTTTGATAGCACACATCTGAAATATAATGTTTCTAAAGAAAACATATATGAGCTGTATGAAACTGTATAATTTCTTGAGAGTCATCAAACAGACTATGTCTTCTATGATCCTATAGCTGACTACATGGAAGAGTTCTACAGTTCAAATTTCCAGTTATGTTTTCATTATGAAGATCAAATCCATTTTACGTTGCCTTGGTCATTTCAGTATCACGCTTACTTTTGGTTCAAGCACAGTCAAGAGGTTAAAATATCAGATAAGATCAATGACTGGCTTCATTGGAAGTTTCATGTTGCTTGAAATAAAAATGGAGATTGCAGCTATTAGGGTAGGTAGGAGTGTGTGAATAAGCTCAAAGTTGACTGAGCATCTTTTCAGTAGGTACAAATTTGGTTTTTCAGTAGTAATCATCAATATTGAGCCTAAGGAGAAGGCCATAAGAGCTTGGCGAAGTTTTCATAAATTTTAGAGTTTTTATTTCCAAGAAGATGGACGACACTGGAACTATAGGTTCTTTGGTGTACCACAGGGGCACACCATCCCAAGTGGAACCACTGTTATCACTCATAAATATGAAGCATCATTTGAAAAAGTCATAGAGGTTCATATGTCAAAGCTAGGGTCATAGAATTCATTTTTCATTGCTTGGTCAAGGAAAATTTTTAATTTTTCTTATTTAATCTATCCTAAGGTCTAAACTCACCCTCATTCAAATCCTCTCATGTCACATTAATCATAACTTTCTGAAATTTTTCATTTCCCAAGCTTAAAACTCTGAAAAGGTCATTTTAGCCAATAATCCCTACTTTCATAGAGAATTCAATGTAAAATTGGTAGAAAACGCTACGAAACCGCTGAAAGTTTCGTAGTGAAATATGAAACATTTCTCTGTTTTCTGACTTTGAGAAGTCAACTTCAAAGGCGGTTTCTAGGCAAACAGAAAGGTATTTTAAGAAACTTAGAGAGGTTATTTTCAAGAAAATATCAAATAAAAATAACCTCTGTCATTTTTTTCACAGGTTTTATCAATTGGGAGATACAAGGATTTCTTTGAAGCCTTATTTTCAGAAAACATAGTTTTTCTGTTTTACACATGTTTTTCAAATGTCGATTCTGGACAGCTGGAGATGGTTGTCAAAACACCAAGAGAGGTTTTTATTCAAAAAATTCTTATTGAAAAAAAAATCCTCTAGTTTTGCAAACTAAAACATGGATTCGGAGATATAAGCTCTGTTCTAAGACCTATTTTTCAGAAAAAACAGGTAAAATCTGCACGGATGTCTTAAATATGAAAGGTGAGATTGACACCTCAAAAATATTAGTTTGAAATGATTTATTATTTTAAAGGGTAATGGAATGTTGGAAACAAGTGTTTTACAGTTGGAAGACACATTTTTCAAGTTATACAAAAATCTGGAATTTCAACACCTTTCAGCGGTTTCGTAGCATGCTTGGGCTCGAAGGATAACAAAACGCTACGAAACTATTGTAGATTTTATTCTTGATTTTTGATCGAGTTTTTGCAGCTTTCAAGAGGTGAAATTGGTGTGGGAGATGTGTCTAAGCATGATGAAGACCATGCCAAAGGAAAGAATCAAAAATTTTGAAGGTAAATGATATTTTTGAAGCGCTATGAAAGTACGCTACGAAACTGCCTTACTTTTGTGGCGTACTATGTGGGAGCCTTTTAAATATATTTTTGAGAATTTATGGATAGATGGGTATTATCCAAGTATTAGAGGAGCATGAAAATAGTCATTGATCACTTAAATACCATGAAATGAAGATAAATTAGCAGTCAAAGCATTCGTGGAAGAAGACCATTTTTCCTAAAAAATAGGGTTTTGTTTCCAGTTTTAGAGGAGGTTAGTTTAAGTGGTCATGTAGTGATGAGTCCCATCACCCCAATTTGAACATGTGAAATCATACTTGTCAAAGATGTAATTGATTTAGAGGATAAGGGTTTTAAATGTGATAATGAGTAGTTTGAGTCCTAGTAGGATAAGGACTGTCAAGTAGTTTAGCTCTCATTTTGTAATTAAGTGGATGTTTTACGGTTATGCAAGGTGTCATTAGGAAAAAATTCGATGAATCTATCCAAGAGGCAGATCATATCATGATGTAACAAGTCTATTAAAGGCCACTGAGTCAAATTTTTCAAGGGTTGGAGATTTTTGGCAAAATTCCAGCTTATTGTAAATTGATTGTTTCAACAATACAAAGATCTGTTACTTGACCAACCTGAGATTTTGAATGAGTTTTTAGTGCTTTCCTATCTTATCTATACCTTTTATGTATCTCATTTGCAGTGGTTTTCATTTAAAATACTCAGAATTCATTATTGCAATGCTCTGACTTCCTTTATATATGAATTGACTGTGTAGTTTCCTGTTTCATGTGTGTGTGTCCTACTACTAAAAAATCAGATCTGCCTTAGCTTCTATGTCAAGTGAACTCACTGAATCACTGAAATGTTGACTCCATAAGCCCAATGTTTACTTACCGATATTATTTTCAACCTATACTCATCATAAACAATCTTTTTCCTAAATAGATTTAGCCATCTACATCTTTATTCAATATCATTAATCGTTGAGAGAGCCGTCTCAGACTGAGGAGGCTAGGCCTCAGTCGAAAGATTGGTTTGAAACAATTACATGAGATTATCTGATTAGCAAACTATCAGGTGCAATTTTATGATAACACTTTCAATATCATATGTCTCTGTGCTTGATTTTGGCCATTAACAGATTTTCTTCCGGTATATCTAGCTTTCTCTCCAATAGTGGGTTGTTGGGGGTGATTACATGCAATAAATCGATTGCAGGAATGCTTGAATCTGCTCTGATCATGGGAAGTGATAGGCATGAGCCCACATTTTCCCAATTTGCTCGAACTGCAAAGTACCAGTTGTGCAAATAAGTCATTGAAAAGAGGGGTTAGATGGTTTTCTTGAAAGGTTCCAGGGTACAATAACGCAGTGGCATTAGGATTCGCCCATAATTTCAACGGAAAGAGAGAAAATATTGGGAACTTGCACCTTGAAGTCATGGAGAAATCATTAAGTAGAGCAATTAGGCTTCCCACAGGGGGTGAACAATTCTTCAATGGAGGTCAGTTAAGCATACCCAATTGGACGAAATTTTTAAAGCCAACATATCAGTCATTGAGTTGAGCTAAGGGGATGTTACGAAGCTGCATTCTAGATCAATGGCGGTCATTGTTAACCATGATACAACACTTTTTAACTTGTGAAGGCAGATATGCCATCATTTTTCTATATCATATCAAATTGTTAATGCATCTTTTTGAAGACTGCTCTGTAGATATTCCCCACTTGTTAAAACTAAGTTTGCATAAAATGGCTAGAGTATTTCAATTCGAGAGTAGGAAACCAGGAACTGCACTGTATCATCACAGCCTAATTAAAATATTGGATTTTTTTGAATTAAGTAAGAGGAAGAAGTCTTGGGAAGACTTCCTCATAGATAATTTTACAGGAGAGGAAACTCAGGTGAAATGGAAACAGAGGTATGTAGGTCAAATGGTGAAATAAAAAATGGAAGTTCCTGCATTTACTTCCCAAACCACTCCACCCACTTCACTTTCTCAATCTTCCTCACTCCCCCCTGAGAATTCCAAGAGGCCAAACCCTTCCTTTAGCCATGAATTTGGACCTTCAAAGACGCAGTCAGGAAAATGAGGAAGAGAGGCCTTATTCCCTACTAAAGAGTTGGCTGAAATGCCCTCCAAACTCCCAGTTCAACAAAGTCACAAGCCCAAATCCAGAAAAATCTCAATTCATGCTCATAAATCCTCAAATCCCACTTTAGAAATTGTCACACCAAAGAGAAGAAGGAGCAGGAGCATGGGTAAGTCTCCTCGCACCACTATTGATCCTTAGGATGTTTTTGTGGTCTCATTCCTTGATTTTGCCACTCCATCCTCTCTTTTCCCAAATTTTCTTCACCTCCCCATTAGTTTCAAATTCCAGATGACATTGCCCAAGATTTACACACTTTCACCCCCAATCGACCTTCAACAAGCCCAAAACATCAAGATCCTTCTCTGAAGTAGAGTGTGGGGCATGTGCCCATGGGAGCCATTCTCAGCAGTCAGCAGCTCCAACAAAGATGTTCGTTCCTGAAGAACAAGAAAATATTAAGATCAAATCAGTCAGGCTTCAGAAGAAAATTGCTAAATTGAGAGACAAGGCCCACAAGTTTGAGACATTATTTCAGTATGTTAGTAGGAAAAATGATCAGTTTAAGGATGAAAACCTTAGGTTGTATGCATAGAATGATGAGATTAGAAGGAAGGATAGAAGGCTTAGAACATGGAAAACATCCAGCCCTCGGCCTACAAAGAGAGAAAGTGCTCAAAGATTGGTTGTACAATTTACAAAATGCTCAACCCCATTCAGAAAAAATATTGAGGAGTTGGCCAAAGCAACTGGCCTTTGATCAGATACCGATGCCTTGGATGCATGAGGGCATGCATCAGATTAAGCATGGGGGAGATGTTGAGCCCTTATTTTGTCTTCATTTCTCTACCTTCCCTGCCATTTTTAACCTTGTTTTGGACAATTATGTACTCCTTTTTCCCTTTTTATTTTCCATATGGCATAATTCTCATCACTTATCACCTAAGTTAAAAAGCATTACAAATAGAATTATTTTAATTATTCTATGGTTAAGTTATGCAGTTGAAGTTACATGCTTGTTGTTAACTCATCACTATGGGATATAGTTGTGGAGTATCATTGCTTCTCCAATGATACTCCATCTTAGAATTCCAGTATACTTGAAGCTTGATTTTCCAGCCAACGCTTCAGCAGTTTTCATGGGTTCGATAGGATGACCAATTGGCCATTTTCCAAGACGTTGAGTTCAGTTTGATGACCTCTAGAAGCACCCTTCCAGATCAGCATGCAGTTATGCCAGAGATAGGGTAGATGAGAATTAGTTATCTCGGGTAGAGCGTAGTGCTAAATATGAATAATTCGTATAATTTCCACATCGTTTTGTTTCAATGTTGTGCTATGTACAGGATTAATGCTATTTTATGGATGTCACGATGCCTATAAAGACTAGGGATATGTAATATTTCTAATGGGTGAGGATTTTATTTCGAATTCTGCAATCAAACCTGAAGACTGACACTTTGTTCTCTAATAATTTAGCTTGAAGTCTGTAATCTATTATGATGTACCATTGATTAATTTTCAGAGTGTATTGGATTTCATGAGTTCCTAAATTGATTTGGTGAGAGAATAGCTAGTTCCTGTAAGTTTTAAGCTTCTCCAGGTGTGGCAAGGGCCCACCACAATCCGGATCAACATCTATAAGTATGTGTGTAGGTATATTATGTATTTTTTGATCAGTTTTGCATCTTAGTTACAATTGTTTTCAATAAATTTGATCTTACTATTTCAATTAATTATTTAGTCTTTTGTGTGTTAATATTGGTTTGGTTCCAATTAGGGAACGATCTCATATTCTAGTTTCCACTTAGGGAAATTGAGTGTTGAGGATTTCGAGATTGTTGCTGTATAATTTTGCAGTGATCATTTTATATTTAAACTTTTTGGTTTTGAGATTGTTGTTGTAGGTGTGCGTTCAACATTCTGAATTGTGCTTTGATCATTTTATATTTAAAATTGATGGTTTCGAGATTTGTTGTTGTAGGTGTGCATTTAGCATTCCAAATTGTGCTTTAATATCTTTGTATTTAAATTGCCAGTAATTGTCCACATACGCAGGATCCAAGTTGTTGATATTTTTCTAAGATCACTTGAATTGGAATGAGTATTTCCTTGTGTGTTTACAAATGAACAAATCAAATTTAAAATCAATCTTTGTGTTGACAATCTCATCGAACAGAGCATGGTCAAATCCAATTGGTTTTAGAGTCTCATTACTCATGTTGCAATGAATTGAAGCGTTTCAGTTATGGAGTCATGGTTTTGTATTCCTAGCATGTAGATCTAGTATGAATTTCAGTTACACAGTGCAGTTTTGTCATGAGGGATTAACTATGGGAAATGTGCTTTTACTCTGTCAACATTATTTCTGAATTATCACAAAGAGTGAAAGTGTGTGTGGGATAAAAGTTAAATCATCTGCCTGGATGTGAGCTAGATAAAAAGCCTATAGCCACTGTTCGAATTAGATTACCAAATTAATTTGATGATCTCCTGAATTGTATTGGCAATGAATTTGTTTTTAACTTGAAAGACAGAGTGCTAGTTTAGGGATTAATCAACATCAAATAAGTTTATAAGTATTCCAACGTAGAAGTGTAGTTTCCCATTGCTTGCTTGGTGTGATCTAGAATGGAGTTGATAGGTTAGGTCTCCCATCATTTAAACTAGCATTAGGATTCCATCAGTTTATTTGATTTCAATAGTGAGATAGCTTGAAGTTGTAAAAGCATTTCTAGGAGTGCATTCTTAGCTTGTTTAATTGAGCCAATATATTTAGGTCGATCCTCAATGCCAACACTTATCTTTGCTCATCATCAAAAGCGTTGAGTCAGTGTGCAGACTACCTTAGGATTTCAGTTTGAATAAAATATTTGTTGAATTGTGTGCGCGTGAGAAAATTCGGTTTTTAAAAGTTCCTTTATCAACTGTAAATCAAGTTAGGGTTTTAGTCTTGTATGCGATCTTGAAATTCTAGCTTAGGAGCAAGGTGTGGTTACGTGATTTTGAGTTGTTTCAATTGTTAGTATTTACAATTCAGTTTGGAAGTGACTTTTAATTTGAGTCTCCAGAGCATTACACAAATTCGTTACATTGATTGAAATGATTGAATGATTGCCAATTATGATTCTCGCTAGCATTGTGATAGAAACATTAGTTTCCTTGTTAAAGTAGTTCCCATTCCAATACCTTAGTACACTGTGTGCGCTTATTGGAATTTAAAGTAGATTTCCTTATCTTTTTGCTTAGGAAAATAGAGTATTGATTGCTGAAGATTTTGTGTGAATTTTTTAGAGTTCATTTTAAATATTTGGTTGATGTTAACTACAATTGTAGTCTAGTTTTCCAAGTGCAGTTGTGTGTGCCTAAAAGGTTCTGATTTGTCTCAGTTTGTTTTAAAAGTAAAATTAGGGTTTGGTGATTGAAACTGCCATGAAGTAGGTAATACACATATAGATTGGTTGAGAGTGAAAGATCAGTTGTTCACTCTGATTGATAAGTGTATGAGAAAAGCATTCAAACCAGTTTTGATATCACAATCTCTTGCTTGATAATGGAATTAGTATGAAGTGTTCTCATCCTAGGGTTTGAGTGAAGGAACAATGAGTAAGTGTGAAATTGGTTGTGTGAACATAAGATCGAATTACATATGCATTTATATTAAAATATTCAGTCTCTTTCAAGTGTGACTTGTGAAAGCTAGAATTAGGGTTTTGGGATTTCTGAATGAATTATTGAGTTGTTGGATTGAAGAATACCATTTGCTAAAACTAGGAATTTGTTTTGAAGTGGAACTTATGGAAATTAGGTTTTATTGAATTCATATTCCGGTTCAATCATGAGATAGATTAAATTTCCAAATATTTTAAGTGCTCAAATTGAATTTGATTATTGTTTTTTCTTATAGTGGCAAGGTGAATTGATTTCTTCTCTGCAAGCTGTGTGTTCATGAGTGTTTGTGTGCCCATTTCTTAGTTGATTGTCATAAGGGAATAATTTAAACTCTGACTCAGACACTGAATCTAGGAAGTGCAGTACAAGTCGTGTTTACGAGCCCAGATTGACATATGAATATTGGAGGTTTAATTTGACAATCAATTCTCCCAACAATGGGCGAATCTGAATCAGGGAGCTTGCATCACACAACGCTCTCTCTAAGAATAATTTCTTACCAAGTCAATATACTCAACCTTACATAAATAAATGTCGTTTCAATGAAGTCAGCTCATCAGAGTTTATAAGCCAAAAAAAAACTATTATCAAAGACATTGATATCATCATATCAATTATTTCAACCAGGTGACAGGTAGAGCTCATATCAAGTCTTGACTTCATTTACTATCAAGCCATCAAGTCTGTCATTTAACATGCCATTACAATCCATTTCTATCACTAGATGCAAGTGCATACATCAAGGTTAAGTCATGCAGGTTCCATATTCATACTGAATCACAACAACCATTGTGCTAAGAACAAGGAGGCCAATACATAACCATAATTTTGAATAATCACATACGACACGGAAATTCATTATGCACACATAGAATTATTATTAGGGAAAATAAAATATCAACAGATCAAGTACAAATACAAATAGAGAGATCTGTAATACAAAGAGATGTCTCAATCATCAATTCAAAGTTCTAAAACATCATGTCAAAGTTCCAAAAACAAGTCATCTATATCAATCATCCAAAACATGTATCACAATCATCAAACATAATGACATATTCGTATGAATGTCTCAGTCGATTAAAATATACAAACTTTTACTGTTGACAAATCTTACTACTATTTGCAACACATCTGAAGAACTGACATCTTCCAGGTGACCATTTGATTTCATGCCTAATCCTTTATTTACTTTGATCAACAATTTAACCTAGAAACTTCAGAAATCAGTTTACAATGGAAAGACATGTCAGGGATACCTTGATTCGGAGTACAAAATGATTTCAGTACAAAACTTCAATTATGTGTTTATCAGGCATAATGACATCTATGGTCCTTCCATTGTGCGAGTGAGGCTCATATCTCTGCTACAGATCAACAATGTCAGATACCCATATATCATAGAAGAGCATGTAATTTCACTTACACTCATGTCATCAACCTATATTTATTGGAGTCATGCAACAATAGATCTATTAGATCATAGCATAAAAAATATATCCATCATGGTTAGCTATAACATCATGAAATAAAACTTTCATCGAGGGTTGTATTTCCATGATAGGGTAGTGGACATGTGAGCCATCATACTATGAACATAATATCATTTTCTATCAAGTCAATCTATCAGTTTCACCATATTCCATCAAGACATGACCACAGGTAGTAAGATATCTAGATCATCAATCTCATAGATATACCTCTATCATCATGGGCATCAACACCATGTTTATCATGATCAATAGGATCAAGTTAGGTTATTCAATAAACTAATAGAGTGAAATCTCTCTTTCCATGAGCTTTCATCATGTTTATCACAAGCAATACCAGTACCATATCAATGAGGTAAGCTTCTATAAGTGATCTAACATGTCTTATGTATATCAAGGATCAAGAGTATCATTTATTTGAGTCAGAATCTGGATCTATAAAACAATAGATGTTAGCCAAACACCAAGTTATGCAACTATATCCAAGATCAACAATAAGTAGCCTCGCATAATCAAGAAGATCATCATGATTAAAATATTCAATAATAGGTGCACCATAAATCCCAAGCACTTTCATATGCATGCATAATCCATTTGTGAAGGAGAAATTCTCAACATACCATAGGGTTGGCCTAGTAATCAATGTTATAGTTGAAATACAATATACCATGTATACCTTTTGGTATTGCCCATGCACCTTCACATAGGCAGCTTGTCACCTTTTTCATGAGGTGCCTCTTTTTCTTTTCTAGATCTAGCCATCTTTCCTGCATTTCAAAAGATACTCAAGAGGGATTCACTTATCACATCTCATCAAGAAGGTTATAAACATCCAGGTACTCAAAGTATACTTGCATGAGGCATAAGCAATGATCAAAACAATAATCATAATATGTAAGAAAATGCTCTTGGTGGTAATCACATATGATCATGTATTGTCAACACGTTAAAGGAAGCGTTAGAAATTGAGAAAAGGCATGTTAACTTTAATAGAGATGATAGATGGAGTGTTAGTAGATGTTGGATCCTGACCCTTGATATTTAGTTGTTGTTTGGGCTTAACGCCCCTCCCCTTTTTTTTTACCCCTTCTTTGATCCCTTATATATATATATATATATATATATATATATATATATATATATATTAAGCTCCTTCGACCTTAACTTAATAATATTAAATTAAATTAATAAAAATATAATTATAGTATATAATACTAAGAATTAATACATTAACCCTAATTTCCCATTATTACCAATTTAATGAATATATTTTAAATAAAATAAAAATATAATAATAATAATAATTATATTTATTAACTAATAAAATGAATTTAATTATATATAATAATAAAATAATTTAATATTATATTATAAATCTAATTATAAAATCATTATTATTATTATTATTATAAATATTCCCCTCTTATTGTATATTATTATTATTCTTAATCACCTTTGACTAATAAGTTTTTTTTGTTTTTATATAATAATTAATAATTACTTATTGAACCTTAATTATATCTAAAATATATTATAATTATTAACTAATTAAACTAAATTAAAAAAATGTAATAAATTATTTCATTTATATATTTTTCCTCTCTTAGTCAAATTAGCTATTATTTCTTAATGGCTAGTTTGATCCTCTCTCCATATTTTTAACTTGTCTCTTTGATAAGATTTCTCATTTTGTCCTGAAGATGAACTACACTAGTTGGCAATACATAATCATATGTGATTATCACCAAAATGGTAATGTGATTGGTTTGGTTTGATATCCTCCCTCAGTCTGCGTTAATCCATCGGCTTCGTCCTCTCTGCCAGGATTGATTCTCCTTTCAGCGAGACCCATTTAGTGGATCTGCGATCTTTCTCCCCCGTGTCTTTCCGTTTCCCTCTCTCTGGTGGTTTTCTCTCAACCCGGGTGCCCCCCGTCCCCTCTATCCCGTTGGACGAAGCTTCAGGTGTTGATTAATAAGGATCCATGGTGGATTATCCTTTGTCTCTGATTCGAGTTTCCTCCAGCCTAGAAGGACAACCAGACGGTTAGCTCACCTTGACCAGCCAGCAAAGCTTGAGCGTATATTCATTTTCTGATTCTCTTATTCGAGTAACCTCTAGCGTATAGGTCAACCTGGCGGTCAGCTCGCTTTGACCAACCAGCATAGCTCCAACGGGTCTTCATTTTCTGATTCTCTCCGCTCGTTCAGTAGTGCTCAAGCTGCTTCCACATTCTTTTCTGATTGTCTCCCCTCCTCTCTTCCGGTTAAGCCGTTGGAATTTAAACAGTCCTTGTGTTCTCCTTTTGGTTCCCCTTTAATAATTCGTTGCACTATATTAATAACACCAATAATAATTATGGTAATTACAGTGATACTCTTACCAAGGATATGACTCTAGACCTATCAATGAAATAAAACCTCGAAAAGTAGTTGCTCGCTTTATTGATCATTGGGAACCCCCTCCCAATAAGCTTAAATGCCTTGTTGGCCGTACCAATTCCTTTGTAAAAGACTCATCTTCCTTCATTAAAGAGTTGAAAGGAATTAGAATGGATCCTAATGACAAGCTTGTAAGTTTTGATGTGTTTTCATTATACACTTGTATTTCCATTAATGAGGCTATTGATGTCATCAAGAGAATCACCGATCCTCATGCTGCCCATATGTTTGAGATTTGTCTCACCTCAACCTTCTTCAGTTTCGAAGGTGAATTCTTTGAGCAAACATGTGGTGTGGCCATGGGTTCCCCCCTATCCCCTGTTGTGGCTAATATTTTCATGGAGGACTTTGAATTTAAGGCCATCTCCTCAACCCTTTTCCAACCCAGAATTTGGAAAAGGTTTGTAGATGACACTTGTGTTTTCTAGCCTCATGGAAAGGAGAATTTGAAAATTTCTTCAATCATCTTAACAACCAATCGAACTCCATAAAGTTTACTATGCAATGTGAAGTTGATGGAAGTTTGGCTTTTCTCGACGTTCTTATTTCAAGAAATGATGATGGTTATTTTTCTCATCAAGTTTTTAGAAAGAAAATGCACATTGAGCAATATCTTCATGCTAGTTCTCATCATTTCCCAGCTCAAAAGATACACGTTTTCAACACCTTAGCTACCAGAGAATTAAGAGTATCAGATGAACACCATATCGAAGAAGAAAAATTCCATATCCTGAGCGCTTTAAATAAGAACGAATATAGAAAGTTTGAGGGCCTTAGAGATTTTCAAAAAGCGAAAAAAGGTCTAAGGAATAATAAAAAAGATTCTAGTGATTGGTTATCTGGAGTTCACCTCCCTTTTATTCAAGGGACTACTCATAATATTGCAAGGATCCTTAAGAAACATAACGTTTCCTCGAATTTGAAGCCCCTTTGTACTATTCGAAGTTCTCTAAAGTCGGTCAAAGAGCCGATAAACCCCAGGGATGGTAAAGGTGTTTACCTTATTCCTTGCTCTTGTGGGGCTCCATACATTGGTGAAATTGGTTGTTCCATTAAACAAAGGATTCATGAGCATGTGGCGTACCTTAAGCATGGTAGGTCACACACTTCTGCCTTATCAGAGCACACATAAAAGGCGAAGCATCACATTTGCATCGAAGAAGCTAGGGTTATTGCTAGGATTGACCATTTTCATCACCATAACTTAAGGGAAGCGGTAGAAATCAAGAAAAAGCTTTTTAACCTTAATAGAGATGATGGATGGAGTGTTAGTATATGTTTGATCTTGGCTCTTCATCCTTACTTGTTGTTTGGCTTTAGCGCCCCTCCCCTTTTTTTTATATCCCTTCTTTGATCCCTTAAATCATTATTTTATATTATTTATTTATTTATTTATTTTTAAGCTCCTTCGACCTTAACTTAATAATATTAAATTAAATTAATAAAAATATACTTATAGTATATAATACCAAGAATTAATACTTTAACCCTAATTTCACATTATCACCAATTTAACAAATATCTTTTAAATAAAATAAAAATATAATAATAAAACATATTATAAATATTAACTAATAAACTGAATTTAATTTGATATAATAATAAAATAACTTAATATTATATTATACATCTAATTATAAACTTTCATTATTACACAATTTCCTTTTTTATAAATATTCTCCTCTTATTGGATATTATTATTATTCTTAATCACTTTTGACCAACAATTTTTTTTTAATTGTATTTAAATAATAATTAATAATAACTTATTGAACCCTAATTATATATAAAATATAATAATATATATATTAGCAATTGCACCTGTGGTGCAAAGGAACGTCGAAAGGAGACGGATGGTTTATTTTGGGCAGGTTTTAAAAATTCAATTTCCTGGCAGACTTTGGGAGTCATGTCAGCAAAAATCAACTGGAAGTACTCGCAACATTTGTCTTTCTGAAGGTGGGAATTGGCATGTATAAGTTGCGCATGCAGTTGTATCTGTAATTTGTGGCTGTCGTGTTTATTGTTCTACTTTTGACAGTCACTAGCTGTTCAGATGTGATTGAGCATCAGAACATTGTACAAACGTCTGATGTAATATTTTAATTCTGAAATGGGGCTCAAAAACTTTAAAATGCTTTTTAATTACATCTAATTACTTCAAGGTAGAAAATGGAAACCAATGATTCTAGCAGTAATATTTGTTGATGAAAGGGAATTTTATGTTTTAACCAAGTCAGTGATTCTGATATGTGTCATACTTGTTTTTGTTAGATCCATATTGGGATTTGGTGCATATGGCATGCCAATTTCAAATTTGACTCACTAGAGAAATTATAATGTCGTTTGTTAGGTGGATTGAAATCGATTTTTATTGCCTGTAATTTTTTTTTTAAGTGTTTGGTGCTCTGCTCGGGAGGTAAGAATATTGGTGTATGCATGTTCATATTTTGTTTGAGGACTACGTTAAACATACCTCTATTCTATGTCTCCTTATTAACACTAACAGAAATACTGATTACTTTTCACTTTTTATGTTTTTTGTTTTTGATAATCATATTGTTTAAAAATTCATTTCATGGGGTTGTAAAACACTGGTAAAGTTTCTCTGCTTGATCTTAAAGAAATATGTTTTAGAAATCTGATGTGAATATGAACGTCATAGGCTGATATATTTGATGCTGGATGTTGCTAACACTCCTGTGCAATTTCTAGTACCTGATTTGCAATTTTATGTTGCAATAAACAATTGCTGATAGGAAGGATCTTATCAAAGCAACCTGGCACATGTTGCCCGAAAGCAGATTTATTTGTAAATAGACTATCATGTCGTTGCACAACATCTCCAGGTCTCCAACTCCTTGTTATGAATGAGAACTCCATCCTGTTCCCGCAATGTTTGACAAAACCTTAAAACTGTCAAGGAGAAAACAAGGATAGATTTGGTGAGTAGTTATATATTCAACTGGATTTGTTTCTCAAAGTGGTTTGGACTCGTTTGGTGTAAGATGAGATTGAAATTTACAACAATCTTCGAATTTGAAATTCATTTTATGAACGCACAATATTTTCTGTGGAGAAAATTGGCAAATAGAAATTGAATTTCTGTAGAATAAGTCAAGTCCAATTGTAACTCCTCTTGGTGAACAATGAACTTCTCAGATATAGAGTTTACAATTTATAGTTTTATTACAAAAGAGAGACGACATTTAACCTAATATTAGTAGCTCTTAGAACAAGCAATTAAGTGAAATGTTCAGTAATTATCTATAAATAACCAGCAACAGCCAACAGAGCTTCTTGATTGAATTTGACATATAAGCATAGAACATTAGAAATTTCAAAACTCATGGAATTTTTTTTCTAAAAGTTGTGTTGATGTTTTTATGAAATGTTCATTATATTTTGCACAAAATAAGCAGGTGTATACAAAAGAGATTTTTTCATTAAAATTGTCAAAAGTGATTTCAAATTCACTAGGTGGATAGCAGAGGTCTTTCGTTAAAGTGCAGAGAAATGTATGTTAAGAAAAAACAGTTGTACTGAAATGAGTCTTTTGCTGAAGCTCGTGAAAATGTATCTAACATGTAAGGATGCGATTTTTTTTTTTTTTTATATACAGAAATTCTAAGTAGCAAGAGTTTGGAAAGTAAGATGTGCTGTATATTTTTCGAAGACAAAATAAGATGTATTGACAGAATTGCATCATGTGTAGCATAGTGGTTAGATGGTTTCCCACTAGGGGGAAATACTAGTCGTATAGACAAGGCGTTGCTCGACAACGACAACACCATTTGACATCCAGAGTAGGTACACGGTCAAGATAGTATGCTCGGAGTTCTATGTGTGCATCCCTTTCATGAATATGGATGAGGAGATTCATCCAATTTCTTATCCGTTCCAGTAGTTGTATTGTGGGGCACAACCGGTAAAGAGGCAGAGTAGGTGGATGTAGGAATCACTCCTATACATTGAGAAGTGCAGCTTCTTGTTCATTGATTTCTTTGCAAAATTGCTGGAGCTGTGAGATATATCTACGATCCATTATGTTTCTACAAGGAAATTGAAATCATGTTAGTGAACAATGTACAGAAGATATAGTCAAATGGGAAAGCACAATAGTGAATAGCTAGTGGGATGGTTAGGTACCAATAGTAGAGGGGCCTGAAGGAACTTGAGCAATATATTTTGAGGCGAGTAGAGCCTCTTCTTTTGTTCTGCGTATGACGAAAGGGTTCTCCTTCATCCGGGAATAGCGAGAAAAGGAGAAATCAAGCGAGATGCACAGGTCATTTAATGAACGGACTCTTGATACTGCTGTGAAAGTGAGACCTTGTCGATCAATGTTTCCGATGTCGATTGTTGCTTTATCTAGTGTCATGCCTTGTGATTTATGGATTGTTAAGGCCCATGCCATGCGAAGCGGTATTTGTGTTCGTGAGCCCCTTTTTATGGGGGGGATCGGCACAAATTTAGGATTTGAAGGATCCCATGGTGGACCCTTGTAGTGAAGAAAGTCCACTACAACAAATGATGGCAGTTCGGGTGGCTTAGATGTTGGTGCATATACGAGTGCGCGGACGGTGCCGAGTGCACCATTGACAAGGCCAGCCTCAATCCACAAGTTGCTTGTTAGAATAACTCGTTGTCCAATGCAAAGGAGAATTTTTGCAGCTAGCTGTTCATCTTCAAGTTTGTTGCCTCTAAATTCCTTCCTTTGGGTAGCGTAGGAACGTGCGATTGGTTAGTTGAGTGTTTTCAACATGGTTTTATTGTGCATGTCAACAGCCTCATTTGTTGCGTATAGATGCATTGAACTTGAGAATGACTGGACCTCGGCTTTAGGAAGGTTTGTTTTTGAGCGTGTCATAAGAAGCTTCCAATCATCAATAGTGGGTGTTGCATTGTGAAGGTTGGAGAGGAGTTGGCGGAAGGAAATATGAGCAGGGCTAGTTCCTTGTTGGCGGAAAATTGTCGAAAGTGTAACCACGGTATCAAAGCTTTGCCATAGTGCAGTGCCACGAGAAGTGCCTACAGACATTGGTGTGTCTTTGACAAGTGGAAGTTGGGCAAGGTCCCCCACGAGAATTATAGAACGTCCACCAAAAGGGTTGCTTTTATTTTATGGGAATGCCTCCCGCAAGCGATCATCGATTTGAGAAAGCAATTTAGGACCAATGAAGCTCATTTCATCAATTAGAATGTATTTCACATCTCGGAGCTGTTCTTGAAGGTTTAGGAGGTCTTGACCCTCTAAAGGTTGCATAGAGGATACAGGGATGCGAAGAGCAGAGTGGATTGTCAATGCATTGATGTGGAATGCTGCAACACCGGTTGGAGCAAGCAAGAGGAGGGGGTTTGGTGCATTGGTGGGGTTTTCAAGGAAGGCATTTTTTAGGCACTCAATCAGGAATGACTTTCCAGTACCAGCAGTGCCTTGGATTATCATTTTTAAAATTGATCCTGTGCCGTGTGTGCGGAAGTGGGAAAAAATGATATTGAATGCAATGGTTTGGCTTGGGGACAAGGAGGAAAGTGAATGTGAGCATGGAGTTTGGATTTGGTGGACTCTTGTGGAGGAGCAGTTGAAGTTGATGAAGTGGATGGCTGTTTCTTGTAACTGTGAAGGGATAATGGAGTCAGCCCAATTATAATTTGCATCAAAGTCGCGATGGCCAAGCATTTCAAGTTCATTGAGGAGGATGTTGTTGCTTGGGTGGAGTTGAGAGAGAAATTTCCATTCAGGCATGTCGAGTGTGGGGGCATGGGGAGGGGCATCAGGAGATGAACAGGAAGAGTCGGCATGGGCAGGGTCGATCGGGGTGCGGTGAACATGCCAAGCTTGATATGTGTGTCTAGTTTGTTCCCAGTGTGCAACAATGGCCATGTCAGACATGCCGATGTCGTCAGGGAGGGTACGGAAAGGGCAGTATAGAAGGAGTTCGCTCCAACAAAAGTCCACATAGGATGATGAGTCTTTCAATGGGATGGAGGTGTAGCGAGGAAGGACGCGTACAACCATAGGAGGGAAGATGTGTTTCCAAGGTGTTTTTTTGCGGCGGGAGGAGAAGGTCCAAGAGCGTGCAACTTCAATAAGAGGCAAATCCTCAAGTGCAGGTGGTTTATGCATGTATGAGACGATGAAAGGTGTTGATGGAGGATCACCATCCAATTCTTGTGAAACACGTTTGAATACTTGTTTTTTCACATTGAGGGATACAAAAGAACGACTGCACTTTACTAGTGGGAGTTTTTGCAGCATGCGGCATGTTTCTTGTGCACCAATGTCTCGGTCACCGACAATTTCAGTTAGAACTTTGTGGACGACAGTAATAGTAGGAGCATCGGGTGGGGAACATTGGGAGAGACGGGAAAGCATTTGGTAGTAGCTTTCAGACTTTGCCTCTGCTTTTGCTGCATACTTTGAAATGTAGTTCAACACAGCATGGCATGATAGAATTGGTTGGAAGTCCATGTTTGCCCTCCATATTGCAAGAAGATGAGCGTTGTGCACATTGAGCTTGTCATTATTTCTAGCAGGGGCGTACAATTTACGGCCAGTATTATCAATGTGAAGAGATGATGCGTCGCGAACTTCCCATGGGGCTCCATAACGGCAACTTGTTATGTTATTTTTTTTGCGCAAACATGTACTGGAGTGGCAAGTTGTGTGTCTTTGAATAGAATTGACAAGTTGCTCGTAGTCTTGCAACTGATTGGCTATAAGAATTCCATGTGTCTGGAGGAGGCATGGGTCTTGCAGAGACGAATGATTTATCCCAGCAGCTCGATTTTGAATGGGACGAGGGTTCCAAGCAGTAATGTATGCATCGAAGAATTCTTTAGATGCATGGACAACAGAAGCATTGGTCCAATCCAAAGTGTCCATAGTAGGTGCATTTGGAAGCCATAAGAAACCATGGATATGTGCGGAGCCACGATGTTGCCATTCATACCTTTAAAAAAAAGGGGAAAATAAATAAGATGGATGCGTGGAAGTGAAGTTAATGAAAGGTAAGAGATGGAAGGAATAGTATGCATACCTGCACCAGTAATCCTTTACAAGGAATCCTTTAAGTAGCACTTCTTCGAGGAATATTGTGAATCTGCAATGGATGTATTGATATGCACGGTGAGGGTTTGCAACAACGTTTTGGATTCTCCATTGAGTTTTCTCATGTGAATTGGATGGAGGGTTGGAAGGCATGGTACTATGCAAGTCAGGCCATTTGGTATCAGTTGCACTGAGTGTGAAGAATATGGTAGGGGTACCTTGCTGAATGATCATGTTGTGAAGCTCCGCTCTAGCTCTAGTCCAGAATGAACGGCTGTCGCGCAAGGATGACCCGAAGCGCATAATCTGGTCTGGGATGGTGGAAGGGGGAATTTGTTGAAGGTGGTGGCGAAGGTCAGCGATTGTTGCTGGAAGGGTGTTTGAAAGGTCTCTTTTCATGAAGACAGAGGCAGTTGATTGGCTGCGATGGCGCATGATGAGGTTGTACAAGTAGTAGCGGAAGCGAGGATGTTGTGCAAAACGGTTGTCATGGTAGCGTATTAGATGCAAAGCATATTCTTGCATATCTACTTTTGCAATTCTTGGTTGATTAATCATTGCAGAGCCGGTGGGGAAGAGGGTGGGGAAGGCCATGGAGAAGAGGCCTTCTGTGTTGTATTCATTGATTGGGGAGAGGCCAATGATGGGCCATTGAAGTGAATGGATGGGTGAGTGATTGGAGGATTCTATGTAGGCAAGTATTTCATCTATTTCTGAATGAGAGTTTGGCAGATTTGCAACAAAGGAGGATGGGTGGAGGTCAAATGGGCATGGTTGGGGAAGTTCAGAATCATAATTTTCAAGAATGCCTTGTTGGAGTGGGATGGAAGATGTGTTGGCATGGCGTAGCATGTTGGAAATGTTGGTGGGCACAATAGGCAAAGCATTCAGGGAATTTTGGTTAATATGGACATCTTTGTAATATGGATCATTTTGTAGTTTGAATTGCAATGCTGCATGAACACGTGATCTACTGACAAAAAAGTCCTACGATTTTTCGTCATAACTAGTTTTGTTTACAACAAGGATGTCTAGTTCTGATAGCATGCGAGGAAGAGAGGTCACAATATTAGTGATATCTTGAGGAAAGCTAATAGTGTGGCCGGAATATTTTAGTTGGCCACCACGTGCATGGGTGACTTGAATAATGGGGTTGACATGAGCAATCAACATCTCTTCAACTTGAGTCAGGCAGGAGAGCACATGCGGTTGGATACCTAAGTCCATGTTGTTTGCGAAGGAGAAACAGTGGGTTGTTCGTTTGCCAACACAACGGGCACAAGAGATGTTTTCGTTATTTGTTTTTGTTTTCATGGATGGGTAAGCTTCATAACAAACTGAGCAAACTTGGATGGGACTAAATGCATCGATTTTTTCACGAAAGTGAAGATGTGCATGTTGGAGTTGGATGGGGAGGAATTGTTGCGCAGGTGGAGAAGGAGGAAGATGGTGCGGGACATGGAAAGGGTAGGCGAGAGGCGAAGGAATTGTAGGGAATGGAAAGGGTTGGCTAGGGAGGGGAGTTGTAAGGGTAAATGCAAAAGTGTGGGTGGGATGTCGTGGAAAGAGGGTACTTTGTGAAGGAATGGGAGTTTGGTGTGTGGTGGATTGAGAGAGAAGGTTGGCCTGGCGAGTTGCAAAGAGGAGACGACGACGTGCATTAATTCTTTCTTTGTTAAGTGTGTAGTGGCGGCGACGTTGTTCCCTTTGCAAACTATTGTCTGGTGTGGTTGGCATAGCTGTTGCAAACAAGGAAAGGATGTCAAATGCATGAAGTATAATGAAAGAAGAGGGAAGCATGAAGATGCAGCAGTCTATTTCATATTTTTTGTTTTGTTATTTATTATTTTTGGTGAGATTTTTTGTTGTGTTATGTATTTCATTGTAGAAATCGTAGTATGGAAATGGTGTGAGTGAATTTTGAAGTGGAAATGTATTGAATATGGTTTGCATAAAAATGAGTGTTGCATATTTGAAATGGGAGAATATGTGTTTTGAAAGCAAGAACATGTTGCATTTATTGGCTAGAGCAAATCAAAGGCATATATTGTATTTTTGCAAAGAAGAAGAAGCAATTTTTGTATTATATTCCATACTAAGCATAGCATATTGACATTTGCATTTACAAAATGTGTGTGTTGCAAACAAGATGAAGGCATGAAGGAGGAAAGGGAAAACCACGTGTGTAAATGTTCATATATTAAGAAGATCCATTACAACATAGTGGCATGACATATAAACAAAATGTAATGAAGAAAGGAGTTGATGCCCATACATTTAGGAGGATTATTAGAAAGGGAAAGGGGTTGTAAAGATATAGTAACGATTACAAAACATACATGCAAAATCGACGATGGATGGCAAGTGAGGCAAAAGAGCGTTGAAAGTTGAACGATGGGAAGAGGAAAGAAATGTATGGCTAAAGGCGGCGACAGACTTTGTTTGTGAGGGACGTGGAAGGTTGCAAGAGCCGAAGGAGGATTTTTGACGCATCAGCATAAGGCAGTTCTGTTGCGTGCATAACAATTGGTCGCACTCGTTTGATGCCGTTAGAGGTGTCCATCTTTAAAGATAGTGTGAAGAGGAATTGTCGCCCTTTGATTTTGCTATATATGTCAAGGACAGCTTGAGGATTTGTTGAGAGGAGGAAAAGGTCCTCTGCAGAGATGCCTAGGAGGCCATTTGCGGCCTCGTCAAAAGCGACAACATTCTCGAGGTGGCCAGTGTGATCGTGCAGCTGGAGGCGGAGAATGTAGCGGTTATCGCACTTGGTGAAGGACCCTTCACATTTTGAGCAATGCCACGTGGTATTATCTTGTCGTATAGCCTTTTTCATGCATTGCATACCATCAATGGTAAGTGGGCATGCAAGGAAGTAGAAATCATGCAAGTCAATTGAGGTAGCAGTAGCACGGAGCGACATCCATGGGACATTTTCTGCAGGCGGAATTGAGAGGATGTCATAAATTGTTTTTGTATTAAGTGGCTTCTTGCTAGTGCCTGAGTATTTGCGGCTGAGCGAGGGTGACGAAGACTGAATGCCTTCTTTCTCGAACCATTTCTTAAGTTCCAGCGTTTCAGCGATCTTTGGATCGATAACCAGGGAGGTGGTAGGGATTGTGCTGATAGTTTGGCCGTTGAACTCGACGACCCTGCCACCTCTAATTGCAAGGACTGCAACTGCACGAGCCATGCGAAGTTCAGAGAGTTCACGTCCTTCAACATGGCAGTGTTCCCCCCACAAGGTCACATCAATGCTGTTTCCGGACATGTCGCGAAGAGAAATTGTCTTTTTTGGAGTTTCAGAGCCATCGCGTTTGCAGACAATAGAGGCAGGAGAGAATGAGCTGACAATACCTATGACATCAACGATTAAGTTAGCAGGTGAAAGTTTAAGGGAATTGATAGGTACAAAGTGGAAGGTGTGGGAAGGAATTGTGAGGTCATCATTGAAGACTTGAGAAACTGTTGATGAAGAGAAGAGGAGAATTTCAAACGGGCGTCTTAGATGGTTATAGGAAGGGTTGGGGACCTTTATGGTGCCATTTGCAACATTGTAGATGTGGCCAACTTGAATGAGAGCATGAAGGGATTCAGCCAATTCATTGAAGGCAAAGACGTGGATTTGCTCATTTTCGTGGTCGACAAGGTCAAAGCCTAGTGATTTTCCAGAGCCACATGCATTGGTAAAATGCCGAAGGGGTGTTTTTGAAAGGACACAACCCTGGATGGACCAAGTTTTTCTTGTAGGGGAGAGTGCTTTAAAAGGGAGAGTAGTTGAAGATGCTAGGGCGGGGTCTTGGGAGGACAATGAGTGAGTGTCAAGGGAGGGTGGTGATGAAAAGGGAGAGGCAGAAGACGAGGATGATGTGGCTTGGACCATCTGTTTAGCAGAGAGAGTAAGAGGGCATGGGTCACCAACCAATGGGGCAACGCGCTGGACTACTTCAAGCTCGAGAATAGAGAGTGACCTGCAAGAACAAGCAATGTATCAATGAAGTGGCAATGTAGAATTTTAGAAATAAGGAAGGAAATAGAAGGACATAAGGGAAAATCCATTATAGGGGAGGAAGGTGGGAGGCGTTATGCAGTAAACGTACATTGTTTGATGCAAATACGTGCACGAGCTTCTCTTCAAGAGAACAATGGAGCCTACACCCAAGCCCCCGTCCTGTGTGAGGGAAGTGTGCGAAGAAGGGAGAAGGGCAGAATGCTTGTGAACACCATCGGAAAGCGACATGCGGTATCGAGCTGTTGAAGTCCGGGTAGAGTTGATCTGCGCAAGTTCGACAACCTGGAGGGTTGGTTGTTGGGTGGTAGCACCAGCTAGGAGAGAAGGAAGACAATTGCGAGATAATGATGTCTCCATGGCAGAACAGGTGGCTTGTAAAAGAGTATGTTGCAAGCAAATAGAGATATTAAGGTCAAGAAAGTGAAGAAGAACATGTGCACATAAACGAAGGAAAAGTTCCATATTGCTAATTTGTGAGAGATGAAGTGTGGAATTTCTAATTTGGATGATATCCACTCTTCAATTGATAGTGGCAAATTCGCTATATGGAAGACGTTACTGCAAGTTGCACAAGTGCAAGTTTTGCAAATACGTTCCTGACAATGAGTAGTTTAAAGGCTTTCCCTATGGAACATATATTTTGGAATAGGGCATGTTGAATTATTTTCATGGTAAACAAGCCATAGGCACAAAATAGGTTAGGAGAGGATGTTGGTTTGTAGGTATAAAAGGAAAGGAAATAGTAATGTCAAATAACCATATTTGTAAATTAGCTTTTGAAGTATGCTACTTGCAATTGTATATCTTGAATATTCTAAGTTTTTTTTTCAACTTATTGAAAATCATGTTTGACACGACACATGCACATGACAGTTTGAAACATAAGCGCATAAGCAAATGGAATACATTGATTGAAATTGTCAATGGTACTAAGTAAACACTAAATAGTAGATACTAAAGCCTGAAACAACAAACTAAAATTGCCTAAGATTAGTAAAGAGTGACTTGCTAGTGCATATTTGTAATATTCGAAGCATTTGTTTTTTTTTTTTTTAAATTATTGTTAATCATGTTTGAAATGATATATGCACATCACAATTTGAAATGTAAGCGTATACAGAAATAGGAAACATTGATTGAAGTTGTAAATAGTACTAAGTAAATACTAAATAGTAGAGAGAATAAGATTGAAATGGCAAGTTTGACTCAAACAATTAGAAAGCATTTTTTTGTTTTATTTTAGAAAGAGTGAACCAAATGTACTAAATGTCTTTGCGAAAATTAGATTAGAATAGATTAGGTTGACAAGTGTTGAATTAGCCAGGGTGAGGCATCACCAAAATAATATGGAAAACCTGGTCAAATAACCTCTTTAAATAGAAACTATAATTTCTACTAGGTGTTTGTACAACAATGGCTAGTTTGACTCAAATAATAAAATTCATTCTATTTTATTACAAAAAGAGTAAACCAAATGATCAAAGTTGATAAACTTAATTTTAAATTGCAATATGTATTTCAATAAAAAGAATAATTATTAATTTAATATTAGTAAAATGTAATTTATTATATTGTATGTTATTTGTTTGTTTGTTTATTTATTGATTTTTTTTTTTTCTATCTATTTATGTATTTTTTTTTTAATATAATTTTTTCTTTGTTTTACATATTATATTTTTTATTTGTAATTCTATCTTTATTTTATTTTGTTTTGTTTTTTATGTATTTGTATTTATCTATCCATATTTTGCTTTATTCATTTTTTTTTTTAAATTAATTAATTTATTTGTATTTATATATATATTTTTTTTCTGATATCTTATATATGATAGCATTTAATTGTTGAAAATAGAATAAATATATAAATTCAATGTGCTTTGAATGGTTTGTATGGAGCAAAGAATCCACCGGACACTATTATCTATCAGAATCTGTTTTTTTCTCTATGGCTAGTATATAGCATTATGTTAAAGACCTATGTTCAGGTTAGAAGCAAATGTTGCTAACCAATTTCCATTTCGCAAGTGCTGCTTTATTAAAATAGAGTTCGAATTAATATGTTTCCAGTCAAACTTACTCAGGAGATCCTCATATTCCTTTAAAGATGTATTCAAGAATGGCTATTCATTGGAACTCACAGGAAATTTTCCATTCATATAGGCATCAGAAGCTGCCCATTTGGAAAAATTGAAGGTTTGAGCCACTAAAGAATAAGTAGTAGTCTGCCATTTTTCCAGGGCAGGCTATTTAAGTGGTTTGCTGGCCGACACCAGCGCCATTTGATACAGGGCAATTTCCCTTCGACTCAACTGGGCAGTGGTTGCTACTTCAGATTATATTCAGAGATAGTCAGGGTGATTATGCTGGCTTTCCTTGCTAGTATACTTAGAGGAATTTTCAGAATGGTTATTTTTCAGAAACAAAAACAGTCTTTCATCCGGCAGGGGAATTTTGTGTTTCTTTCCTCTGAAATTTGCAATAAGCATGCAATTGCATTTTCGATTGATATATGATGTACTTTCAATTAGAATAAAACAATATACAAAAATATTTACTCTAAATTCTGCAGAAATAAAAAAGGAAAATGTTTGGAAAAACTCTTACTGGTCTCGAACAAATCAAAACAACATTCTATGACCATATATTTCCTTGCTAAACAGCAAAAGTGACATTAAAAGTAGCATACTACCATGTATTTTCTTTGTAAAACAACAATTACAGAGACCAAAATTATAACACATATTTTAGTCCTCTGGAATGTATATATAATCTAGTTTTATCACGCAATATAGGATGCATTTGATTAAAACAATAAAAAACTTACCAAAATACTTAAATTAGAACAAAACAGTTCAGGAAGAAGTTTATTTTAAATTCTCTCCAAATAACTGCATGGAACTGAACCACCAAATGGAAAATAGTGTCAAACAAACCCATGTAGCATTCTATTGCGATAATGTTTTTGGCTGAACAACAATCAGAAGTAAATAAATCAAGATAACCCATTTTTCAGTTAAACACGCAGATCAACATCAAATTCCACACCTTCCAAAGCTAATGGTTATGGTTAAAGACTGAATCTATGTCAAAATGGAAATAAATACTAACAAGCCATTCATAAGATTTAAATTTAAAACAACAAAATGTGTGAATCTGCCCTGAAACGAAACAATTCTGAGGCTTTATCTTAGCACTAACCAAAGTTAAATCGAAGGGTGTTGATGAGTGCCTTGTTGTCGCTGATTAGCGAAACAGAGGAAATGACAAAGAAACTTAAAGCTCCAACACCTTTAAGTACACTAAAATGAACGACATTTCTCAAATCCAGAAACAAAAAAACAGTAACGAGAATTCTTGAAGACAGAAAGATACCAGAGATGAAGAAAAAATAAATAAAAGGCGTAGTAAAGGGATTCGTAGTCGCGACCTGCCGATGCAATGCCCAGTCAAAACCATGTAGGGAGAAGCCCTGGTGAACTTCAGAGAGAAATTCAACAGTGGGAAACCTGTGAGTGTCAGAGGTGTCCTAAAGAGCCCACCCATGAAGAAGGCTAATCTACCTTGGCCCAAAGGCTAGTCTACCTTGGTGAATTATTTTATATCAATTCCTTTGATTTTGTCATTGAGAGGCTACTGGTTGAGCGTTCCGGGGCTTAAATGTTTTTTTTAAGCTTTTTACCACAAACCTGACACAAGATTACCTCTATATGGAAGTAAGGGCGTAAGGCGTAGAACATAAGGGAGCTGCGAAGATGCTTGCTCGACCAAAGCAAGAGCAAGGAACTTGGGTGAAAAAAAACATATTGATTCGAGGCCAACCCCTTCAAAGGAAACTCTGCTTATGAATCAATCTACTTGTCCAATGATCATGAAAAATTACCAAAATATATATTTTGTGTCGGCCGGAATAAGGATAAGAAGAACTGAGAGAAAGTTAGAATAATTACGAGAGGATAAGAAGAACCGAGAGAAAGTTAGAAGAATCACAAGTTCAAATGACCACAAATTCATAGGCATTTCTCCGCATTAGAAATTTTTTTTATTGTGTTTGTTTTAAAACTAGAGGCATGGTCTCTTCTACTATTGCTTTAGTTCTTGTGGAAAATAGACACTGAAATTCAGTTATCTGTAATGGTACTGGGATTTTACTATCGCTTTAGTTCCTGTGGAAAATAGACCCACACTGAAATTCAGTTCTGTATTGGTACCGGGTAGCTACTGGGAAGTAGATTTACAATAAGAAACAAAATTACAATACATATTTAAGTGCACATTGCCAGTACTCAGAGAACAACATAAATGGGTAGCTATTGGGAAATAGATTTACAATAATAAACAAAATTACGATACATATTTAAGTGAACATAGCTAGTACTCAGAGAACAACATAAATAAAAATACGGAACAGAACTGCTGACAGAACAAAATTTTACTGGCTATTCTGTGAAGGTGGAAGGTGGGCAGCGAGATTGAATTGGCAGGCGCTGAAACAGAACAAAAGCAGTTGAGGGCGAACATATGAAGACCGAGCTAATATGAATGCATTTAAGCACAGCCGTTGCTGTCAGGTTTCAGCATTAAGGAGACGCATGGCGAGCTGTAATGAGGGAGCATTCACGACGAACCAGACGACCATATTTAACGCTACAACAAGCGAACATTGATTCCATATCTCAGCGATTTCTCGGATTTTGGAAGTGTGAGCTGGTAAGAGGTTGAGAGGCGTTGCTGTCACATTTCAGCATTATCTCAGCATTAACGAGACGTATGCTGTGTTGCAATGAGGGAGCAAGCGTCTAATCAACATAATATTCTCCATATCTCAGCAATTAATTTGGAGAGTGTGAGCTGGTAAATCGTGAAACTCTGAGGTGGAAGAGTCAGCAATTGAAACTGTGAGCTGGTATATCTCAGCAATTAATTTGCAGAGTGCGAGCTGGTAAATCGTGAAACTATGAGGTGGAAGAGTCAGCAATTGAAACTATATAATATTCTCCATATCTCAACAATTAATTTGGAGAGTGCGAGCTGGTAAATTGTGAAACTGTGAGGTGGAAGAGTCAGCAATCGAAACTATGAGCTGGTATATCTCAGCAATTAATTTGCAGAGTGCGAGCTGGTAAATCGTGAAACTGTGAGGTGGAAGAGTTAGCAATTGAAACTGTGAGGTGGTAAGAGGAGGAGGTGCCAAATGTCAGATTTTTCAGTGGCTGGAAGGGCGATGAGAAAGCCCTCTCATTAGCTCCAGTGAACAATGACATTCAGCCAAAGCCAGCAAAGGGAACGCCTTTCGGCGTAATTATAATTATTAACTAATTAAACTAATTTAAAAAAATTAATAATACTTTATTTCATTTATATATTTTCCCTCTCTGAGTCAAACTAGGTGTTATTCATTTATATACTTTATTCCTTAACGGCTAGTTTGATCCTCTCTCCATATTTTTAACCTGTCTCTTTGATTTGATTTCTCATCTTGTCCTAGAGATGAGCCACACATTGGTTGGTTCGAAACGCGTCGACAATACATGATCATATGTGATTATCACCGAAATCATTTTCTTACAAATTATGAATCACAGAAGCTAAATTCCAAAAATAATCATAATAATCAGATTCATTCAAAGAAACATCAAGAGTCTAGGGTTACTTATCATCTGTGAGAGGTGATCCTCTCCCTCTTGAACCAACCTTCAAGAGCCATCCATAGAGCACATAGCATTGTTGTCTTCAATCAACCAGGTAATTTTTCAAATTGATCCCAAGTGCTTCATAGACCATGTTGGGGTTTTATACACCAAATCTGAAGACTTCACCATAAACCAGGGTTTCTCCCAAACCTGCAACATGAAACCATTATGCACTAACTACCTAGGGTTTTCTTCATACCCTATAATTATTTCTTGGTCTCTACCATCCTCTTCTTGTTTCCATAAAGAGTGTCTCCATGGGGGTGATATCCATGCATTTTCTTCAACCCAGCTCTGACACCATGTTAATTTTTCATAGGGCTACATTGATATTTGCTTTGATAGTTGCATTTCTTCGTAAACACATTAAGTTCACCTCATATCATTAAATCATTATTCAAATTTACACTATTAACCATCAACATATGCAACTATGTAGAAATAAATATAACATCATCATCATCATCTATGCAGCGGAAAGTAACAAAGGAAGAAAAGCATGCCAACATATAGACACTAGGATTGGTCCTAGACCAGGGAAAAAACCATTATGGGGAAAACCCTTGCAGATTATTCTTCTTATATCGTCATCAAATGATTCAGAAAACAAGTGTACAATGATCCATTGATTCATTTCTTCATAATGCAGTAAAACCAATAACACATACATAATATAGCCATAAACATACTTATGTTGAAAGATCGTGATTCTAAGAACTATAATGCATTGTCACTGCCTGTAGCATACTGTTGAACATTTTTGTCATTGAGCGGAAAATGCAGAGAACTGTAGATGCATATTTGAGGACCCGATCTGCAGTGGAAATATACTGAACAAATCTACAACATCAAGAAACATGAATCCAATAAATCCTGAAGGCCAACTGATATCAACTGTCAAATCCTAGATCAAAATCTAGGATGCTATCAACAACTGATTGCAAACATCTGTCATTGAGTGACTGACGTCTGAAAGAAATTTCTAGGCAAATAAATATGGCCTAACTAAGATCTTCTCATAAATATCCTTAGCTGCGACCTCAACATGTTGTGCCTGTGACTAAAGCTCTCTTGGTTGTTGGAAGGACACACTATGTTCGTGGCTCTACTCTAGATATGCCCGATCTAGTCTCTGAACACTGGTCGTGACCTTGACATGCTCTGCCCACAGCTATGGGAGATTGGCCACTACCTTGTAATGTTGTGCTCGTGGCTCTAGTCTGATCTCACAAGTTTTGTTCATGCGTCTATGGACTAGAAGCACTAGATAAGAGAGAACCTCTCGCCTGTGATTCTAAACCCTGTGCGAGCTTCTTCCGTCAAACCTGTGCGAACTGAAACAGAAAAGATGATTCAAGGAAAAGAGTGCAAGAAGAAAATTTCATGAGCGAATGTGTGAGAATGAGCTTGAGGTCGCTTCTATTTATACCTTTTGTAAGGTTCTGCTTTGGGGTTGAGGGACGACCCATTCCATTACACTTTAATAAATATAATAATTCATAATTTAATGTCTTCTTGGCCGATTAGGGTGATCTATAGGTCAATTTTGGTCCTCTCGAAATGAGGAATCTAATGAAATTATGATATCGACCATATGAGATGTGCAAAGTGGAATTTTACCGTAGTTGCATAATTTTAACAAGGTTCGCCATTCCTTGGTAATCCCATTTAGATTTGTATGTACTAGCTCACTATCTACTGGTTTTTCTCTTACAACTACAACTTCATGACAAACCCCTTGTATTCTTGTGAGGTAGGAGGTAACACTTTCTCCCTTTTTCATCTTTGTTGTCCTCAGGTTCTCCTTAAGAATCATTTTACGATTCTGAGATGGAATTTGGTATAACTTCGCAATGACATTCCATATGTCCTTTGTTGTATTCTTCATTGCAATATGCGGGATGATATGATCCCAAACCCCATCTAGTACCATCCTCTTAGTCTTGGCCATCCATTTATTGAAGGATGCTATCTATTGTTGATCTTTTGGCTCTATTATGACATTTTTCACAAACTCGTTCAAGCCATGCTCATCGAATAGGAACTACATTTTGGCTTTCCAAATGCCAAAATTTGAGGCTCTGTAATGGGTATCCTGATCTATGACTCTTCCTATGGCCATATATGTCAAACTGTTATAAAATGGAGACTAGCACTGAAAACATCCTCCTGCTTCCTACTCAACCTCCTTTCTTCTACTCACACTCCCTCTATAATGCACGAATATGTTCCTGTACTAGCAGATCTGATCTTGCACTTGCCTCTGGTGTCCTTCCCAGAGCTCACACTACCTGTTACTCCTTCACTCTATCATATATAAGTCCTCCTCCATATTCTTCCAAATGTAATACTACTATTGAAGTATGCATTAGATAACGAGAAATTTTTCTATGCCCTACTCCTACGAGAAATTTTGGATCTCCTCCTGGAAACTGGAAACTGGAAATCCTCTGAGAATTTCTAGAAGTTCCCTTTATGTGCTTTACTCTTCATACCCTGCATAGATCTATAACTACAATTGTTGCTGCAAATATTTGACACCTTGATCTTATCAACGAATAAAATGATCTACTCACCAAAAAAATTTCCCGCCAACCACACAACCTACAAACTCTCCTCTGAGGTGATTTGCAGTTTTCCTCTAAACTAGATCTAGAAATTGAATTTCCTACCTCTGCAATTCACACCCCTAGCTTAGCCTACACAAATTTTAATCTTCTGCTTCAGATGTCCTTCTGAAATTTCACGATCTCTCAATATTTCACTTTTGAGCCTTTGATTTGATAAAAAATGTTATGATATTATGTGAAATATCCACGAATGCACCAAATGGAAATTATTCTCCTAACTGATTAGTAGCTTATTTGTTTATGGAAAATAGAAAATAACTCAATAATGCATTCTTCACAAAAAAAATATGTTGCAGAAATAAAATAAGGAATTGATAAATAGATGCACATGCATAAAAAATTGACATAGTTATTTTGGACTAAAATTCCCTGGAAAAACCCTGAAGGGAAAACTGGTGCAACATATGAGGGTTTATTTTATTTTTCTTTAGAAAAATATAGAGAGTGCACTAATATTATTTCCAAACACTAGCAAAGCTCTAGAAAATTTTCTCTACTACCCCAACTAGCAGATTGCCTGGAAACTCATTGTTTCCGCTACAAAACCCAACTTTGCCTCCTCTAGTATTTTTCACTCCCCTCTACTCTGAGCATTGGTTGTTGGAAATTCACATTGGCTAAATAGATATCGAGTTGAACGATCCTACACTCCTTTAGAAATTTAACACTTGAAATATACAATCTTTCTCTTCCTTCCGGAACTGATTCCTAACAACTGAAAAATGATTTGTTGCCCAAATCTGTGCATTGAAGAATTTGTACCAACTAATATGGCCTTCCTGTAGATGAATTCATCCCCCTCTCTGATTATGGAAATTTATGTGGAGCTTTTCCCTGGAAATATTCACTCTAATCTATAATGAAACCTTTTCACTGATTCTTTCCTAGCTTAATTCTACCCTCGATGAATATTGCACACTCGGTAATTCACATTTCCTTACTCCCTTTCTCATTCGATGTGTCTTTATCCATCCTATCGAATTTATATTATAATGTCTCCTTGGAGCACCAAAAAATAATATCTTATTGTGATCATTGGCTAAGATTAATTTGACTCAATCCAATCACTTTCTTGAAGTCTCTAGAGAAAAATTCAATTTCCTCAATTAATATCCATTAATTAATTAGTTTTCCTAAGTTAGACTTAGGAGATTTTTAGTATTGATCAATTATTTTAATTGAGAGGTTTCTAAGTGTTTTATCTCAAAACCTTTTCCTGTTTTATAGATATCATGTTCCTTAGACTCTCTGACACCTTAGAGACTAGAGCACCTATCTGATGATACCTTAAATACATAAACTTAACACTCCATATTAGCAAGGAAGGCATTCTCCTCAACATATTCTTGTAGGTTTTAAACCTGCATAGAAATTACCTACAAACGAATTCTTAAAACATAAAATAAACAATGGCAAGAACATAAAACAAATATACACAGATATTTTCCCCTTGATCCAAAAAATGATACTACTAGATTGATTTTTCATTATTTTCCTTTCAATGTTACAATACATATATATACATGCTGAAGCATTCATAAACCCCAATCCATTAATCCTGGATTAGAACATAATCATAGTTCCCTTGAATGGATATACAAATACCATGGGCATAAAACCATCATGCTCAAAACCATGTGCAAAACCCATGCACAAAACCATGGGTAGGTTCACCCACCATCTGTGGGTATGTCGCCCATCCTTCGATCCTCGTGTGACTAGTCATGGAAATAATATAACACACACCCAACATTCCCCCACTTTTTTTTTTCTTTCCACACAGGGGGTCACAAGAGAGCCCTGTCATTGGTCCAACCTTGTAATGCCCATTGTTTCTCTACACCAAGAAAACTTCTCAGTGCTCAAAGACTTCATCAATGCATCTGCAACATTTTTCAAAGTGTCCAACTTTATCAGAAACACCTTTTAGTCCTCAACCATATCCCTCACAAAGTGATACTGAACATCAATGCGCTTTGTATTCAAATGATAAGAAGGGTTCTTTGCCAAGAAAATTTAACTTTGGTTGTCATATTATATCCTTATAGCTCGCTGCGCCAACCCCATACTTGAACACAATCTCTGCATCTAATATTATTCCTTGCTTTCATGAGTGGTTGCCATGTATTCAACCTCTGTAGTTGAAAGTTCTACTACATACTTCCTCTTACTAATCCAACTAACCGCTCCTCCACATAGGTTAAACACATACCCACATGTAGATCTTCTTCGATCTATATCCCAGTCTACATCAACAAAGCCATGGATGTCCAAAACTCTGTCCAATCATGGTCTTTCTTGGTAGCAAAAACCATAATCACTAGTGACATGAAAATACCTAAAACCCCCCTTCACTCTTGTCCAATGATCCTTGCCTAGTTTTGACATAAATTTTCTCAATACTCCCACTGCATGTGCAGTGTATGGTCTAGTACAGAGCATTACATACATCAGGCTACCGATTTCACTTTTGTATTGAATATGGGACATGTCCTCTTCCTCTTCTTGTGTCTTGAGACATTGTTCAACGATTAAATTTACACCTACGTGAATAGGAACCTTCACTGCTTTACTATCTTGCATATTAAAACTCTCCAGTATTGTCTCAACATACTTCCTATGGTTTAACCAAAGCTTCCTCTTTGCCCAATATCGTTTAATTTCCACGCTTGAAATATAGTTTGTAGCACCTATATCCTTCATGTCAAATTTGGAGGAAAATTGGGTCTTCAAATCCTGGATAATTTCTTTGTCATTTCCAATCAACAACATATCATCCACATACAAGACCAAATAAATAATACGGTCACAAATTAATTTAAAATATACATAGTGATCCACTTTTTTTATGGTGAAGCCAAGTCCCCATATATATGTATCAAATTTTTTGATACCACATCCTCGGTCACTTTTTGAACCCATACAAAGAGTTTTTTTAACATTCATACTAGTTATTTCTTACCCTTCACCACAAATCCTTCAGGTTGCTTCATGTAGATCTATTATTCCATATCCCCATGAAGAAATTATTTCTTTACACCCATCTATTCTACCTCAAAATAAAAAGCAACAACAATAGATAAAAGTAATATAATAAAAGCTATCTTGGCAACAAGATAAAAAATATCACCAAAATCAATTCCCGACACCTGGGAATAACCTTTTTCTACCAATCGAGCTTTGTATTTATACACCTTGACTTTTGTATTCATCTTCTTCTTAAACACCCATTTTATTCCAATGGGTTTCCTTCTATCTGACAACTCCCCCGATCCCAAGCCTCATTTTTGTCCAAAAATTCCATTTCATCAACCAAGGCATCTTTCCATAGTTTTCCCTCCTTTGAATCTAATACCTCCCTGATAGTTTTTGGATCATAATCATTAATAGATAAATAAAAATTTTAACAAAAAGTAGATGGACTATACCTTTCTGGTTTCCTTCTCTCTCGAACTGATCTTCTCAAAGTTGGATTTTGTGGCTCTACCTCTTTTGATTCTTGTTCTACTATAGGGTCTAATTCTTCCTCCTTTAGCTCAAAATCTATCTTCTCAAGTTCCTTTGGTAGGAATTCATGTTTAATAAAATATTTCACCTCTCTAAACACCACATCTCAGTTGTACAAAACCTTCCTTGTTTCTGGGTTCCAAAGCTTATAACCTTTTAAACCATTTGTATACCCAGTAAAGATGCACCTTTTATATTTACTATCCAACTTGGTTCTTTCCACCTTTGGAACACGTACATATGCATCACAACCAAATACTGTTAGATGTGAAAGAAAGGGTTTATTACCTGTTCATGCCTCATGTGGAGTATTATCCTCCAACACTAATGAAGGTGAAATTTTGACTAGGTAACATGCAATATAGACTTCCTCTACCCATAATTCCCATCCTAACCCAGCACCATTGAGCATGCTTCTTTCCTTTTCCATCAACATCTCCTTCAGTCTTTCTGAAACTCCATTTTGCTGAGGTGTGTATGGATTAGTATTCCGTCATGCTATACCACACTTCTTACAGAATTATTCAATTTCGTTCTTGTAGAACTCTCCACCATTATCTATCCTCAAAACCTTGATTTTCTTCTCTGTCTAAATTTACACCATAGCCTTAAATTCTTTAAACCTTTCAAAGACTTTATATTTCTTCTTGAGGGGAAGGTCACCCGATTCTACTTCCCATATACACAATTTTCACAGAAATTGAAATACATATAGAAATTAGGCATACCTTCTACCATACCATTATCATACAATATTTTTAGGCCCTTATCTCCAATATGTCTAAACCTTTTATGCCATAACATGGTATTTTCTCTAGAGACCACTAAGTTTTCTTCACCAGTTTCAGAAACCACAAAACCGTTGCACTCATCAATAATAATGCTACGCAGAAGATTGTACAAAGTTTCTATTTGAACTCCTCGCATCAATACCATTTCTCCCTGAACCATATTGTAGGTATATTTATTGAACACTATTTTTACACCTGGATCATCCATCTCGCTTACAGAAATCAAATTTCTGGCCAAGTTAGGTATATGAAGAACACTACGAAGTGCTATAATCCTTTCACCTTGCAACTTTAGCTTGAATTTTATGAGTCTGAAGATTTTTTACTTCCTATCATCCCCTAAGAATACATGACCACCATAAAATTTATCATACTTGCATAACCACTCCCTATGGGGAGTGAAGTGAAAGGATGCCCTGATTCAATCAACCATGCATCATGATCTACATGTGTACTTGAATAATAATATAAGTATAGATACCCACCTTCATCTAAGGTGGTTTTCGCCTTTGTAGAAGGAACATCATCAGCTCCATTTCCTTTCTTAGGAGCTTTAGATCTATAGTCCTTTTTTTAGTGCCCTTCCTTTCCATGTTTCCAACACAGTTTTAGAAGATTTCCTGGAGATTTATATCTCCCTCTAGATTTATATCTCACACTTGAGGACTTATTTTTGTTTCTATTCTAGGACCATCCTCATATAAATAAGGCATCTCCATTGTGACTCTCCATATTTTTCCATCTCATCTCCTTCAAGAGCAAGGATGAAACTATTTCATCAAAAATTCAAGGCAGTTGTATTACTACCTATTGCAAAAACTAGACTATCCCACGAATCTGGTAGAGAACCCAACAACTGATGCACTTATCTTCATATAAAAATATAATACCAACATATGAAAACTAGCTTACCACAATATTAAAGGTGTTGAGATGCTTTTTCACCAAGTCTCCATTCTTCATCCTCAGGTTATATAGTTTTTTTCGCAGGAACAAATTTTCCACCAGAGACTTAAATTGGTACAAATTCCATAAATGTTTCCATAGAGCATTCGTTTTAGCTTCCCCCTATACAATCAACAATACTGAATCTAAGATACACAATCATATTTTTCTCTTTTCCTTTCTATCCAACTTCTCCTAGTCTTCTACTGACATTGTCGTTGGTTTAGTACTCGAATCTACTGTGATCCACTGATCTTTATCCACAAGAAGATCCTCCATCTTGAGATTCCAAAATAAAAAATATGACCATTAAATTTATTGATATCTATATTTCCACTGATTGCCATCTTATTTCACCACAAGAATTGATCCCGTGGATCTCCCACTCAACAAGGTCTACCAAAGCCCGAGCAAAACCCCTCAACAACAAAGGTGCCCCCTTGAAGTTGAAACAACCCTAATACCAAATGTATGTTTTAAACCTATAGATAAATTACTTGCAAATGAATTCTTAAAATATAAAATAAACAATGGAGAGAACATAAAACAAATATACACATATATTTTCCCCTGGATCCCAAACCCAGGACTACTAGATGCATTTTTCATTATTTTCCTTTTCAATGTTATTGTACATATATATATACATGCCGAAGAATTCATAAACCCCAATCCATTAACCCTGGATTAGAACACAATCGTAGTTCCCTTGATCGGATCTAAAAAATACTATGGGAAGAAAACCATCACGCCCAAAACCATGTGAAAAACCCATGGACAAAACCAGGGGTGGGTCTGCCCACCATCTTTGGGTCCTCCCCCCATCCTTGGGTCCACGTGAAACTAGTCATGGAAAGAATATAACACACACCCAATAATTCTTCTATATACTATAGATGGAATAATCATGTTTTTTGTGTTTGACCTTGTTTTACCCCCTTTCTTTATATCTCATACTGTTCTGAATCCTTGTCACTAGAAATATATATGAAGAATTAAATATGGCAAATTTTATCCATAAAGCTATTACACATACTCTAATCTACCTCACACTGCTGCTGCTAGTGCTCTATTTCTATTATTGCATTGTTGTTGTCACTATTGAAATAGTAAGTTTGATCTCACCTAATCTCTGTCTCAAATTCCCTCATGGAATCTCACTCTGGTTGGAACTGCACTTGCAACTGGGCTATTCAAACTTCCTCCTCCTATCACACAAATTTCCTGTAACTACAACTGTAAACCTGATCTCTACTAATCTGCCATGTCATTGCAATTGAATCTAAAATTGTCCCTCGTGTGCTATGAATAAAAATAAATTTGCATTATCTAATTAGCACCATATTGTGCCCGACGAGCTCTGTTATTGTCACTCACACATGTGATTGCAACTATCTCTACATCTACAACTCAATATCTAAATATGCCTTGTTGACATTTCGATCCTCCTACTTTGTATTGTGGACTATCATAGAAAAGGAACTGATCCATGTGAATAGTAATTGGATCTAAACTAGAATATTTTTTCTCACCCACTAAAATTATCTATATTGGTCTTTGAAGCATCATGATTCTCCTCCGTCTGGAGGTATTGCTATTATCAATGTGAATTCCTCCAATATAGAGGTTAACTCATCTATCTCTGCCAAAGTTTTTTTTTTTTTGCTTCCTATTCTTGTCCCTCTTCTTTGGACATAGGGTGATGTATTGACCAAATTCACCACATCTAAAGAATTTGTCTTTTGACAGGTCATTTTTCTTCTTCTTTACTCATTTTTAGTTTTTTTGCTGACTAGGACCCCTCTTTGCCTTCACTTTACTCGCAAGAGCTACATTTTCTTCTTCCTCCTCAACTTTTGGTCCCTCTTTGTTGCTTCTTATATTACCTTCTACGAGACTGGGTTGCAACTCCTCCTCATTTATGTCTGATCCAGGTGGATATGGATGGCCACCCGCCTATTCCACCTAGACCCAAACTTGGTTTCACCATTTTCCTTGTTTATAGTAGCATTTACTATTTTTAGTAGTTTTTTGTGTCTTAAACTTCTAGAGTCATTTTGACCACCTAAATGACATTTTTTTGAGCTCCGTAGTAGGCCCATAGCCATAGGCTAGGGCTTGTAGAAAATACTGTAGTACTGAGAGAAATATTTCTGACAAGATATCATACGCGCCAAACAAAGATAATATGAACAAGTTACGACCCCAGGATGTTAGCTGCCCAAATAACCCCAACAGGGCCTACAAACTCTTGGAATTATATCTCCTAGGGTTAGGGTTTCAGTTGTTTAAGGTTTTCTCTTGTTTTTCAATAATAAAAAGGCCCTTGATCCTCATTGTTACACAGTTCAGAGGCATGTAGCCACCGCATATCTTCTAAAAGATAAGCTACCATCGCCTGAGGTAGTTTATTTCCATTATTTATGTGAGCATATTTCAATTCTTTGATATTAATTAAATGAATTTTTATTTCTGCTGCACTTTTGTGTGTATGTGTACATATGTAGTCATGGATCAAGATCTCTAGACCTGAAATGACTATGTGTTTGCATGATTTGTTTATGAGTTGTTTGGATTTGTGGTATGGCGCATGTTTGTCGTAGTGAAGGGTATAATTTGAGTATGTTTGCAGTTATGAAGTGTTGCGTATTCCTAAATTATTTACATATCTATATGCGAGTTTGACGCGAGGAAGGTGTGTATATACGTGGGTTTGGTTTTGCAGAGGTGTGTATATATTTAGTAATATATTGAGATAGATATGCAAGTTGGTTACAAAATAAGTGCGTATATTCGTGGATATGTCTTATGGAAGGTGTGTATGAAAGCCGGGGTTTTGTTGAAGAATGGTGAAGAAAATTTCTACTCAGTTTTGTTGTGTTTCTATTCTCTGTCAATGATGTCTTCATATAGATCTAGGTTGTTGGAGTATTGATTATCTTGCTAATTAATTGTGATTAAAGGCCAGTGATTGGTTAATTGAAAAATTATTGATGTTGTTAACTATTTGAGGGTTCTATAAGCTAACAAAATATTTTAGAATATCTTTGACCATTTCTATGACTGAGTCAGAATTCTAAACTTAGTATATTGAGCTTTATATGCAAGTTTCTCTATAGAAAAGCGTGTATAAACGCGGGTTGCAGTAATTAAAGTGGAATATACATTTTCTCTTATAAACGATCAGGGTTGCACTTGATTCAGTGTGTTGATGCAGAAGTTTGTGTTCAGTTCTATGGTATAGTTACAATGATCTCACTGTTTTGTTTGAATTGGGTTGATGTTTATTTCAGTTTATCTACAAGTTGTGATCTGTTAAATATGTTGGATCCAGTGTGAAAATTTATGAAACATGGTCCGTTGTGGTGTTGAGGGTGGGAACCTTTAGTGAGGAAGTTGAAGCTTCCTGCCAGTAGGATCTGGTGATCAGATCAGGAGGTTATAGCTCCCTTCCAATGGTGGCTGGTAAACAAGATCAGGGGGTTGGAGCTCCCTTATAGTAGTAACTAGAGAACGAGTGAAGGTTGCAACCTTCTATAGGTGGGTGCTTGCGTATTGATATGAGTTTGCGCTAGTACAAGACTGTAAGCAATTTTATATATAATAAATATTGAATACAAAGACGACAATATCGACAAGCTTTTCCCACATTGGATTTCCACCTTAAAAGTTAAACCCTAGTGTTCATGTCTATTGCTTATGTGTGATTATTTATTATGTTCTTACTACACATATTTATTGCTTAATAAATGTTTGATAAATCATTAATGCACTAGTCTAAGTAAATTTATGAAGATTTATCTGAAATATAAGTTGATTGGTCATGCGCTAGTTTCCTGAATGAAATTTGCTGACATAGGCTAGTTGGCTTAAGAACAGTTGCATATATAATTTAGTAAAGAAAATAAAAATTTTGTGTGTGTTTTAAATACTGATTCACCAACCCAATGCCACCCCCCCCCCCCCAATATTTTTTCCAACAATTGTTATCAGAGCAGGTCCTTCAGAAGAAGCTTGATCGCTTGAAGGAAGATCTACCAAGATGAGAAATCAAGATGGAAAAAAATCTATCAAACCACCACTCTTCATTGGAAATAATTTAATCTTCTGGAAGACAAGAAAAAGATCTTATCTTTAGTCCCTTGGAGCAGATGTTTGGGAAATGTTTGAAGGAGGTTAGCAATATCCAGCCAAATTTCCCACAAATCCAGCATCAAAGAAGACATATGAAACCAATGCAAAAGTTGTCAATGCATTATTGGGAAGCCTGACCAAGTCAGAATTCTTCAAAGTTATGTAGTTAGATATAGGAGAGGAAATATGGGACAAAATAATTCTAAGCTATGAAGGCGATGCCAAGGAAAAAAGTGATAAACTTAAAAATCTCATAATTTAATATGAAAATCTCAGAATGCATAATTATGAAATTATTACTAGTTTCTTTTTGCATCTAGATGAGATCGTAAATCGTATGAGAAATATGGGTGAAGAAATAAAAGACACAACTTTAGTAGAGAAAATATTAAGATCTCTAACTCCTAAATTCGAGTCAAAAGTGTCTGCAATTGAAGAGAAATAGGATATGCAGACTCTTACCATTTTTCAACTTCATGGGATCTTGACTGCTTTTGAAATGAGAAAAGGAGGTCAGTTAGAATTCAGAGAAGCCACATTTAAAGCTACTGCAAAGGAAAGGAAAATGAAGAACAAAAATAATAGAGGTATGTATCAGAATAAGATGAGGTAAATTTTGAAAAGAAAATTCAACTTGACACCGGAAGTTTTAGAGGTAAGATTCCCTTCAATTGTTTTGCTTGTATAAGAGTGGGTCATTATGCTGCTAAATGTACTCATAAATATAACCATGACAAGGGAAAGGATATAGCAAAAGGTAATATGAGAAAATTTTACAATAGGAAAAGTTATTATACTCATGAAGATAATGTTAGCTTGTCAAATAGTGAAGAAGGAGAATTTGATGAAGATCTTAAATTACTCATGGAATTTGAAAAAGGCACTAATGAGTCTAAAGATAATTTTATGTATTCTTTAGAAGAAAATGAATTCTTTGAAGAAATTACTCAACTCAAAATATGCTTGGAAGAAAAAAAAATAGCCATAGATACTCTAAAGAATCAGCTCATAGAAAAGGAGAAGCATAATGAGAAGATAGAATGTGAAATAGTAAGTCTAAGAAAGGAACTTGAGAAAGTAAAAACTCTAAATATTATATTTTCTATAGGATCTTAAACCTTGGATAAAATTTTCAAGGTTCAATGCTCTCCTCTTATGAAGATAGGTCTTGGATACATTGGTGAATCTTCACAGACAGAAAAGTCCTCAGCCACAACCAGAAGCTATATAAATGCAACAAATTCCAGTCACCAAAGTTTCAACACTCAACAGAAGAACAAATACAATTCTCAGGTAAATCATGTTCACTCTAATTCAAGGATTAACAATAATAGAAGCATCAGCCAAAAGGTAAACAACACTAGAAGGTTCTATGATCACATAAATTTGTTCTTTAAGGGACAATGTTTCTCATGTCATAATTTTGGTCACAAAGTTGCTCAATGTGTTGCATACAAAACCACCATGACTAGAGAAGCAATAAAACAAAGAAATGAGACAGGAATCAAGAAGAATACTTATAACAATTTTTCTCCTCTTAAATATAAAATTGAATGTTCGCTTTGCAATAACTTTGGACATGAGGAATCTGAATGCAGTAGAAAACTACAACCAAAATAACAAATATCAACAAATTCTAAGGTATGGAAAAAGAAGGAATTACAATTCAAAAGTTGCGGCATAGATTTATTTGTAGAAGGGGTAGAAAATCATTGGTACATCGATAGCGGATGTTCAAAAAACATGACAGGTGATAAATATAAACTCATTTCATACAATGTGTTAGAAAAGGAAAAGAATGTCACTTTTGGAAATGACTCTCCTGTTATCATTAAGGGTAAAGGATCTGTTTTTCTAAAAGAAAAGGTTAAAGCTGGTAATGATATCTATGTTGATGGATTAAAGAATAACTTTTTGAGTGATAGAAAAATGTGTGACCAAGGAAATGAAGTGGTCTTCTTATCAAAAGAATGTGTGGTTCATAAACTTGACATGGGAAAGACCATAATAAAAGGAACAAGAACACTAAGAAATCTGTATATATTGAAAGGTGGCCAAGAAAAATGTTATCTAAGAAAATGTGTGGAAAACTGGTTATGGCATAGAAGGTTGGGACATTTAAGCTTTTCTCAAATAAACAAATCAAGTAGGCGCAAAGCTATTAGTGATCTACCCAAGATCACCCTACCAGAAATTACCATATTTAAGTCATGTCAATTCGGTAAGAAAACAAGAGTTCAATCCAATGCCAAAGAAGGACCAAAAAGTAAGCCTCTTGAACTTATAAATACTCATTTTTGTGGGCCTGTAAAGAAAAAGTTACCTCGTGGAGAACAATACTATATCTTATTCATTGATGATTTTTCTAGAATGTGTTGGATCGATTTATTGAAACAAAAAGATGAAGAATTTGATAATTTGAAGGTCTTCAAAGCATTAGTTGAAAATTAATTAGATCTAAAAATAAAATATCTCAGATCTGATCGAGGAGGAGAATACATAACGGATGAATTCTTTTATTTCTGTGAACAATATGGCATAAAAAGATAATTTCCAGTAGCCGTATATCCTCAAAAAAATGGCATGGTAGCAAGAATGAATAGAATAGTTCAGCAAATGGCTCATGCTATGTTTGATGATTCTAAATCTCTTGAAACCTTATGGGGTGAAGCTGCTCATACTGCAGTAAATATTCTAAACAAGGCTCACGTTCATGTGAATAATGATAAAACTCCTTATGAACTCTGCTATGGTAAGCCTCCCATTGTGAAGAATTTTAGAGTTTTTGGAAGAAAATGTTTCATAAAAAATAATGATGAAAAACTTGGTAAGTTTGAAGCTAGAACAGATGAAGGAATAATTCTTGGTTACTCTTCTAGAAGTAAAGGATACAAATGCTACAACAATAGACTTCGAAAAAATGTTCAATGTATTGATTTTGTGATTGATGAAGCATGCACAGCTCCCAAAAATGAAACAACAACAAAAGAGGATGATGACAATGAAGAATGCTTTCTCACATCAAATCACAATGATATAGAAGGAGAAACTAATGAAGCATCAGAAGAAGATACAACAGATAAAGAAAAAGCTCCATCCAGGTATGTTCAAAAGAATCGTTTAGAATCTCAAATTCTAGGAGAAAAGGAATCTGGGGTACAAACAAGAATAACACTTGTGGGATCTCCTAGTTATCTAGCATTATTATCCACAATTGAACCAAAAAATGTAAATCAAGCTAGTAAAGATGAATGTTGGATTAAGGCCATGGATGAAGAACTTGATCAAATTGAAAAGAATAATACTCGAGAATTGGTTCCAAGGCCTCATTATAAAAATGTTATTGGGAGAAAATGGATATTCAAAAATAAGTTGAATGAAAATGGAGATGTAATTAGAAAAAAAGCTAGATTTGTTTGTAAAGGTTATGCTCGACAAGAAGGTATAGACTTTGAAGAAACATTTGCACCAGTAGCCAGAATTGAAGCCATAAGAATGTTTCTTGCATTTTCAAGTTTTCAACGTTTCAAAGTTTATCAAATGGATGTGAAATCTTCTTTCCTTAATGGAGACATGGTAGAAGAAGTATATATATAACAACCAGAAGGATTCATTTTTGTGATTGATGACAAACTTGTATGCAAACTAAAAAAGGATCTATATGGGCTAAAACAAGCTCCACGGGCATGGTATTATCATCTTGACAAATATCTTCAACAACAAGGCTTCACAAAAGGATCTTCAGACAGTAACATGTACACAAAAATTGAGGATGAAATCTGTTAATTATTGTTGTTTATGTTGATGACATCATTTTTGTGAGTAATGAAGAATCCATGAGTCAAAAAAATTCTTCTGTTATGTAGCAAGAATTTGAAATGTCTTTACTTGGGGAACTAACATATTTTCTTGGTTTACAAGTGCAACAAGAAAAATATGCAATATTTCTCTCACAAAAAAAATATCTCAAGCAAATTTTGAATAAGCATGGGATGGAAGACTGCAAACCTGTGTGTACTCCAATGATGATAGGATGTAACCTAAGCTCTCATGATAATTCTCCCATGGTAAACCAACTAGAGTATAGATCTATGATTGGGAGTCTACTTTATCTAACAGGTAATATACCAGATATCATGCATGCAGTTGGGATTCTTGGACCTTTCCAAGCCAATCCAAAGGAATCACATCTTCAGGTAGTAAAGAGAATATTCAAATATCTCCAAGGAACTCAATATTTTGGTCTATGGTATCCTAAAAATGTCAGTCTTACTCTTCATGCTTACACAAATGTGGACAAGGCTTGAAATGTTGATGACCAAAAAAGAACTAGTGGAGGTGCATTTTATATGGGGTCCCGATTAGTATCTTGGTTCTGCAAAAAACAAAGTTCCATTTATTTATCTACAACAGAAGCAAAATATGTGGCTGTTGCATCATGTTGCATACAACTTCTATGGATGATGCAGACATTACAAGATATTCAAATTAAATGCTCTTCGCCCATATCCATCCTATGTGATAATAAAAGTGCTATTAGTATTTCAAAATATATTATTATGCAATACAAAACCAAACATATTCCTATTAAGTAGTGACTTTCTATGAAATAAAGTGCTTGATAAAAAGGATAAATTGGAGTATGTTCCCTCCAAAGAACAAGTTGCTAGTATATTTACTAAACCTCTTCCAAAATAAGCATTTGAATATCTCGGACATAAACAGGGAGTTGTATCTGCCTCATTATGATGTTAAACTTATCTTCTCTATTTTCAAATGAAATTTCAGAAGGATGATTTTGGTACGCACGTTGCTTGAAGCATAGTCACGTATATACACAAGTCTCTTTTCAGACAGTCACGTATGGATCTCTCTAACATAAAACCAATGTGCTAGCCTCCAGAACAAACTTTTTCACGTTGCTGACAATCATGATTTGGTTCTATTAATCAGGTGTTGATGGGTACAGTCCGTTGATATGGTTTTTGAATTACATTTTCCTCTTTGATATTTATTTGCTTGATGAATATTCTTTGATGAATGGGTTGTTGAAAAGGTTGAGGTAGCACAGGTTCAAGGGGAGCATTAGCCTTCAATATATAATGCATTGTTGTCATTATGTGTATCATGGTTGCTAAAATTTGATTAAATTATATCTCTCTATTAAGGATATTTGGTCTTGGTTATAGAAGTCATATCTGTAATTTGATATAAAAGTCATTTTGAGACCTATGAAGTAATAATTTCCATATTCAGTCATGTATGGACCTTGAGGTCATGCCACTTGGTTGGTTAGTTGTGTAAAATATGTAATCCCACTTTGTTGGGTAGGTGTGTCTCAAATATAACCCCACTTGCTTGGGTGATGGATGCAAGTATGATTCCTTTGAAGGAAAGGTCATACTCAGTTGAGTTATAGAGTCATGTACTTCATTGAAACTCTATCTGAAAATTCAAAATTTTCTTAGGGGGAGCATGGTCAATATAGTGCAGATCAAGTCTACAACACTCTTATATCTTCAAGTGAAAACTTATTTCAGCATTGGTCCGCTCTTTTCCCTTGATGTCAAAGGGGGAGAGTAACTTGGTATTTTTGAATCTTGGTGTTTTGATTAATGCTTATTTGTCTATCAGGTATCTACATGATATGGTAATCAAACACCTTCATAGTTGCCATCAAGTCCAAAGGGGGAGATTGTTGGCATTATGATGCATGTGTTGTCCTTCATGGCAACCCACTTGTAAAATACCAAGTATATGGTATCTAGATAAGCTCAAAGGTGACAAAGTGATGGAACATAATGACAGAATATTGGGACAGAAGTTTTGCAGATCGGAATCAGAAGATGGATAAATATAAATAATTGAAGAGCTCTACGCAAGTTAGTGAAGGAAAAGTTGCATATACACGTGGGTACAAAGAAGAAAAGTCATGTATGTGCTAGTACACTAATTTTATAATTCCATGGGTCTTTACCATGGTATTATCCCACAATATTGAGCATAGTAATGGTTATTTGATCCTGTCTAATAATACCATTGACACTTGTGTGGTTTTGGCTCATGGTATTGGCTAAGGCACAAACTATATAAGGAGGTGAAGATCATAGTGCTAAGTGTGCATGAGTATGTGAATTGAATGAATACCTCAATATGAATTATATCTGCATGCAATGGGCTATATTCAATAGATAGATCTGACATAATGATGCACTCATGAATACAATGATGGATCAAGATCTCTAGACCTGAAATGAAAATGTATTTACATGATTTTTTTATGAGTTGTTTGGATCTATGGTCTGGCACATGTTTTTTGTAGTGAAGGGTATGATCTGAGTAAGTTTGCAGTTCTGAAGCATTGCGTAGTCCTAAATTATTTACATATCTATACACGAGTTTGACACGAGGAAGGCGTGTATACATGCGGGTTCAGTTTTGCAGAGGTGCATATATATTTGGTAATATATTGAGATAGATATGCGATTTGGTTATGGAATAAGCACACACATTATTGGATATGTCTTATGGAAGGCGCGTTTGAAATCCAGGGTTTTGCTGAAGAATGTTGAAGAAAATTTCTTATCAGTTTTGTTGTGTTTTCGTTGGCTGTCAATGATGTCTTCATATAGATCTGGGTTGTTGGAGTATTGATTATGATGCTAATTGATTGTGATTAAAGATCAGTGATTGGTTGATTGAAAATTTTTTGATGTTGTTAATTGTATGAGGGTTCTGTAAGTTGACAAGATAATTCATAATATCTCATCAATTCTGTGACTAAGTCAAAATTCTAAACTTAGTATATTGATCTCTATATGCAGGTTTCTCTACGAAAAAGCGTGTATACACATGAGTTGCAATAATTAAAGTGGCTTATACATTTTGTCTTATAAAGGACCAGGGTTGCAGTTGACTTAGTGTGTTGGCGCAGAAGTTTGTGTTCAGTTCTGTGGTCTGGTTACAATGATCTCACTATTCTGTTTGAATTGGGTTGATGTTTATTTCAGTTTATCTACAAGTTCTGATGTGTTAAATATGTTGGATCCAGTGTGAAATTTATGAAATGTGTTATGTTATGCTTCTGAGGGTTGGAACCTTCAGTGAGGAAGTTGAAGCTTCCTTGTAGTAGGAGCTGGTGATAATATCAAGGTGTTGTAGCTCCCTTCCAGTGGTGGCTGGTAAATGAGATTAGGGGGTCGGAGCTCCCTTCTAGTAGTAGCTGGAGAACGAGTGAAGGTTGCAACCTTCTACAGGTGGGTGCCTACATACTGGTATGAGTCTGTGCCAGTACAAGATTGTAAGCAGTTTTCTATGTAATAAATATTGAAGATAGAGACGAAAACAACAATGGTTTTCTCCCACGGTGGGTTTTCACCTTAAATCTCGGTGTTCATGTGTGTTTCTTAGGTGTGATGATTTATTCCACTCTTACTGCACATATTTATTTCTTACTAAATGTCTGATAAATCATTAATGCATTGGTGTAAGTAAAGTTCTGAAGTTGTATATGAAATATAAGTTGATTGGTCATACACTATTTTCCTGAATGAAAGTCGCATACATACACTAGTTGGCTTAAGAAAAATCATGTATAGAATTCAATAAAGAAAAGAAAAAGTTTGTGTGAGTTTTAAATAATGATTCAGCACCCCCCCCCCCCACCCCAGTATTTTTCCCAACAGACTATCTTACTCTGATCCTGATCGAAGTTGCCTTTCAATCTAAGAAAAATTAGTCAATTATTTAACCTTTTTCTTGTCTTTTCCTAGTGTGACTTTCTTACACATTCTTTGGATAATTGAGCCCCTATTAATTAGGAAAAACTCCAATAATGATTGTGCAATCCTTCAAGGCCTTCCCGATGACCTCATGCATGACCTGTACATTTTTCTAATAGTACAACTAATAGTTATATTCCCTTTAACCTCAAACTCAACCGGGCCTTCCTTAGAACTGACATGCAACATCTATTTATAGTGAATTATCAGTTAACTGATTGATCATTACATGTGAATTAAATCTAATTTAATTCACCATACCTCTCGGTAGCTCATCTCTCAGTTAGAACTAGTTAAATTGATTTTTAACTCAATTAATTGAGCTAACTAACTACAACTCACAAATAACTATATCTGGACCCCCTAAAAATATAAAATCCCTTTGCATGCTCCCTCTTAGACCTCTAAATCGATTTTCCTAAGCTAAATAAGTCTTCCTGACTCAGTTAAATAATACAAGTTGTCATGAGATGAAATTAAAAATTTTCTTTTAATTTAATTAAGGGAGAATTAAATGAAAATCCCCATATGGTAGCTATTTCTGGGTGTCATATTCTGGATTCATTTCTGGATGCCAATTTCACTGTTTCTTGTTGCAATTTCAACAACACGTGCAAACACAACTATAGGGAACTAAACAATTCAACATATATCCTTTCAAAATATGTTATCCAAGGTTTAGTGGGGATACTTGAGATTCATGAGTTCAAGGAAGGCCATGCCCTCAAGGCCATAATGATTAACTTGCAGTATTTTATATGGGATCAAGGAAAATGAGACAGTTAACACATGCCAGAAGAAAATTTAGATAATCATTTTGGTAATCTCATTTTATCATTTTATGTTAAATAAATTCATTTTTTCATTAAATTTATAATCAAAATGATATCAAGAACTTTTAGTTGGACACATTGTTTTTAGAAATATATATAAAATAAAATTACATGCAAAATTTACACAAGATTCCAAATAATGTCCCAAAAAACACATATATTCATAATGATATCATGAAGTCGATTAGAATATTTATATAGATTTTTGTTGCAAGTACATCTTTAGCATGTTCTCTAACCCTTGTTTTATTGGTTGTATTCTATCAGTTAGATGTTTTGGAGGGTTTTTTGACACCTTTTGTTGTCAGAGTTTGAGTTGTCAACTCTCTACAATTTGTGTGTCTGAGTATGTTGAATTCACATATGTAGTCAAAAAATTAATTTAAACAACAAAGATGAAGATTTGACCCAAAAAAAATCACTAGATTTTAGCCAAAAACTCCAAAATGTTTAATAGTTAGACAATATCATTTTATTGATGTATTAAGTCTTTGAGATTGGAAAAAAATTGTATCCTTCCTTAATTTATTATTACATATTCTCTTCTAAATTATTCAATTTTATGTTTTTTTTAATAAATATAATAACAATATGATACATAAAGATTTGGAAAAATATTTGTCTAGTTAATTTATTATAATAGATTTCATTGCAATAAAATAGGTGATTACAAATACTACGTCTAATAAATCATTTTTCATTTTTATATATCACTTGTTTATATGCTATTTTTTAATTAAATTATTTAATTAAAAAAGGAGAAAAAACACACTTATTTTTTAAATTAACTGTTACGCCATTTACAACTATTATTAAAAATATTCTAAAATAATTAATAGAATTAAATCTCTATCATCCATTTAATAATTACTAATAACTAAAAATAAAATTTTATTTTAAAATAATCACTAAAAGTTAACTCTTTACTATCCTTTTAATAATTACTCATAATTAAAAATAAAATTTTAAAATCTTATTTGATTCCACAAATATATGACATATTTGAATTTTATAATGTAGTTAAATTATATATAATTTTTTTTTTTTGGATTTTTAGTTTGTTTGTAAATTTATGAGATTAATTTGTGATTTAAAAATTTATGAGTAAAAGTGTATTGGTCATAAAAATCATTTAAATATTGCATTTACTTTATGCCATACCAATTTTATTATGATTGGATTTATGTCAATGAAATTTAGAGTTTTTGACATTTTTAATCCTAAAATACTTTTAAAAAATGCTTATTAATTAATTATTTAAATTACATATAATTTTTAAAATTTATTTATTAAAATTAAAAAATAAATCAATGAATAAATAAAATTAATTTTTAAATGAACTTATCTGTAAATAAAACGAGGTGATGTGATGTCTATCCATTCACTTAGAAGGAGAGAGTGGGATTTTTTTTGGAATCCAAGAGATTTATGATTTTGGAGAATGCATGATGTGAGCTATTAGATGAGTTCGTTAATAAATCACTCCAAGGAATCATGACTTTGCTTTATGGCATCCGTAAGTCTTTGAATTTATGGTTTTTCGATTCATATGGATTATGTTTGATGAGAGTGGTGATTATCTCTTAGCAGAGGTTTTACGAGGGAATTGTGGTGTTTGGTTTTATTGTATCTCTTTATTATAAGGGGATTGTCTAATTTGGGACGCTTTAGTCTTAATTGGGAATAAGTTATATTGTGGGTTTTGACCATATGTTGGGATTGACATGAATTTTATCTCTTTGTATAGCTATGCTTTCTTTTAATGTTAGTCTCTCAAGGATGATTCTTTTATTTAGATGTGGATTGTGTTGATTTTGGATTTTGCAATGCCTTTTTGGTTCTTTAGGCTGTGATTTGGAAATTTGGATTTTCTTATGTCTTTTTCTGTCTCTTTTTTTTCTAATTTTTTCTTCTCCCTTATGTATGTTTGAGTGGGGGGTGTGATTATGAGTTTTCAGCATTGCTTTCCCAATGTTGAGAGTTCTATAGTTTTTGTAGGGGAAATGGAGTTTTCCTTAGTTTTAGTGTGGTGAAACATTGTATTCTTTTTACTTGGAAAGTTCAGTCTCTTTCATGAAGTGGTGTTGGTTATCCTCTTGCAAGGTGTTGTTATTGGATGCATGTCAAAATTAGTTCATGGGAATCTTGAGCCTAGGTCATAGCACCATTGTAACAAGCTTTACTATATCTCTAACTTTAGCAAAGTCAAAATATGTCAACTTTGACTATTTCCATGGAATTATTGGTGGAACACAAAGTGACTTTGACATAAATTGTCAGGGTTTCAAGTGTTGGGTTTCAAGTGTTTGTAGGCCAACACACTCAAGGTGGGACCTCTCTGGTTCACTTATCCTCTATGGCCATGATATGTCTTCCAAATTTGAATGCTCTCCTTGTTGATGAGTCTTACTAGGCACTAATGCTTATCCCCCTTCTCCTATTTAGTTTTCCTATATTTTAAATATATTAAGATATTATAATTTTTTTGAAGAGTTCATTTATCAAAGTTAATTAGTTTTTGCATGAGATGCAATTAGAGACTTTTTGTTGTCCATCTTAGAAAGGCTTGTGTATAATAAAAACTCCATTTTAGTACTTTTAATGTAATGTCATGTCTCCAAGTATGGATTTTAATATAATATCAATATTCCCAGTTCTGTTTACTTAGGTGCACATACTGTGCCATTCTTTAGATTATGAAACACATTCTCTTAACTATTAAACCCACTCAAAGTATACTCTAAGTAGATATTTTATCTTAATTATTTATATGCAATTTCATGAACCTTTCATAAATCTCAACACAAATCTATTTACTAGTCTAGATTCATTTTCATTCATGATCTATAAGTGCTCAGAGGCAAATTGTGTAAATCTCTATTTAGTTTAATTATTAATTTAATATAATTTAATTTGTTTTATTTTTATTTTTATGCAATTTAACCTTGTCAATGTTTTAATTAATAATCAAGGTGCAAACCTCTTTTTTGAATGCAAAACTTGAGGAAATGTTTACACCTTAAAATATTTGATTCCTCTAAAGGCTTGATAGATCTATTTTAGATAGATCTAAGATGTTAGAATGAAAACTTTTGTGATCCATAAAGTAATGTCTTTCGAATTAATCGGAAAGACATTTATCTAAATCTTAGATAATTTAATTATTAAAAATTAAAATTAATAATTCTATTTTTTTATTTAATGTGTTTTTATTTTTATATAATTTGATAAAATCAAAATATTTAGATAACATAACATAACTAGATATTATAACATTTTTTTACAATGAACTAAAAATACAAATATATTTTTCAAATATTTTTAATATCTTATAAATTTATAATTTAATTAATTTTACTATTAAATATTTTATAATTAAAAAATAAAATAAATACAAAATGAATAAAACTTAATTTTTTTCCCTATTTTCAGATTCAAATTTCAAGAACCCTAAAACCAAAACTCAGATTCAAAGTTCAGAAACCCTAAAACCAAAAGGAATCACTTCGCTATGCTACGAACCTGCCCGGCAAAATAGTTTCGTCATGCTCACTCTTACGCATCTCGTACATATTTGGGCACGTTTACTGAACAAACCCAGTTCTTAAAGTCAGAATTTAGCCCCCAAAAAAATTAAAGTCACAAATTTGAATTGTAAATTTTTTACATTTCAAGTTTTTTCAGATTTTTCTCATTCCTAAATTATATAAATTCTAAAATACATTTCAAATAAAATTTTACATTTCCAATTCTTTCAGAGTTTTTCTCATTCCTAAATTATATAAAATCAAAAATACATTTCAAATAACAAAAATAAATTACAATTTAATTTAATTCATAATTGACAAAAATTCCAAAATATCTTATAGGGAAACGACACCAATTAAATGCCCAGATGTATGAATGCATGCATGTTGAGATGGATATACATCCGACTGACCGAGTGTTGAAAATTTTGCAACCGGGTATATGCAGGGTGTTGAAAATTTTGCAACCGGGTTGATAGCATCTAGTCGCCTTTATATAAAAAAAAAAAAACCGAGACAATGGCAGCCTTCAATGCGTTTGCCTTCCAAGTTCCTACCGCTTATCCAAAGAACTGTTCAATAAAAGTGACAATGCAGGAAAATGTACAACAGGCTTCTGTTTAGGAGTCTCTTTTTGTTTTTGGCTTCGGCTGAACCCCACACAAGCAACCTTTTCCGGAGTCCTTGAGTTGCCAAAGTACTTATTGTAATGTCCTGGAGATTTAAATTTTAATTGGTATGATTCACATTTGGTACTTTACTTTCTGTTTAATGGAATTTTCACTGTTTCTTACATCATCATTTATCAATGAACTATCAGTGTCAACAAAATTATGGAAATTTCAACAGATTCATTCAAATTTCAAATGCACAGCCATATAGATGACACAGACACTACATTTTCATTTTGCATTGATGACTAAAAACCCACTTTATAATGTTTTCTCAACTACGTTTGAGTTGTTGATTAATTGTCATAAATAACCTTTAACCTTGTCTTGGTGTAGGGGTTTTTAAGACATTTTTTTAAGACAAAAGAAATCTTTTGTCTTAAAAAGTCACTTTTTATTTTAGTTATTTTACATTAAAATTTAATATCAATTGAATTGTCTTAAATATAAAATTTAAGACAAAAATAGTGTGAGACAAAAATAATTTGAGACAAAACTTTATATTTAAGACAAAAACAATTTGAGACAAAAATATTTAAGACAAAAGTATTTTAAGACAAAATTTTATATTTAAGACAAAACCAGTTTGAGACAAAAATATTTTAAGACAAAACTTTATATTTAAGACAAAAGCAATTTGAGACAAATATATTTTAAGACAAAAGCAATTTGAGACAAAAATATTTTAAGACAAAATTTTAGATTTAAGACAAAAGCACTTTGAGACAAAAATATTTAAGACACAACTTTATATTTAAGACAATGGCGACTTAAGACAATGACAATTAAGACGAAACCCATTTAAGATAGATAGCAATTAAGACAAAATCATTAGCATTCGGAAGTTTGCATTGAAATATCCATAAGTGGATAGTGGATAAAATTATATTTTTTATTTTTGAAAATAGATATTCAAACCACGTGAAATTTAATCATGTCATATTTATTTATTTTATATTATATTTTTCTTTTTTCATTAAACCACATTCTAAAAATTTAATAAATAAATACATAAAAAAATATTATTTTTTCGTTGGCAACTCAAGGGGATTTGAACTTTGAATCTCGTGTTTTAACCATAGGTGCTCCAACACTAATATTCTTGGGCATATTATGTTTTTTCCTGCTAACGGCTCCAAATACAACCTCTAAGAACTAGTAGGGTCCAAGGAAAGGAGCTACAAGTTCCCCAAATCCGATCTACATTTCATGGACAATCACATTTCCCCCAAATGTCCTCCAGTACATATTTGCCTTGGTGTATTGGAGTTTGAAAAATACATAGGATGCCACAAGTAATCCTAATCATAAGACTCAACTTTCCTAATGATTAGGAGGCCTTAAAAATAAAAATAAAAATAAAACATCTTAACTTATGCCTAAAATTACTAAAATTTCCTATCCCAAATATGAAATTAGAAATTCTACAAAATTATAGGGCAACAAGGAAACCAACTTCCTCTTCTAAAAATCTCTAAGACCTTATGGAGGACAAATACAAATTTTGAAATAAATTGTTGAAATTATGCTCTTGCATCAATAGCTACCAATGTATCCTTGTAGGCCACCCCCTTTAACAATAGTAATACCAATGTCCTTTACCAACTAGAAGGAACTCCTTACATAATTCTCTCTTAGATCCCCTTAACCCATTGCAATGATTGTCTTTGATGCCTACCTAGTTACAAGCACATTAAGAAGCAATGTAGCATATTGCTGGTTGAGGATTTCGATAAGTATGTGATTTTGTTGACATCTTGTGACTGTCCCATGTGTGAATATATAAAATCTTGGACGCATGTCGCCCTCACACTATAACATGACTTAGTACTACCTATCATACCATGTCACTCCCTCCTTGAGACACCTAGAACTCGCTAACACTCCCTGTGACACACTCTTATTCATTCATTTATGAATTTTGACCTAGTGCACCTCTGTTATGCTTTCCTGGCACTCCCTAACACTCCTTAGCACACATTGGCAAACCCTGGCACTTGGAACAACTTTGTATGCTTCCCTAGCACTTTAACATGCCTTGGCACTTCCTAGAATATCGTGTCACTCCCTTCTTAGCACACCTGGAACTGGCTTATACTTCATTTCCATGCATTTGAAACAAGTGCCCCCTTGTGTTTCCCTGACACTTGGCCCTCACACTCCCTAGCATGTGTTCATGCCACACCTTGGTACCTACCACATCTTGGCATGCCTATCATGCCTTGGAACTACCTAACATGTCTTAGTACTTCTAGGAATTCCCTAACACACCTTGGTATTCCTTAGCTTTCATGTCGTCATAGATAACCTTGCTTTTATTGTGACTTGGGAACCCAACCAAGTCATTGGAAAATCGATGTTGTGCCCAACCCAAAGTTTCCCTTTGTCTGAAACTACTTTGTCCAACCCTTTATGTAACCATAGGCTTACCTCCTACAAGTCTTATTCTGACCTTCCCCTAACACACTTTATCCTTGAGACACTTGGAATTCGTTGACACTACTTGGCACACACTCTTATTCATTCATTTCCATGCATTTTCACCTAGTTCTCCCTTGCAATGTCTTGGCACTCCCTAACACTCCTCAACATCCATTGACACTTTCTAGCATGTGTTAGCATGCCTTTTCATTCCTTGGCACACATTGACACTCCTTAGTTATCATGCCCTCACAATTACCCTTACTTTTTTGGAACTTGGGAACCCAACCAAGTCTTGCCTTGACTATAACAACTTGACCAAGTTACGGTTACTACAACTAGATTGTAACTTTTTCACCTAAGAAATGACTATAACCACTCACCCATTTAACCCCCTAAACCCTAAACCCCTAACCCATTTAACCCCATAAACCCTTAACCCCTAACCCCTTAAACCCTAATTCCCGACCCCTAACCCATTTGACCCCCTAAACCCCTAAAACCCTAACCCCTAACCCCTAAAATACTTAACTGCTAAATCCCATAACCCCCTAAACCTCTAAACCCCTAACCCATTTAACCCCCTAAACATATAACCTCTTAACCTTTAACCCCTTATTCCCTTAACCCTAACCCCTAACCCCTAAAATCCTTAACTGCTAAATCCCCTAACCCCCTAAACCTCTAAACCCCTAAACCCATTTAACCCTGTAAACCCTAAACGTCTAACCCCTTAACCCCTAATTCCCAACCACTAACCCATTTAACCCCCTAAACCCCTAAAACCCTAACCCATTTAACCCCTAAACCCTAAACCTTTAAACCCTTAAACCCCTAAACCACTAACACCTAGACCCCTAACCCCTTAACCCCTAAACCCCTAAACCGTTAACGCTTAACCATTAACCCATTAACCCCTCACCCCTAACCCCTAAAATCCTTAACTACTAAATCCACTAAGCTCTAAGCCCATAATCCCTAATTCCTTCAACCACTAGCTCATTATTCACCTAACCCCTAACTGCACCTAAATCCCCTAACCCCTAAGCCCCCAATCCCTAATCCCTTAACCACTAACTCATTATTCCTCTAACCCCTAAATGCGCCTAAATCCCCTAACCCCTGACCCCCAAATCCATAACCCCTTAACCACTAACTCATTATTCCCCTAACCCCAATCCCTAATCCCTTAAATACTAATTCATTATGCCCCTAACCCTTAAGCCCCCAATCCCTAACCCCTTAACCACTAACGAGAATATACCACAGTGGGCATGCACAAGAAGAAGAACCAAAGAAATCAAATTCAATAAAGGAAGCACAACCACCACTCCAAACTCACTTCTCTAAAACACATACAAGTGCAATAAATCCCACTGAAGCTTACAAATTTATCAAGCCCTAATTAACTTACTAACAAATTCAACAAGCCAACATGCTACAATTTGTTGAGTCACCCCCAAATCAATTAGTAATCATTGCATGAATGTACATTTGTTTGTAATTTTATTTAAAAGGTTGAAATTCTCTCAAGAGCATATAGAATATATCCAAGAGTTAAAAAAATGGAAATTTTGCTTACCTCCACAAGGTATCATCACACCCAGATAGGTGAAAACATAGAAGTCTAAATCTTCTACTGCTAAGTCTCAATGGCACTTCAACATGTCAATAGCATACTTGCAACAATGCTTAATGAGTTTTGTCTATTGGCTAAAGAGATGTACATCCATCCATCCAAAAATAAACATCTCAATCAATCCAACAACATAAATTGTGCTAAATAGTTCACCATGTTATTTCAAATATTACAATATGGTCTTATATTAGCTCACATATTCCTTGAATATTTGAAAGCCAAACTACCTTAGCACAGTATACCAAAAATATTTGTACTCTAAAAGACAAAAAAAGACAACAAACTAGAATAGGAACTTTAACTCTAATCCAGACACTTCATTCTTAGCAACATGATATCTAATGAAGATGATAGGTGGAAAAAAAGGCTTCATATATTGTCTATCACATGTCAAACTGAGTAAACAAACACATGCATAGAACACATCCGAAATAGGGTTCATAGATCGACTTGTATTATATGGTTTCAAACCCTTCTTGTCTCCTTCAAGGGGGTTTCTGGAGGTCTTAAAAAAAACTTCCTTTTGCTAACCAAATGGATTGTTTCTTTCACACATGTATGGAAACGTACTTTCCAAATCATATTGTAATAGATTCATAAGGTGATATTATTGGTATTAACTACACCTTAGTTGGAGACATCATTTTTATTGTAGGGGTTGGTACCTTTCAATTGGATGTGGTTGGTGATGTGAAGACTACTCAACCTCTAGTAAAGATTCATACTAACACTAACAACCTTATGGATGCTTGTTTACAAATGGAGACGCCTCTAAACTTAACTCATTGGATTCTTTGTTTGTTCATGCTAATTATTGCTCTCAACTTTCCTTCTCCAAGGGGTTGAGACTATTTCCTTCATTTATTTTACATGGCCCAGTGAAAGAAGAAGAATGGAGATTGTCTCCACATATTTTCCATTTCGCCAAGTTACAAATAAAAAGAGTCAAATTCTATAGCCAATATACTAATAGCCTCTTGATACACCTTTAGTGAGCTATGCATAGCTCTCACCTATCACTGTAGCTCAATGAAATGACATATAATAGCTCCAAGACACCATTATAAATGGACTAGTTGTGAAGTTGTTAAATTATCGCCTCCAAATGTTCAATTATCATGAATTTTGGGGGAGGTGGATCTTTTGGTGTATTGAACGGGGCAAGGGGGCATAAGGGTAGCATGGATGGGTAGAAGTGAGAGGTTCGAGCATGGTTTACTGAGATCTATAATCCTAACATTAGAGAATGAGAAGGAGCCTTAGGGCCTTATGACATAGGGGGTAGGGGACCTATAGGTAAGGCAATGAGAGAAATTTATAGGGGAAACCCCAATAGTTTTGAAAAGGGGATTACGGGCCACATTATCAAAACACATACACACTTATCCCATAATGACTAAAACAACTATCCCTTTAACCCCAAAGCTACAATCCCTTAACCCCTACACCCATAACTCATAACAAATTAGCCCCTTGATCCCTTAAACCCAAAGCCACTAACCCCTTAACCCCTAACCCCTAACTTAGAATCCTTGAACTGCATAAACCATAATCCCATATCCTCTTAAACCTTGACCCTTAACCGATAACCCCTAACCCCTAGACTCATTAACCCCTAACCGCTTAACTCGCTGACACCTAAATACCATAACCCTTACGCACTTAACCCCTAAATCCCCTGACATGTAAGCCCTTGATGGTTAATCTTTAACCCATGAATCCATTAGCCACTAAGTCATTAACCTTTAACCCTTAAACCCCCTATACCTCAACCCCCTAACCTCTAAATCCTATAAGCCCTAACCCTATACCCTTTACCCTTAACCCCTTGCTCCTAAACCCTTAAACCCCTTAACTCCTAGAACCCCTTATCCTTTCTCCCAAACCCCAGGTGCTCCAACACTAATATTCTTCGGAATATTATGCTTTTTCCGACTAACCGCTCCAAATAAAACCTCTAAGAACTAGTAGGGTCCAAGGAAAAGAGCTACAAGTTCCCCAAATCCGATCTAAATTTTATAGACAATCACACTTCCCCCAAATTTCCTCCACATATTTTCCTTCGTGTATTGGAGTTTGAAAAATACATAGGACGCCACAAGTAATCCTAATCATAAGACTCAACTTTCCTAATGACTAGGAGGCCTTAAAAGTCAAACAACATCTTAAATTATGCCTAAAATTACTAAAATTTCCTATCCCAAATATGAAATTAGAAATTCTACAAAATTATAGGGCAACAAGGAAACCAACTTCCTCCTATAAATCTCTAAGACCTTTTGGAGGACAAATACAAATTTTGAAATAAATTGTTGAAATTATGCTCTTGCATCAATAGCTACCAATGTATCCTTGTAGGCCACCCCCTTTAACAATAGTAATACCAATGTCCTTTACCTAGAAGAAGCTCCTTACATAATTCTCTCTTAGATCCCCTTAACCCATTGCAATGATTGTCTTTGATTCCTACCTAGTTGCAAGCACATTTTGAAGCAATTTAGCATATTCCTGGTTGAGGATTTCAATAAGTATGTGATTTTGTTTACATCTTGTGACTGTCCCGTATGTGAATATATAAAATCATTTTTTTTGTACCAGTTTAAGGACTTATACCATCAGGTGTGTGCGCTAACATGGATGGAACGCTAACTACATGTTGTATATATTGTAATGTAAATGAATAATCTCTTTTGGAAAAGGCTCCACTCATGATGCCATTTTGCAAATGCTTGCACTCACCAATTGTGGTTAGATTGGTGAGGTAGATTTTAAGGTCTCTTCCAATTTATAAACACATACAAAAAAGCATTGACGAACCTCTTGCTTTAATGCAATGGATACAACGTAAATAATTCTCCATGGAAAAAAAATATCGGGGTCCCTATCATACCATGTTACTCCCTTCTCAAGATACCTAAAACTCGCTAACACTCCCTATCACACACTCTTATTCATTCATTTATGAATTTTGACCTAGTGCTTTGTGATGTTTTCCTGGCACTCCCTAACACTCCTTAGCACACATTAACACACCTTGGCACTTGGAACATATTTGTATGCTTCCCTAGCACTCTAACATGCCTTGGCACTTCCTATAATATCGTGTCACTCCCTTCTTAACACACCTGGAACTGGTTGATACTTCATTTCCATGCATTTGAAACTAGTGCTCCCTTGTGTTTCCCTGACACTTGGCCCTCACAATCCCTAGGATGTGTTCATGCCACACCCTGGCACCTGGCACATCTTGGAATGCCTATCATGCCTTGGAACTGCCTAGCATGTGTTAGTACCTAGGCATTCCCTGCCACACCTTGGTATTCCTTAGCTTTCATGTCGTCATAGATAGCCTTACTTTTTTTGCAACTTGGGAACCCAACCAAGTCATTGGAAAATTAATGTTGTGCCCAACCCAAATGTTGTGCCCAACACTTTCTAGCATGTGTTAGCATGTCTTTTCAATCCTTGGCATGCACCGACACTCCTTAGTTATCATGCCCTCAAAATTACCCTAATTCTCGACCCCTAACCCATTTAACCCCCTAAACCCATAAAACCCTAACCCATTTAACCCCCAAAACCCTAACCCCTAAAATTCTCAACTACTAAATCCCTTAACCCCCTAAACCTCTAAATGCTTAACCCCTTTAACCCCCTTAACCTCTACCCCTCTAAACCCCCTTCAACCCACCAACAATATGTGGATGACACTCTTCTTATGGGCTCTCCTCAGTCAAAGAAGCCATTTCCTAGAAAAACAAATAAAACACTAAATGGAGGGAATGACTCGAGGCCCCGGAATGGGTCTAGCAAAATCACTCTCAGGATTGGACTAACCTAGCTGATGAGCTAGGGAAAAGGAAGATTCAAAGGGATGATCAGCCGGGCAAGCTAAGATGGGGCTCTAATGTGGCTTGCCACTTCAACATAAAAGAATCCTACAGCCTCTTATCTAACTCCACTCACATCCCCACTCAAGATATATGGTGTGTCCATCCCTTCACATCGCCGAACATTTGCACATTCCCGAACCTAGACAATCAATGAACTCATGTAGCCATATTGGGTGACATATTTTAGATGATTTACCTGTCAACTGATTTAAGATGTATAAAAACATAGGTGAAAAACAATATGAAACATTTTATAAAACTTCAAATAAAAATATGGATTGATTAGAACTTTTGGGATGAGGGTAAGGAATGCTGCATAATAAATACTCTAAGAGCGCATTGGTTGCCTGAATATATGGTAGTTGTTCTTTTCCTTTATTTTTTAAGCATCCTGCAAAGAAAAAGGTTATGAGGAATTATGAGGTGATGTGGATAAATGTGATATATTTACATAACTTAGAGGTATTAATTTATAATAAGTATTAAATCACTCAAATTTTTGTTTATTTTATTATAGGTTTTATTTTATTATATGTTTTATAGTGATAAAATAAAAAAATTATAAAAATAAATTAATTATATTTTTAATTAAAACTATTATTATTAGTAAAGGCTCCTTCTAGGTCTCCAGATAGCTCTACCTCTTTAGTGATTGAGAGGTTCCATTGAGCTCGGGGGCTCTGGATGAGAGATTTGTGTAGTGGTATGACTTGTCTGAGGTCGATTCCTTGAAATTCTCTCTTGCAACCGAGCTCTTCCATCAAGGTCCAGACATGCCAAGGAAGAATCATTTGTTTGTGTGCAAGCTTTGAAACATTATGGAGTTAATTAACTAAGTATGTGATTATGTGAGCAAGGTGCAGATCAATAACTTGTTGTTTGAAATGGTTATTGGTCTACATCGGTTTCCTAGGCTTTCAAGGGAGATTTTTTTATCTTTATTTCTCTCTGGTGCTCTTCATTCGGCCTTTGTTAGTCATTGGTATTATCTCGTGGCGATTGGTAGTCAACCACTCGTTATTTTGGCAGAAAATTGGGAATTTGAAATTGAACTAGTTAGGGATAGAGTATGTGCGCGCGCGTGTGTGTGTGTATTGCGCTAATATGGTCAGTCTTGCAAATGAGAATCCTCTCCGAGCTATACTAAGGTACACTAGTTTTCTTATGATTTGGTTTAGCTGACATAATATACCTTACAGGAAGAAGAGATCAAAGATGACTAACAATATGGTAGACTATAGAGATTCTCCCTATGAATTAGATGAGTAGCATGGTGTTGGGAACTCTTCTGACTTAGTAGACACATTGAGGAGTTTGAAGGATGAAATAATTAACCCCTTGATCCCTTAAACCCCAAGCCACTAACCCCTAACCCCTAACTTGGAATCCTTGAACCCCACAAACCCTAATCCCATATCCTCTTAAAAATTGACGCTTAACCCCTAACCCCTAACCCCTTAACCCGTTGACACCTAAATACAATAACCCTTAGGCACTTAACCCCTAAATCCCTTGATATGTAAGATCTTGATGGGTAATTGTTAACCCCTAAAGCCCTTAACCACTAAGATATTAACCTCTACCCCATAAACCCCGTAAAACTCAACCCCCTAACCCCTAAACCCCCTAAGCCCTAACCCTTTACCCTTTACCCTTAGCCACTTACTCCTAAAACCTTAAACCCCTTAACTCCTAGAACCCCTTATCCTTTCTCCCAAACCATATGTGCTCCAACACTAATCTTCTTGAGCATATAATGCTTTTTCCTGCTAACCGCTCCAAATACAACCTTGCACTAGTAGGGTCCATGGAAAAGAGCTACAAGATCCCCAAATCTAATCTACATTTTATAGACAATCACATTTCCCCAAATATCCTCCACGTATTTGCCTTGGTGTATTGGAATTTGAAAAATACATAGGATGCCAAAAGTAATCCTAATCCTAAGACTCAACTTCCCTAATGACTAGGAGGCCTTGAAAATCAAACAACCTCTTAACTTCTACCTAAAATTACTAAAATTTCCTATCCTAAAGATGTAATTAGAAATTATACAGAATTATAGGGCAACAAGGAAACCAACTTCCTCTTCTAGAAATCTTTAAGACCTTCTTGAGGAAAATTACACACTTTGAAATAAATTGTTGAAATTATGTTTTTGCATCAATAGCTACCAATGTATCCTTGTAGGCCACCCCCTTTAACAATAGTAATACCAATGTCCTTTACCTAGAAGGAACTCCTTACATAATTCTCTCTTAGATCCTACCAAGCATGAATTTTTTTAGAAAAATGGGTGTTCACCCTACAAGATTCTATCCTCATGGCCTAAGGTAAGGCATCCCTCTATCTCACCCATGACTATTACATTAATGGTACACTGTTAAAGAGCAACAAACTTTGAATGGATCATTCTTTGCGTTGAGTTTCATGGATAATATAAGATAGTTTGTTGATCAAGTTTTGTAATTTTTCATCATACTCTTGAGACCTTTCTCCAACCATTTTCTTAATTTCCTTTAGCTTAGCGATTTTTTGTTGTTCAATGTTTAGCCTCTATAACTTAGATATAAATATCACCTTTAATCATCCAAGGCCTTAGCTACACCCTAGGGATAAATCTATATGAACTTCACGCACCATTAGATAATCTTCCCCCACAATGTGGTTAGGAACTTTATCAACTTATAAACTAGCACTACAATCCTTTTCACCCTCCAAATGAATCCACATAAGAATCAATGTGGTTTTTCATCACCACCACCCTTCATAAAGTTCTTGGAACTATTATAACCATATCATTACTTGGGTGTTTACCAAGATAAAACCTTATGGACATGTTTGATAAAGCCTTATGTGCTCACCTTAATGGCAGCCTCCTTACGACTACTAGTACAAAGGGGAATCTTATAAGGATCTTCAACACCCTAGATGCCACTTGATTGCAAGAGTTATGGCATTCATATCTACCTATTTTGTTTGAAACATTTCTAAAGGTTGTTAAAATCCCCATCAATCCTTAGTTAAAGTCTCATGTTTTGAAGCACTGATCTTAAAAGAATGTTTTATATTAGGGTATACATCCTCGAGGTCTCTAATCTTTCGTTTTCTTTCGACAACCCAACCCTTCTTGAAGCATCGATGCTCAATATTTTGATCCATAGAAAAAATTATTTCGTAATACATTTGTAGAGATATATAGATGAAATTATCCCCTAGCCACCACTATACTATACACATTTATTTAATGGATAAGGGTTTGTAGTTATCATTCAATGGAATCACTTCTAACCAATATCGATCTCTATTTCTCTTCTGGATTGTTCTTTACTTAATGGCCACCATCTTCGATGTCGTTCCTTTGGAAGTTCAAAAAGAGATTTTATTGTTGGAAAGTAAAGAGGTTGAGGGTCTCCCTTATCACTCAAATTTCGAGGTGATGGGCGAGGATTTGAAATGAATTGAGACCCTGGAAAACCTCGGAAGAAACACTTTTCTATCACAACTCACTGGCCTTACACCAACAAATGGCTACTTTGTCTCACATAGTACTTCAAGATAAACAAGTTGAGACCTATAATCTATTTTCTCCCCTTGAAGATGTCAAAAGAATGCTTAGTAGCCTACAATACTGTTTCGATAATGTGGACCCCTAATTGGCTCACATTGAAGGTTTTCTAGTTAGTGACTCTGCCTCCAAGGACCTTACTGATCCTCCAGTTGATCATATACAAACTCTTATTACAATTTCCTATAATCAAGTTTAGGGATGGTACAATTTAGAGTTTTTGTTGTTATTTTTAGTTTAAATGGCTCATGGCTACATATAGTGTGATAGTCCACTTTTCTCAACATGTTTTTTAGACCTCAAGCGTGGAAATTATGTTTTATTGTCACCTGTACGAGATTGTATGAATATTTATGGTCTTGTTGATGGTGGAGAGAGTATCTAGAGTGGCTCTTCGTTTGGTCTTGCTGTACATGCTATGGAAGTGGAGGATTCCCATTGTTGTTGTCAATATTATGCTTACCTGGTCTTTTTTTGGTGGTTTATGTTTATGTTTTCATGTTCCTTGGGTTTTGGTGCTAGCATCAAAGTATGCTATGTTTCTTGTCATTTTATGGGCACCTACAACTTGAATTTTGGCAATTGAAGCTTGTTTCAACATATGCTTTCAACTTGGCTTGTTTTGGGATGGATGAGTATGTTCACCTCTAAGAAAGTGGTTACTCTTTTCATGTTAGATGGTAGATGTGGTTTTGTGTAGAGGACACTGAGGAAGACTATGATTTACTGATGTTTCACTCTGTCAAAGGACACTCTTTTCTAGGTTTGGAGCTCTATTTTCTTCTCGTTTTCAAGGCAACTATCACTGAAGCACATTCATTTTTGGTTTATGTGCACTATTTCTCTAGAATTGTCTCATTTTATGAGGGGCCTAAACTCTTGACGCAAATCTTTAGTTGTTGTTGAAATGGAAATTTGTTATTATTGTAATAGTGTTTTTGTGGCTCTGGGATCTTGTGATCGTTGGAGAAGCTAATGCTTTTAGAAGTATACAAATTTGATGTTTAATATATCAATGTAAATCTTCTATTGTAAATCTGTTATTTCAATATGAATATGAAGTATTTTAATTTACAAAAAATTATGGAGCAGAGAACAATAACTTCATCCTTGCTAGGGATAAAACTTCCAACTAATCACACTATTTAGCATGTTTATAAATTTTAAAACAATATGCAATCTATTTTGGAAAAAATTAGTTGAAAGTTTAGTCGTCTTTGTTTGTGCACTAGGGAAGCCATGCAATAATACATTTGTCATTTTTGATATGAAATTCTTAGATAACTTAGGGAAATGTATAATTAAAATTAAAGCCACTTGTAATGTTTGTTGAGATAAACCAAGAGAACTTTCATTTTTAAAAAATATCATATAGACATATATTATAATTTATTTTGAAATATTAAATATAAAATTTATTATTGATATCAATTTTAAAATATAAAATTAAAAACAAAAAATAAATAATTCATTTTAATAATTTTTTTTTTTTTTTTTTTTTATAATAAAATTAAAATAATTTATAATTTGATTTATTTGATAGGTTATAAAAATTAAAATTCGAACTCTTCATCCTGTCTATATTTCAGGTATGTATTCCAATGAAAGAAGAAAGAAGAGTAAAAATACCAAAAAAATTAGCGCGAAGACATATTTCAGAAATCGGGCAGGACGAAGAAAAAAATCTCTAAGATGCCTCTAACCGATGGTCCTCTTGCAAGAGCAGGCGAAAGGCAAATAGATTGCAGGGATTTTTTCTACAGCAACCCAAACCCCGGCTCCCACATTAGAGGCTTGTTTTCTGTGCCAGATAAAGCCCCGACCAGCCAGAGGCGTGTTTTCTACGCCAGATAAAGCCCCGACCGGCCAACAGGCGAAAAAAATCCACTGTATCCTGCAGGTTACGAGGGCCTAGCTGGTGCGACAAAGCTCGGCTTCAAATCCGAGTTCGAGTTGGGGTTTTAACTGTGCGGGTATCCAAGTGAGGGCTTTGAAAGGCTCTGAGTCAGTGAATGTGTTGTCTCTGTACTCGGCTTCTGAAGGGAAAATATGGGTTAAGGCTGCCAAGCTCAAGTACGAACAAGGACGAGCAAGAGACTTTGAAATTGAAGAGCGAGGGTTTTGAACCTACGAATCTGGTATCTATTAGTTTGATTAAGTGTTGTGTCGTCGATTACAATGGTTGGACGAGCAAGGTACTTCGAAATCGAAGGGCGAGGGTTTTGAACCTACGAATCTGGTATGTATTAATTTTATTAAGTGTTGTTTTGTTGATTGCAATGGCCCTGTTTACTCAATTCGGCTTTCGATTCAGGGGTAGGACAATGGGGTCAGGGTTTGGTCTCTGCGGCCTATGGTCAAGGGAAAACAAAAAAAAAATGTACATGACAGGGTTTCCATGTGCAAAAGGAGCATAGATGAAGTGTCTATGAATGGGGCAAAGTTGGGGATTCAGATCAGAGCAATTCGCAATTGATTTCTGTGGAAATTGTGACAAAGAGCATCAAGGGCGAGACCAAAGCCACTGAATCGCAAGTGGAATTTGTTCTGATAAAAGTGTCTGGGATGATACAATTTTTCCGACTGGGAGCTGCAATGGCGATGAAATGGTTGTTGTTGATATTGTAAAAGGCATAGACTTTAGCAAAGCCTGCAAAAAAGAGATCAATTGTTCACCATCTGCAGATCATCCAAAGAACATTTTGGTCATGGGACTCCATTATGGTGAAAGAGGGCCATATTTCAAGGGGCTTCCTAGAAATGGAGTGATAAGGAGTGTCAATGGAAGTGTTGTTTTAAAAAACAATGGTGAAATATGGTCAAAGGGGCTCGTTGCAATGGAGAAACACTTGGTGTTTTACATTGGGTGTAGAAGTTGCCCTCCTAAAAAGAGGGTTTTCATATTGGATACAATTCATCAACAGAAGGTTTTGTTTCGTTTGTACGAGAGGCCGGGCGAGAAGGAAGAGAAGCAGCCGAGGAGGAAAGATGGTGCACATCGTTTTTTACCGTAACTATGGGAAGACATTCAAGAAACCTCGACGTCCCTACGAGAAGGAGCAGCTGGACGCAGAGTTGAAATTGGTAGGATAATATGGGCTACCAAACAAGAGAGAACTCTAGTGGGTTCAATGCACGCTGAGCCGCATATGAAATCCAGCGCGGATGCTTCTGACGTTGGACGAGAAAAACCCTCACCAGATATTCAAAGGATAATCCCTACTGCGGCGTATGAATAGGTATGGTCTCCTGGACGAGACTCAGAGCAATCTCGATTCTCGCTCTAGCCGTTGAGAAATTCTTTGAGCGCCGCCTGTAGACTCTCATCTTCAAATCAGGGATGGCCAAGTCCATCCATCATGCTCGTGTTCTCATCCGGCAATGCCACATCAGGGTTGGTAGGCAAGTTGTGAATATTTCTTCTTTCATGGCAAGAGTTGATTCACAAAAGCACATTGATTTATCACTTACAAGTCCGCTTGGCGAGGGACATCTTGGTCGTGTGAAACAAAAGAACTTGAAGGCAGCGTCAAAGAAGGCTGCTGGTGGAGATGGTGAGGAAGAGGATGAGGAATGAGGCCTAGCAGTATTAGTGGCCAAGAATAGCTATCTGCACACTCTCTTCTTCTGTGTGAAGCTTTTAGATTTTGTTAAAAGAATTTTTTTAGCTGGATTTTCTGGTTACTACAACAACTGGTCGTGAAACTTTGTTAAATTGTAAATTTGGAAATAGTGAGCATGCATTTAAAATTTTGTCAGATTACTAGCTGTTGTAAGATGTTTGGTTTGTTAAACATTCGTAGTAGGTTAGAATACACTTCAAAATTTCCTGGAGTTTGATCTATAAGGTATTTGATTATATCGTTATCTATATATTTTATGCAATTCCCAAATTTTATGCAATTCCCGAAAACTTTTCTTTTGGGGTTTTTGCTTACTCACCTAGAGGGAATCGCATGACATGTTTTATTACCAGTGAGTCCCTTTGATCACAACCCATTTTCCATCCTATTTAGATATTTTGACCCATAAATTTCTGCATATAGCTTGGAGCAGAGAAGTGTTGTAGACAAGCAAATAGTCTTACTATCTGGTCTTTCTTTGGCTTTTGTGTCGTTTGTGTCTGTAACCTTAATTATATTAAGCTTTTCCGGTGCTAATAATTACACTTTCCAAGAAATAGCTACCATGACTCACTGGCCAAGTCCCATTCTTTTTTTCAAAGGACAGTGCTATGAAAGTTTCCTTCAAATCAATGAGTGAATTGGAGTGGAGACTTTGGCCTTTCCGATGGCAATCTATGAAACGTAATGCCCACAATGCGAACAAAACAAAACAATTAACTTTATTCCGAATTGATGCAACTAAATGGCTCTTGCTCTCCTCTAATGTCTTCCGTTTCAATGATTTTGCGGGTAGATTTGAAGGGAACTGTTATGATGCAGGAGATAACGTAAAATTGGATGGGCCATGTCATTTAGTGTAACCCTCCTTTCTTGGGTAGATTCTCAGTTTTACTTGGTGTTTTACATAACTCTTTTAGATGTTGTAGCCAATTGGGTAGATGGTATTAGATGCAACCGCACCAATTCTAAAATTGCGTGTTTGGTCCAAGGAACAGAGGCCTTTCCTAATGTGCACAAAAATGGAACAACAAAAAGGGGAATTGAAGTCGGTAAGTCTAATATTGTTGCTTTTTTGGATATCGAATTGACCTGCATATTTCCTTTTTTGCTGTCAAATATTTAATAGTGTCTCAGTTCATTTCCACTCTGGAGAACTTGGCCTTTCCAATGGCAGTCTATGAAACGCAATGCCCACAATGCGAACAAAACAGAATAATCAACTTTATTTCAAACTGATGCAATTAAATGGCTCGTGCTCTCCTCTATTATCTTCTGTTTCAATGATTTTGAGGGTAGATTTGAAGGGACACTGCTATGATGCAGGAGATAACGTAAAATTTGGCCGGGCCATGTCATTTAGTGTAACCTTCCTTTCTTGGGCAGCTTCTCAGTTTTACTTGGTGTTTTACATAAGTGTTTTAGATGTTGTAGCCAATTGGGTAGATGGTATTAGATGCAACTGCACCAATTCCAAAATTGCATGTACAAGTTTGGTCCAAGGAACATAGGTCTTTTCTAATGTGCACAGCAATGGAACCGCAGAAAGGGGAATTGAAGTCTGTAAGTCTAAGATTGCTGCTATTGTGGCTATCGAATTGACCTGCATATTTCCTTTTTTTGCTGTCAAATATTTAATAGTGTCTCAGTTCATTTCCACTCTGGAGACTCTGGCATTTCTGATGGCAGTATATGAAACGTAATGCCCACAATGTGAACAAAACAGAATAATTAACTTTATTTCAAACTGATACTGAGCATACTAATAACGGAAATACTCATTTTTCATTACGTTTACTACTTCCTTCTCAAATTACTAATGTTATAATGTTAACTACAATCAGTTGTATTGTAGTAGTTTCAAATAAGTAATTTTTACATGTCGTTTGCACATAGAAGATTGACCACCTACCACAATTCGTTCATGAGCCCTAGCCACACATGTCGGGCCAGCACCGTGTTTTGGGTAATTTTGTGACCATATGGTACCTTTTTTGTTTTTTTGTAATGAAACAGATCTATGTTTTCATCATTATCTGAAATAAACTCTGGATAAGTGACTTATGCGAGTTCTGATATGGAGGATTTTCTCGTAGACAATGACCTCATTCCAATTCTGGTAGCAGTATCATTACACATTAGTAGTAGCAGAATAATATTGTTGTTGATATCACATTTCTCCTGTATGGTATTGGTCAATATTGATCTGCTACGGAAACAATATTACCCTCATTGCTCTCCCAACTATGAATTCATGTTAACGCAATCAACATTGGTTTAGTGTTAATGCATTGGTGCTGCTAATGGTGAGCTCCACGTTCATGTTGTATTTTTGGATGAGGCTACTTGTAGGCCATGGGTAACGTTGACCCCCCAAAAAATAAAATAATAATGCACTACTTCATAGCCAAAAGTCATTGAATTGTACAGCCAATCGTTTTTGAATAAAAAGCAGTTGCAAATGACTTTTTGGATCAAACTGCCAGAAAACAGAGCACCGGAAAATCAAAGCATATGTGAAATGTTTTGGAACCTGCACAGTGGAATATAAAGGTCTGTTTCGAAGAATTAAGAGTCAATTTTGATGCAATTAACAAAGAACGAAGGTAATGACCTTAGATTAGAAAACCATATATCAAGCGAGCCTGGTATCGAAGACTAGATCAAGTGTGCGCGGCTATAAAAAAAAAAAGCCTGGTATTTTCAGTTCATTTCCACTCTGGAAACTCTGGCCTTTCTGATCACAATCTATGAAACGTATTGCCCACAATGCGAACAAAACAGAATAATTAACTTTATTCCGAACTGATGCAATTAAATGGCTCGTGCTCTCCTCTAATGTCTTCTATTTCAATGATTTTGCGGGTAGATTTTAACGGACACTGCTATGATGCAGGGGATAACGTAAAATTTGGATGGGCCATGTCATTTAGTTTAACTGTCCTTTCTTGGGCAGCTTCTCAGTTTTACTTGGTGTTTTTCTAAATTTTACTTGGTGTTTTACATAAGTGTTTTAGATGTTGTAGCGAATTGGGTAGATGGTATTAGATGCAAGTGTCGCAATTCTAAAATTGCAACTTGCAGTTTGGTCCAAGGAACAGAGGCCTTTCCTAATGTCCACAGCAATAGAACCACAGAAAGGGGAGTTAAAGTTGGTAAGTCTAAGGTTGTTGCTTTTGTGGATTTCGAATTGAAAAAGTCAGTAAGTCTAAGGTTGCTACTTTTGTGGATTTCGAATTGACCTGCATATTTCCTTTTTTTGTTGTCAAATATTTAATAGTGTCTTAGTTCATTTCCACTCTGGAGACTCTGGCCTTTCCGATGGCAGTCTATGAAACGTAATGCCTGTGAATATAAGTGTGATGCCTTATTAGTTTCAAGGTTGCTTTCCGGAATTGTTAAGTTTTGGAAACTTGTTTTTCTCTTGGATTTAAAATGACTGTTGTTAGCTTTAAAAAAAAATGGAATTTATTCTTTTTTCTTTCCATAAAAAACAGAGATTTAAGGTAATTAAAATCACTATTTGGGAACTTGAAAGGTTGAAACCACCTTAAAATAACATTTAAAATGATTTATTTGTTTTTTTTTAAATATTATTTCATATTGTCTCTAGAGAGACAATAGTTTGAATTATGGACATATAGTCTCTATAGAGACAATACGTTTTTTATCTCAGCTATTGTCCATAAAGAATGTTATTGTCTCTACAAAGACAAAAATGAAAGTGTCTCTACAGAGACAAATTGTAGACAAATAAAATTGTCTCTTAAAAGACAATAATGCCTGTGTCTTTATAGAGACAATAATAATATGTGTTCTATATTGTCTTTATAGAGACAATTGTTTGAGACACTAATTCTGAGACAGTAATTTTGAGACACCCGCTTAAAGACAATATTTAAGACGATACACAATTTTATTTTTGTCTCTAATTAAGACAATTCACTGGAAAATTGTCTTAAATATTGTCTTAAAACACCCCCACATGTAGTAGTGTGGTAATCACAAATGTAGTTTTGTGAAAAAAATGTAGTTGATAACACTTCTTATATGTATTACATCTTATTCTCATTCTAGGCTACTATTAACATTGAACTATGAACATTGAAAGGGTTGTCTATTTTCACATATTTAAGTGGAATTAACTATTCACCAAAGGTAAGTTGCCATTCAAGTTGACCATTAACATAAGTTAATTTAACCGTCTCATGAGAATGCAACAAGAATGAAGGAGAGAGAGTTGTATGCCTTTCTATACCTTGTTATAGCCTACCTCTTGTTAATGTCAATCATATCTTTGGGGTTAGCCTTTTGGCTTACCTAGATCCCTTTCTATTTCAAACATAAGACCATACACGTTCATCATTATTTGTTGTTTGAGAAGTATTAAGAATTGAAAGCCTTTGTGTGGGTGAAGCAACTAGAGGGTCTACTTGAAACACCGTTATCGATGAAATAGGTAACCTCGACCTCAAAAACGGGAACTCTAGCCCAAAAACTCTCAAAAAACATGAAAAAACACCCCCCAAAAAAAAAGTGTGTCTTCCAGAACGCACTTGTTTTTTTTTGAAAGTCAAATTTCAACATTTTCTAAAATTATGCTAAAAAAAATTGTTTGTTGAAAAAAGGATTGAAAAAACACCCCCAAAAAAAAAAGTGTGTCTTCCAGAACGCACTTCGTTTTTTTTTAAGGTCAAATTTCAACATTTTATAAAATTATGGTAAAAACAAAATTGTTTCTTGAAAAAGGGATTGAAAAAACACCCTCAAAACAAAACCAGTTGATGCTGGAATAACAAAAAAAAAATTATGTCATACTTTTGGCATTTTTAAAAATAGAAGTAACATTTTTTAATTTTTAAAATTCAAACATTAAAAAAAAAACCTAAAATTTAAGAAAAAAAATAAATTAAAAAAATAAAAACATTTAAAAGCTTAAAATTTAAAAATATATGAAGATAAAAAAAATAAAAATAAAAACAAAATAAAATTTTTAATTCAAACATTAAAAAAAACCTAAAATTTAAGGAAAAAAAAATAAAACAATAAACAAAAAAAATTTAAGATTGAAATTTAAAAAAATATAGAAATTAAAAAATAAAAATAAAAGCAAAATAAAAATATTAAATTTAAAAAAAAAACAAGTTAAAAAAAGAAGGAAATTATAAAAAATAAAATATAGAAATTAAATTTAAAAAAGAAAAAGAAAATGCTTATTAAATTTTTAAAAAATAAAATAATTTAAAACAAAAAATTAAATTTAAGGAAATATATTAAATTTTAATAAATTTAAAAATTTAAAATAAAAATATTAAAAAAAAAAAAACATTATTTAAATTAAAAGTAAAAAAATGAAAAATTAATTAAAAATAAAAAATAAAAATAAAATACAATGAAAATATTAAATTTAAAACAATATATATTAGAAAAACAAATAAACTATAGAAAATAAATTAAATTTAAATTACAAAAAATAAAATATATATATGAACTTAAATTAAAATATGTATATATATCAAATTTTATTAAATTAAAAAAAAATAAAAAATATTAAAATAACAAATTAAATTTAAAAACAAAAATATTAAATTTTAATAAATAAACAAATAAATTTTGAAAGAAAAAAAAATTTTAAATATAAAAGAAAAAAAAAATCATTGTTAAAATAAAAACTTTAAAAATCAATTAAAAATGGAAAATTGAAAAAAATATAAAAATATAAAATAATATAAAATAAAAAATAAATTAAAAAACAAATTAATTTAAAAAAATTAAGTTTAATTAAAAAAAAAAATCTAATTTTAAATACAGAATTTTAATTGAAATATAAAAATATAAAAATTTTATGTTATTAACAAAAAAAAAATTAATAAAAAAGTAAAACATTTAAAAAACAATATTAAATTCAAATAAATTTAAAAAAAAATACAAAATTTATTAAATTCTATAAAATAATAAAGAAAATTTATGAAATTTAAAAAAAAAAAAATTCAATTAAATAAAAAAAAAAAAAGCAAAATTTAATAAAAAATACTAGCAAAATAAATTAAAAAAAACAATTAAAACAAAAAAAAAAAAAAATTTACAAAAAAAAAAACAAAAAAAAAAAAAACAAAACAAATTATATTTTATATAAAAAAATTAAATTAAAAAAAGAAATAAATTTTTTGAAAAAAAAATTTAAAAAAATCAATTTAAAAAAAAAAAATAAAAAAAAAATAAACCAATTTAAAAAAAAAAAATTAAAAAATAAAATAAAATTGGAGCGGCGGTGGTGGTGGCAGCCACCCGCCCGCCCACGGGCCGGCCTCCGCCGCCGCCCGGGCGGGGAGGGCCGGGTGGCGCCGCCCCCACCACCACCACCGCCGCCCCACCACCACCGCCGCTCCAATTTTTTTTTTAAATTGTTTTTTTTTTAATTTTTTTATTTTTTTTTTTTTAAATTGATTTTTTTTATTTTTATTTTTTTAAATTTTTTTTTTTTATTTCAATTTTTTTTTTTTTTTTAAATTTAATTTTTTTATTTAAAATATAATTTTTTTGGTTTTTATTTTGTTTTTATTTTTTTTAAATTTTATTATTTTATTTTTTGTTGTTTTTAATTTTTAATATATAAGTGTATTTTTTATTTGATTCGATTTTAATTTTTTTTTTTTAATTTTTAATATTTTTATCTTAATTTGATTTTTTTTAATTTTTTTTTTAATTTCAGAAAATTTAAATTTTTTTTTATTCAATTTTTTTATCTTAAATTCAATTTGTTAAATTTTTTTTTAATTTTCTTTTATTTTCATATTTAATATTATAGATTACTTATTTTTTAAAATTTAAAATTTAAAATTTATTTATTAAACTTTTTAAATTTTAATTTAATTTAATTGTTTTTTTTTTAAATTTTTTTAGTTTATTTAGTTTTTCATTTTTAAAATCTATAAATTGTTTCATTAAAAAAAAAGCACTAAATTTATGTGTATTTGTTTTTTAATTATTTGCATGTGTTTTTTTTCATTTTTTTTTGTTTTTTAATGATAGTTTTTTATTTTAATTTTCTTTTTTTCTTTTTTTCTTTTTCAATTTTAAATTTTTTTTTTTTTTAATTTGGTTTTTTTTTGTTAATTTTAAAATTTGTATTTTTTTTCTTATTATTATTATTTTTTTTAATTTAAATTTTTAAATTTAATTTTTTTTTAAAATTTTTTTTTTAAATCTAAATTTTAATTTTGTAATTTTAATTATTTTAATTTTTTTTTTTTTTAATTTTTAATATGGTTTTTTTTAATAAGTTAAAAAAAAATGTTTTTTATGTTTTTTTTTTAATTTTTTTGGTCAATTTTTGTTTTTTTTCTTTAAATTATGTGTTTTTTTTTTCAAATTTTTTCATTTCCTTTGATATAATTTTCAAATATTTTTGTGTTTATTTATTTATTTTTGTTTAAATTTTTTATTTTTACGAGCTATTTTTGTTTTTTTTACATTTTTATTGGGTTTTTTTTATTGTTTTTATATATTTTTTTTATCTAAGTTTTGTGTTTTATTACCAACATGAAAATCACCACTCTAAAAAAAAAAGGTTGATGCAGCATCAATACGTTTCAAAATTAGCATGAAAATCACCGCTCTAAAAAAAAAGGTTGATGCAGCATCAATACATTTCAAAATTAGCATGAAAATCACCGCTCTAAAAAAAAAATGTTGATGCAACATCAATATGTTTCAAAATTAGCATGAAAATCACCAATCTAAAAAAAAAAAAAGTTGATGTTGAGTTGATGCTGCATCAATACATTTCAAAATTAACATGAAATTCACTAACATTTTAAAACAAATATTCATACTTCATAAATAAAAATATTAGAGTGTCAAAAATGAGCACCAAAAAAAAAAATGGTGATTCTGCATCACCACTTTTCAAAATCTGGTGCTTTTTATGCTACCAAGAAAAAGTAGGTAACATTACGGTTACCTATTTCATCCGTAACATTGTTCTACTTGAATCATCGTATTGCAATTAAGGTGACATTTAAGCCTAAATTGACATCCTTTTAGCATCAATTCATCATCCTTTGAATACCCTTTTCCTATCACTATACCATCTTATAACTCACTATACCATCTTATAACACATTTGCTCACAACAATGCATTTTTTAGCAAGGTACAAATTACAATATTTCTAGCATTATGTCACTTTTAATGTTCATTCTTATATATTAATGAAATAATCTACTTTTTATGCGCACTAACGAGAATTTATGAGAAATACTTTAGATAGACTCATACTAGTACCCTTGGAGGCGACAATAAACAATTTGGAGAACACCTTTGTGTTATTGCAACACTTTTATCTTGCAACAACACCATCAAATAGTATTATTGCAGCACCCTAGCTAGGGGGGAAATGAATAAATAAATGGAGAGAAGATTGTTGTAATTGTGTAATAAATTAAAAAGATTGCTAGTACTTGTTCCATTTCCATTTTGTGTGTGTGAGGCAATGGTGAAACTTGTACCATTGCCTCATCTAAGGAGGTAGACCCCCCTTTGTTATTCAAGTAATAACTATGTTTTACCTAGGGTATAGTATATTTTCATTCACAATGTTGTTAATTTGGTCATTTACATTGTTTCTTAATTATTTATGTTGTTGGGCACTAGCAAGAAAATGATGGCTTGAAAAGTGGTAATGGGGCTACACTAAAGCATGCCCATAGGAATGCACAATGTATGCTTTGAAATCTAGTGTTGACAAGGCTTGAGCTGGTTGACTTGGCATGACTAAGGAACATACATGTGTTGCCTCATCTACCTCGGTAGACCCCCCTTGTTATTCAGCCCTTGTTATTCAAGTGCTAATTGCTTTTTAGTTTGGGTATAGTATATTTTCATTCACAATGTTGTTAATTTGGTCATTTACATTGTTTCTTAATTATTTATGTTGTTGGGCACTAGCAAGAAAATGATGGCTTGAAAAGTGGTAATGGGGCTACACTAAAGCATGCCCATAGGAATGCACAATGTATGCTTTGAAATCTAGTGTTGACAAGGCTTGAGCTGGTTGACTTGGCATGACTAAGGAACATACATGTGTTCTTATAGAAACATGCACACATTCTTACTAATACAAACATGTTCTTAGAAATGCTCATGCATTCCTAGTGGGATTTGTTTTACTCATGCAGGTCCACAACACCATTTTTTACCATATTAGGACCACACAATGTATTTTTGGGAGATATTAAGCAAATTTATTAATTATTAAACTACTTTAAAAAATCAAATCAACACCATACTTGGTTTTTGGAGTTTTTTTTAGGTTTAAAAGTCTAGTTAAAAAATGAAAAATCACCCCAAAGTGTACCCTAAACACAATTGGTATATTAAATTACACATAAATTAATTAATATGAAACCTAATCAAAACCCAAACACCATCATCATTGTATGTTACAATTGGTATAAAGTAATTATACTCTAATATATTGGACTTCTAGATGTTAATATATTAAATTTTTAATGAGTACCAATTATGAATGATATGGTCACTGGACAATAATAACATAGTATACCAAATGCTTGTCATGAAAATGTATTGAATTATTAGAATAATTTTATATTATATCGAGAGTAGAGGGTGCAATACAACTCTGTATTAGGGAGTAGTTGTGAAGAATAAATGAATTAACCATAAGTTACTTTAAAAAAAAAAAATACAAGTGGGCTCTTTATATATATATATATATATATATCAACGTTCAATACAAAGTAATTAATACATGTTATATAATTAAATTATAAAAATATTTACAAATTAAGAAATAAAATCAAGTTTAAAATGAATCAACATTGGTTAAAATAATTAAATTTAGTATTTATTTTATAATAATGTTTTGAATAAATATAATTATAAAACTTATAATGTATATTTTTTAATATAATAATTAAAAAAATAAAATTCAATATTTGTTTTATAATAATATCTTAAATAAATATGCTTATGGAGTGTAGCTCAATTGAAGATCACTTGTTATAAAATCATATGTAAAGCAAGAGATTCAAAATTAAAATCTAGACCAACAAATAAATATTTATAACAAATAAAAATTTGTAATAATTAAAATAAAATATTCATATTTAAATTTAAATTTAATAATATTAATAAATAATACATATATATATATATTATATTTGATTTTAAAACTCCAACAAATATCATAATTTTTAATTTTTAACCATCTCAAAATATTTCGTTTATATATAAATATTTAAAAAATATTAATAAATAATTAAATTAATATTTGAATTAATGATTTTTCTACTACACATATTTTAAAAACACACCCTTTCACCTATAAATCTACACTTGTACATTTTTTAAAAACAAACTTCTTATAAATTAAAAAAATTATAATTAAATTATTTCAGAGTTTGAAGCATTATTGCGCAAAGAGGTGCTCTCTAGTTCATTATCGGGCAGAGAGGTGCTCTTTAGTTCAGTGTGGTAGGGGAGGGACACTAGTTGTTGTGCGCTCTCCCTACCACCTAGGATATAGACCATGTTAGCTTTGATTCGCATGTATGACACGTTACCAACCGAGAGACCCACTTGTCATAGTAGCTCGGGAATTAACCCATGTCTTGTTTCACGTGTTTTTGGTTGTGATTTATGGTTTAGGGTATAGTCTCTCGTTAGCACAGATTATTTTTCTTGGGGCCGAAGTGTGAGTGTTCTGCTACGCTAACTTTTGCGCGGTCGATGCCCTGATGTTGGCCACCCAACGCTCATTCATCATGCTCAACTAGCTTCTTTGCTGAGAGGATCCGTTTGTGTGCTAAGTGAAGTGGTTTGTGGGGGGTATAGGGGTTCTCTTGTTTTGGTTCAAGATTACGTCTGTTTCGCCTCGTTGCTCCATTGTCATGCTACACCAATGCTTGGTTGGGTTGTGTGCGTTCGATCGAGACCCAGATTTCAATCGGTTCAAAAGTGGAGAAATAGGTTTCACACTCCAGTGGCTTTTTTCGAGGGTAAATGGTAAGCTCGGTTGGGTTTGCAGGTGATGTATGGTGAGGGGTCAACATCTTCAACAAGGATGTAGCGAGTTTTGTGCGGCTTGGTGGCTTTGTCGATGGCTGTCTTGTAAGATTTCATTCCTACTAGCTGCTAACTCTTTGTTTTTTAACACATTCAAACCATGCAAATTTTGTGCTTTTCTGCGTTTTTGTGCTTACGGTTCACTATGTTTTATTTCTTAGTGAAGTTTGTGTTCTTCTATGTTTTTATGCTTAGTGTATATGGTAATTTATGGAGATCAATGCCTATGCGCTTCTATTTTTATGCTTAGGGTTCATTGTGTTTTTATGCTTAGGGAATTTTGTGCTCTTCTATGTTTTTATGATTAGTGTTTATGGTAATTTATCAAGATGAATGCCAAATTGTATCGATTCTAAAGTAAGGAGACCATGTTTTAATAATTTGTGCATTGTCTGGATTTGCAAGCTTTAGCAGAGAGGATGGATAAAAAAACCCTCGCAGCTTTGAAAGCTATTGTAGAGAGGATGGATAAAAAAACCTCACAGAATTGCAAGCTCTAGCAAAGAGGATGGATAAAAAACCCTCGCAACTTTGCAAGCTTTGGCAGAGATGATGGATAAAAATCCCTTAACCATTCTAACTAGGTTGGCTTTAGAACTAAGATGTAAAATTGGGATTTAAACTGGAAGGTCTCATACCTTTTCCTATGGTGATAAAACTTATGATGCCTTTGCCTATGGTGCTAGACCTTCTTCTTCCTTTTCCTATGGTGCTAAACCTTCTGCTAAGGGGTAAACTGGTTCTGGATCGATTTGATAAAATGTAACAGGTTATACGGGTTTCCTTATTCTGTCAAATTCAATGCTTATGTAACTTCTTATGAGAGAGGTAATAGCTATATGATTATAGGGAATGTTGCATACTCTCTAATTGGATCTACTCTAGATCCTCCTCGGTCTTTCTAAAAAAACATTCAATATTTATAGGAGCCATGTGAAGTCTTAATTCTGCACTGAAGTTCCCCTTCTCACAAGAATAATTCTTGAACCAACCCAGAGGTTCAGAACTCACATAATTCTTATTCTTAATAATTCCACTGTTACAATTTGTCTCTGCAACATAGTTCTTTGTTTTTCCTTATTGGATTCTCTCTGAGTTGGATCGATTCTCCATTACATCAACCATTTCCTTCTTCTCATTCTCAATAATGAGGAAATCCATTCCTTAGATAGATAAATATATCCAAATCTTCTAAATTTTTTTGGTGGAATCTATGCCTTGCAATTAAAGAAATTATTTGCTATTATCTTTCCTTGGCACTCACGTGAGAGCTTTGGCTAAAATCCAGCAAAAGTGTTCAGGAAAATTACAAACATTAAATCTTACAAAGCCATGATATTTAGTCTTAATTTGACTATTAAGTATTGACATGAGTTATTCGTGTGTGGTATTCTTTCTTGTCATCCACTGAATTTTGATCACATTTTATTCTCTAGTAATAACAACAAAATTGTGAATTTGTTTGATTAAAATTCATTTAATTTTTTTGATATAATGGAGTCATGAAAGCTCAAAAAAAATTAATTGATTGTGTGTATGCTTTCTTGTCACCTAATATATTCATCCATTGTTTATGGAGAACGAAGTGGAAAATGCTATGATATATACTCAATAGAGAAAGTACCTCATTCACTTTATGCTTAACAACTATATATATTCAAGAGTTCCAATAAAATGAAAATTTTCTAACAATAAATCCTTTCTATGGACACAAATGATGTTACATACTACATAGTTGGATCATGTTAATGATTTCAATTTAGTATGCTTTATAATTCATGATAGATAAAAAAATTAATCGATTTTGTGGTATGTTATTGATCCATAAATTGTTGTGGATATGCCACTAGACAGTTTGTCACAACAGATTTAATAATATTGTATTAAAAATCTGAAAATTATACACTATTAGAGTTTATTAAACTTTAATATCTATGTATTTAACTGTAATTAGTGCATGCATGTGAATGGAAATTATGAATAAAACTATAGAACGACAAAATAAGCACACACACACGAGACACAATCTATGCTTTCTGGGACAACCTTTTGGGAGAAAACCCAACTCGAAGGTGAGCTCGCTTCGCTCTCTTTCTATGTTTGGAAATATGGCTACATGTACAAAGAAGTAATTCATGTGGCCCGTGGGCTACTACAGTGTACAAATCCTCTATGTGTGCTCTACCTCCTATCTTTTATGGCTATATTTTCTCAAATATGGAACAAAATGCTCTTGAAAGAATGGAATGTCTCTTCCTCCTAGTGGCTCAGTTATAACACAGCCCAATAGCCTATTAGTTGTTAATTTTGACTACATCAACTCTTAACTAAAGTTACAATATAGAATATTCTAGAGTATTTTACATCACAAACAAGTGGATAGCCCCTTTTCCATAAATAATGGGAGCTTACGCAACATCCTCTCGAGATATAGGTGTGAAAAACAAGAAGGTCAACATCTGAGTGGGATATCTTTTGCATACGAACTATGATTGACATGCTTCTTGCATTGTTGGAATTATATATGTGTGTAGAATAATGTGTTTTGTTAATGTGGCAAAGTTTTACACCCCAAAAAATGTCGCTTGATACCTCAAAATTGTTCGGGAAGGTTTGAGACCCCATTTTTCCAAAATGGGTCCCGCTGGCAAAAACTGTCTTGTGAGCTGATTCCTCCACTTTTTCCACTCCAAATGCATCAAAATGGATGACAGACAATATAATGATCTGATTTGGATCACACCTCCCCATTTTGGGAGGAATTTGGTTCCAAAAATATTTTACTGAATGAGGTGAGGAAATTTATCCTCCACCTTCTCTCTGGTGTACCCTTTAGCTTTTCTTGGAAGTTGTCCCTTCAACCCAATCTTCCAAAGGTCATGCTGCCCATGTCTTGTAGTTCTAGACCTCTTCTGCAAAACTGTATCTTCTTTCAACTCTTCCCAATCGTCTGGTGTCAAATCCTCCAGAGAAGGTATGACTTATTCCTCTTCCTGATCTAGCATGGAAGGTTCATACAGTTTCAAATTATCCATATTCACAACTGAGAAAATGCACATATATGGTGGTAAACTGAGTCTATAGGAATTATCACCCACTTTGTCTAGTATCTCCAAGGGACCATACCTTAGATCCTTGATTTTCTTAGTAGGCCCCTACATCCTCTCCTTGTTCAACTGTAACCATACTACGAATCCTGCCTTGAGTGATTTGTGTATTCTTTGTTGATCATACCTAGCCTTATACTTCTCCTATGACTTATGGAGTGTTTATTATACCTGTAGATCAATTTGAATGATACTCTATAAATTTCCATCCCTCAAAGCATATCTTGTAATATCTTCCTTCACTCCTCCTTTCTTCCCACATGAAATATCCAAAGTTAAAGGTGTCAAATATCCAAAAAACAGTATGAAGTGGGGACTTTCCTGTAGAAGTGTGGACTACTATATTATAAGAATACTATATATATACCAAATTTTCATCCCAGGTCTTCAGATGCTTCTGGTTGTATCCCCTTAGAAGTTGCACCAAGTTCCTGTTGACTACTTATGTCTGTCCATCTTTCTATGGATGGAATGTTGTGGATCTCTTCAAATTTGTGTCCATATTCTCCTACAATGTAGTCTAGAATTCACTATGAAATCTTGTGTCCCTATTTGAAATGATGCTCCTTGGTATCCCAAAGTGCACCCAAACCTGTCCAAAGAACAAGTTTGTTGCTTCTTGTCTACTGATGGTATTTTTATAGGTGATCCAAGTGGATATTGGTGGCCACCCGCCTATTCCACTTGGGACCCCACCATTGTTTCTTTCATTTTTTCAAATTCCTTAAGTATACTACAATTTACTATTTTTAGAAGTTTTTCGGGTCCTGAACTTTTGGAGCTGTTTTGAGGCACTAAATGACCATTTTTGGGCATCAAACCTCTCGAAAATATGAGTCTGTTTTGGAATTGATATTCACAGTCATCATTTGTAGTCCTCGGATAGATATTTCTAACGATGTATCATGTGCGTCAAACGGAGATAGTATGCCAAAGTTACGACCTTAGGAAATTGATGTACCAATTTACCCTAATAGGGCCCATATTCTGATGTTTCATCTCCTAGGGTTAGATTTTTGGATGTTTAGGGTTTTCCATTGTTTCTCAATAATATATAGGCCTTCGAGCCTCATTTTAACATAGAGTTCATAGGCCTATAGCCACCACATCTCTTCTCAGAGATAAGCTACTAGTGCCATAGCTCATTTATTTCCATTCTGCCTGTAAACAAATTTCATTTCTTTGATATTAATGAAACGAAGTGTTATTTCCACTGCATTTTTATATTTATGGTTATATGTGTATTCCGTTGTGTTCCTACATAAATATGGATCAGTGGTATCAGAGCGGTCTGCTCTTTATCGATCCTTCTTTGCATGTCCCCAACGATGTCGGGGTATAAGGAGTTAGGGCTCGACCTGGTTGAACCTTTACAAGATCAGCCTCACAAACCCCGACGATTGCCCATGGGGGATGAAAACAAAGTTGACGGAGCAGGAGATCCTATTAAAATATTACTTGAGGAGGCCCTCAAAAAACAAAGGAATGCGATGATGGATAACTTTCCCCAAATCCTTCAACGACTTCCCACTGGCGACGCATCTGCATCCACCAGCAACTCTGAAGGCTCAACTCTTTTTAAGGTACAAGTAAACTTTCACATTCCGATATTTGAGGGCCAAATAGATGCAGACGTTGTAGATAGATGGTTATATCTATTAGAAGGATATTTCTAAGTTCATGTTGACTTTTCTGACCAGGAGAAGATTATTTTTCACTCCTCAAAGCTACCCCCCATGTCAAGGACTGGTGGGAAACCTACTATGAGAAAAGGGAAGAGAGGGAACCCTCTATGTTCTCGGTCGTACCCACTTGGAATTATTTTCGAGACGCCATCAAGGAACAATATTATCCCATGAGGAGCTATGAGGACAAGTACATATAATGGACTACGTTCCGGCAGCAAAGGGATCAAGATGTGCATGAGTTGAAAAATCTATTCCATATCCTGCGCACAAAGTTGGGTATCAAAAATTCAGAGAAACATTTGGTGTTGAAGTACCGCATTTGTTTGCACATATACATTCAGGAGGAAATGGAGCTCCTCGACATCTCCTCTCTTGGTATGACATATCGGTATGCTGCCAAGATTGAGCAAAAATTCAAACAGAAGAAGCGAGACTTTGGATCTACAAATAAAAAGCAAGGGAAAGGTGCCCCCAAACCACATAACAAAGGACAAAGCCAAGGCATGGCTGCCCAAGATAACCTACCGAAGTTTCAAGCAAAGAAAAACACCACAAAGCTAACGAAGGACACTTTAAAGTGGTGTGAGTTCCATAAGAGCTCCACTCACAAAATGAGTGGGTGTCGGGTGATGCAGTCATTGGTGGTCGAGATGAGGGCTTATAAATTAGATGCATGCTCCGACTCTGAATTAGAACTTGAAAAGGGGAATGACAAAGGGAAGCAGATTATCGATGCAGATCCCAACGCCACCATTTCCACTCCAAAGATCCAGAAGGAGGAACTGGAAGGTCCATAGAAGGAGGAGCGTCTCTTCCACTCTGAGATGTGGGTTAAGGGTTCCCCGCTACAGTTCATTGTCGACAATGGGATCCAAAGGAACCTCATTTCAGCAGAGGTCATGAAGTGTTTGGGCTTGTTGAACACAACACACTGAAAACTGTACACCATTGGGTGGCTTCACCAAGGACGGTATCTCCATGTCAGATAGCAGTGTCGCCTTCCCTACAACATCAAGCCCTTCACAGATGAGGTATTATGTGACATTTCTCCTCTTGATGTTTTTGATGTATTATTAGGCCAACCATACTTGTGGAAGCAACATGTTGTGTATGAGTCCCTACCTCGTGTTTTTATTGTTACTTTGGGAAATAAGTTGTACAAGATACCAAAGGTACCACCGCATATGGCTATCTCTTTGGTTACTACAGAACAATGCAATAAGCTCATTTCCAAAAATGGGAAATTTTTTTTCCTAATGATCCACCCCCATGGCAAGAAGAAGATTGTGGCCACGGCCTCCAGACAGGGCTCCTCCCCACGACAAAAACAAATGGAAAAGGTCGTGGAGGAGTACAGGGACATATTCACCTCACCCACAGGGGTGCCTCTACACTGTCAGGTCAAGCACCCCATCAATCTGACCCTAGGTGTGCCGCTACCCAATGGATCGATCTATTGGTGCTCTGTACTGGAGAACGATGAAATCAAGAGGCAGATTTAGGAGCTACTGTAGAAAGGTCACATCTAGCCAAGTTCATCGTCCCGTGGGAGCCTGATCATGTTGGTGAAGAAGAAAGATGGGACTTGGAGACTCTGTATTGACTATCGAGCGGTGAACAAAATCGCTGTCTGAAATAGGTACTTGATCTCATGGAGTGATGACCTTCTAGATCAACTCAAAGGGGTGAAATATTTCATCAAGATCGACTTGAATTTTGGGTATCACCATGTACCAATTGAACCCTCTGATGTGTAGAATAATGCCTTCAAATCCAAGGAGGGCCTTTTTGAATGGTTGGTCATGTCTTTTGGGTTGACGAATTCTCTCGCAACCTTCATGAGGCTGATTGACGACATATTACGACCATTCACCAATTCATTTGTATAAGTGTATTTGGATGACATCCTAATCTTCAGGCAGACTTGGGAAGAGCACCTCGACCACATCCGACAGGTCCTCGAAACACCGAGGAAACAAAATTTGCATGCCAATTTGGAGAATTTCACTTTTGGCATGACCTAGGTTCAGTATCTGGGATACATTATTGATGAACAGGAGGTGCATGTGGATCCAACCAAGAACCAAGTAATTAGGGATTGGCCAGCCCTAACCACTCTAATAGAGCTTTGCATCTTTTTTGGTCTTGCTAATTTCTACCACAGGTTTGTGTTGGGATTATCTCATATCACTTCCCTTGAGTCAAGTCACCAAGGGAGGAGAAAAAGAAAAATTATTTTGGTCGGAATCTTAATAGAAGGTGTTTGTAGAATTGAAACATCGCCTTTGCTCTGCGTGAGTGCTCACACTACGAAACATGCAACAACCATTTGAGATCAAGATAGATGCCTCTGACTATGCTATTGGGGAAATTCATACTCAATAGGGGCATCTAGTGGCATATCACAGTGAGACATTGTCCAACACATTTTGCAAGTATCCCACTTATGACAAATAAATGTATTCCATTGTGTAGGTGTGCCGCCAATGGAAGCATTACATTTTGGGGAAGGAAACAGTCATCCAAACATACCACAGACCCTTGCAGTTCATACAGACACAAGGGAAGTTTCAGAACGATTGCCATCAAAAGTGGTCCACATATTTGCAAAAATTTCAATTTAACATTAAGTATAAGAAGGGCAACACCAATAATGTTGCAAACTGCCTCAGTCGACCACCGATCGTGGCGCTAACCAGCGTTCTCAACTCTTGTGGGCATAAGACTTCTGATTAGCTGCCTCTCTACAAGAGCGATCTGGAATTTGGCCATAGATACAAGACACTCTTGGAGGGTACGCAAGTTCCAAATTTTCACCTCTAGGATGCACTACTATGTCACCTAGGACACCTTTGTGTTCCTTCAAGCGAGCGTGCCAAGATGATTTGGGAAGCACACTACATTCGATTCGCTGGGCATTTCAGGGTCGATAAAACAGTGGAAATACTACAGAAGCATTTCTATTAGCCTAACCTTCGACACGATGTTGGGAAGTACATCAGATCCTGCACTGCTCGCTCCATTTCAAAATGGACCATCAAGAAGCAAGGCCTCTATACTCCACTACCTACCACTAGTCGACCTTGGGAATCCATCTCCATGGATTACATGTTGGGAATTCCTTATACTAAGCATGGAAACGATTATGTTTTCTTGTTCATCGACAGATTCTCGAAGATGGCCATTATGTTGGCCTGCAAGAAGAATATCACAGCAGAATCCATTTTTAAATTCTTGTTTGAACGAGTGTGGGTGCACTTTGGGATCCCATAGTCTATCATCTCAGATTACAACAACAGGTTCCTTGGCACATTTTGGTCCAGCCTCTAGTCCCTATGTACAAAACAATTATAATCAGGCTCTACACAGCTCAACTGGCCACAACCCATTTCAGGTGGGTTGGGGTTCCAGCCACTATGTTCCATTGACATATCCAAGCCAATTGTGGAGACTTAGGCCGATTCAACTCATGTCTAGTCTGAAGCTGAAAAAGAGAACAAATTCATTGAGCACATTCAACACATTCGCCAGCAGGTTCATGACATATTGGACAGAGCCAATACTAAGTACAAGCAACGACATGATCAACATCAAGTGCCACACCACTTCTAGGTGGGTGACAAAGTGTGGTACATTTGTAGAAGGAGAAGCTCACTAGACCCCACCACAAGCTTCACCCGCTCTGATATGGGTCATACACCATCACCAATGCTATAGGGAATAATTGCTTCGAGCTCAGTATTCCACCATTCCTTGGTCTGCACCTAGTATTCAATGTGGAACGCATTCGACCCTATTTCCCACCTCTACTCGACATCTCTGACATTTTAGAATAACTCACACCAACAGAGTTAAACCTAGACTGCATGGAACAGGCCACCACATATTGTATCATGGACATGCAAATCAAGAACACTCGCCAGTAGAAGATCCAACTGTATCGGGTTGTCAAAGTTGGCCAACTCCTGCACCAAGGCAAGTGGTTCACTAGGGACTAATTAGTTCAACAAAATTTTCCTCATCTCATGGAGGAACTTAACGCAATGGGGACCATTTCTTCCTAAGGGGGGAGGAATGATGCAGGTGGATATTGGTGGCCACTCGCCTATTCCACTTGGGGCCCCACCATTGTTTCTTTAATTTTTTTCAGTTTCCTTAGTCATAGCACAATTTACTATTTTTAGCAATTTTTCGAGTTCTGAACTTCCAGAGCCGTTTTGAGGCCCTAAATGACATTTTTTGGGCATCAAACCTTCGATGAAGAGGAGTCTGTTCCAGTTGATATGAGTCTATTCTAGAAAATATGAGTCTGTTCCAGACTTGATATTCACTTTCAGCAGTTGTAGTCCTCAGATAGATCTTTCTAACGATGTATCATGTGTGTCAAACAGAGATAGTATGCCAAAGCTACGACTCTAGGAAATTGATGTACCAATTTACCCCGACGAGGCCTGTTGGAATAGGGTCCCTTAACAACTACAAATTGTGTATAAATCTTGCATATTTTGGTCTTAATTTGTCTAACGTGAGGGTTTTGGGGTTGGTCAAAGCCCCTAATGCATTGTAAATGGGTCAAGGGTAGACCAAGAGTCTGCAAACCATGGTTTGCGGACCATTGGATGCATAGGCTAAACTGCTATAAATAGATGAACCTTTTTTGAGTCATAGGTACGAATGAATAGAGATTGATGCGAAGTACGAACTGTTAGATCTGTGGTAGGGTTGTTTGGGTTAGGAATCCTGCTGGATGTGTGCACGGAGATCCTCTGTCCTGTTATGTGTGGACCCTGCTGGTTGTGTGCACGGAGATCCTCTGTCCTGTTGTGTGTGGACCCTGCTGGCTGTGTGTGCTAGTGGTAATTTGGGGAATGTAAGAGGATTTTTTGGTAATAATATAGATGTGTGGAAGTATTGCGGATATATGATGTTATCTGATCTGATTTGTTATGGTTGATGAGGACTTGAGTTATATGATGATGTATCTATTTGTAAGCTGCGAACTATCTATGTTTATGGTAAATGTATCTGTGATATGTTAATCTGCTGCAAATATATTGTTCTGTGATTATAGCTGATAGTACGCAAGTGGATGAGAGCCTGTTAATTAGATCTAATAAACTGTATTTTGGTTATTTATTGAAACTCCTGCAAATGACCTCTGGCTGTATATATCTGATAATTGCGGACCGGCTTGACTTACCTACTCTCTCCCAGGGTGCAGAAACCTGGTTCCAGCACCCTCCCAGACTGCTTCATGTGAGACTTTGGCCTGCACAAGTAGGTCACTGCCGAAAGGGCCAGTAGTAAAAGGTTTGTTGGAAAACCTTAACCTCCAAACCTAGGTCAGGACCCCTCGAGCCAACAAATGGTTCTGTTGCCAGGACTAAGAGCATTTTGAGAGAGATCAGGTAATGCCAAGGCCATACTAGAAACCTAAGGAGAGAGAAAAGTCGACGAACATTTTGGAAGCAAGATTCAAAAATTCACAAGGAGACGAGATGGCCTCGCACATGAAGCTACCTACCTTCAAAGGCGTAGGTGATGAGGATATGGATCTGTTCTGGTTTGTCGCAAGATCGGTATGGATTGCGCAAAATGTAGCAAGTGATGCGGTGAAACGGGCACAATTATCCCTTGCTTTCGAAGGAAGAGCCCTGGACTGGTACATGGGATACATTGACCAACATGTGAATGCCTCTATTGAGGAAATTAAGAATGCATTAAAGCAACAGTTCAAGAAACCTAATTCCTACTCTCAGATAGTAAACGACCTGAAAGATATCAAGCAAGAACCGTCTGAGTGCGTGTGGGAAGAAGATCAACGATTAAAGAAAGTAATCAGAGAAGGAGGATTCTAGTATGATGATAGGCAACACATGGAGTGGTTCATTGCTATGTTAATGCCCCACCTACGCATACCTATGGGTTATCAAGCCATTGAAACACAGGAGAAGGACTTGGAGGTTTCCATGAAATTGGAAGCGGTTCCAAGAGATGATACCCAGTTAGTAGTACAATAGATATAAGGCCAGCTATAAGCAATGCACATGGAGATCCAAAATCTGCGCAAGGAGCGAGGGACGAAGGCCAGCCCTGAAAGATGGTGCATATGATGTAGCTTGAATGCCCACACCAAAGATAATTTTTCGCTGCTTGCAGACTACATACAGGTCAGGGGACCCAGCCCGCTGCATCCTGGGGAAGCTGCAGGACCAAGTGGGTCGGCGCTATGGTGCGATGACTACCGCGTTACTGGGTTGCACGATACCAACCACTGCCCCCGCCTTGCCGCATATATCCTAGAAGTAAAACAGTAGTGGTGTAGGTTTTGTAGGTCTATAGGACATGACGAACAGAACTGCCGAACATATGATCTGATGATCGACCGGGGAAACCTATATAGGGTATAGTCGGACCCCTCATCACCTAGATCCCCCGCAAGTATAGGGGGATCCCCGGTCTGGGGCAGGGGAGTGGAACGAGGGGGATTTGCAGGTAGGGGTAGAGGCAAACTAATCTGCTATAATTTCGGGGAAGTAGGTCACTTTACAAGGGATTTCACAAACCCAACTCGGCAATCCTATAGATATTGTAGACAAGTAGACCATGTGGTTGAATATTGCCCGATCCTGATAGCCAAGATGTAGGAGAAGCAAAAAACACCTACGCAGAACGTACAAAGGGTCCAGGCAGAACCTCGAAGTGAAGAACCAAGTATTAATGTTATAACACACAGTGGCATAGCCACCGGCAGGGCTATGGAGAAAGCCGAGGAAGAACCTCTTATCCGTAAAGCAACCATTAAACAAGAAGGGTTGGACTTACCAAAGGAAAGGGAAACTTTTGTCACGTCTCGCCAAGACTTTGCCAACACTGAGGCACCTACCCTTCATACACCTGCACAGCTCAGGGGAGAGGATGAAGTTAAACCATTCCTACATGCATGTTTGAAGCTGTTGTGAAACCAATAGGCCTTATAAAACCTCCAAGCCTTGATATATAGCTGCATAGGAAAGAAAACCCCAGCTATGGAAACTAAGGATGTGCACAAGTTGTATAAGCACAAGAGATGCACTAGTCGGGAGATGCGGCTGACCACGCAGATCAGCGATTATGAGATGGATCAGGTTATTCTTGACTTGGGATCCGATGTGAACATACTACCCAAATAGACTTGGCAGTGAATAGGCAAATCTAAACTGGAGTGGTCCACTATCCAGTTGCGCATGGCTAATCAATAGAAAATCATACCATTAGGGAGATTGTCAAAAATTGTAGTAGATATCGCCGGAGTTAAGGTACGAGATGAATTTGAAGTCATTTAGATTGTATAAGATACAGACCCTTATCCAACTCTCCTAGGATTGGATTGGGCCATTGATATGGGAAAAATTATCAATTTAAAGAAACGAAGCATGGTGTTTGAAAGAGAAGGAACATGGGTGATCATACCCCTAGACCCTATAGAAGGAGAAAGATATATCGAGCCAGCATGGGAGGAAGAAGAGATAGACCATATTTATAAGATAACTGCAAGGGATGAAGACTATATCAATGCCACAGCTAATGGAGTACTTTGCTGGGAAAAGGATAGCGAATCATTTTCCGACTTCGACGAGGAAATAGGAAATTGGAAAAAACGATTTCACAATGTTTCCGTGCTACGTTTTCTGCAAATTGCCAGGGAATTCCACTACATATCCATCGAGGTAAGAGAACAACCCTACTTTGATGGTTCTAGTAGCATAAAGGAATTTCTGCGTACGTTCGAATCCGAGGTTCCAAGAGAACGAAGGCTATGGGCCCTTAATTTGGCCATGTGTGCAATGCCTGCAAGATGGTGGGAGGCACATAATGAGGTGTTCCAAGACTGGGAGGAATGTCAGGACATGATGATCCTGTGATTCAAGGCCTCGGCTGAGGTATGTGTCAAGAAGTTCCTTGGCCCAGGGGACCCACGGGAACACTTATTTTCTTGGATGGAACAATGGCACGACCAAACTTCGAAGGAATGGGTTCACTTGTTTATTCATGCTTTGGGACCAATACCTATTGTATGGTACTTGGATGAGGAGCTACATCAACGCACCCGTCACTGGGAAACTTTGAAGGATGAATTCATTGGTACCTCTGGACTAATAGGGGGCTCAGAGGCACTTGACGAAGCTCTGTAGGATATAGATGCATTTGTGTTTGGTGAATCCATCTCCTCCGCAACGTTCAGGGTGCCGACATGGGAAACACATATGCAGGGCATTATCAATTGTCGTAATATAGCTATAGAAGAATGTGACAAGAATCCGTGCTATGTCTCTATCCCATAATCAAAGGGGGAACGCGCAGTCGTGGGGCCCCCATTACAAACTGTGGATGTAACCAAACCCCTAAAACTATAGGGAGTCGACATTGGAACGACAGAACAACCTAAGTTGGCTAAGATTGGTGACTAATGGGATGATGAAACTGTAAGAAAGGTGGCTGAATTTCTCACAGAATACCAAGACTTATTCCCGACCAAATTTTCGAAGCTCAAAGGGATCACAAGGGACCTTGGAGTGATGCGCATCACGTTAAAACCAAATGCGTGACCAATAAAGCAGCGACCTTATCGACTGAATCCTAAGTATAAATGAAAGGTTAAGGAGGAACTAGATAAAATGCTCACCACGGGTATTATCAAGCCAGTGGAGTAGTCGGATTGGGTAAGTCCAATGGTAGTTCAGGAAAAGAAAACTAAGGGCGAAATTCAGATCTGTGTGGACCTATGCAAGTTAAATGATGTCTGCGTACACGATCCCTTTTTGACACCATTTTTTGATGAAATACTGGATAGTGTAGGAGGCCTAGAGGCCTATTCGTTCACTGATGGGTTCTCAGGATATCATTAGATCCGAATCGCACCAAAAGATCACAGCAAGACTACGTTTTCCATGGAATGGGGATCCTTCCAATATACAGTCATGTAGTTTGGACTCAAGAATACCCTTGTTATCTTCTCACGGGTCATTGTTTCAGTATCCAAGGAATTCATCCACAAATTTCTCGAAGTATATTTCGATGACTGGACTTTCTTCGGATTAGTAAAGACACATGTTTAGAACCTCCGCATGATGTTGGATTCCTTCCAAAAACACCAAATTTCCATGAATATTAAAAAGTGTATGTTTTGTGTACCCTTTAGGATTTTATTTGGACATATAGTTTGCCAACAAGGCTTGATGGTGGACCCAACGAAGATTTCCGTTATCATCAACATGGTTGTACCTACGACTGAGAAACAACTACATTCAATCCTTGGACACACGGGCTACTACAGAAAATTCATTCAGGGATACGCACTGATCACAACACCTTTGGAGAAGATGCTTAAGAAAGATGTATCAATTTTTTGGGATGATTAATGCCAAAAGAGCTTTGAGGTACTCAAAGAAAAGATGTTCTCTGTACCTATCCTTATCTTCCCTGATTGGGCAAAGGTATTCCATGTTCATGTGGATGCTTCAGGGATTTCCCTGGGAGCAGTCCTTACGCAGCCTGGTGCCGGAGATATTGATCACCTTATCACATTTTCTAGTCGGAAACTCTCAAGTGCGGAATGCAATTATTCCACCACGGAGAGGGAAGGATTGGCCATGGTCTATGCACTACAAAAGTATCAGCACTATTTGTTAGGAGGACACTTTAAAATGTTTACAGATCACTCAGCTTTAAAGTACCTGGTGAATAAGCCTGTGTTGTTGGGGGGGGGGGGAATCTGCAGATGGTTGCTGCTGTTAGGATCCTATAAATATAGGATTCATAATTTTGAATTGAATTTTTATAGTCCTGTAAATATGTACATACCTTTCTTTCTGCAAGTTGTTTTCCCATATTTTGAAAAAAATAAAAAATAAAAAGTAGAAAATCAAAAAGAGGGTAAAAGTCCTAAAAGAAAGATCAAAGGACTTAAAAAATATAGACCCCAAAAGAAAAAGATGAAAATAAAACATGAAAGTGTGCAAGTCCAAATGCCACTACTTTTTACTTTTTTCATTTATGATTATGGCAGAGTGTCAATAAAGGCCATAATCCATGATGAGTTAAATTATTTAAACTTGACTTTTCATGTTTTCAATTTCCATGTTTTAGATAGTGAATAAAGATTTGTCATACAGTTTAATCCTGACTAATCAGTAGATAGATAGAGAATAATGAGGAGATCATCAGTTTAATCTGAGCCCTCAGATGAAATAAGGTATAATTATATAGTTTTATGCTTTCAAAAGAATAAAATGTTTCAAGGTAGCAAGCTTAAATGCACTTGCAAAAGGAAGAAAAAATGTTAGAGTAATGTTGGGTAGGTAGAAAGAAGTGGGAAAAATCATGTAATATTCATCATTGGGCAGAAAATCACTAATTTCCCTTCCCTTATAAGTCTTCAATATTCTACACTTCTAGTCAAAGAGGCTCAGAGCATTTCTTTGACTTTTGTTGGGACCGAACTCAAGGCTTAATGACTGGATAGTGGAAAATGTTAAATTCTTATGATAAACTCCCCTTCACCAATATTCGTTCATCCTTCATACATTTAATTCATTTTCGTAAGTAAAAACTCTTTTTTTGCTTAATGATACATAAAAGCCCATTTGATTCACTCCCTTCATTCATAAAGCATACAAACCCTCAAAAATGCTCTATCCTGAGTAAAAGTGGTGAAATTATGAAATAATAAACTTTGCTTTAAAAATTTTCACTTTACTTAGTCATATAAGTGTATTTTCGAGTATTCTTTTCCCCTTGTCATATTAATTTCTAACTTATGCTATTAAATCCCCAAAATTGCCTTATCCTACTTAGATAATTCTCTTTGTGTTAAATATTCCCCAAAAACCCATTATTATAAGATTTTAAGCCAAAGTTATTATTCACATGTTGAAATAAAACCCTAAAAATAACTCTTTGGCCTAAAACTAACTATATACAAATACCCCGCCCCCTATAGTTATTAAACCCCCCATGGTTTAAAAATCTATATAATAAAATAAAAAATATACGAATAAGTTTCGGGTGTATCCTATGTATTTGAAAATAAAACATACTCCCCCGCTTATTTTAAAGTTTAGTTTAAACCAAACTTTAAACCCAAAAACCTTTGCAATATATATATGTATCAATCCCAACATACACCTTTAACTTGATGTTCTATCATGATAAAGCTATGGTTTGATTTTCATTCAAAATTAAACCTTTCCCGTAATTTTTCCCAATATGTAATAGCCATATGCTATACATAAAATTAACCCTGCCGCCTCACGCACATCCCTCATATTTCAATAAACCCACTATATCTATATATATATATATATATATACCACCACTTAATTCCTTTTAACCATATATTTTCCCAACGCATATCATTTAAACCCTGGTCCCACATTTGTTCGACCACAACCAGTAAATCTCCACTGTTCGCTCGCTTTCCGATGATCCAACGGCGCAGGTAGATATCGCGCCCTTAAACCAAACGTTCGCCCAAAGCCAAAACGGAAGCGAAATGGTCAATTTTCCCATTTCCACCTCCCGTGACGTGGCACAATTTCATTCGATCGCGTTTGTTTCACCAAATACAGCTTACCACCATGAGCCAACGCGAAAACCACCAATGGTTTTCACATTTGAAAATCCAAACCGCTTCCCGCCTGATGTGACAGAAATTTAATGTTGATTAAATGCGACCATTATGTATGGTTAAAACCTTTTAACAACATTCATTATTTCCTTATTGTGAGTTCTAATCCTCTGCACTACCTCCCGACTGTCAAAAAAGATCTGTATAAAGCCTTTTAAGCCCCTGGTTGCCATTGTTACGCCCAATACCTTTGAAGTTGCTAAAATATACCTCTTAATACTGTTGAGGAACTATGCATCGCTTTAGATAAACTGTTGAAGCCAGCATTTCAACCAAGAATCATGAAACCCTTTATCCTCTGTGTGCCTTTTCAAGCAAAGTTTATCAATTTTCAGAGTTTAAGAATCCATTTTAAAGATTTGAAAGGCTAAAAACCTCTGAAGATACCCTGAATCCATATTTATCTATCAAGAAATGTATAAAACCCAAAAGAGAATATCCTTGACCAAATTTTCTCAATTATCCCTCTGTTAAAGAAAATTACTCCTGCAAACAGTCTAATCTTGCAGAAGTAGCCCAAAAATGCCTAAAAAACAAAGTCAAACCTCCACAGACAGATCTCATTCCACAGGTCTTTCAAAAAGCCTTCAATCATATCCTTGCAGACCTATGTTTCATTAACAATTTTTTTTCTTTTTTCAGGTTATTATCAGAATAAGAAATTGGGCCAACAGTTTCAATACTAGTTGAAAAAATTGTTTGCTCCAAATTCTCAGATTTTAATTCAAAAAGTTTCATTCAACAAACAATTTGTATACAAATAAAGAATGAAATCAAGTCAAAGAGAGATCAAAATGATGAAATGTTCACAGTGAATGGTAAAAGTGAAATCAGAATTCACAGGGATAGTGAAAACATAACAGTTAAAGAGTATCAGTGGTTAAAGTGTATCAAGTAAAAGTCAGAGTGAAAGTTAAAACAAAGTTACAGAGAAGTCAAGGTGAAATAGTAAAAGTAAAAAAAAAGGTAGTAATGGTTAACAGAGATGAAAATACTTTCCCCAACAATGAAATTTATCCAAAGTGAAAGTAAAAACAGTTAAAATAACAAAAAGGTTAAAAGATGAAAATAGAGCAAGAAGGAACATTTTTGCAGAAATTTCCTATTTAAGTCATTGTTTTGCAGAAACTATTGTGACCAATCCAAGATAAATTGTGAAAAACGGAAGGAGGTTTATGTTTTTAAGATGTCCAAATACAAAAACCTCTCTCACTTTTCTTACATCCATTATGGGTTGGGAAATATTAAATAATACTGGAAAGCACTTTTTGCAGAAAATTCCTGTTAAGTCATCATTTTGCAGAGAATATTGTGGCTAATAAAAAATAAATATTACAAAATGGAAGGGGGTTTTTGTTCCTAAGAGACCCATATAAAAAATCCTATCTCAAGTTTTGCATATTTATTTTATAATGAGAGACACATGCACATATTTACAGCCTATGTTTCAGACTCTGTAAAACTTTGTTTTACACATCTTTTTACAGAGCCTATTGTGAACAACTGGAGCATAATTTTAGGGACCTGAAAGAGGTTTATCTCACCAACATATTCATATGCAATAAACTCTTTCAATTTTTACATATCTCTTTCGTATTGGGAAATAAAAAGGTATCATTTGACCCCAAATTTGCATAATTGCTGAAGCAGAATGCACAAAGAAAGGAAACAATTAGTGACTTGGATGCCTCATCATCAAATAAGAGTTGAGATCAAATTCGAATTATACTATTTTTCATCACCTATCCATAAAAAATAGTGCCAAATAGATGCATTAGTTTTGAGTTTCCTTTACTTAAGTTCTATTTATGTAAAACAATTGGAGATATTTGTAAACCAATCTTGATATTTTTTCAAGATATTCTGTTTAGAATTTGTATAAATACTTCACTCTTTGAAGTATTTTGGGGTGGAATGAAATTGCTAAGATTACTATAGATGTTTTTTGATACATTAGAGGCTCTCATGTGTTGAATTCAAAGTAGCAGATTGGACAAAGATAAAATGGCATCATAATTCAGGATTCTTGTGATAAGTTGAAGAGTGAAGTACATCTCTTCTTGTCATTGTTTCTTTTTTGAGTTTCATGCAATTCATTATGTGTTTGATCTATATTAATGTGTAACTAGGAATATTACTACAAGACTAGCCTTTTTCTCCCTGTTTTTAACTAAGTTACCATTTAAATGTTTTCTGCTGATTTCCCGTGTGAGGAATCCTTCATTGATCCTACTCCCGTTTGACCCCTGCCTCCTTCTTCCATTTTCCGGGTCAAAGGATTCTTCATTGCCCTTTATCCCTATCATACCATTTCATCAAAAACCTTTCCCAAAATCTCTGAGGTTTATCTACCTTTCCTTGAATACATTTGTACCCTTTTGGCCTTGCCTTCTAGTGCTGCTGTCTAGACTTAGACTCCATGCCCAATGGACAAGAAGATCTCTCTCTAGTTTAATCCTAAGTGATTTTTACCCACCAAAACCTTTAAAACAAAACCAATTGTTCTATCATAACTAGCCTAAAACATAAATAAATAAAAAAAGATAAATCTTAAAGAGAGAGCCCTCTCTGAATTCTAGGAAGGCTAGATCCTAGGATTTTAAGTAGGTTTGTGGTTACCTCAGAATATTTTTCTTGAACCTGGAGAAATTACTGAGTGATAAAATAATGGTAACCATACTGTGGAAGACTAACCTTTTCTTCAGAAATATTTTACAGGTTCAGATCTGCTCTATGATGGTGGACAGTGATCAGACATACAAAGGTTAAAATCATCCATTTGGCGACTCCACATCAATTTCACAATCAAGACTCCACTGGAGGAATGAACCTGAAAGAAAAATATGGAAAGATCAAGCTTTCAACTTGGATCTTAATCCAAGACATTATGTTCTTTCTCATTAGGAATTTTTTTCAATATATATTGTATTTTATATAAGGATCTAACTTGGTTGTATAGATATAGTGGCCATTATTTATGAATAATTTACAAGATGACCCAAGAATAAAACGCAGGTATGCTCATATGAGCAGAGATCACATATCTAGATTTCCACACAAACTACTAAAGGTAAATTGGTATAAAAATCTGCCCATGTTTCAAGATGAGAATATTGATGATCCTTTGTTACAACTCATTAAATTTCATATACACTCATGGAGATTGAAGTGTGATTGGCATGAGGATTGCCTCATGAATATTTTCATGGCAACCTTAGAAGGACCAGCAAGGGAATGGTATGAAGCTCTCAAACCTGCTAGTTTATTTTCTTTAAAATATTTTCACAAGGTATTTTATGAGCATTACAAAGAAGATTTTCCATCTTTATCATTAGCTAAAAATTGTTGTGATCAAGTTGAAGATCTTATACATTACCTTAAAAATATTGATGAAGTTTTTGGAAATTTGCATCTTGAAGTTTTATTAGAAGAAGTCCAGAACTTTCATTCTCAAGTTAAATGTCATAATAATCAAGAGGAGTTAAACAAATATGAAATAGATCAGGAGATGAATCAAGATCCACAAAGCCCTTCTATAGCAACAAATGATGTTTCATATAATGTTTTGAACGAAGTTAAAGAAAATATTCAACGTTATGATCAATTTTCACATATGAGAAAAAACAATTGTTATTCAAATCTAGGAATTCAGAGATTCCCACACCCCCCTCACCAAAGAAGAAATCAATTTGCTTCTAAACATGCAACCATCCTCAAAATAGTTATATAATGAAGAAATTGTTTCTATTTATTCTAATGTTGATGAATGTACTAAAGTTTTTATCCATGAAGAGACAGAAGAACAGGTTGATGCTCATGTTGTTCTACCTTCCCAAAAAGGCACATTGCGTGATAGTACTCTTATTGAACAAAATGGTGACTTTCAAATAAAATGCAACCAATCTAATCAAGATATATCAGGATTACTGGAAAAGAAATTTGCTAATCTAATGTATATAATTGATGATATTCCTTCTTCTGAAGATCTGCCTAAGTATGATCAGTTTGATGATAATTATGTTCTCCAAATTCAAGCTAGCTTCACAGAGCAATCACTAGCTAGTTTGTGGGATGAGTTATTTGAATTTCAGCTTGATAAAGATTTTCTAGCAGCTGTTTTTCTTGTTTTGAAATCAATAAAATATTCTCCGGAACTTAAAATATATGTTCTTGCGATAGTTTCTAAAAAATATGAAAATGAAATTAAACTTTTGCATTCTCAAATTCAGTCATATAATTTCCGTGATCCTAAATAATTCTTGGAAAATATTCCTTCTCCAAAGCAAGAGGAAATTGTACTACCTTTTGACTTGCAGTTTGAGGATGATTATTCTTTCAAGCACAAGACTGAAGAAATAGTTTCAGGGATTAATATTCATAATACAACTGAGCAACTAGTCATTGAAGGCCTAGAAGCACAAATCATACATTATGCTTTTGATGATCCTACAGCAAATTATATGGAGACTATTTTTAGCTCAAGTCTGCAAACATGTTTTATCTATGAGGATCAAATATATCAGAAATTTCCATTTCACATCATATCATTGATTATGAAGACACATGATCAAGTTATACTTCCAAGTTTGATGATAAGTAGTCAAGTTATCCATTCATTTCTACAGCTACCTGATTGGCTTCATTGGCATTTTTGTATTACCTGATTCAACAAAATTAACAATAGATTAGATTAGGTAGATGAATGCAAATAAGCTCAAAGCTATGAGCATTTTTTTTTTTCAATATTCAGTTTTCAACTAGTTTTCAAATAATTCATTAAGATTTAAAGCCAAGGAGAAGGTCCTAAAGATATTTAAGATCTATCATTCTGATTTGAGAATTGCAGTATGTTATTTTAGTTTCAGATCAGATTTCAGTTTGCAGAAAAAGGACTTGTTGGGGTTCCTATGTTCTGGCAGATTTGGTGATACCAAAATATAAGACAACATCAAACCACTTTGGGGCCCTAGGATCTAGCCCTCCTGGACCCGAAGAGGGATCTCTCCAATAAAACAAAGAATGATATATCTTGAAAGCTCAAAATGAGGTATTAGGCTAGGTATGAAGCACAAGGGTTTTTTAAATGATTTGGTTGTTGGGTTGGTCGGAGATCATTAACTGAGAAGGTTATGGAAAGAAAGGAACAAAGCAGCAAGATGTTTCGGCAAAAGAGGATAGGTCAAGAGAGTGCCATCCATTGGGCTATGGAGTCATGAAAGGGGATTACTTGCATAGAAACTAACCAATGCTTCCATAGGGCAAGTCATCTATACTAAAGGATATTCTTAGATAGATGGTGGAATGGAACATTAAGGAGTGAAGGTGAAAGAAGGAAAGAAACCCGATTACAGTCTGGAGATCAGGTTATATGTCATTTAAATCCAGACCTGCTTTGACATACTCAGAGGCAACTCTCAATGAAGACACAAAGGGCATCTTTAAGATCAAGTTAGAGGTCATTTAACTCGAGGCCTACTTCAACATATTCCAAGAGAAAAACAGAGTTAAGATTTAACACAGAACTAGGCCTAAGATCAGAGGAGGACTTTCAACCTTCAATGCTTTGACACTAATTCAAGAGATATTTGAAAGGAAAATCTATTTGAAAAGGACCCCAATGGATAGGGCTCACACTAAATCCCCGGTATCCCAATTCTCCCAGCTCTAACCCAACAAGAACAAATAAGCAGCAAACCCCGAATTCACACTTCAGCTAGCAGTGAATAACAACTACTACACTGGTTAAATTACATGGATTTGCTCTTAGATTCACTATCAGTAGAAAACATCAAAGGTAGGGAGAGCGGAAACATAGGGTATCGTGAAAGGGTATATCCTATGCCAGATTTCTGATGCATACCAGAAGACCAATGAACAACATGAAAAATGTAATAAAACAATACGATAAGAGAAACATCACCCGTAATATAGACCAGGATCCTGTGAAATTTCTTGTTCAATTGATGTGCAAAAATAGTCACATACACTGAGCTCAATGGCTAATACAATCCAAACTTCTCCTCCCATCCTACTACATTACAAACTACTCAGCTACTCTCCCTCAAAAACTATTCTAACATCTGAATGAGTCCCTACAACTACGACCACAACAACCCAAAAACAACCTTTTCAATGAATATTACAGGGGTTCTTATAGGAAAATGAGTGATAGCGCGAGTAGATGTTTCATTTAATTTGATTCAATAAGACAGAATGGCGGAAGCGTTCACGCCCATACTGCTTAATGTTTCTTCATCGGCTGTGTGTACTCTATAGTCTGGTTTAGAGATCTCTGTCAGGTCGATATTGACCTCGGATGTGTTCCTAAAGTCCTTCTGGCTGTTTGGAACTCTGCGTTGCCTTCTGGAATTAGTGACCTGGATCGAAGGGTCTGCAGGCCTCTCTATACCTCCATAATTGTTGTCTGACAGTCTTAAATAAGCTTCTGTCAGTGTAACATATTTAAGGGCTCGAGGAGGCATGGAGACTTCTGAAGGAAGGCATCTTTCTGGAGAAACAGTGCGCTGTTGATGAATGCACTGATGTAACTCGTTAGTGTGCTTAGTCTTCAAACTGTGCCTTCTTCCTTTGAACATAGGATTAAGCGTTAATTATTCAATAATAATAGGCATTAACCCCTTTGATCTCTTCTGCTGATATACTTTGTCGTTGTTGTAATGGCCTCTCTGCGCCTGTAATCACAACGACTGTGATTATGAAATCAGAGTGAATTCATCACTCTGTGAAACCCTGCACAATAAAATGAACTCATTATAAATCCAGGGAGGTGGCAGAGCAATGATTTGAAGGCCTATGGAATGGTGGCGCAATGGTGAAAACGAGAGAAATTCTCTGTGAAATGGTGGAGAACGGAGCTGATGAAGACTTGGTGTAAAGATGAGTCATGGGCCGTCCGATCGGGTATGGGAATAGTAATCAACGACCCAGATCAATGAAAAAAGGAGTTAGGAGTAAAACGGATGGAAGAAATGATAATTAGTGTAAAGCCAAAAGTTTTAAGTCTTGGGAAAATACAAAGGAAATGGATCTAATGAATGGAGTCGGGCTTACGATGGTGGGACCCGGTTATGGGCGGAGGGCGATTTAATCTAGACCGTCGAATCTCAGGAGGAGATTAATGGCTGCGATGACCCGATGAGGTTCAATGGTCACGCGATGAGAAAATGTGAATGGAACGCGAAATGTTATACAGACCGTTGATCTGGCTCATATGGACGGCTGTGATCAAATATAGGGGCATGGGGAAAAAAGGGAGGAAAGTGGTTTTGGTTGAAAAAATAGCTTGTATCGCGCGAAAGAGGGCTGGGTAGGTAGTTTTCGCTTTTTGAATGTGATATGGGTCCCTGGCTGACACATGGCTCCAGAAAACCGCCCATATCATGTGAAATTGAAATGTTAAACTTCGAATGCCCAAACTACGCGATATTGCTATGGGCCGTTAGATCTGGGGTCGTGAGATCCGACAGTGATAGAGGAGCACGATATGAGGAAAGTGCATGGACAGTAGAGTGGGGGCCAATGGAAGGTGGTTTCGTTGTCAACCGTCCGATCTATGCGATGGACGGTCGAGATCTGGAGAGAGAGAATAGAGGCGGAAGATATGGTTAGCGAGCAGGAGTGATATGAGCCATTAGATCAGACATGATGGATGGTCGGGATCTAATCGGAAGCGGAGGAGGCAGGAGGCCAAATCTCCGACGGGTGATGATGCGATTGGCTTTGGACCGTTGGACCGGTTTTAGATCAATGGTTAGGATTGGGTCAGGAGTGACCAATCGGGGAAACATAGGGCAGAATGATATAAATCTTGGTCGTTGGATCTGAGGGATTGGATGATGGAGATTCAATTGGGGCTCGCCAATCGAGATGGATCGGTAGCGCGGGATTGGTGCAATCGGCGGTGGTGCGATTGAGTGATCACCATCTGATTTGGGGATAGATCGACAGCTCCCGTGTTATCGGAGGGTGTGAGGAGAGAGGAAACAAATGTGCCGCGGGATAAGCGTTGACCGTCAAATATTTAAGAGATCGACGGTCAGAGACAAAGCGGAGGCCGACAGTGTAAATTTTCTCGCATCGGGGAAAATAAGTGAAACAAAGAAACGCGCTCCTGTGATTCTTCTGATTGCGATTAGCACCTAGGCCTTAAGCAATTGGTCTCGGGCGCGGTGCATATGGGGAAGTGGTTAAGGGGGCTGGCCGGAAAGGGGCTTAGCTTGTCATAAAGAAAAGTGGGTTTTTTGGCCTATTTTTAATGCGTTTAAGGCCAAAAAAGGAAAATGGTAGGAAAATAAATGGTTTTAAAGCCATATAAAGGATATTATAAGGTTTAAAATGGGATCGGGGGTGATTTAAAGGGTTAATGAGGAATTAAGGGAGGGAAAGAGGTGAGGAAAACATAGTTTTAGTGGGAATGAACTATGGGGAAAGGAGGCCTTTTTAAGCATTCTTCACAGAAACAGAAAGGATTTTTAACTGGAAATAGCAATAAGGATTTATCAAAGAATCAAAGGCACAAAGAGGCTTCAAGGATGATGTGTTTTCAAAGGAAATGCATTCTTTTAAGGCTCAAAAAACATTTTAGCCCCCTGTTTGCTTGTTAAAAAATTCATAGGGGAATAACAGGACTAAATTCAGTTCAAGAGTTTCAGTCACAAAGATTTTATAACAAAGAAAATGCATGTTTGGGATTGGCTCAAAGGATCAGGCTACTAGTCGACAGTGTTCTTGACATCTCACAAGGAGATGTCATCCCCATGTGAAGCCGCTGTTAAGGTCCTATAAATATAGGATTCATAATTTTGAATTGAATTTTGATAGTCTTGTAAATATGTACATACCTTACTTTCTGCAAGTTGTTTTCCCATATTTTGAAAAAAATAAAAAATAAAAAATAGAAAATCAAAAAGAGGGTAAAAGTCCTAAAAGAAAGATCAAAGGACTTAAAAAATATAGACCCCAAAAGAAAAAGATGAAAATAAAACATGAAAGTGTGCAAGTCCAAATGGCACTACTTTTTAATTTTTGCAAATGATTATGGCAGAGTGTCAATAAATGCCATAATCCATGATGAGTTAAACAGTTTAAACTTGACTAGTCATATTTTCAATTTCCATGTTTTAGATAGTGAATAAAGATTTGTCAGACAGTTTAATCCTAACTAATCAATAGATAGGTAGAGAATAATGGGGAGATCATAAGTTTAATTTGAGCCCTCAAATGGAATAAGGTAGAATTAGATAGTGTTATGCTTTCAAAAGAATAAAATGTTTCAAGGTAGCAAGCTTAAATGCACCTGCAAAAGGAAGAAAAAATGTTAGAGCAATGTTGGGTAGGTAGAAAGAAGTGGGAAAAATCATGTAATATTCATCACTGGGCAGAAAATCACTAACTTCCCTTCCCTTGTAAGTCTTCAATATTCTACACTTCCAGTCAAAGAGGCTCAGAGAATTTCTCTGACTTCTGTTGGGACCAGACCCAAGGCTTAATGACTGGATAGTGGAAAATGTTAAATTCTTATGATAAACTCCCCTTCACCAATATTCATTCATCATTTATAAATTTAATTCATTTTCATGAGTAAAAACTCCTTTTTTACTTAATGATACATAAAATCCCATTTAATTAAATCCCTTCATTCATAAAGCATACAAACCCTCAAAAATGTTCTATCGTGAGTAAAAGTGGTGAAATTATGAAATAATAAACTTTGCTTTAAAAATTTTCACTTTACTTAGTCATATAAGTGTATTTTCGAGTATTCTTTTCCCCTTGTCATATTAATTTCTAACTTATGCTATTAAATCTCAAATGATTTTATCCTACCTATATAATTCCCTTTATGTTAAATATTCCCCAAAACTTATTATTAGAAGATTTTCAGTCACAAAGTTATTATCTCATATGAAGAAATAAACCCAAAACACTTTTGGCCTAAAAATAACTATCGACAACACTTACTTTGAGAAGATAAACCCCTATGTATTAAAAAAAATCTATATAATAAAATAAAAATCTACGAATAAGTTTTTGTGTATCTCATGTATTCGTAAAATAAAACATACTCTCTATTTTAAAGTTTAGCTAACTTTAAACTTAAACCCAAAACCTTTTGCAATATATATATATCATCCACGCATTAGATTTCTTTAACTTGATGTTCTATCATGATAAAGCTATGAAGGTTGATTTTCATTCAAATTAAACTCTTTCTATCATTTTTCTCATATGTATAGTTTTAAGGCTATACATAAAATTAACCCTACCACCTCACGCACATCCCTCATATTTCAATAAACCCACTATATATATAAAAAATATTTTATATATATACCACCACTTAATTCCTTTTAACCATAAATTTTCCCATTGCATATCATTTAAACCCCAGTCCCACATCTGTTCGACCGCAACTTCCCAGCAAATCTCCACTGTTCGCTCCCTTTCCGATGATCCAACAACACAAGATAGATATTGCACCCGTAAACCAAAAATTTGCCCAAAACCAGAACAGACACGAAATGGGCAGTTTTCCCATTTCCACCTCCCGTGACGTGGCGCAATTTCATTGGATCGCGTTCGTTTCACCAAATACAACTTACCACCATGAGCCAACGTGGAAACCACCAATGGTTTTCACATTTCAAAATCAAAATCGCTTCCCGCCTGATGCGACATAAATTTAATGTTGATTAAATGCAACCAATATGTATGGTTAAAACCTTTTAACAACATTCTTATTTCCTTATTGCATGTTCTAACCCTCTGCACTACCTCTCGACTGTCAAAAAAGCTCTATATAAAGCCTTTTAAGCCCCTAGTTGCCATTGTTACACCCAAAAACTTTGAAGTTGCTAAAATATACCTGTGAAGACTATTGAGGAGTTGTGCATCACTCCAGATAAACTACTAAAGCCAACATTTCAACCAAGAATCGTGAAACCCTTTATCCTCTCTGTGCCTTTTCAAGCAAATTTTATTAATTTTCAGGGTTTAAGAATCCATTTCAAAGATCTGAAAGGCTAGAAAACTATGAAGATACCCTGAATCCATATTTCTCTATCAAGAAATGAAAAAAACCCAAAAGAGAATATCCTTGACCAAATTTTCTCAATTATCCCTTTATTAATGAAAATTACTCCTGCAAACAATCTAATCTTGCAGAAGTAGCCCAAAAATGCCTAAAAAATAGAGTTAAACCTCCATAGATAGATCTCATTCAATAGGTCTTTCAAAAATCCTTCAATCACCTCCTTACAGCCCTCTGTTTCATTAAAAAATTGTTTTCTTTTTGCAGGTTATTATCAGAATAAGAAATTGGGCCAACAGTTTCAATACTAGTTGAAAAAATTGTTTGCTCCAAATTCTCAGATTTTAATTCAAAAATTTTCATTCAAAAGGCAGTTTGTATACAAATAAATAATAAAATCAAGTCAGAGAGAGATCAAAATGATGAAATGTGCACAATGAATGGTAAAAGTGAAATCAGAATTCACAGGGATAGTGAAAACATAACAGTTAAATAGTATCAGTAGTTAAAGTGTATCAGGTAAAAGTCAGAGTGAAAGTTAAAACAAAGTTACAGAGCAGTGAAGGTGAAACAGTAAGAGTAAAAAAAAAGGAAGTAATGGTTAACATAGATGAAAATTCCTTCACCAACAATGAAATTTATCCAAAGTGAAAGTAAAAACAGTTAAAAGAACAAAAAGGTTAAAAGATGAAAAAAGAGCAAGAAGGAACATTTTTGCAGAAATTTCATGTTTAAGCCATTGTTTTGAAATAGTTTTATGTTTTTAATATGTCCAACTACAAAAACCTCTATCACTTTTCTAACGGTCATTATGGGTTGGGAAATATTAAATAATATTGGAAAGCACTTTTTGCAGAAAATTCCTGTTAAGTCAACATTTTGCAGAGAATATTGTGGCCAATCAGAAATACATCTTACAAAACTGAAGGAGGTTTTTGTTCCTAAGAGACCCATATACAAAAACCTATCTCACGTTTTGCACCGTTATTTCAGAATTAGAGATACATGCACATCTTTACAACCTATTGTTCAGACTCTGTAAAACACTGTTTTACACATCTTTAGGCAGAGCCTATTGTGAATAGCTGGAGCATAATTTTAGGGAACTGAAAGAGATTTATCTCACCAACATATTCATCCACAGTAACCTCTTTCAATTTTTACATATATATTTTATATTGATAAATAAAAAGGTATCATTGGACCCCAAGTTTGCAGAATTGCTGGAGCAGAATGCACAAAGAAAGGAAATAGTTAGTGACTTGGATGCCTCATCATCAACTAAGAGTTGAGATCAAAATAGAATTATCCTCTTTTAATCACCTATCCATAAAAAATAGTGCCAAATAGATGCATTATTTTTGAGTTTCCGTTACTTAAGTTCTGTTTATGTAAAACAATTGGAGATATTTGTAAACCAATATTGATCTTTTTTCAAGATATTCTAGTTTAGAATTTGTATAAATACTTCACTCTTTGAAGTATTTTGGTGTGGAATAAAATTTCTAATATTACTATAGAATTTTGCTGATACATTGGAGGCTCTCATATGTTGAGTTCAAAGTAGCATACTAAACAAAGTTAAAATGGCATCATAATTCAGGATTCTTGCGATAAGTTGAAGAGTGAAGTACATCTCTTCTTGTCATTGTTTCTTTTCTGAGTTTCATGAAATTCATTATGTGTTTGATCTATCTTAATGTGTAAATAGGAATATTACTACAGGAATAGCCTTTTTCTCCCTGTTTTTAACTAAGTTACCATTTAAATGTTTTCTGTTGATTTCTGATGTTAGGAATCCTTCATTGCTCCTACTCCCGTTTGACCCCTGCCTCCTTCTTCCATTTTCCGAATCAAATGATTCTTCATTTCCCTTTATCCCTATCATACCATTTCAAAAAAAACCTTTCCCCAAATCTCTGGGTTATCTACCTTGCCCTGAATACATTTGTACCCTTTTGGCCTTTCCTTCTAGTACTGCTATCTAGACTTAGACTCCATAGCCCAATGTACAATTAGATCTCTCTCTAGTTTAATCCTAAGTGATTTTTAACCACCAAAAAATTCAAAACAAAACCAATTGTTCTATCATAACTAGCCTAAAACATAAATCAAAACAAAGATAAATCTTAAAGAGAGAGCCCTCTTTGAATTCTAGGAAGGCTAGATCCTAGGATTTGAAGTAGGTTTGTGGTTACCTCAGACTATTTCTCTTGAACCTAGAGAAAATACTGAGTGATAGCAGTTGTTGTTTCAAGAATACGATTTTGAATTCATAGTCAAGCCAGGGAAGTTGAACACTAGGCCAGATCACTTATCTTGAATTGAGACAGGTGACGAACCTACTAGCTTGGAGGAAGGGTTTCCTGATGCACAATTGTTCTCCATTAAAGTCATAGATGCGCACTTCGCTGATATCATCCAGTTCTTGACTACAGGCATGACACCTGCATAATATTCAGTACACCAAAAGAAGGAGCTGGTTACTCGGGCAGTAGATTTTACTATCATCGCAGGTCAATTGTATAAACTAGGCGTTGATGAAGTGCTGTGCAGGTACGTTTTGGAGCACGAACGACATGCTATCTTGGCAGAAGCTCATGAAGGAATTGCAGGGGGTCACTATGTAGGCAAGGCACCGACGCAAAAGATTTTATAGGCTGGACTATGGTGGCCTACCCTCCATAGTGACTCTCACGACTATTGTAAAGCTTGTGATATGTGTCAACAGAGAGGAAAGTCGTCACGAAGAGATGGCATGCCATTACAACCGCAAGTAGCCTTACAAGCCTTTGAAGAATGGGCCATTGATTTTGTAGGACCCATCAACCCACTAGGGAAGAAGATGGGTGTGCGTTACATAATTATTGCCACTGATTATGTAACCAGGTGGGTCGAAGCACAAGCGGTAGAGGATTGTACGACAGATACTGCTGTGTACTTCAACTTTGAGCAAATTCTAACTCGATTTGGATGTCCAAAGATCCTTGTGAGCGATCGAGGTACGCATTTTGTGAATGAAACAATCCAAGAATTGATTGAAGAATTCTGAATCCATCATGCAAAAAGCACCCCATATCATCCACAGGAAAACAGAGAGGTAGAAGCTTTTAACAAAATTTTGGAGCAAGCATTGACTAAGGTCTATAACGCTGATCGTAGCAATTGGGACATACGCATCCCATCGGTTCTCTAGGCCTATCGGACGACCTGCAAAAAAATAATAGGGAAACCCCCATTTAGACTGGTCCATGGCAAGGAGGCCATTATGCCAATGGAGTATATTGTTCCCAGTTTGTGTATTGCAACATTTACAAACATGGCAGAACCAGACATTATGGAGGAACGTTTAGCACAAATTATGGATTTGGAGGAAGATTGTTTTATTGCTAATTTCCACCAGAAGGTTTAGAAGACTCGCGATAAGGCCTGGCATGATCATCATATTCACCAGAATACATTCACAGAGGGTGATCTGGTCCTCCTCTATGACAACCAGTTTGCGAAACACCTAGGGAAGTTTCGACAGCACTGGCTTGGTCCCTATATAGTTAAAGAAATCAAGAATGGCGGAGTTGTGAGGCTAGCCACCCTGAGCAGTGATATGCTCCCAGGCTATATCAATGGTAGTCAGCTCAAACCATATCAAATCAAATGACTGTATGGTCGGAGTAGCTGTATAAGGCAGAATTTGTCTACCACAACACATGAGTATTTTCAGGGTACGCGTGGGAGGTGGAAACAACTTGAGAGGCCTAGAGCAACGCGTAGGGGGCGCAGATGTCTGTTTAAAGCACAACAGGTGCACTAGGAGCCCTGGGTGTGATGGGCGCACAGGAGGTACGCGAACTAGCCATTGGAACAATGGAATCGGGTACAAAGCTAAAGTTACCGTTGACAGGAGTGGTTGGTCGGCGTTTAATGAAGCAATCTTTTGAAATTGTGTATCATTTACCTGATGGCAAGTGTCCATTACAATTCAACCGACCATTAGAAACTCGTTGGGGTTATAAAAGTGGAGGGATCGGTCAGATGAGGGTTTCGTATCTTTTGTCTTGTCTTTTCTCCACGGGATTATGCTTTAGGATCATCTGGGTCTACTGTACATCTATCATGTCTGAACCGTCTACCCCCTCTGAGAATAGCCACCTAGGGTGGGGATTCATTGTCTGCCCCAGAATGATGACCACAAACCCAGTGATAGCCTCGACAGAGCCAACAGTCAAGGAGGTAGTATAGATTGCATCAGGAACCGCAACAGTTATTTCCACTCTGCCTTCAGTAGCAAAGAAAGGGAAACATAAAGTTCAAGGTCCAGGGAAGCTTGCCAAAGGGGCTAGGGTTAAATCCCGCACTTCTCCCTGTAATATGAAGCCACCACGGTAGATGGACCTGGCTAACTTACTGAAACTAGCAGGTTACCCTTTATCTAATCAGGAAAAGGCCTAGGTCACCCAACCACTTAGGTGGCTGCCCCCATTTATTCGACCTCGTAGACCCTCGACCCGCACGCCACAGAACCTCGATGGCCTGGTCACCTACCTACAGATGCCGCTGACCCCGAGCAAGGTCCCCATCATTGGCAAACCCATCGGCAAGATTCATGAGGTAAAGTTCGACAATATTGACTTAGCTAACTATGAGGCTTTTCCCCAGCTGGCCCCTGAGTTTTACCTGGAACAAATACTGGAATATGACAGGGTACAGGTCATCCTGATGTAATGGGTGTGTGGGTTGGCCGGTGCTAGGCTATTTAACCTGCTCAGGATGACACATTTTGGCCACTACAACATTACAGATCGTGTGGTCCGTCAAATCCTTGCATTAGTTTATGATGGTAGCTTATGGATTTGGGACCGCATCCCTATTGACGTTGCGCTAATTTACTGAATTACTGGCTTCCCCATGGAAGGACCTAACCTGATGCTAAGGTTGGGTAAGAAGTATGATCAGAAAATTGCCGACAGCATGCGTGAGAATTACCATGTACTACGAAGTACTCGGGGATTCATGATCAATACCATCAATGACCCAGGTACGTAGATGGGTACATTGTTGCTCGCATGTAAGCTAATGTGAAAATGCTAGGCTTCCACTGTACCCGCATATGCTATTCAGTTGGCAGGGCAATGCGAAAAAGGAGTATCCTTAAATTGGGCCCAACACTTATGTAACAAACTTTTGGCAAATATCCTTGAGTTCTAGGATCAGGGGCGCCCATTCTGTTACTCTTGGTTGTTGTTGCTTATTGAATTGGTAGTATGGGAAGCACCAGAGGAAGTAGTCCTCCCTGAGATCACCTCTGATATGTGTGAAGCAGCATGCTACGACAGCTTATGGGATTCAAAGGATGCGCGGTGTATTGAGGATAATAAGGTCTTTTGGGTTCTATTTCAGCGTCGCTTGGTAGCCGCCATCAACTCAAGACCACGCCTGTCTCCTGTAGTGTATGAAAAATACCAAACCATCGCGTAATTTCAAGTCACCTTGCACCAAATCCAAATCATAGTGCGCAAATATAGCACCTAGGTCACACTCCCATTTATGGTTGCAGACGAGGATATTGATCGCTTAATCGCTACCTAGTCCCCGCGATCGAATATGGGGCTCAAAACCGATACAGTTGGCACGTCAGGGGCAAAGGTTCCCCTGAATACCACAGCCAAAGGAACTGGTAGATCAACCAATGACACGAGAAAGGAAATAAACGTAGGGTCCTAGAAGGGGTCACAACCACATGTCAGTGCAACAGACCCGGAGCCGAGGGATGTTGACTCCCCGATAGGTACAAAACAGACGGGTGCAGATGCTAAAGGGCCATGCAAGAGTAGTGCTCACAGAGAACAGGACACGATGAAGCAGTTACACTCACGGAAGGCAACTTGGCACACATCGTCGATGTGGTTACCTTGGCCACGGAGGACAAGTGGCTGACTCTGGAAAAGTAGCAGCAAGCCTTGATCACCTCGCTTCAGGCCGAGTTTTTAGCCTTGCAGATGAAGATGGACACACTACACACTAGTTTGGTCCCAGTTCGCTCCACCCTGACAACTAGCCACATGACCCTTGTTGCAAAAGTAAGCCTCCTCTACCCCCTGCCTAGTGCAGCCCTTACAGTAAGTCCACCTGACATCGGAATGCGAGTATAGGCTTGTGCAAAGGTCCAGTTGGATTTGGAAATATTGCCACATGAGTCACTGTAGGCTTTAAATAGCTCACTATTTCAAGAAATAAACCACAGGGACCATCGTGCCCACCAATGTCTCTGCACAGCGGAGCAGAACATTATTGACCAAACAACTAAGGTAACCAGGGTACAGGTTGCACACATGCATCTAGAGCATTTAATTGATCAACTGTGCACTGATGTTATAGACGAAATACCCGCCACAGCTACCCCCTAGGCCAAGATCGAAGGGTTGGTCACAGTCTTGAGAGCCTCTAGGATAGAGGTCTAGGTCGTCAAATCTCAGATGGAACAGAAAATCACATTATTACAGGCAAAGCTGCAGCCAGAAACACCTCCTGAGGTCCTAGCCCAATGAGCTGCACTAGTTACAGCTGTTATCAACATAATCACAGGCCAAATTTCTCAGGGCACCCTATTATTGGATAGAGTGATACAACTATGGACCAAGGCACAGTTTGATCCTCTCCTGCGAGAACTTAATCATGCGCTACACCAAAAGGAAGAGGAGTTCGAGAAAATGCAGGCTACCTTGAATACCTTAGTCTTGGCCCAACGCTTGAATCGATTGCACTCCGTCTAGGCCCTCCAAGATGACATAGAGGCCCTCCGATAGTAGAAGAAAACATTGAGCACTCACCTCAAACCATGGGCGGACGAGGCCCTTAAAGTATCACATGATGTGGATGTTGCAGTGAAACAGTTGAACCAGACATTGGAGAGTATCGCAACTGCTACAGAAGGCCCAAATTCGCAGAATTTGGTATAGATAGCTCAGACTGCTGCTGTACAAAGCAAAGGAGTGCTTTCCCCACTGATCAAGGCTGTCACACAACTTCAAGCGAAGATGGAGGACTTACGCCCACCATGACTTGGAACAAGTCACAAGATTGTGTTAGGGGACTGTTGGAACAGGGTCCCTTAACAACTGTGAATTGTGTATAAATTTTGCATATTTTGGTCTTAATTGGTCTAATACAGGGGTTTTGGGGTGGGTTAAAGCCCCTAATGCATTGTAAATGGGTCAAGGGTAGACCAAGAGTCCGCAAACCACGGTTTGCAGACCATTGGATGCGTAGGCTAAATCGCTATAAATAGATGAACCTTTTTTGAGTCATAGGTAGAAATGAATAGAGATTGATGCAAAGTAAGAACTGTTAGATATGTGGTAGGGTTGTTTGGGTTAGGACTCCTACTGGCTGTGTGCACAAAGATCCTCTTTCCTGATGTGTGCGGACCCTGCTAGCTGTGTGCGCAGGTGGTAATTTGGGGAATGTAAGAGGATTTTTGGGTAATAATATAGATGTGTGGAAGTATTGCAGATATCTGATGTTATCTCATCTGATCTATTATGGTTGATGTAGACTTGAGTTATATGATGATGTATATGTTTGTAAGTTGCGAACTATCTATGTTAATGGTAAATGTATCTGTGATCTATTGATTTGCTGCGAATATATTGTTAATTAGATTTGATAAACTGTATTCTGGTTATTTATTGAAACTCCTACGAACGACCTCTAGCTGTATAGTCTGATAATTAGACTTGAATTAACTGCTATATCCTAGGGCGCGGAAACCTGGTTCCAGCACCCTCCCATACTGCTTCAGATGAGACTTTAGCTTGTGCAAGCAGGTCACTACCGAAAGGGCCAGTAGTATAGGGGTTTCTTAGCAAACCTTAACCTCCAAACTTGGGTCAGGACCCCTCGAGCCAACAAGGCCCATTTTCTGGTGTTTCATCTCCTAGGGTTAGGTTTTTGGATGTTTAGGGTTTTGCATTGTTTCTCAATAATATTACTTCGAGCCTCATTGAAACACATAGTTCAGAGGTCTGTAGCCACCACATCTCTTCTCAGAGATATGCTACCAACGGCATAGCTAGTTTATGTCCATTCTATCTGTAAACAAATTTTATTTCTTTGATATTAATGAAATGAAGTGTTATTTCTATTGCATTTTTTTATTTATGGTTATATGTGTATTCTGTTGCGTTCCTACATAAATTCGGATCAATAGGGAATTAAAACACACATCTTAATGAACCTGTCAAATACCACGAACAGGTAGTCATTCCCATTCTTGGTTGTCGGTAAACCTCCCACAAATTCCACGGAAATGATTTCTCAAGGGTGAGTAGGTACAGGTAATGGATGATATAGACCTTTTTTTATTATTGCTAGGCTTGACCGTACAACAAATCATGAATCCTCTTATGAACCTAGCTACCTGCTCTTACATCTTGGGTTAATACACATACCTTTGCAAGTTAGCCATGGTCTTCCCTACACCAAAGCGCCCTATAACCTTGTAGGTGTGGGCATCTATAATCAAGTACAAATTATCACCTTCAAGAACACATAGCTTATCCATCCAGTAGAGGAACCCATCTCGGAGATGGTAGTCAACAATGTTGTCGCCATCATGCACATGACTCTATCTCGGAATCTACTGATACACCTCCTTGAATTCATCATCTTTTGAATATGCCTCTCTGGATGCATCATGGGTGAATGGATCCATGTACATAAGATACCCCAAAGTTGTAATCTTTGATGTGCGTCACCTTGAAATCATATCGTCCAACTTGTTTGTGTTTCCTTTCTTATACTTGATCACCACATGAAATTTCCATAGAAACCTCATCCACTTGTAATGCCTAGTCTGATGTAGCTTACTCTGGGCCTACAAGTACTGTAACGGCTAGTGATATGTGTGGATTACTGTCTCCATTACCATCAAATAGTGCTTCCACTTCTTCCCAACTTGCGTCATGGAATAGAGCTCCTTATAGTAGGTAGGTTAGTTAAGAACTTCCACATGAAATACTTCAGAATGGTAGAAAGCATCCCTTCCTCCTTGCATCAAGACAACTCCCATAACATACCCACTCACATATGTCTCCATTTCAAATGGCCTCTGCAACTTTGGTAATGCTAGAACTAGTGCTTGACTAATCTTCTTCTTTAGCTCCTAGAAAGCCTTTTGCTAACCTTTTCCCCAATTGAAACTCTTGCCACTTGTTGTTATGGTGTGGAGAGGTAATTCTACCAATGAAAATGAGGATATGAATTTCCTCATGTATTGTGTTGCCCAAATGAAACTCCTGACCTCAGAAACATTAGTAGGCACCGACCATTTCATGATGGCCTCCATCTTGGAAGGATCTATCTTCATCTCTCCTCCACCGATCACATACCCCACATACACTAAATACTATTGCGCAAACTCACACTTCTTGATATTTTCTAACAGTTTGTGATTCTTCAATGTTTCCAGCACCTACGTCAAATGTGAACTATTCTCCTCCCAGGTGGCACTATATACTAGTATATCATCCATATAGACAATAAAAAATGAATCTATGAAAGGGCATAGTATATCATTCATTAATCTCATAAAATTAGTTGTTGCATTACATAGGCCAAATGGCATAACTAACGATTCATACACATTAGAGGAAATTTTAGCCCAATATGTAAACCAATCAAAATACTTTGAATTTAAAAAGAGGTACATGAAATATTTTGGAGGGAAAAATAAAAATAAAAAAATACTATTTTTTAATTGTATTTTTGGCTTAACTCCTTATAATTTTACTTGAAATTCAAGTGTAAACACTTTTGCATCCAAAACGTACCCATTGTGCATACCTTTGAGAAGACCCACCTTGATTAAAAATGAAGATATGTTAAAAAAACATGTTGAACATGTTTTTTTAATGTATATTCAATTTTTATCCATGTGGCCATTCTCAAAAGTATGCATAATGGATATTCGTTGGATGTGATATTTAATTCTGCATCCAATGAGTATCTACACTTGAAATTTGAGTAAACCTATAAGGACATAAACCAAAAATACAATGAAAAAAATAGTTTTCTTCTATTCCCTCCAAAATATTTAACTATTATTTTATTATTTTCCTATTATTTTATTATTTTTCCTTAAAAGGCCACTTTTAGGCTAAAATTTCCTCTAATGAACCTTGCTTAGTTTTGAAAGCGGTCTTCCAGGTATCTTCTTCTTTGAATCGAACCTGGTGATATCCAGACTTCAAGTCCCGCTTAGTGAAATACTTTGTTTGTTGCAAATGATATAGAAGATTTTCTATCCTGGGAAGGGGGTATATGTTCTTGAGAGTTATTTTATTCAACGATCTGTAATCTATACACATCCACCAAATCCCATCCTTCTTTGGCACAATGATGATGGGTGACCCACGTGGTGATGAACTCGGTCGAATGACACCCTGTTCCAGTAGTTGTTGCAATTTTTTCTTCACCTCACTTGTTTCTATAACACACTTCCTGTACAACCCAATATTTGGAAATAGGGAGTTTGGAAATAGGTGGATCTCGTGCTACACTTCTCTCTTATGTGGTAACCCTTTAGGCTCTCAGAACACATCCTTGTATTCTTGTAGCAACTCCTCCAATTTTTGTTTATGTTTCTTAGTACACCCCTCTAGGGATTCCTTGCCTCTTATTGACTACTCTCCAGAACAATTTTCTCTTAAAAACAATAAAACATACTTCTTGTTCGAATTGGTCAATTTCTTGGCTTGGTTGGAACTTACCAATGAAATTTTTGACTTGCCTTTGTGTGTGTTAATGATGAACTATTTTCCATCCTTGATGAGATGGTACTGGTTAGCTCTCCTCATGAATATTTTATCACACATGTACATGTATGGACTCCAAAACACAACTCCACATACATAAAGGGGAACCACATCCAAATCTACTTCATAAATAAAATCAACACTAATACCAAATCTAATTTTGAATTTTTTTTTTACCTTCAACTCTACATCCTTATTTACCCATCCTAGTGGATATGGTTTTGGATCATGAAATTTCAGCCCCAACTTCTTGACCACCCCTATTGCAATGATATTCGCCTACGATCCTGAGTCAAATAGAGCCTCAATATATGTCTTCTTGACATGTATCTTTATATGGAAGAGTTTGGTCATTTCTTTCTCTTCGTATTGCTGAAGGCTACTCAGATTCACCTCCTTCTGCACTGTTGTATATATGATCTTCTCATCCATGTTCGATTTTCTTTCAACTTGGTTGCTCGAATTAGTGGCCATGAGATTTTTCTTCATATTATCTTTATTCTTGTTCTTCGAGTTTAGATATGGATTCAACTTCTAACACTTCTCCTCTGTATGGCCATCAATTTTGTAGTGGTTGCAGTGTTTTCTAGGATATTTGCACTGGCGTGTTTTGGTTGTCATATTTTTATCTTTCCCCCTATTTTCTTCTTCTTCCCCTCCTTAGAAGCTTCCTATTTCTCCTTCTACTTCGATCCACTTGATTGCACTCTTTTTAGGCCTATGTTCTCTAGGTAATAGGCCGGTACACAAGCCTCATCCAACGATTTGTTCTTTAAGAGCATCACTTTCTCACAGAGATGGCGGTGGAGACCCCCAAATACTTGAGGAGTACATATGGGTTCTTTGGAGAGATATGCAACATTATATCCATCTTTCTGAATTATGTGGTGTACTCCTGCACCATTTGGCTTGAAATTTCCTAAAGTAGTGTCACCGGATCCACTGGTCCTCCACGTACCCAATGGGATAAAAATATGACTTAATGAGGGTTTTGAAATCCTCCCACTTAGTGAATTGAGGTTCTCATTCTTACCTGAGGGTTTTTGTGTGGCTCTATGATCTGTATATGTAAACTTGAAGGTTTTTTATAAAAATTGCAAGTGAAATGTTTAAGGCTTTTATGCAATTATGTGAATTAAATTAACACGTAAAAGATGTTTTTTCTCTTAGTTTTTAATAAAATAGCAGAGACAAAAATACCATAACAACAAACACAAGACAAAAAATGATGAAGGATTTCACCCCTTGTGGGCTACATCTACTCATCCAACATCCAATGTTGGGTCTCTTTCATTATTCTCAAAAATTTGTGTTTACATCAATTTGTATTACTCATAATGTAAAAATATTATCTCCAATGACAACAAAGTAGTGAAAAACCCCTAGCTGGGATCTTTTTGCACTCAAAAAGGTCGAAAATTGACTCAGTTATTCTCCAGAGAAGATTCGCTACTAATTTTCCTCCAAATCGCATCCACCTTCTATCCATCCTACAAATTCTGATTTCAGCGGCCACATGGAGCAACAAATTTTCCCCGCACCGATGAGATTCGCATTAGTTCGGGTGCAAATTTTTTCTTCATTAAATTATATAATAACCCCCATGAACTAAAAAAAATGGGTCAAGTGGCGCACTGCAGGTTGTTGGATCTGGGTTAGCTCAAACGAACCTCGCCAATTTTTAAACCCCACTCGGAACTAGAGTTGGTGATTGGGTTGAGTTAACACCCACCAGGGGTTAAGTTCAAAATTCCCTGCAAAAATAAACTCTTATCTGGTACTGTGGGTTATGGTATATGCCATGGTTTATTCTGGGTTAGGTTCCTGGAACCTCGCCCAAGGCAGGTTCCACTCCACACACCATAACTAACCCATAATCCACTTTCCAATGAATTGTAGTTGCTCTGCGGTGGTTTGGTTAATAAACCGTGCCATAAAATTAAACTCTAAATCCATTCAGATGTATTGTGACTCCCCAGAATCACTGGTTTGATAACTATTGACCTTCGCACTGAAACATATGAACTAACCCACCATATATGTTAACCATCAGTTTGAACATTTAATTTTGGTGTGGCAATATGGCATGTGGTTGTGTTATATGTTGAAACATGGTTTTTGGGTCGGGGTTAACCCCGCACCCCTGGCCGCCTGACTTGTGGTCTTGTGAGTTGGGTGGACTGGGGGCAAGGGGTTAACCCCAAACCTGACCCCCACTAACAATCCCATTAAACTTTAAATACGACCCTACTTCTGTAGTTATTAAGTAACACTTGTGGCTCGGTGGTGGAGCACAGTGCTGCCACTGCAGAGGTCTACGGTTCCATTCTTGTGGAGGTATGTGTGACCTATATGTAAAATTTTACACTAATAAAAGGAGGCCATGTGGCTGCCAGCCATTCGCCATGTGGCTCTCCCTCATTGCACCAACAAAATGACCCGTAAACCAAGCACAACCATAGAAATTTTGACCAGTCAGATTGAGACACATGGAAGAAAATCATTGGCTAATAAAAATATAGCCAACTTCCCAATCAAATGCCTATTCAATGTACGGATTGATGGTTGGGCATATCTGAAACCCAATTTTTTTTTTTAGTTTTTTGGAAAATCGGTCAGAACACGATATCGAGAGCATACGATATCGGTTTTGACGGAAATAGTTGTGTTGGATTCAGGGCGACGAGATATTCTTTTTGGTTTCAGTTTTGATCTGTTTCAAGTACTTTTAATTTTTAGCATTTTACTGATCCCCTGGATAATTCCTCTCGAATAGAAGCTTTTGGACCTCCAAAAGCTCATTTTCAGTCAACAAATAGATGAGGGTGTTGTTCCCTCACCCTTCCAATATCAATCCATTTAACTTTTCTTGGATTTGTCACTTTGAGCTTCTCATGAAGGTACTTCAAGTAACCTTGTTTTGAAGTCTCTGTATTTTTGTCAAAGATGATATCTTGATGTAATTTTCCAAGATATTTAGAAAAGAAAACTTCCCTTGAAGGAATTTTAACCTTCCCTCCTTGGTCTGTAATCAAAGTATGCTTATTCAATTTCAAGTTCACTTCACCTTCAACATTGTATTCATAATGATGCTTAACATGTTTATCCTTGAACTTGGCTTTACTCTTTACAAAATTTGATCACCATCGCCATGCACGATCCGTCTTGAAATCAAAAACATTATGAAACCCACAAGAATATGCCTTGGAATCAATGTCCTCTTTGTCAAATAGATTTTTCATTTTCTTTTTTACCCCTGCATTCCTTAGCACTAACATCTTGTTCACACCAATTTTCAACAATAATGCATCGTGTTGCAATTGCACTTCATGTTGTTTATCTCTTTTAGGAGGAAACATGTTACACTCTAGAAAAATATTATCAGCACATGAATTAGCAACCTCAATGAAATCATATTTCAAACTTGATTCATATCCTTGAAAGGCTTTAGTTTCCTCAACATCTTTGTGCTTGAACATTAACAATGAAAAATTCTGACTAGTATTAACAATCCTCTTCATTTGTCCAACATTCAAAAGAGATAAAATCATTTTATTGCTATGTGCTCTAACAATTTACTCAATCCCATTTTTGAAAAAATGATATTTATTCTAAATGCGATGAAAAATGGCTCTCATCATATATATATATATATATATATATATATATATATATATATATATATTTGTGTGTGTGTGTGTGTAATATTCCCAATTAGTCATGAGCTAATTGGAATATTCATTTTTGTTTTATTACTTTGTTTAAATAATAAATTAGCAAGGAGGTCCATAATACTCCTTAATAATGAATAAATCAATGCCAAATGTGAAAATGATAAATCTTGGTTGTTAAATCAAGCACCCTTAGGTGTGAAAGGGGCTGGGACATTTTAACTAGGTCAACCTTGACCAAATCTACAGCGCTATCATGGAGGAGTGGCCATCAATGAGGGACAACGCAATTTTAGATGGAGGTGCCTTGTCTGAAAGGAGTGTTATCATTGGATGTGGTTTACGGTTTGCAATATCTTAACTTATAAAAGGAAGAGGATGGTAGCATTAGAAGGTTGTTGATGTATATGATATTTTCTGAATATATTGTCTATTTAGACATATATCTTTCTCTTGTTGTTTAGTTGAGATTGAATGTTGTTTAGCATTGGGTGTTCCTGATCGGGAATCCCACCTCTTCCCATTGAGTAGCTCTTGGGAGAGTTTGTATTGCATTTTCCACTATCTGTCTTTGGTGTGGGTTTTAACCCTGAACAGAAATTATCTACACATGAATCTTATAACAGAAAATAAACAATAGCGAGAGCATAAAACATAAAACAGATAAACATAGAGATTTTCCCCTGGATCCCAAATCGGGACAACCATCTTGATATTTCATTATATTCCTTTTAGTGTTACAACACACATATATACATGTCGAAGCATACATAAACCCTAATCCATTAACCCTGGATTAGATCATAACCATAGTTCCCTTGACCGGATCTACAAAATACCATGGGCTGAAAACCATCGTACCCCAAAACCATGTGCAAAACCATGCACAAAACCATGGGCGCGGATAGTCCCCCCGCGTGATTAGTCGTGGAAAGAATATAACACATACCCAACATTCTCCCACTTGTTGTTTTCTTTCCACAGGGGGCCACAGGAGAGCTTAGTCATTGGCCCAATTCTTCAACACCCATTGTTTCTCTACACCAATAGAACTTCTGAGTGCTCACAGACTTCGTCAATGCATCTGCAACATTTTTCAAAGTGTCCACCTTTACCAGCAACACCCTTTTAGCCTCAATCATATCTCTAACAAAGTGATATTGAACATCAATGTTCTTTGTTTTTGAATGATAAGCAAGGTTCTTAGCCAAGAAAGTTGCACTTTGGCTATCACAGTCTATCCTTATAGCTTGCTGTACCAACCCCATACTTGAACACAATCTCTTCAACCAAACTACCTCCTTGCTTGCATGAGTGGCTGCCATGTATTCTGCCTCTGTAGTTGAAAGAGCCACTACAGACTGTCTTTTACTCATCCAACTGACTGCACCTCCAAACAGGCTAAACACATACCCACTTATAGATCTTCTTTGGTCCAGATCTCCAGCCTAGTCTGCATCAACAAAACCATGAATGTCCAAAATTCTTTCCAATCTTGGTCTTCCCTGGTAGCACAAGTCATAATCACTACTGCCACGTAAATATCTGAAAACCCGCTTCACTGTTGTCCAATGCTCCTTCCCTAGGTTTGACATAAACCTGCTTAATACTCCCACTGCATGTGCAATGTCTGGTCTAGTACAGACCATTGCATACATCAGGCTACCCACTGCACTTGCATATGGAATACGGGACATGTCCTCTTCTTCTTGTGTCTTGGGACACTGTTCAGCATACAACTTTACACCTACATGAATTAGATCATTAACTGGTTTACTATCCTGCATATTGAACCTCTGTAATATAGTCTCGACATACTTCCTCTGGTTTAACCAAAGCTTCCTCTTTGCCCTATCTCTCCTAATTTCCATGCCCAAAATATAGTTTGCATCACCAAGATCCTTCATGTCGAATTTGAAGAACAGTTGGGTCTTCAAATCTTGGATAATTTCTTTATCATTTCCAATCAACAACATATCATCCACATACAAGACCAAATAACTAACACGGTCACCAATTAATTTAAAATAAACACAGTGATCCTCTTTGCTTCTGGTGAAGCCAAGTCCCCGTATATATGTATAAAATTTCTGATACCACATATTTGGTGACTGTTTTAACCCATACGGATACTTCTTTAGCTTGCATACTAGTTCTTTCTTACCCTTCACCATAAAGCCTTCAGGTTGCTTCAGTAGATCTCCTATTCTATATCCCCGTGAAGAAATGTTGTCTTCGCGTCCATCTATTCTATCTCAAAATCAAGTGCAACAACAACAGATAAAAGTAATCTAATAGAAGTAACTTTGGTGACAGGAGAAAAAATATCACCAAAATTAATTCTCGGCACCTGGGAATAACCTTTTGCTACCAACCGAGCTTTGTATTTCTCCACCTTTCATTCTACATTCATCTTCTTCTTAAACACCCATTTTCTCCCGATGGGCTTCCTTCCAGCCGGAAACTCCACCAGATCCCATGCCTCATTTTTGTGCAAGGATGCCATTTCATCAACCATGGCCTCCTTCCAAAGTTTTCCATCCTCTGAAACTACTGCCTCCCTGACAGTTTTGGGATCATCATTAGTTATAGTTAAGGAAAAACTTGAATAGAAAGCAGATGGACTATACCTTTCTGGTTGCCTTCTTTCCCGAACTAATATTCTAATAGCTGGAGTTTGTGGCTCTTCATCTCCTGAGTCTTCTTCTGTTGTAGAGTCTGATTCATCCTCCTTTAGCTCAAACTCTATCTTCTCAGGTTCCTTTGGTAGGACTCATGTTTAACAACATCTTTCACTTCTCTAAACACCACATCTTGGCTATAGACAACCTTCTTGTTTCTGGGTTCCAAAGCTTGTAACCCTTTAAACCATCCTTATACCCAATAAAGATTCACCTTTTAGATTTATTATCCAACTTGGTCCTTTTCTGCTTTGGAACATGTACATATACCCTTATATGTGAAAGAGAGGGTTTCTTACCAGTCCATACCTCATGTGGAGTCTTATCCTCCAACACTGATGAAGGTGATTTGTTAACTAGATAGCATGTAGTCTCCACTGCCTCTGCCCAGAATTATTGTCCTAACCCGGTACCTCTGAGCATGCTTCTTGCCTTTTCCATCAGTGTTCTGTTCATTCTTTCTGTAACTCCATTTTGCTGAGGTGTGTATGGAGTAGTCTTCTGCCATGCTATACCACACTTCTTACAAAACTCTTCAAATTCCTTCTTGCAGAACTTCCCACCATTATCTGTCCTCAACGCCTTTATCTTCTTCTTTTTCTGGTTTTCCACCAGAGCCTTAAATTCTTTAAATCTATCAAAAGCTTCAGATTTATTCCTCAAGAAATATATCCATGTATTCCTTGAGAATTAATCTATGAATGAAACATAGTACACAGACTTTCCTAATGATGGAACTGGCACAGGTCTATACACATCACTGTGTACAAGTTCTAATATCGTGTTCACCCTCTTAGCACTAGAAGGAAAACTGACCCGATTCTGCTTCCCATATACAGAATGTTCACAGAAATCGAAATCCAAAGAGAAATTAGGCATAACTTCTACCGTACCATTTCTATACAGTATCCGAAGGCCCTTCTCTCTGATATGTCGAAGCCTTTGATGCCATAGCATGGTCTTTTCTCCAGAGACAGCTAGGCTTTCTGCTCCACTTTCAGGAACCATAGAACTGTTACACCCATCAATAATAGTGCTACCTTGTAGCTTGTACAGATTTCCAGTCCGAACTCCCCGCATTAATACCAGTGCTTCCCAAACCATCTTGCAGGCATCTTTCTCGAACACTGTTTTTACACCTGCATCATCCATCTTGCTTACAGAAATCAGATTTCTGGCCAATGCAGGAATATACAGAACACCAGGAACTGTTCTAATCCTTCCACCTTGTAGCTTTAGCTTCACCTTTCCACGTCCGATGATTCTTGCCTTCCTATCATCCCCTAGGAAGACATCACCGGCATCATATTTCTCATACTCGCAGAACCACTCCCAATGGGGAGTGAAGTGAAAGGATGCACCTGAGTCAATCAACCATGACTCATGATCTACATGTGTATTTGAAGAAGAAGCCAAATACACATCCCCACCTTCAACCGAGGTGGTTTTTTCCTCTGCAGTGTTATCACTCAGATTTTCCTTGAAGTTGTTGGGAAGAGGAAAGGGGTCCAAGGTAACCAAAAACCAAATTTTAGGTACATAATCTAGCTAATCTGTACCTAGAGAGGGATCTGTCTGTAAAATTTTTCTTTTTTTTGAAAGATATTAGGCCAGTTATAAAGTCCAGGGATTTTGATTGAGTTTGGGTGATGAAATTCAATAGTTGAGGGTAAGACTAAGTAATTTAGGCCATTGGACTAATGGAGTCAAAGAAATATGGCTTAACTGGATCATGTTTCTTAACAAAATATGGTTTCACAGGGCAAGGTAATCAAATAGGGAACAATTATAGATCTAAAGTGAATGGAATGGAATCAAAATGGATGAAGGGCAATTAAGAATCCTTCAACACATTTGAAAGAGGGAAAATGAGTGATTATTAATAAAAAGCAATTAAGTATTCTTTACTAAATAATCAAAATGCATAAACTAGTAAAACAAGAGCAATTAAGAATTCACTGTTTAAACTAGTTCAGAAGAAAACATTTAGAATAGCAACGATTGAAAGAAGATTGCACTTAAGCACTTTCTGATTTATTCCTTTTCATTAATTACTCATATATAAAACACAGATGATATAATAAACAAGTATAAAACTTCAAAACATAAGAAATAGATGACTTATTGATCCGTTGTCTGATACAATAATCCTGTGAAAAGTCTTTTGCATCAATTCCTCATCCAGCTAGCCATTCAAAATTTGTCCAACAACACTTTATTCCAAAATATTCAATGTTATAGCAAAGTCTAAGAATCCACCCTTCAATACTCTAATTGAGGGAGTATTTATACAAAAAATTATAAAAATATCTCATAACAAATTGAGATATAATCTAGGATGAATCATAAGTATTTTACAACAAACTAGAGACAGATGGTCTCGTAGATAAGAGAAATGATAACTGATGTTGTGTTGTTTCCTTCTTTTGAGAATGTGTTGGAGGCAGCCCCTATGATTTGGCTCATTGCTATCATCTTGAGTAACTTTGTGCTGGCTGCTCTGTTTTACTGATACTCTTTATCTGCACTAATACACTTTAACGTATGTTTATCCTTTTATCTTTCTCATGCTCGAGATAAAACAAATTCTCCAATCTATCATGAAGATTTTTTCCTGTAGGCAATGTTGCTGTTGATGAACTAGTTGAGAAACTGGCCTGATTGTCAGCATGCTTGTTCAAGTTCTCAACATAAATTTCAAGGTCCATTAGTTTATCCTCTGAAACTAAAGGACTGGGCAATCCTCTATTCAACAGAATATTCAATCTTTTTATGAAGGCATTGATTTCTTCTTGCATATCAGAGCACCTTCATTCTAGATTTTGCATCAGAGTTCTTTTAGTAAAAATTATTTTTATCTCCAAAATTGTTCCTATCCTATCTTGAATGCCAAGTTCTTCAAGTTGATACTTGTTCTTAGTATTCAAAAAATGTATAAGTTCATTGGCTTCTTCGGGCATGTTTCCTAATTCTTCTCTTGCTTTTAGAATTTCTTCCACATCCAATTTAACTAAATCATTTTGTTCATACATTATTTGAATTGAGGGCCAAACATCATTTATTGACTGGATGATGTTGTCCCAAAGAATTTCTTTTATTTCCTTTAAAGGTCTCTCTAATGTGAGATCCTTCTCCAATGCTTTAACCAATTTTTCTAACCTGTTGACCTCTCTTGTTTTCTCTGCAACACTTATCTTCAAGAGATCATATTTTTGTTCCAAAGTGGTGAATTGCACCTTTGTTCTATGTAGCTCTGTCACTCGGAGTTTCAATTCATCCATTGACTTTATTAATTCTTCGGTGCTTAAATTTGAAGTATTACCCTGTGATAATTCTGTTGGCTGACCTGTTGTTGTTGTACATGTAATTACTTCTGCTGTAGATGCTGGAATATTTTTTCTTGTCTTTCAATGTCTTTCAAGCTCTTTTTCAGTTTCATTAAGTTGCTCATTCAGTTTCAAGAGCAAATCCATCAATTCTTCTTCAGATTTTTGTTTTATGATTTCTGTAGTCTGTGGATGTCTTGAGGCTGGTAACTTCAGTTGTTTTCTCAAGGCTGCAATATCATCATATTTTTTCTTGATCAAGGCTTCTATACCCTTTACATCTTTGGGATTATGACCCAATCCAATTATTATTTCCTCCAAAGTCTTTATTCTATTTTCCTTAGCCTGAGAAGAGGCTTTTTCTAGATTCAATTGTGCTTTAGTATTCTCCAAAGAATCCTGCAATTTTTGGGTCATCATTTATTTATCGGTCAGAGTAGAATAAATCATTTCACCTGTTTGTTTATGCAGCTCAATCTGATCTAAAGGATGAATAACCTTTGCTATGACTTCAAAATTAGTTCTGATATAATCTGCAGCTATTTGAGGTTGCTGCACTTTGGGTTTGAAGTGACTCATTACCATCTTACCTTGCTGGATTTCATAGGCTAACATCAATCTTTGTTGATTCTTAGGAGCCATCTTCAAATATTGATTGTAAACTTGAAGTCTCAGTGGATCATTTCTGGCCTTTATATTTATAAATGTCCTTTTGATATCACAAGCATCTTTCACTGGTGATTTGAAAGAACATACTTCTACACTTTGCTACCTTTGTAGTTCCTTTCTCTATGAATTAGTGGATGTTCCACTGACTGTACATGTTTGTTGACTACCTAGTTCTTCTCTCCTCTGACTATCAGAGATTTCATGAACAGATTCCACTTCTGGAAGAGGATTTAATTTTTGTCTTTTAACATCAGGCTATTCTGAAGACCCACTGATAGGGGTAGCTGCTTCAACATCTCTCTTTTTACCCTTTTCTACATTGAGAGGAGTTTGTAAAATTGACATTTCTACCACATTGGTCTGAGTAGGAGAAATTTGTACTTGACCTTGTTCTTTAGAATTGTCAGGTTGTTCTGTCATTGTAAATTTCTCTATAACTTGTATATCAGCCTCTTTCTCCTTTCCTTTAGATGCTACTGTAGCCAATGCACTGATCCTGTAAATTTTTTTGGGAAGTTCCACCAGAAGAAGGACCAATCCCTGGTTTTTGCACCTGTCCAAAAGAGTCTAGGTCAAGTATTTTTTCAAGGTCTTTCATAACATTTTCAACACTGACCTGTTCACTATCTTGTTCTATCAATGTCCCTTCCATCCATTCATCCATATTGGCATATTGTTCAATTTTCGGGATTCTATTATGAATGTATGGTGACAATTTGTTTTTCATCCTTCTATCACAAATGAAGTTGTTTGGGTCATAAGGTACCCAATAGAAATTTTTTTGTAATTTGATATAGTCTTCTAAGATTCTTTCAGCTTCCTTTCTAGGATTCCTAGAGTTACAGACAAAAGGACCTAATTGACTCTTAATCATGAGTTGAGCTTTTTTCTTTGCATTGCAGAAATGAACTATGCCAGAATTAATCATCTGCCTGAAATACTCTAAGGCAAAAAGTCTCATTGGGACATATTTTGGTAACTTGAAGGGGCATAACTCACACCCATATATTTTGATTTCTGTGTGATTTCAGTATAGGTACCAATCACCTATTCGGTATTGATTTGAGAGTTGGAGAATTTTCTTGATGTCACTATTGACCCTAGGAGGGGAGACTCCTGCTAACAAGGTCATTGCAGGGTGCACAGATAGGTAAATGAAATCATTATAAGAATAAGGAGAATCAGAGGAATTATGAGCGATTGCAGACCAAAAGATTACAGACCTAGGATTTCCTTTGGCATCAAGTTTCTTGACCTGGAAAGGGAAACTTTCTAATTGGTAGTAAAGCATGAGATGGTATATAACAGAGGAATATTTGAACACTCTTTCATTCTCTAATCTCATGAACTGATCATGGATTTTATCAGCAACGTAGGAAGCAAAATCATACTTGATAGCAGGGGGTTGTCCAGGGGTAAAAATTGACAACAATACTAGGGTTAATTGATCAACATATTCACTAGTATTGAAACCCATTATAGAGGATATCATATTCAAAATAAGCCTTCCCATATCAGTGAGAAAGGTATAACCATAACAGGGAGGGCCTTTAGGCTGATGTTCTGGCAACATGAACGTTTGGCAAAGGCGATTCAAGTCTTCTTAGGATAAATTGGCAGATTTTTCAAGTAATTCTCCCATGGAAAGGGGAGTCAGGGCTTGACCAGGTTGAAACTGTAACATTTCATTAATAGACTGAGCAGTTATTGGGAAAATGATAGTTTGACTTGGGGACAAGATTGCTCGTTGATTGGGATCATAATTTGCATGGCAGTAATGGATTATTTCAGGAAAAATGTGGACTGAGGGGAGAAGATACATGGGAAGATTGGATTCCCATAGTCCAAAAATGTCAGAACCGTTCAGGTAGTTATCTCTGCAATGGAAAAAAATTCGAAGAGGATTTTTGCTGAGGACAAGGTCTTTAATTTGAAAATCCCTATCTGCTAGAGGCAGATAGTCTAAATCTCTGTGAGGGGCATTCAGGGGTGCGACATTCAAAGCCATGGGAATTTCCATTTCTATGTTTAAAGTAGTTTAATAATTAATAAATTTGCTTAATATCTCCCAAAAATACATTGTGTGGTCCTAATATGGTAAAAAATGGTGTTGTGGACCTGCATGAGTAAAACAAATCCCACTAGGAATGCATGAGCATTTCTAAGAACATGTTTGTATTAGTAAGAATGTGTGCATGTTTCTATAAGAACACATGTATGTTCCTTAGTCATGCCAAGTCAACCAGCTCAAGCCTTGTCAACACTAGATTTCAAAGCATACATTGTGCATTCCTATGGGCATGCTTTAGTGTAGCCCCATTACCACTTTTCAAGCCATCATTTTCTTGCTAGTGCCCAACAACATAAATAATTAAGAAACAATGTAAATGACCAAATTAACAACATTGTGAATGAAAATATACTATACCCTAGGTAAAACATAGTTATTACTTGAATAACAAAGGGGGGTCTACCTCCTTAGATGAGGCAATGGTACAAGTTTCACCATTGCCTCACACACACAAAATGGAAATGGAACAAGTACTAGCAATCTTTTTAATTTATTACACAATTACAACAATCTTCTCTCCATTTATTTATTCATTTCCCCCCTAGCTAGGGTGCTGCAATAATACTATTTGATGGTGTTGTTGCAAGATAAAAGTGTTGCAATAACACAAAGGTGTTCTCCAAATTGTTTATTGTCGCCTCCAAGGGTACTAGTATGAGTCTATCTAAAGTATTTCTCATAAATTCTCGTTAGTGCGCATAAAAAGTAGATTATTTCATTAATATATAAGAATGAACATTAAAAGTGACATAATGCTAGAAATATTGTAATTTGTACCTTGCTAAAAAATGCATTGTTGTGAGCAAATGTGTTATAAGATGGTATAGTGAGTTATAAGATGGTATAGTGATAGGAAAAGGGTATTCAAAGGATGATGAATTGATGCTAAAAGGATGTCAATTTAGGCTTAAATGTCACCTTAATTGCAATACGATGATTCAAGTAGACCCTCTAGTTGCTTCACCCACATAGAGGCTTTCAATTCTTAATACTTCTCAAACAACAAATAATGATGAACGTGTATGGTCTTATGTTTGAAATAGAAAGGGATCTAGGTAGGCCAAAAGGCTAACCCCAAACATATGATTGACATTAACAAGAGGTAGGCTATTACAAGATATAGAAAGGCATACAACTCTCTCTCCTTCATTGTTGTTACATTCTCATGAGAGAGTTAAATAACTTATGTTAATGGTCAACTTGAATGCCAATTTACTTTTGGTGAATAGTTAATTCCACTTAAATATGTGAAAATGGACAACCTTTTTAATGTTCATAGTTCAATATTAATAGTAACCTAAAACGAGAATGAGATGTACAACATATAAGAAGTGTTCTCAACTAAATTTTTTCCACAAAACTACATTTGTGATTACCAAAACCTATTAACAATACACCAAGACAAGGTTAAAGGTTATTTATGACAATTAATCAACAACTCAAACGTAGTTGAGAAAACATTATAAAGTGGGTTTTTAGTCATCAATGCAAAATGAAAATGTAGTGTCTGTGTCATCTATATGGCTGTGCATTTGAAATTTGAATGAATCTGTTGAAATTTCCATAATTTTGTTGACACTGATAGTTCATTGATAAATGATGATGTAAGAAACAGTGAAAATTCCATTAAACAGAAAGTAAAGTACCAAATGTGAATCATACCAATTAAAATTTAAATCTCCAGGACATTACAATAAGTACTTTGGCAACTCAAGGACTCCGGAAAAGGTTGCTTGTGTGGGGTTCAGCCGAAGCCAAAAACAAAAAGAGACTCCTAAACAGAAGCCTGTTGTACATTTTCCTGCATTGTCACTTTTATTGAACAGTTCTTTGGATAAGCGGTAGGAACTTGGAAGGCAAACGCATTGAAGGCTGCCATTGTCTCGGTTTTTTTTTTTTTATATAAAGGCGACTAGATGCTATCAACCCGGTTGCAAAATTTTCAACACCCTGCATATACCCGGTTGCAAAATTTTCAACACTCGGTCAGTCGGATGTATATCCATCTCAACATGCATGCATTCATACATCTGGGCATTTAATTGGTGTCGTTTCCCTATAAGATATTTTGGAATTTTTGTCAATTATGAATTAAATTAAATTGTAATTTATTTTTGTTATTTGAAATGTATTTTTGATTTTATATAATTTAGGAATGAGAAAAACTCTGAAAGAATTGGAAATGTAAAATTTTATTTGAAATGTAATTAAATTAAATTGTAATTTATTTTTGTTATTTGAAATGTATTTTTGATTTTATATAATTTAGGAATGAGAAAAACTCTGAAAGAATTGGAAATGTAAAATTTTATTTGAAATGTATTTTAGAATTTATATAATTTAGGAATGAGAAAAATCTGAAAAAACTTGAAATGTAAAAAATTTACAATTCAAATTTGTGACTTTAATTTTTTTGGGGGCTAAATTCTGACTTTAAGAACTGGGTTTGTTCAGTAAACGTGCCCAAATATGTACGAGATGCGTAAGAGTGAGCATGACGAAACTATTTTGCCGGGCAGGTTCGTAGCATAGCGAAGTGATTCCTTTTGGTTTTAGGGTTTCTGAACTTTGAATCTGAGTTTTGGTTTTAGGGTTCTTGAAATTTGAATCTGAAAATAGGGAAAAAAATTAAGTTTTATTCATTTTGTATTTATTTTATTTTTTAATTATAAAATATTTAATAGTAAAATTAATTAAATTATAAATTTATAAGATATTAAAAATATTTGAAAAATATATTTGTATTTTTAGTTCATTGTAAAAAAATGTTATAATATCTAGTTATGTTATGTTATCTAAATATTTTGATTTTATCAAATTATATAAAAATAAAAACACATTAAATAAAAAAATAGAATTATTAATTTTAATTTTTAATAATTAAATTATCTAAGATTTAGATAAATGTCTTTCCGATTAATTCGAAAGACATTACTTTATGGATCACAAAAGTTTTCATTCTAACATCTTAGATCTATCTAAAATAGATCTATCAAGCCTTTAGAGGAATCAAATATTTTAAGGTGTAAACATTTCCTCAAGTTTTGCATTCAAAAAAGAGGTTTGCACCTTGATTATTAATTAAAACATTGACAAGGTTAAATTGCATAAAAATAAAAATAAAACAAATTAAATTATATTAAATTAATAATTAAACTAAATAGAGATTTACACAATTTGCCTCTGAGCACTTATAGATCATGAATGAAAATGAATCTAGACTAGTAAATAGATTTGTGTTGAGATTTATGAAAGGTTCATGAAATTGCATATAAATAATTAAGATAAAATATCTACTTAGAGTATACTTTGAGTGGGTTTAATAGTTAAGAGAATGTGTTTCATAATCTAAAGAATGGCACAGTATGTGCACCTAAGTAAACAGAACTGGGAATATTGATATTATATTAAAATCCATACTTGGAGACATGACATTACATTAAAAGTACTAAAATGGAGTTTTTATTATACACAAGCCTTTCTAAGATGGACAACAAAAAGTCTCTAATTGCATCTCATGCAAAAACTAATTAACTTTGATAAATGAACTCTTCAAAAAAATTATAATATCTTAATATATTTAAAATATAGGAAAACTAAATAGGAGAAGGGGGATAAGCATTAGTGCCTAGTAAGACTCATCAACAAGGAGAGCATTCAAATTTGGAAGACATATCATGGCCATAGAGGATAAGTGAACCAGAGAGGTCCCACCTTGAGTGTGTTGGCCTACAAACACTTGAAACCCAACACTTGAAACCCTGACAATTTATGTCAAAGTCACTTTGTGTTCCACCAATAATTCCATGGAAATAGTCAAAGTTGACATATTTTGACTTTGCTAAAGTTAGAGATATAGTAAAGCTTGTTACAATGGTGCTATGACCTAGGCTCAAGATTCCCATGAACTAATTTTGACATGCATCCAATAACAACACCTTGCAAGAGGATAACCAACACCACTTCATGAAAGAGACTGAACTTTCCAAGTAAAAAGAATACAATGTTTCACCACACTAAAACTAAGGAAAACTCCATTTCCCCTACAAAAACTATAGAACTCTCAACATTGGGAAAGCAATGCTGAAAACTCATAATCACACCCCCCACTCAAACATACATAAGGGAGAAGAAAAAATTAGAAAAAAAAGAGACAGAAAAAGACATAAGAAAATCCAAATTTCCAAATCACAGCCTAAAGAACCAAAAAGGCATTGCAAAATCCAAAATCAACACAATCCACATCTAAATAAAAGAATCATCCTTGAGAGACTAACATTAAAAGAAAGCATAGCTATACAAAGAGATAAAATTCATGTCAATCCCAACATATGGTCAAAACCCACAATATAACTTATTCCCAATTAAGACTAAAGCGTCCCAAATTAGACAATCCCCTTATAATAAAACTAGCAGTTGCCCCAGAAGGTGCAAAGAGAGGCCGATAGGAGTATTATAATGTGCAATATCATGAAGAAAGTCAATGATAATTTAATTTCTTACGTAAATGATAGAAAATAAATGCCCATTTGAAAGGTGGGAAAAGGCTTGCATTGTTGCTAATGTAAGCATATAAAGTTAGATTTGAAAAAACTGAAAACATAACCATTCTCTGTAGCAATTCCAACGTTTTTAGAGGGTGAAAACCAGTCATTCAAAGTTTGTTGCCCTCGTCCAGTTACAATAAAGACCACATTCTTCGGATCATTGCAAAGGGTGTTTAGTACTGTCAAGACATCTGATTTAGGAGTCTTGTTAATTGAAAGCATGAGCTAAAGCTTCCATATTATACGGATTTACACGAATATCTCCACTTAAAGAGGGGGAGCACCTAATAAATTCGGACACTACCAGCATTCTTTATTGAGGTTATCAGATGTGATTCCAAATTTGCCATCTATTTCTGTAATACCTTGCTGCAAAGAACGTATTCATACAAGATCAAATACATACCATCCTGGACTGTAGATACAACACAACATTCTGCTAATGCTTCATATATTAGCTCAAATAACAACTAAGTACAACTGGAATGGTTGTCAAAGTAAACATGAAAAGGCTGCATAACCTCCATTTTCATTTCTGTTTTGATAAGCACAAAAATATGACTCCACAAATATAAGTCCCTTACAAGTACATCTGTATAACAAGTTGTCATTTATGCAGTAATATTCTTTCCCAATAGCATTAGAAGCACTGATTCCATCCAATTGTCAAGATTTTATGCCATATACATTATTTTACGGATAGATAGTCATGTTGAAGAGATTGGAAGGCAGAGAAAGACATTGCAAAACTTTGCACATGATTTTAACTTTTGATACAACAACAAATAGATTGTCATTTTTCAACAACAATATTATACATACCATATACGGTGAACCCCTGCAGTTTTCCACTCCTCCATACAAATAGAACAATGGAGAGCCTCAGTATCACTTGTAAAAAGAAAATGACTTCCAGCAGTTGTGCTCTTATCTTTAATCATATGAGAACTTGTACCCTTATTGGTGCTTTGTTGATAAGGTTCCTCTGTGGAATGTTGAACATCTGGACTGATTAGCAACATAAAATGATCAGGTTTTAACTGATTTTTTACTTTCCATTGCTGCCTCAACCTTTTAATCAGCGTTTGTGCTCCAACCACAAGATCTTCTCTTGGTTTTAGTCCAAGAACATCTGTCAAAATGGAATGAATTTGAGATGTTTGCTTCTCAACTTCGACTAATATTTGAAACTCCCTCTACCCCTGCTCAAAGCTTTGAAACTTTTCTAGCAGAGCTTGCACAATTTCCTGCAAAGAACAAATAATGTTCTCTTTCTGTTTCATTCCCAAGGTCTTCTCAAGCTTCACTTGTTTCAAAGCCCTGTCCCTTTCTACAAATGCCTTCGATAAGTCCACATTTTCCTCCTCTGCTATTCTCTTTTCTTCATTTAATTTTTCCAAGGCATCTACCATTTCTTGTAAATGGCCCTCCTTTTCTTGCAACTTCTTTTCGAATTTTTCCTTCTCACAAGCCATGTTATGTAAATCACCTTCCACCCGATTCAGTTCCCTCGTAGATTTCATATCATCATCACTCTGTTTAATCAGTTCTGTCATATCATTCATGTTGTCATCCTATATATGATCATTAAAACATGAAGAGACTTTTGATGAGTTTGCATGATTCATTTCAAAACTTCCTATGTTAGAAGCAGGTGGAACTGACTATGAAAATGAGATGGTAGTTCTTGTGATGGGGATTTTTTGCCTAGTATTATCAATCTTAGGGTCATTTTCCAATTCTTTACAAATGATGATGTGGTGGGCAACAGGTTGCAAACAAAGGACTAACCCCACCTTCTTCAAACTGACACAATTCCCAAGTGTATCCCTTCTCCAGGCCAAATAGGAAATTGTGTACAAATTCAGGAATACTTTGCACCGATTCCAAACATTCAAGGTAAGGCAAGAGATAGGTCTCCAATTGCCAATGATTCGGTAAGTTGAGGAAGCTCCAATCACTTACCTTATTAGAAAATCAACTACTTAGCAGTAGCCTAAGCAAAATAGACTTTTCCTCTAATCATCTCAGGGGATGTTTGCCATCTTCTATTGGCCAGCTGCGACTCGTACAGTAGATCATCACTTTAAGATGGTGCACCATGTAAAATCATAATAATAGCTGCTGAGAAACAAGTAAAACAACAATGCACAGGCATGTTGGTACTGCCCCTATTCAAAAATTCAAACTGCCTTTCTCTGGCCTATTCTGAGCATAACAATGATTAAAATATGTAGCCTATTTCCTAGCAATAGTCATTCATGGTGGATAATGTTTGCCTCAACTCACACATATATATTCTTGGATGCAAAAGAAAAGAATTTGGAAATTTCAAAGAACTTAATGAAAGTCCCCAAATACAGATCCTTGTTCCCTGCAACTCTGCCAATCAGTGCCTGCCATCTCCTGTGCTAGTGGTGCCTGTTAACTCTTAATGCATAAATCATACATTCTCTCTTATTTCTTCCAAAATGCACTAAATAAAACTAAGTACAGAAAAATCCCCCATACCTTGTTACTCCTCTGTACATAGATGCGCCCTGGAAAATCCACTACTCTTCCTGCACCACATTTATTGCAGTACCCAGGTGACGAATAAGCTCTGAAACCATGAAGAATCATAAAATCTTAAATCTGTTTCAGCTCGAAAAAAGTGTAAATTACCTCCTCAAATTGGCAACGCATTCCTACCTCGTAATGTGCTTCATCTCTTCAAGTTCCTTTTCATAAGTGTTCAACTACAGGAAACATTCATTTCACTCACAGGGTTTAATCTTCTGAGATTAAGGTTACAAATATTCAATCAATTATCCAAATTACATTAATAAAACAAAGGGAATTTTTCATTAAAAACAGTGAACAGTAAGCTTAATTACTGTAACAAAAGAAAGGTCACTTTTCATTTCAAAAGAACAGTAAGCAACAACAAGATTTATTACTGTAACAACACATATTTTCTGTTACTAACTTATTTGTGTTTCTGATTTCAACACAGCAGCGAGAATACTTTTACTATAACAACACGGATTTTTTGTTTACTTAAAAGACATTTAATGTTGTCATTACCGGGAAGTTGATGTGAGTGGATGGTCCCCAATACTTGAGAGCAGCCAAGTCATAAGATTTAGCAGCCTTCTCTTCTTTATCATAACCCCCTGTTACCAAATTAACAAAGATTAGATAGCTTGCATTATCAATATTATTAACACAAGCAACATCATTAATGATAAATCTATAAGCTGATTCTCAATTAATGTAGACCGCCATCTAGAAAATGGATATAAAATTTTGTTGGCACAAGTTATCTGGAACGTACCCAAATACACTGCATTGCGCATTGTTGACCGTAAGAAATGGTGCTGCCCCCAGACAAAACGAAGTAGGTGTCAGAACAAATGTTTCAGAAAGTACACTAAACTGTACAAATTCCTGCCATGGCTTTTGGGTGAGCCTTATTTCCCAGTGGGCATTTCTTGCCTCGGTGCATTTATGGGCCGATGGACTGGGAAATAAGGCTCGCTTGGCTTTTGGAGTTTTGAAAAATTAAATGTGCAGTAGAAAATTTCTAGGGCTTACAATACCTTGTCTCCCTTTCTGGCTCTGGCCTTCTTTCTTTCAACTGTTATCCCACAAGTGAGCCTCGTAGCGCCCTGTCCACCAATGCCTAGAATACAAGCAAAACCCATGGAATTTTTAAACCAGTAAGACCTTTGGATCCATGAAATTGATAAATGTATGACATATAGCATCAATGCATTCATCTGTACAATAAATGAAAGCAATGAAAACCCAAAAAAAAGGGCCTGACATGGGCACCTTGTGACACCACGGTATTGAGATGTCTGTTGACCAAAAGTATCAATGGATTTTCGAGGAACGGGCTGTCTGGCGTTACCGAATTTTGATCTAGCGGCCCTTTTTCTGCTTGTTTCCATTGCAACACATTCTGAATTGGTTCCCGAATGGGGAACTATGGTAACCGAGCTGGACTGAGATCCAGGACTCATTGTGAGAATCAGAGCTTGAGACTGCAAATCCCCAATATTATTAAGGCTCTCATGGGATTCGTTGGTTGAATTCTTGTCAGAAGAACCACCGCTAGGGTATTTCATTAGCAATGTTTTCATGGCTGATATCCCCACCATGCAGCTCGATGGGTTCTCTATAATTCTTGTCCCTGGAGGATTGAACTGTAAACTGCAATCTGCAAACATATTAGGCTGGTTTCACTGTATGTATGAAATAAAGATGGTACGCGCATGCGCCTACATCCTGAATAGGGCATCTGATTAATGTTGATCATTTTGCAGGAGCCATTATTATCTTTACCCACATTGTGCTCAAAATACATACTATCCTGCAGGCTCAAAGACATGGACTGATGGTCTCTGGCCGAGGCTGAGTACTCATGGCTCCCCAAGAATGCACCACCCAGGAAATGCTCTAAATAAAGGGTATTCGAGAAGGGAAAGGGCCAATGGAGTTTTTAATAAGGCTATGGCAGCATGCAACATGCTCCTCCAACACAACAATCGTGATATTAAATTTGACAGTAAAGACTAACTACATACCACTTTTTTGCACACTTGTCATCACTGACATGTGTCATTACAAAAATGAACTGGTTGACGAAAAAAAGAGTTGATTTAAAAGAGATACAATAAAACCAAACACCACAATTCCCTCGTAAAACCTCTGCTAAGAGATAATCACCACTCTCATCAAACATAATCCATATGAATCGAAAAACCATAAATTCAAAGACTTACGGATGCCATAAAGCAAAGTCATGATTCCTTGGAGTGATTTATTAACGAACTCATCTAATAGCTCACATCATGCATTCTCCAAAATCATAAATCTCTTGGATTCCAAAAAAAATCCCACTCTCTCCTTCTAAGTGAATGGATAGACATCACATCACCTCGTTTTATTTACAGATAAGTTCATTTAAAAATTAATTTTATTTATTCATTGATTTATTTTTTAATTTTAATAAATAAATTTTAAAAATTATATGTAATTTAAATAATTAATTAATAAGCATTTTTTAAAAGTATTTTAGGATTAAAAATGTCAAAAACTCTAAATTTCATTGACATAAATCCAATCATAATAAAATTGGTATGGCATAAAGTAAATGCAATATTTAAATGATTTTTATGACCAATACACTTTTACTCATAAATTTTTAAATCACAAATTAATCTCATAAATTTACAAACAAACTAAAAATCCAAAAAAAAAAAATTATATATAATTTAACTACATTATAAAATTCAAATATGTCATATATTTGTGGAATCAAATAAGATTTTAAAATTTTATTTTTAATTATGAGTAATTATTAAAAGGATAGTAAAGAGTTAACTTTTAGTGATTATTTTAAAATAAAATTTTATTTTTAGTTATTAGTAATTATTAAATGGATGATAGAGATTTAATTCTATTAATTATTTTAGAATATTTTTAATAATAGTTGTAAATGAAAAACATTGAAATAGACAGTTCCGAATCCTCGGAGGATGAAACCTTCGAACAACCCTCAAAGAAAGTTGGCAGGAAATCGCGCAGAGAAGAAAGGGAAGAGGAGGCTGAAAGGCTCAAAACCCAAGGAAGCCAGCCCACTATCGAGATGTCTATTGGGAGAAATACCAGGACCAGGCCTCCCAAGGGAGGCTCTCTCCACCTCCCGGGTAAATAATGCGCCTCGTCTCTTGGAACTGCAGAGGTCTGGGCAATCCCACGAAAGCTGAAGCGATCAAAGACCTGCTCAAAATGGAACCCTCAGATATCCTCATGCTTCAAGAGACAAAGATAGAGGGGAGCGCCCTCCTAGACATCAGCAAGAAGAAATGGAGAAAAAATGTAGGAAAAGCTGTCAGCTCAAGAGGCTCTTCTGGAGGACTTGCAACTCTCTGGTCAGAAGATCTCTTCTAGCTTAAAAACACTCATGAAACACAACACTGGATCTATACTGAATTATTGCACATCCCAAGTAAGTTAAACTTCTCCCTCTTCATTCTTTATGTTCCTGTTATATATTCAGAAAAAAGAGAATGCTGGACTTCTCTAACAGCCTTCCTTGAGCAGCACTCCCCCAAAAACATCATTCTGGCTGGGGACTTAAATATTGTCTTGAAACACAAGGAAAAAAGAGGAGGCAATACTAGTAGAGATCCTTTCCTCCCTTTAGTTGAGGGCATCATTCAGGATTGGGACCTTGTCGATTTCATCCCGGCAAAAGGACTCTTCACTTGGTCCAACAACAGAGTGGGAGGGGAACACATCTCTGCCCGGTTAGATCGATTTCTGGTTCAGGGTGCTCTAATGACAACCAACAAGATCATCACCACCAAAATTCTCCCCAAATTGACTTCAGATCACAAGCCTGTCCAGCTCACTCTTGAAGATGAAGAAGACTTGGGTCCTATCCCATTTCGTTTCAGCCCTCTCTGGACCGAAAGAGAAGACTTTTTTGACACAGTGAAATCAGCTTGGAACAAATCCTTTTCAGGGTCTCCTAGCTTCATATGGGAGCAAAAGCTCAAAGCTACAAAGCAGGCCCTGAAGGAGTGGATCAGAAACCCAGTCCCAAATCCAACTAGTCAACGAAAAGAAATTGTGCAGACTCTAGAGGAGCTGCAAATGGACATGGAAAACAGAGATATCACCCCAACCTTGCTGGATAAAGAAGTAAAAACCCAATGTTCTTCATTCCAATCCTTCCGGCGAGAGGAGGAGTACTGGAGGATCAAATCCAGAAGTTTGTGGCTGAAGGCAGGAGACAGGAATACTACCTTCTTCCACCGTCAATACTGAGCAAGACTTTGCAGAAATCACATCTCTGAAATCACAACTGCAGACGGGCAGATCTGCAAAGGATTCAGCCAGATTAAAGAGGCAGCGGTAAACCACTACAAACAGCTTTTTACTGCAGGAAACCAAGCAAATGAGGAGAACAATGTTGACTTCCTCTCCAACATTCCTCTGTTGGTCAGTCCGGAAGATAACTCTGTCCTCAACAGACCCTTCACGGAAGAAGAAGTCATAAAAGTGATCTGGTCTATGGACTCAGACAAGGCCCCTGGACCTGATGGTTTCACCATCCTCTTCTACAAGATGTGCTGGGACATCATTAAGACTGATCTTTTAAAGATGATTAAAGGTTTCAGAAATAAAGCCAAGGTAGGGGGAGGCACCAACTCCACATACCTGGCCCTCATACCTAAAGAAACTAACCCTGAAACCTTTGCTAGATTCAGGCCCATATCGTTGTGCAACACCTCCTACAAAATCTTGGCAAAGCTACTAGCAAACAGGATCAAGCCTCTCCTCAACAAACTCATCTCCAGTAATCAAGGAGGCTTTGTGGAGGGCAGACACATTCTGGACAATGTAATCCAAGTCCAGGAGATCATCCATTCAAGCCAGAGTCGAAAAGAAAAAGGGATGCTTATCAAACTAGACATGGCCAATGCCTTTGATCGAGTCAATCGGGCCTTCCTGCACAGAGTCCTCCTCGCTTTTGGTTTCTCCCCTCTCTTTGTTTCTCTCATCAAAGCCTGCACTGATAACCCTTGGATTGCCCCCCTAGTCAATGGCCGCCCCTCCACCTTTTTCCAAGCCCAGAGAGGTCTCAGGTAGGGTTGCCCTCTTTCTCCCTTCCTATACATTCTGTTGGCTGACACCCTAAGCAGAAAACTCACCGCTGAACAAGCTGCTGGCTCTCTCCCTGGTCTTAAACCTTCCATTCACTCTCCTGCCCAGAACCATGCACTTTTCGCAGATGACTCACTCCTGCTTGGAGGTGCCTCCTCCAGAATTGCCAAAGCCTTTGACAATGTTTTAAAGTCTTATTGCAGGGTCACGGGAGCCTCCATAAACGAAGGGAAAAGTGAAGTATATGGCTGGAACATCGAGCAACAGGAGCTCTCTAATATCTCTTCCCTCCTTGGCTTCAATAGTCAAGCCCATTGGGAGAAGATAAAATATCTTGGTCTCCCTATTATAAATGGCTGTAACAAGAGAGGGCTGTGGTCCGAAATCATCAGTAAAATCAAGTCAAAGATCACTAACTGGGGAGGATATTGGCTCACCTACGGAGGAAAGGTCATCTTGATCAAGTCTGTGCTCTCAGCACTTCCAATCTACCAAGCTGCCTTCCTTCTCGCGTCAAAACAGGTGACAGAGCATATCTCCAAGCTGATTCGAGACTTCCTTTGGCAAGGTGGGAAGGGCAATGCCCATAAAACGCACCTGGTGAAATGGGAGCAGGTCAAACGCCCCTTTGCAGAGGGAGGACTGCAAATCCGGGACCCTGTCACGGTTAATCTAGTGATGGGAGGAAAAATTCTCTGGAATCTTCATAACAATCCTACGCATCCTGTGTGTGAAACTCTGAAAGCAAAGTATGCTCACGATATCCCACTTCGAAATCTCCAGGCGCCTCAATCAACCAACGTTTCCCAGGTATGGAAATTATGCAGCAAAAGTCTGAGATTCTTTAAAGATGGAGTTTACAAAATACCAGGTAATGGTAAACACACAAAGCTGTGGCTCGATCGAATAATGAACAGAGCCCCTCTCTCAGAAGACGAAGAGATCGCTGACATAAGAAATTGGCTGGAGCGTGCTGGTATCAACAGCGTGTTCGATCTCTCCATATGGGACAGTCGTGGAGCATGGAAAGGCTGGGATTTCCATGGCATCCCTCCTCGCTTGTTCCACCAGAAAAGTGCGCTCGAAGAGCGGCTGGAGGACGCAGCCCCTGTGAGCAGAAGGGCGAAGGACAAGTGGGGGTGGGGGCTATCCGGCACCTACACAGCAGCTGCAGCGTTCAAAGCTCTTCAACCCAACAAGAATAGCATCAGAAATCCGGACTTCTGGAAGAAAGTCTGGGAGCCTCTAGCGTTACCAAAAGTCAACTTCTTCTTTTGGACGCTGGCACATAAAAAACTGTTAACCGGAGACAATCTGATGAAAAGAGGCATATCTGGCCCACACAGATGCGCGCTTTGCAGAACCAGTGCAGAAACTGCCAAACATCTCTTCTTGGACTGCAAGTTTGCCAAAGAGGTGTGGAGTCTCATTCTACAGGAGTTTCATATCACTGTTCCTGAGCACAATTCCGTAGCTGATCTTTTCGACTCCTGGAACCAAAGCTACACACATGAAATCCCCAGCAAATCTTTTTGGAGGAAAGTCTGGAATGCCATACCTAAATTCACTTGTTGGCAGACTTGGTTGGCCCGGAATGACCTGATTTTCAATGAAAAGGAACACACTCCTTTTGCTGTAGCTGTCAAAGCGAAATCACTCCTCCTAGAAGCTTCCCAACAGCAGTACTTCTCTGCTGATCCCTTGCTTCGCCCTGAAGAAGAAAGATGGCTGAGGCCTCTCACCCCTTATTCCCGGAGGCTGCTTTCAGTTCCTCATTCGGTGAGACCTGTTTGGAGAATAAGGGAACCTGAAGAGAACTTTCAAGAGTGGTGGAAAAAACAAAACATTGCTACGATCTTCTTTGATGGTGCCTCAAAAGGCAACCCCGGGGTCGCTGGTGCAGGTGGGGTCATCTACGCTCCTGATGGCGCCAGAAGGGACAGCTACTCCTGGGGCATTGGGCTGAAATCAAATAATCAAGCTGAGATTTTAAGCCTCCTCAAAGCCTGCCAAATAGCTAGAGATAGAGGGGATAAAGAAATTCAAATCTTCGGAGACTCTGAGATCTTAATTAATAAGTTAAATTCGGAGAACTTATTCACCAATGCAAGCCTCAACAAAACCCTGAGCAGACTAAAGGATGTACTCCTTGACTTTGAATCCTTCAAATGTTTTCACATTCTCAGAAATCTGAACAGTGAAGCTGATCTTTTGGCAAACAAGGGCTGCACTCTTGAAAAAGGCCATATACTTATAAACGGGGATAGCTCCACTCATCTTTGCAATCCATGAGGAATTTCCTGTATGTAACATGGAACAAAGTAGGACGCAATGTAATGATGGCAG